>CM055898.1:55039379-55754379 GCA_029582155.1 Panopea generosa
AGAGATAGAGATAGAGATAGATAGAGATAGATAGATATATAGAGAGATAGACAGAGATTGAGATATAGAGATAAAGATAGATAATGACAGATAGAGATAATTATAGGTAGAGAAGAGATAGAGATAGAAAAAGAGAGAGCGAGAGATAGAAATAGAGATAGACAGAGAAATCGAGATATAGATATAAAGAAGATATATAGAGATAAAGATAGAGATAGAGATCTGTTTGTAAGGGGTAATTTAACATGCAGCACCCTCCAGCCTCCAGTACCGATCTTATTTAACACTGTATTTTAACTCATCTTGACTATCATCTTGTTACAAAAGCAAAAATAACAAGAGGCCCAACCTTAGTCGCCTATTTGGTTGCACATGTCACTTCTTTTCAAATGTTGTATGTATTAAGCCTGTGGAAAACTTATTATAACAGTAACTTATAAATGAGAAAAATGAGAATTACCTGTTTTCTCATAGCATTTTCATGTAAAGTGAATGTCATCCCACTGGACTTCAATGACCCTTGCCCCTTATTCCAAGCAGACTCCTTACATACTAGTATTTGATAAAATCTCATACAGCAGTTTCGTGTTGTTTGATTTTAAGGTTTTTAGTCCGTCCGCCAAATAATCATAATGTTGGAACTATAGAGTGTGAACCACATTACAGCAGTATCAGAAATTTTCGATATTATTTATGGGTAGAAATTTACTTTAAAATAAGGGTGTGGGGTTAAGGAGTGGGGCGGGGTGTGCATAATTTAACTCTTGGAAATTTTGTCAACTAATTTATGGTAAATATTTACTTTAATACAACTATTGACATTCTTTAATGATATTTTGTTTTAAACATATAGATGTTAACTTGACTGAACAGAAACAACAACAAAATTAAAGTGTAAATAGAAATAATTCAAAAACACAATTTTTGACTTTTCATCAATTTTTGGGTCCTTGCTGGCCCTTTATGGATATTAAATACCCTTTAAAAGTTCGGGCTCATCAAGATGATTAAAATAATTCCTAAAAAACCTGATAAAAATAGTATTGACTGTTTTTCCATAGTATTCCTAGTACGTAAAAAGTCCACTAACTGGAACCCAATAAATTCTATCCCCATTATTTGAATAAACATGAAACCCCGACTCATAAGGATCATATATACCAAATATGAACGAATTTGGCTGGACAGTTCTTGAGAAGAATTTTTTTTGGAAAAATTTACAATTTAACCTCTTTTTGTGACCTTGCTGACCACTCAAGATAATTGAAATAATGCGTAAAATAGGTGTTTTTCTATAGTATTCCTATGTAAAAAACAAAGTTATGTTATGTCTAACAAATGCTCCATACATGTAGATAATTGAAATAATACCTAAAATAAATCAGAAATGCAGAATTTTCCGTTTTCCCATAGTATTCCTGTTTAATTCAAAGTTCCTTTACTGGACCCCAATAAATCCTAGCCCCTGTATTTGAACAAATTTGAAACTCCTAGTCATAGGAATAATTTATACCAAATATGAACGAATGTTTTGAATAGTTCTTGAGAAAAATATTTTTAAATGAAAAAATCTTAAACTGATAAGTCCCCTGGAAGGGGCACATTTTGGCCCTAGGGTCATCGCTTGAGCACACTTGATAGAAATTCATTAGATGACACTACATGCAAAATATCAAAGCTCCAGGCCTTGCACATTCGGAGGCGATTTTTGAAAATGTTTAATATAATATTTATAAATCCCTGGGGCGGGGGCCAAATTTGATCCCAGGCTTATCATTTGAACAAAGTTAGCAGTGTGTTGTATAAGAATGCTTCACACAAAATTTGGTAAAAATCTGTCAAGTGGTTTCAAAGAAGAGAAGGATGACAGACGACGGACGAAGGAAGATCACAATCATAAACATAAACACCCCTTTAGCAATACAACACCTGTCATTTTGCATTATTTTGATTACACGATGTGTTTATGAAACTATTATTCTCAAATTAAGTTTATTTATCTACTTCTTAACCTATACTATTCATAACTCCAACAACATTGTGACTGAAACAAGTGTCCTAACCCAAGTAACAACTTTAAATCATAAGCAAATGTGTCTTACATATATGATGTTGAGGGCAACAGAGGTCCATTACAGTGTTCTGTCAATATGTCATTACAGCGTTCCTCACCAACTGTATATCTAATGACGCTGGAACCTATTTAACATATCTTTGTATGTAAATTCACGTGTATAATACATGTTTTTTTCATTTTCACTAATATTTTTTTTTTATTTAAACATTGCATGCAATAATATGTTAATTTTATATGAATATACCTAAATTAGTGTAACGTTCATCGTCTGCTTTTGAAGACGCAATAATTAAAATGAAATTATTACAGGAATTGAACATTGTATGCACATGTACCTTGCCGTTGAGAGACGATGTAAATGTGTTTGTTTTGTTGAATAAACTTAATTGAGGAGCAGTTAGTGTTGTCTAATGATCTTATGATATCAAATAGATTCTATCTAAGAATGATTCGTTTTCATAGTCTCTCTCTCTCTCTCTCTCTCTCTCTCTCTCTCTCTCTCTCTCTCAATATATATATATATGGACGTATAGAACTGAACCGTCTCCATGATGATTGATATACGATACTGCGTTTCATTATCATTCGTATCTCACATGTGGTTCTAATGGGCAAATAATAAGTGTTGGCGGAGATGAGTGTGTCGGAGCACTGGTTAACCTTCCATTATCAAAGGAAAAAGTGGTAATGTTAACTGATCGTCTATTTTCACTCGATGGTATTAAATGCTATCTATTCATGTAAACAAGCCAGCAATATTAGAGAAACCTACCAAAAGAGTCTTCCAACCATTTGGCATAAGTGATTCTGTAAGTCGTAAATCCATTCTTTGAAGCAGAGCTCCAAGAATCCATTGTATTGAAGCTCGCAATGCTCTGACCAGACATACCTTAAATCATGAAATGGATATTTAAATAAATGCTTTGCAATAGCCTGCAACACATCTTTGGTTCTATCGTATATGTAAAATTACCTTTTAGATTTGAAACATATTACATATTATGCAGGGGCGTAGCTTGACTGAAACGATGTATAGGCACAGTTGTAGAGGATCCGGGGGCATGCTCCTCCGACAAAAAAAATCAGCTAGACTGTAGTAGGTGTGTAGGTGTCTTTTGACATATATTTCTTATTGTTTTAGGGTCCCGGTTAACCTTAATATTAATCTTAGATTCACTGTTTTATAACCAAAAAAATGTAATGTTTTCGGGTTGGTTCACTTCAATAAAGGGAAAAAATTAAGAAGCATAGGGGTCAGATTTTATTGCAGTTTTTTTTGCCTTTTTTATTTTTCTTCAATTCCTTACAAAAAAGTGTAGGCACGTGCCTACAGTGCCTTTAGGAAGCTACGCCACTGTTATGGATAAAATATCATAAAATCAAAGTATTCATACTGAATGTTTCAGAAAATAAACAAAAGTAGGGAACTATAAGTTGAATATGAAATGGTATGTTAATTGCAAAATGAGTATATGAAATGGTATGTTAATTGCAAAATGAGTATATTTTTTAAAGGCAATACCAGAAAAATCCCCATTTAGATAATTAATGAATGTTTTTGTTTACCTTTTAAATCAACTGTACATACTAATTTGTGATTGTTGGGAACAATGTCAAGGTCGCACAGTAATAAATACAACAAATCAAAGGCCTGAACGACATGAAGGAAAGGCATCGCTACTTGAAGATATTCTACTTGTTCAACTAAGTTACAGATTTAGCAGTACCATCATCAGTGTCACTCTGATCAGTGGTTTTTCAAAACTTAATATATTTAACTATTTAAGAAAGTGAATTTAAGACATGCTACATTAGCATAAAATATTAGCCGACTATACCATACCCGAACAATTTGACCAGAATGAAAGAACAAGCCATAAAGCTTGACGACAAACCATGGAAATCAGCCTCGAAACCAATTTCTTTACGTTTCTATCGCAAACCACAGTAGGTATTCTGTAGTGAATGGCACTTGCATACTTTGCCCACATTACAACGGATTATTAGATCGGCAAAACGTCAGTGATCCTTCCCGTTACTAATATGGAACTGTTTACAACTGAAATTCTATTACAGATCATTGGAAGTAACACTTTCGGATATAATCGTATAGGATTCATAAAGCACAATTGGTTCCCGCAAGATGACGTCACTATGCATAAAAATAATGAAGACAGCTCAACTAATGCACAGTTGTCGTCAATAATGTTTACTTAGTATAAGTTGTATGCTTTGACTACAGCATGTTTGAAACGTTTTGCTCTCTGTTTGATAGAACAATAAATAGCAATAAAATGAAATATTGAATCTCTACGTCCTCTGCATTTGCATTTGAAACTTTTGGAACTATTTCATCGGTCGGAGGAAATGAAATCGCTGTATAACAAAGGTTATAGAACTAAAATGTACTCTACACGACAGTTTTAGAAAAGCTCGCTAAGCTGGCTTTTCCAAAAAGCATGATTGAAATTTGGTTAATGTCACAACAGTGTAAAAGATGCAGGGAGAGACCACATGGCCGCATGACATCTTAACTAGTTAGCTCTTCTCTTAAAATTTCTCTCGAACTGATTGTCTGTTGAAGACAATAGATGCAATAAATACATTATGGAAGATTTTATCAAAATCAGGATCTATGTGTAGTATTAAAACCATGTTGTATGATAAATTTAAAATTACTCGATCAAAAAAATAATTTCAAATATGAAAAGTACGCTCGAATATCTGAATGTGTTTTGAAGAATAAGCGAAAGCACTCCCATCGTCATTACGTACCCTTTGATACCCAATGTGCATATTTAAAAACATCACTGTATCTCTTGAAATGAAACATTAAAAAAATCACGTACTTAACGTCTTTCAGTACTACAATGTCATATGTATACCTGTAAAGTCGCATTTAGCTTGTGCACAACCAACAAGTCCTGTGGCTTGTATTTGACCATACATATCCTGTTCCAGAAAGTCCTTTATGATTGATAAATCGATACTTGTCTGCCTCTTGTCCTGTGCGTGGTCTTTGATCACTTTTATACCCTGAATATTTTCAACGTTGTTTCTTGGAACTACGATGAAGTTACATACGACACAGTATTAGTGAATGTTAACAGCAACCTTTACGTTTCTTCAAATTACTTTAAACTTAGTATATATAAACATTCGATGGATAAAGTTACATTTTATGTCATAAAAATAGCCACTGAAAATAATTGAAGCATGGGAACTTTTGTTACGAAAGAAGAGAAACTAATACGTTTAACAAATGTTATAAAATAAATTTTAAAGTTAATTCTATTCCAAATGTTTAAAATGCTAATTTAAAATGACAGAAGCTTGTTTATTTCAATTAAAAAAAGAATTGAGAAATTAATTAGAATCATTTAAAGTTAGTATGTGAAAACTAAGACAATTCTTAACAGAAGCAGACTCTATCTGGCTATAAATGAATATTTAAGAAAAGATTACAGTGCGTGTACATATTTCGGCTTCTGGATGATCAAATATTATTTCTGTAGCGCAATTGTGAAACGTATTTATAATCTATATATTGTATATATTTAGTGGTGTCATGATATCTTTTATTAGCAATAAATCAGTGCTCAGGAACAACTTTTTATGCATTGGCAACATAATGATAAGCTCAGTTCACAAAGCTGCCAAATATTATATTCTGTTAACCATATTCGTATGTCATTGAATTTCATTATTTCAAAGGTCATTTACAAAAACGTAGATTAGAGGCAACTTTTAATTATTGTTTATAACTTTTTTTTTACATTTTACTACATGCTTAATTTAAACTAAAATAACGTTTCAGAATTTTTCGTGCATTGTTGATAAAACACTTAAAAAAAGAACGAAATCTTGATGGTCAAAGTCGGAATTGCTCACAATTTTTACGACGGAACCATATTACTATTTATACCGACATTAACATTAATAAGAGTAAGGTATACTGTTCATTTGTAAACAAAATTTTCAACCGAATATTTTTTTTTTTATATTATCAAAAGAGCAGCTGAGATATAAACAGTACGTTATAATGCTGACTTGTCCATCTGGGTATTACGTTTTAGCTAACATGATCTATTAATCTGTTCACGTTTTATGTAAGGGCTATATGGAGCCCTAATTCCTTTTGATGAATGCTTTTACAAATAATTTTTGTATCCGTTAAAATGTCGAAATATGTAAGTAGTATAGGCATTATAAGCTTGTGAGATCGTATTGTTAGTTGCAGTTGGAAAAAGTTGGAAATGGCGTTGACGTCGCAGAAACACGATTCTGCTCTACAAAAATGTAGAACTTATGAATAATAAAGAGGTTTCGAAGAAATAGTTTTACAAATATTAAAGGTATCGTTACCTCCAGCAGGAGCTAAAACTGTATAGATCAGTTGTTTTCCGATATCCATGTCTATGTTTATTGCATTAACCTGAAATAATTAGCAGGTTAGGTGTAATCAACACCACCATTCATGCACAGTTAAGCGCAGTTTATGTAGTATTAAGAACTGACTGCTACACATCGAAGTCTTATTCTCTTTATCAAATACCTGACAAAAGTGTGTGGTATCGAATAGACACTTTATAACGTACATACTTGTAGTTCTTTAATACAACCATATAGTATAAATTATAAAACGTAAAATAACCTGGAAGTAGTACGTGTTTTCTGGAACGACAATAACCGTTTCCAAGTAGAAGTGGTTCTCGGAAGCTGTTGCTGATATGGTTTGTGTAGAGACATACTGTGGAATAAATGTTATATTCATTGAACATATATCTGCCTATACATATAAAATTAATGACATTGCTTGTTTAATTCAATTCTAAGACAACGTATCTCTGTAATAACGTCCTCTTCCGGATGTTAGAACAAATAATACTCTAACATGTAAGAGTACAACCGGTCCTAGTTTAACCTTGGCTGCTTACTAAGAGTGTAACTCAGTATAAAGTTATGACGAATGATGTGATTTGTTATTGTTTCGATGTGAAATATATATGATAACCGGGCGCACCGTTTGATATCCTGTATAGTATACATCAGACATTTTCTGAAATATATGTTAGCTTAGGGTGTAAACAATCTGAACAGTGTTTTACCAACATTTACTTTACTACGTAGTCTAATTACTTAAAAAAACGTTAATGTAGGTCTATATTTATTTTACTTAAAAATGTATATAGTTATGTATGCCAAAGTTTTTACTTAGTCATGTTATTATTAGTGTTGGTTTAACTCTACCCTGGTCTGATTTTTTTTCAATGAATTTACTAAAATGCGTTAACAGTAAACACAGCTTGATGCATTGAGACTTTATAAAAGTATGTGTGCACTTGATATGATGAAAACTACCGTTTTACGCTGAACTCTTCTCATTCCTTGATGTTCAAAAAGTGTTAGCAAGCGGTAGTGTAATGTATATCATTTTGGCCGCCAGATGTTGTGGATTGGATCCTCCCTCTCGATCCGATGCCTCTAATATATTTAGTACTAGATTTACACCTAAAGCGGACCAGGAAGCAGCTAAAATGAACTTTAAGTTTTCCCCGCAAATGAAAGTAGCATCAACTAAATAGGATACGTCGTCATAAAAGAAGTGATTGTAAATAACATGCGTCCGTTAACTGATATGATTTTATTTCGAATGGACAATACAACACTTACTTAAAACTCAATCTGAAACTGTACATAATGAGTTTTATTTAAAAAAAATAACCTTATGCATTGCAAGAGTGCAAACATTGTTGCTGTTTGCTAAGGTAACTTAATTAAAGTTAACATACGCCATCTGTAGCATTATGCTTAAATATATAGCTGGTGATAATGCTATTTCTGTCCAATAAAGCAGGTGCTTTCCAAGTAACCTCCAACCTAGTGTAGTCGCCACTATATGTTCTCACTTTAAAATCAGATACTTTACCAGGGGCTGAAATGAGAGACATCACTGTTTTCAATTACATATTTTATACATGTGTATCATAGGATAAATAAATTCTTCTATTTATAAAATTGTTAAGATTTTAATAACTTTCAGGTAATACATTTTATCTTTAATGATAGTAAACGTTGGCTATTGTTATAAAAATCTGAAGTTTGACAAATTGCATTACCTGCAGGAAGTGTTCGTACTTGTCCAGTTGTATCTGATGTGTTGCTTCCTATACTGGTTGTAGCTGTCACAGACACAGAGTAGTTCCAGAACTCTTGTAAACTTTCTACCTTGTATGTTCTGTTATCAAAACCTGCAGTAGGTATATAAGTTGGATACAAATACACAAAGGCGTTACATGTCAGTTGCTTATATTCGCAAATTTAAATTAAAATTCGACCAGTATTTCATGCCTCAAAAATAATAGTTATGCTTTGCCAATATCTAAAACATATAAACCTACCAAATACATTTGCCTACAATGCAATAGATATATATATATATACAGACTTTTCACTTTAATTAGCTTATTTTGAATTATTCTGATATACCTTAAAACTGATATCTATTATTACAAGATTCGTTCTTTGTGTAATAGATAGATCAGATGAAAAATGGTAGCTAAATGTCGAATAATCGTGTTTCAAACCTAAATTTACTAACCAGTTATTCTCATAGAATTTTTTTATGTAAATTAGCTGTTCGACTGACGGAAATTATCGTTCCGATCTGAGATGATATACTAAATCATTGACGTTATTCCATGAATCAGGTCCAATTCAATTATCAGCGATAATAGTGAGTTTAAATACAGGTTTTGCACCATATATGGTGCAGATAGCCTCACTTTATGCTAAATATTGCAATTATACAATAATTTATTGAATTAAAAGGGTATAAAATACCGGTTTTGCTACTTTAAGTTATGCGTCTTATTATTCAGAATAAGCGGTATTAACCGGCGGCAAGAGATAATTGCACGTTCGTCACAATGAGAAGCTACCTTAGTTGCAAAATTAAAAATTAAGCCCACTTTGTAACAGGGCATCCAAATCATATATTTACACCAGAACTAAGTGAATATTCATATCAAAAGAATACAAAAAAACATCTGTCAATAGAAAAGCGAGGCGTAAAGAATAAAGGCATAGTACCACCATTGCGAAAAGGAAGTGCTTCCGTGGGATAGTCGCATAATGGCGGTTATAAATAATCCTCATTTCTTCGTCTTTAAAAATGCATTTTCCTTATTTTAATGCTCATTTTTATTTGAATGGCATTATTGATGTATTTTGAACATTTTGATAGCATTGTCATGTTTGAATTGTGAATTTAGAAAAGAAATTGATGCTTGGAAATTGTGGTATGATTACATGATTTCGGAAGTCTACTTTCATTTTGTCACCAGTGTACACACTGAGCAGAAAAAAAATCTCTTATATGACACATAATCCCTACTTTTCTCATCATATTTTGATAGTGCAGAGGTTGAAAAACAGTAAAATGTAGGTTTCAATTCTTTCATTTGGGATTCTCTTTGAATGACAAGCCTTCAAACTTTTATTATTTACTATAGAATAAAGAACAAAAATCAATGGTGGGTTACACCTAAAACGTTTTTACCATTTACCACAGTCTTTGCGTCCGGTGTCACGTTAAATTCACACGCACAACGGAAAGTCCACGCTTTATGGGTGTACAATAATGCTTATATATCTAGTGTTTCTTAATGTTATGCATTATGTTTGTATGCCTTGTTCCATAATATCTATATTTCCGATCGGTATAGGTTAGAAGAAATATTACGTCAATTAATATGTTTAAAATCGCATTCAAAATTGATAAGTTTTGGCAAAAAGTTTGTTATTTGCGTTAAAGGGTTCGTTTTAAAACCCTTAATTCTCAAAAGATGCCTAAATAATAAACAGGAATTTCTACCAATAACCCTTTGATATAGTGTATTTTCAATCGGGGAAACTTTCAAAGATACCTTTATAAGCTTTATTAGAAAAAGAAATATTCGAATTGTACGCATTCACGATCAAAGCGCGTTTTTTTTGCGTCATGGTTACATTTTTAAAACCTTATATATCGAAAGATACTTAAAAATGTGAATATGAAATTCTGGTCATAACCTCTTGATATAATACATTTTCAATCTGCGATATTTTTAAAGTTATCTGTACAAGTTTTATAGGAAATAGGTCCATACGAAATGAAATCATTTCCGAAAATCAACGTTAGCCACCATTGTTTCTACATGCACCGCTCAGAAAGATATTGACCCTAAATACACGATGTTCTTTATTTTATTTTATTTCAATACCGTGACGAATCACAAGTTGAATATATATTTCAACATCAAACGTAACAATATATAGTTGTCATTGTGTCTTAAAGGAAATACAAGAGTTTAAATCTGGGCATTTTTTTTGCAATATTTGCGTCGTTTTTGAAAAATCTGGACGTTATTTTGCAAACATGCAATTCCATATTTTTCAAAATATCTGCAGTGATTTTCTTTAAACAGCGAACCATTACGAAATTTAAACCATATTTAAAACATCGGTAAGCATGCTGACGGATTTTACGAGCGGTTTTGATGAGTATTTTATGCTTATCGAACACCGTCAAACCGTGACGTCATGTTTATTTATGCAGCCATGATGTTGGAATTTTGGGCCTCTCTTATTTGGTCTTTTGATTAAATTTGAATAATTAAAAACACATATTTAGATATATTACCAGTTTTTCCTTCCGAGATAGCATTTACATGATTGATATAACGAAGCCAAATTGTGATATTGTCCTAACAAACAAGGTAGAACTTATTAAACTACTTTCTTGCAGTCCGCTAATTTCCGAAAAAGAGAAATCACTCTTGTTGACATGCGTTAAAAAACAAGCGACTTGAAATGAGTGAAGCAAATCAGGATAATTTATTCTCTTATCCCGGGAGTAAAGCGAAGTCTCAAGTGCGCAAAAACTTTTTATTAAAAAAAAAGGATGGAGCTCCATCGAAAACTACGCTGAAAATTAAAACCGTGTATTGCAAGTTGTGCAACAAGATGTACGCTTGACTGGCTAGAAGATGTTTGTGTTGTAACAGGTGAATCTCAACAATCTGAGGAAAATGTAGTTCTAAATGAAGTGACCAGATATCTGGAATCTACCAGACAAGCAACAGACACAGGTCTTACTCTATTAAGGTGGTGGAAAGTCAATGAATATCTTTATCCTCGTTTTGCAAAACTTGTAAAGATGATTATTGCTGTACCAGCAAGTTCTGTCCCATCAAAAAGGGTTTTCAGTTTGGCAGGCAACATAGTGTAAAAAAAAGGTAAAAAATTAGTGCTGACCTTGTAGACATGATGATTTTTCTTAACATGAACAGTAAAAATTATTGGTAAATAATAGCTAGTAAAGATACACATTTTTTTCAGTTTTGGGGAAAAAGTAACAGTTTACAGTTTGAACATTATGTTGAATTAATAGTTACTTTAGTTAAACTTCCACCAACAGCTTTGGACATTGTTGAATAAAGTTACTTACTAAGTTGCTAGTATATTATATTACCAGTTAAGATCATGTGATTTCTTGTGGTCATTTTAGCTTGTCTTTTTGAAAAAACGAATGGCTATGGGAACAAACAACTCATGTTACGGTGACTAAACTTCATAAACACATCCATATCATATTATACAAACAATGTATATAGCTAATTTATCTTAATTTATATACTTTGGGCTCTAAAACCTTCAGTTAAAGTTTTTTGTTTAGCTCGGTTTATGTTTAGCTCAGCATTTTCTCTTTTTTCCGAACAAACTACACATGTTTTGGTGACTAAGCTTCATAAACACATTTATATTATGTAGTAGAAAAGCTAACTTACATAAATGTCCATACTTTGGGCTTAAAAACCTTAGATTAAAGTTTTTTGTTAAGCTTTGGATTGATTTTTTTTTATTTTTTTTTAAAATCAATTTTATTTTTCAGTGATAATATTAATTCTGTAAGCTGATCACAATCAACTAAAAAAAAGTTTACATCACTGACCTTGACCTATAAAATGGACTTTCCTGTCCGAGCACAACCAAGACCCCCACCCTGCTGCCCATTATGTTTCTTTTTATTTAAAATTTGTTTTGTATTAAATACTCTGCCCCATTTTAACTTTGTTACTGACCTCAAGACCTCACCTCTACCCCCTGCCCAGTCCACACTATTTTTTTTCAAATTTTGTTTTGTAATAAATCAAATACTCTGCCCAATTTCAACTTTGTTACCAACCAAAAGACACTCATTCTCAATCCCCACCCCCATCCCCGCACAAGTTTTTTTTTAAAATTTTGTTTTGTATTAAATCAAATACTCTGCCTCATTTCAACTTTGTTACCAACCCAAAGACCATCACCCCTACCCCACTCCTCTACCCCCACACACCCCATCCCCGTCCATTATTTTTTAAAATATTGTTTTGTATTAAATCAAATAATCTGCCCCCATTCAACTTTGTTACCTACCCAAAGACCCTCTCCCCAACCCGTCTTCCCCAACTAATCCCCATCCCCGCCCATTTTTTTGAATTTTTTTGTTTTGTATTAAATCAAATACTCTGCCCCATTTCAACTTTGTTACTGACCTCAAGACCCTCAGCCCTCCACCCCCCCCCCCCCATCCGCACCTTCTTTTTTTTAAAATTTTGTTTTGTATTAAATCAAATACTCCGCCCCATTTCAACTTTGTTACCGATCCCAAGACCCTCAGTCTTACTTGTTTTAAATTCAATACTGTTTTGCCCCTTTGTTACCAACCCCAAGACCCCCCCATCCCCTCCAATTGTTTTCTTAAAATGTGTTCTGTATTGAAGTAGATACACTGTCGATTTTCAACTTTGTTACCAACCCCAAGACACACTCTCTCTCCAACTTTTTTTTTATTGTACTAAACTAAACAGTCCTGTTTATTAAACTTTGGCACGTACACCCCCACATCCACACCCAGATTTTAAAATTGAATTAAATACATTTCAGCTTAAGTACTGGCTAGCTAGCCTTAGCCAGACATAGACATACCGGTAGTGTATATTCTGCCCTAATAGTCCTACTTGCACATACATGTATCTACTAGTTTGCTAATATGAAAGATGGTTTCATTCATACAGATATATCTGTTTTTCTGATGGTACATTAAAATATACTGTTCTGAGATCGGCAAGGCTAGAATAGTCGAGTTAACGCTGTTCTTCGGCATCTCTATTTTTTTGGTGATTTTAAATCTGTTTTATTTTTTCAGTAATAGTATTGATTTTTTAAACTAATCACCATTAAGTTTAAAAAGTTTACTTCAATGACTTTGACCTACATAATAGATTTGGAAAAAAAGACGAGCGTCTGCACCCGTTTGCGGTGCTCTTGTTTGTCTGCCAAGTCTGTCCTAAGATGTTATTCTGTTTTAAAGTTAGTTGCCTCTGGAGAATGAAATATCTCACAATCTCAGGCTCATTTATATATATGTATATGTATATATATATATACATTGTATATGACTATATGACAGTATATGCTAATAATGTATATCAGCATCTTGGCATCATTATATTTCATTTGTTATTTGTTATGAAAACACAACTAAAATAACTTAATAACTAAAAAGCTTTTTAATTTAACAATATTGCATTTACAATTTAAATCATATAAACTATTTATATAGTACAAAGTAGCATTTAATGATAAAATGTTCAGATTCCATGTTCTTAATGCCAAATTCAGGGTCATCTCTCTCAGAAACCGATATTGACCGATTATCTGATTATCGATCGGTTGAACCAAACCGATTGTAACAGATCATCGATTGGAAAAATGTCGTCCGATTCCCAACACTAGTTATCACACCTGCATAGAGTAACATTGTGTATTTTTTTCTAATAATCGAGACAGAAATCAAGTTTTCAAGCATTTTGATGATTTTTTACAGAGTTATGGTCGTTTTATTCCATTCATTATCAAATTATCAACACTTTTTTTCTTCTAAAACTTCTTATTGAAAATTTATGAAACTGTCTACTATGAATCACTACCAAGTAGAGATATGCAAATTGTCTTTGTGTTTTGTTCCGAAGATTTTTTTCACAAAGTTAAGATTCTGTCAATTACCAAATTCTTGTTTTGATCATAAAAGGGAAACCAATGAAAACATGAAAAGAGGACAACGTGAAGGAAGCACCGACATTTTGCGTAATAAAACACTCTTCTACAATAAAAGTATATAAAATCATTTATGTAGCTGTATTATACTATTAGTGTAAATATATAGATATATTGTTATTATTATTTTATTACTATTTTTATACTGCATTAATTTTTGGGAAGCATATAGTCATCTTTTTTCCTATGCATGCTTGATTCATATGTCCATTATGAAACTTGCTTGGAAATATGTACAAAATATCATGTCTGCCCCATATCTTATACACCACTAGATAAATTTTGAAATATCATGACACAAATGTTCACCATAATCAAATAATGCAAAGCACACAAGACCCAAGTCAAAGGAAGGGTCACACTTGGAGATGATAATGATCCCCACTTTCCCACCCCATCACCCAATCCATGGTTACATAAATTGGTAATTACATGATCTGATATTTATTTGTATATATTTTTTTACCTTCATTAAAAAGCATATTTAGACCAAAATTATTGAAAGCAACATGATCAAACACATTTTTATCAGTATCATGGAAACTTATGGGCACTGGAAACACTTATGATGCTAGTGTTTGAATATATTCATAAATACTTGAGTAGTGCACTTTGAATTAGTTTCAAACACACTACAAGTAGTCAAAAATATAGATTAATAATGTTAAAGTATTTATTAAAGTTATTATACAACATACTTTGTTTTGAAGGGATATTTTCTTCACCATTTTCTAAATTCTTTTTAGCTCGCCGGGACGAAGTCAAAGGAGAGGTATTGCCATGACCCCGGCGTCGTCGGCGTCGTCGGCCTCGTCTGCAGACACCCATGTTAAATTTTTGCGTTTAAGTTTAAGATATCTATGCAACCACTCATTGGGTGTGAATGAAACTTCGAATGGGTGTTCATTATCATCAATGGAATACACAGAGACAAGAACCATAACTCTGAATTGCATTTTGGCACAGTTATGGCCCTTTTTGGACTTAGACACCCAGGTTAAACTTTTGCATTTAGTTGCGTTTAAGTTTAAGATTTCTTTGCAACCACTCTTTAGATGTAAATGAAACTTAGCATGTGTGTTCAACCTCATCATTGGTACACAAACAGACAATAACTATAACTATGGGTTGCATTTTGGCATAGTTATGGCCCTTTTTGGACTTAGCCACCCAGACCAAACTTTTGCGTTTAGTTGCGTTTAAGTTTAAGATATCTTTGCAACCACTCATTGGATATGAATAAAACTTCGCATGTGTGTTCACCATCATCAATGGAACACACAGAGACAGAAAACATAACTTTGGGTTGCATTTTGGCAGTTATGGCCCTTTTTCGACTTATCTTTTCAAGTTAAAGCTTTTTATCAGGTAAGATATCTATGCAACCACTCATTGGATATGAATGAAACTTCGAATGTGTGTTCATCATCATCAATGGAACACACAGAGACAGGAACCATAACTATGGGTTACATTTTGGCAGTTATGGCCCTTTTTCGACTTATTTTTTTTAGGTTAAAGTTTTTTATCAGGTAAGATATCTATGAAACCACTCATTGGATATGAATAAATCTTCGTATTTGTGTTTATCAATGTAACACATAGAGACAAGATCCATAACTCGGGCTTGCATTTTGGCAAAGTAATGGCCCATTTGGACTTAAATTTTCGTCTGTAGACACCCAAGTTAAACTTTTGCGTTTAGTTGCGTTTAAGTTTTGGTGTTTGCCTCCAATCTCAGTCTTTGCATGGGTGGTGAGTTTTATCCAATTGGCGAACTTTGTTGTCTTCTGACAACTCTTGTTGTTAACATGCTATATGCAAAGTGAAACTTCAAAAGGAGACAAGTGTTAATTTGTTTTGTTTAAATTTAATGATGAAAGAAACGTATTCAATTTAATTATGGTATTTTTCTAACATAATTTAATCATATATAATGATATGATATATACAATACATATCTTATTATTAAATAAAACAGAATGAAATTCCTTTACAATTTTTGATGGAAAATATGAATTTATGATGCATAGTGTTGTTGATAATTTATGAATTCTGGCACAGTTTTGAAATAAAATTTGTGATATTTATAACAAAGTACTTTATTTATTTTTTCCATACACCTGTCTGGGCTATATTTTGTCTGAACAAGACTCAGCATATGTAACTATCTAGGCAACTCTCGTAATGGAAATATTCTCTAATTGTTTGTATACTGATGATGTTTGTATTGAAACGTTATAGTTTCATATCCATTGTGTAATTTAGGTTATAAACATGTGTTGCTTATTCTGTAGGTGCTTTAATTATGTACGAATATAGGTTCTTTACGTGTGGTGCTCCTTCGCTGGGTACTTTAATTGTGTACTTTAGGTGCTTTAATTGTGTAATTTAGGTACCAAAATGTGCGGTGCTCTTTCTGTAGATGCTTTAATTGTTTAATATACCTAGGTAGTTTACGTGTGGTGCTCTTTCTGTAGGTGCTTTAAATGTGTAGTATAAACGAATGGTTCTCATGAAGTTGGTGCTTTAATTGTGTCATTTAGGTAACCAACTGTGCTTATCATGCTGTTTGTGCTTATCTTATGTAATGTATGTACCGAATGTGTTTTTAACATTCAGCTGGTGTTTTGTGTAATTTAAGTACTAAACGCATGGTTCTCATGTTGTTGGTGCTTTAATTGTGTAATTTAGGTACCAAACGTGTGCTTATCATGCACTTTGTGCTTGTCTTATGTAATAAAGGTGTCAAACGTGTGATTCTCATGACGTTGATAATTTAATTGTGTAATTTAGGTACCAAATGTGTGCATATCATGCATTTGGTTCCTGTCTTATGTAATAAAGGTACGAAACGTGAGATTCTCATGGCGTTGATGATTTAATTGTGCAAGTTAGATATCAAACGTGTGCATACCATGCAGTTGGCGATTGTCTCGTGTTATTTAGATACCAAACGTATGGATCTCACGCCATTGGTGCCTATCTTGTGTTTTTTAGGTACCAAATGTGTGCTTATCATGTATTTGATGCTTGTCGTGTGTCATTTCGATACAAAACGTGTGCTTATCATGCACTTTGTGCTTGTCTTATGTAATAAAGGTACCAAAACGTGTGATTCTCATGTCTTTGATGATTTAATTGTGTAATTTAGGTACCAAACGCTTGCTTATCATTCCGTTTGTGCTTTTATTGTGTAATTTATGTACCAAATGTGCATATCTAAAGTAGTTGGTTATTGTCTTGTGTTATTTAAATACAAAACAAGTGCTTATCATGCAGACAGCGCTTGTCGTATGTAATAAACGTACCGAACGTTAATTTTCCTGTCATTTATGCACGTGCATATTGTGCAGTTGGTGATTGTCTCTTGTAGTTTAGGTATCAAACGTGTCGATCTCACGTCGTTGGTGCCTGTCTTATGTATTTTGGGTACCAAATATGTGCTCATCATACAATAGGTGCTTGTCTTGTGTAATATAAGTACCAATGCCGTTAGTTATTGTTGTGTGTAATTAAAGAATCGAATGGGTGATCATCATGCAATTTGTGCTTGTCTTGTGCAACTTATGTTACAAATCACAAACATGTGTCTATATTGCAGGTAGCACTTGTCTTGTGGTGTAATAAAGATCTCAAACGAATGGTTATCATGCAGGTATGTGTAGCCCTTGTCTTCGGTAATTTAAGTACCAAACATGAAGTTACAATGCATGTGTAGATTTTTTGTGATTATCTTGTAGGTAGCGTTTGTCCTTTGTATTTTAAGTGTCAAACGCGTTAGCCACACAAGTAGAGTGTGTAACTTGATATAAATTAAGAATCGAAGATTGCCTTTTGTTAATAGGTTATTAACATTTTCCTGAAGCGCCTGATTCGTGGAGCGCTTGGTCCAGTGGTAGAGCATCGGACCAATGATTGGGGAGAAGCGGAACCGATACTCCGCCACGGCTATGTGTAATGTCTTTGAACAAGCCTTTTTATCCACACAGGTTTAAATAATTTTCTTCGTGTAATGAAGTTACCAAACGTGATTTTCACGGTAGAGATTAAGCCATAGACACTGGTACTGATGTGTTTGTGTAGTAAGGTTTTAAATACAAAAGTATATAGGGAGCGAACATAAAATGAGCAAATGAAAGTGAGGACAAAGTGAGTTGGAACCCAGGAGTTGCAGGTTCGATCACTTGCTCCCCCAATTGAAAATTCTTATCAGTCTTTCGGATGAGACTTTAACAAAAACCGAGATCCAATGTATCGGTGCTTTCACCGGGCATGTAACAGACTCGGGGACACTACAAAAGGGTATTCTGTATCTATGTTCTATCCTCCAAAAATCAAAAAAATTACTAATGTTCATCTGAAGGCGTTGCCCATAGGGGAAACGGTGGCGACGATAAATGGAATTATCATCAACCTCAGGTTAAAGTTATGGTAGGTGAGAATATTGGAACACATAATGATAGACGACAGAGAAAAAAATATAGCTGGTTAAGAGAGACAGAAAGTTAAGTTTGGAAACGGGGAAAGAATAAAGAATATCGGAACTGTGAAAAAATACAACGATAAAAGAGATGATAAAATGGAGTGATGGATAGTGGGATAGTTGAGAAGAAGAAATAAGATATGATCAAGGGCAGGATTGAGAGAGTGAGAGAGGGAAGGGAGGGAGAAAGGAGAGAGAAAGAGAGAGAAATATTGAGGAAACGTAGGAGGAGGGATATTATGACAAGAATAAAGTAAGAAGATAATGAAAGGGTGCATAAAACGGAGTGATGAGGGGAGTGGGTTGGAACAACCACTCCCTAAATGGAAAAGAATTGCTTATTTTAATATACATGTATATGATATACTCTCATCGGATCCGCCCGATACAAAAATATGTAGGGTATTAAGAACGTAAAGTAGGACAAAATCCCTCCTTATTAAATCTTGATAATGTATTAGTAAGGATTGCTTGTGTTCTTTTTCATATTTCTAAACATCAAAATTTGATTTAAAATATATTTTCTAACTTTGTGGAACAACTATTTCCAAAAAAACCGCCTTATTACATATTACGCGGTTTTACATGTAACAATTCACAATCAAGTTGCAATATTATGTCTTATGTAATAATAAAGTGTGTTTAGTTTTTGTTTACCATCCCGCTTTGAACTGGTCATTTAGGCGAGCATCTATAATAATTATTGCTGTTGTCTTATAAAGCCTTTTATTTCAACTAGATCAGAGACATATATGGTATTATAATGGTTACTTACTTGAAGTAGTTGATGACTTTAATTATTTTGGTATTATTTTTAATTATACGGGGTCTTTTTGTCTAAACCAGCAGGCTATTTGTGGCAAAGCTCTTAAAGCAATGAATGTATTAATATCCAATATTTAAAAATATGAGTTAAGCCCTAAATCATGCTTCAATTGTTTGACGCATTTGTAGCCTCAATTCTAAATTATGGTTGCGAAGTGTGGGGTGTAACTAAATCTAAAGAAATAGAAAGAATCCACTTACGCTTTTGCAAACACATCCTGGGGGTAAAAACAACTACAAGTAATGCAGGTGTTTACGGAGAATTAGGACGATACCCATTATATATTGGCAGATTTGTTAGGATTATTAACTATTGGCTGAAAATAATGAACACTGACAATATCATTTTGAGGACTGTTTACGAACGCGCTCTTGCAGATAGTGAAAAGGGATTAAAAAACTGGGTGACGAATATTAAATATTTGTTGAACACACATGGTTTTATGTACATATGGAATGAACCGTTAAATATCAATAATCACGGTGCATTTTTGTCTTTGTTCAGACAACACTTGGTGGACGAATTTACTCAAAATTGGATGGCTGACCTTCATAGTAACAGAGTACTGATTTTATATAAAGAAGTTAAGTTACAGTTTGGTTACGCAAACTATATTAATTTATTTAGTACAAGACGTCTTCGTATTGCATTTGCTAGGTTACGGTTGTCATCACATAGCTTAAGGATTGAAACCGGCAGATACGCAAGAACACGAGTAGAGAGACATGAACGTTTTTGTCAAATATGTAATTCTGGTGATATAGAAGACGAATTTCATTTTATTCTAATTTGTTCTGCATATAATGTCATAAGAGCCAAATTCATTCGCAGTTTTTATATACGTCATCCAAGTATGATTAAATTTCTAGCACTGCTGCAGACAATAAATAAATTTGAACTTGTTAAGTTAAGTAAATTCATTATGGAAGCGTTTGCTATTAGACGTGGCATTACTAATAATATAAACATATAATAAAATACCAATATATTTTATTTTTCTG
Organism: Panopea generosa; assembly: GCA_029582155.1. NCBI lineage: Eukaryota > Metazoa > Mollusca > Bivalvia > Adapedonta > Hiatellidae > Panopea > Panopea generosa. The sequence continues at coordinate 55,059,914 of CM055898.1, forward strand.
GCGACTAGGAAATATTTTAATACTTATTAATGATTGAGTAACTCATAGTTTGAAGTTCATCCTCAGTATATTTAATACATCTAATAACATACAAAAATATACAATCTGAAATAATATTATATATGTTATTTATATTCTGATAACTGGCATGTGAATATGTTTTATATATATATATATATATGTTTTTGTAACGAGAAACTGTAACAGTTTAAGTTAATAAAATATTCTTCTTCTTCTTCTTCTTCTTCTTCATATAAACAATTGAGGTACAAACAATATCCAGTCCTCTGACAGGAAATAGGTGCGAAAATGGCACCTTGTTATCATAACAAAATTACTCAACCGCGATAAGGGGCCATAAAGTCACAACCGCCATTTTTTTATGATCATAATTAACACAAGTCGTATACGGAATATAAATAATAAATTGCAGTAAACATTATTACATGCAACTTTATTTTGATAAGAAATGTTTCTAAGTTTAAGCCTGGTGTCAGGATATTTAAATAAATGGAAGTTTTATAGTGTACAAATAGTAAGGAATAAAACTGTCTGGTAAATACAATTTATCGTCCCATTAGAGCAATAAGGTACCAAGTAAATATGACATAAGAAAGCACTTGGTAGCTGTTTGCATCAGTGGGGCGTTATGTATTGTTAATGAATAAAAGATATTAGTGACAAGTATAAATAAAGGGATGAGTATGTAGGTGAGTGAGTGAATGGATGAATGAGTAAATGAATGAAAATATGTAGCAGAATGCTGTAACGAGTATGAATTATTTAACTGACTTAGAAATAGTGATTGATATTATTAGCGCCACGGCCAATTCTCGTTTCCGTGACGAGTGACTGCAACCGCATATTGTCTTAAATTAATGCTTATTTTTCTTAATTTATTTGCATTTACAAAATATTAACTTTACTTTAGATTTTGTAAGAACATGGCCCACCGATCGGTCATTGTTTCAAGTATAACTTATTGATTTGTGTAGTATATATCTTAATTTAAGATGAAGTCTATATTTTGATTTACATAATTTATATGTTGTTCACCATGTTTTTATATCTATGTTATTCAAAATTTAATTTTTTTATTTTACTAAAGTTAATTACACTGTTTTCTTTTATTTTCATACTTTAATAATCTAATTATAAATTTATCATTCATGTTGTTTAATCAGCGATTTCACTAGCTGTTACAATACTGTATGAAATGGTTGTGGGTATGTTTTGCCGTTTTGCGAAGGAATGCCCGTGTATAAATGCTTAATTCTCTGTAGTAACGCCAGTTTCTATGAATATGTTAACATCACTCGATCGGGTAATAGTTCAGCTTTTGATCAGTGTATGTTTCACTAAAATAACAGTTATGAATTTAGTAAAAAGTGTGTTTAACCGTGATTCAATGTTTGTGATTTTCCATCTCTTATAGCGGTTAATGACACGTCTATTTTCTATTGTCATAAGTGTATGTTTTAAGAGTAAAATAACACCCCAGTTTTTTTACCTGTTTAACATATGTTAAAAAAAGAAAAGCGTTTTCAAATTATTATTAGCCGTTAAACACATATAAGTATTCGATTCAATGCAATAACAAATGCGTGTGATTTTTCCGCGTGTGAAACTCATGACCCCACGGCAGATCCACACGCGTGGACTATCGGGAGTGCGTGTGAATCTAACATGACACCGATATTTATTAATCGTGTTCATGGTTTAAATCAACTTGGACACAGTAGACGGAATTGTAACTTTTAATTAAAACGGATGTCCCTGATACAATATACTCATGACGTAGTGAAGGTATATTTTTATATGAATAGGTATAGATAAAAAAGTAAACCAAGCGAAAAAAATAAGATGGCACCATCACGTCATTGTCTGGTGATAAAATATCATTTACCATCGTATGCAACAACAAAAAATCGTATGCCACAATTAAATGTTTACAATATTATGCTTCAAATATCAATTCATGAGTTAAGTATATGTACATAAGTTCATGAGTTAAATTTATGTACATAATTTATATACATGTAAAATTTTGCCCATTATAATGTATGTGCTGAAGAATGACCGCACCTTTTTTATTTCAATGAGCAAATCTGAATATAAAACAATCGTTCAATTTGAATAAAATATGGTCATGCCTAACATTTTCTTCATCGCTTATCACTTCTTTAGTCAAATATTAAAGCAAAATTCATTTACAAAAGAAAATTCATTTTCAGCTTTTGTAGTAAGAAAAGCAATCATAAATAACATATAGATATGATATAAAGTATTACGCTTAATCATATCACTATAATTTGCATTTTATTCATTTAAAACTAACTTGTCATATGTATTGTATTGTTTTTTGTGCATGCACATCCTCATACCTTGTCTATGATGAATTTTATATTATGTTAAATATTCTGATACCTGAGACTGGTAAAACATGTGCATGTATATTAAAAAAGTTTATGAATGTTATAACGAGCAAATGTAAAAGTTTAAGTTAATGAAATATTCTTCTCCTTATTATTTTAATGGCATCCATTAAATAGTTTATTATGATACATATTTGCAAGATTTTAATATTATAAATAAATTAATATTATTTCTATGTTAAACATATATACCTTCAACAGAAACATTTATTGATGTTCCATGAGACTTGCCATTTACCATCAACGTGTATGTTGTTTGTCCTGGACGTGGTCCATTTATGTTCCATGTTACAGTGAAGAATGTTGTGCCTATATCAGATATTTCCACATTAAAGGGTTTTTGTGGAGCTGAAAAATACGAATGTTTATCTCACATCACAAGTTATCTTTATGATATGTGTCCAGCATATTGAATTTAGCGGTCAATATGTTTAAACCTTGTAATGAAATATTTAAAAAATAACTTTATTTACATAATGACAAACTATTAGCAGTTTAACTAAATTTTACTTATTACAAAAAACAATATTTAAAAATCTAAACCGCAATGTTTATATTATGTTTTTGTTAAATGTCGATGTATTGGTCAACACTGATACTCATTTTATACTAAAAAAAACCAAAAAAAACTACCAGTGGTAGAGCATAGGAGCCATGATCTAAGGTTCGTGGGTTCGATCCTCCGTCACGGCTATGTGTGTGGTGTCCGTGGACTTCCGCGTATGCTTAGTAATGGTTCTACCCAAGTAGATTTCAAGCGTGATATTTGTTCATGTATAAGTGGTAATAACCTCTTTTACGATCGAAGTAAAATAGATAACTAAACTTCTCTAAAATAGTAGGTAGCGAGAATAATGGTCTGTTTAAAGTTTTACTGGTCTTGACATTTATCAAATACACTGAAGAGATATGAAAAAACGCAACACAGTAAGAGATATGAAAACGAAACATATTTAGCACGAGTGTATATGTTCCATATCACACAATAATAATTGCAAGTTGATGTTATGGTATGTTTCCTTGAGATGTTACTGAATAAGTTGGTACCTCCTTTATTGGTGTCATTTTTTTTTCAATTCTATGCAAGTCCCGTTTAAACCCTGTGTGGCGTTTTCATATATCTTCCTGTGTTGCGTTTTCATATATCTTGAGCTTACTATAGTGCTATATTATTGATATAGGGGACAACACATTTTTTTGACAAAATGTTCAGTGTAAAGTTTAAATGTTCACCCAATTTAGTTTTTTTATGTATCAGCAGCACTTAGTGTCACATAGAGCAAAATCTAAGCAACCACAATTTTTTTCCGACTGAAAAGATAAATGACCTGCATTACAACATTGACCTTCATCCACAAGCACAGTTTTATTAATCTGGCTTAGATACTTTTCAGTAAAATTTCCGGAAGGAAAAAAGGAAGGCGGTCGGAACGACATACGAACGGAAGGCAAACCTATAGTCCCCTAAGGTTAAACCGATAGGGGACTTAATATATTCATCAATCCGAAAATCTTGTTAAAAAATTCTATTAGACAAATACGATTAAAAGTAGTATTTTTGATGATTTGATAGCCAAGTCAAGGGCAGAGATATATAATAGTTGAAACTCACCCCAGTCCTTATGATTTTATACAAATCATTCAAGTTTTAATACAAAGAAAAAAACTTTTATTGTATAAACACATATACTATCTATCTAGTTTAATTAAGAATAAATAAAAAATAGTTTATGAAAAAGAATACGTCACTGTTACATAAGGCTTAATGGTCATTGGTCAGCTAAAATTAACGATGCAATGATGCAGACAGCATGTGACCAAAACAGTTAGTTGTGTCTCTTTGACTCATGTGGTTTAAAATATTGACATTTAAGTGTTGATGATGACGAAATGGCGAAATAAAAGGTACATATAGAAAAAAAGAGATGTAATAAAAACATATGTATTATTTCATGATTTTCAATTATTTTTCGGCTACAAATAAAAACTGTTTCTTGATATTTTAAACAAAATGGCTTAGCTTTTTTGTGGTCGAAATAAATTAGATTTAGTTTTGGAACATTACATGAATTAAGATTGAATTTTCAGGGAAAACGTATCACCGCCCCATTCCCACTCTACCACACTTCAATCTTCGGAATAATCAAGTCATATCAAAGTTGTAAAATGGCAGAACAGGAAAACTGGACATAATTTACATACAAATAGCAATGGGAAAAGCAATTATAACGTCTCTCACTACACAGTTGTGCAGCTTTTACGTGTAACATGATTCTTACGCTTTAAAAAGTCCTATGTAATTTGGTTTGAAATATTTTAAAAATAGTTCATAATGGTTGTGATTTCTTGCTGCAGATGAACAGAGCAAAAGCCGCTGGCATAGCATATACTGCAAACAGACATCACTGTTGTCAAAAAGTGACTTTTATAGAATTCAACAGATGCTTGTATTTACGAGCATTTACGGATTCTTTTTAAAAAAATCTTAGGTCGTCACCCTCTTTAAAAAACAAACAAGCTGGTCAACCTACCAGTTATTGTGCATTTTTATGTGGATACATTCCTGCGACGAAACATATGTTAAAAAAATTCTATGTGGAATACGTTTTTACCGTGGGAATCCTGCACCTTATTTTATAAAGTACAAATAACAAAATTCAGCTATGTAGTGAGACCTACAGAACCACAATGGCATCAGTAAATGTGCCAATCATCTTGAAATATATGCATTCATGTCACAGCCAGTGACCTTCAGTGTGAGTGACCTTAATGTTGAAGGTGTTGAATATGAGGACCCGTATTTCTTGTCCTTTATGTACATGCTACTATTATGATTGATTAATCTATGATTAATTATATGAAGCTAAACATATTCAATACCTTCTTCATGTGTTTTCTGGATCTGTTCTGAGACTGTGCCACGTCCCACGCCAGTTGTGGCTGTCACAGTTATTTTATACTGAATGTCTGGTAGTAACTTGCTTGCTATAAATGTTTGTTGCGTGGCTAGCTTTGCTTCTGTTTTGTCCGTTATCTCACGAGTATTCGAAGGACACATATTTTCCAATGAATTCAGCTTTTATAACAAAAGATAAAGTGATAAAACAGTTATTCCGGATACTTTTCAATCATACATTCATGAGAAATGTAATTGGAAACACTGATGCTGTTGAATTTAAATTTACCTGTATACATCTAAATCTCTTATATAGACCTTACAGCTAGTTACATTTAACAAAACATTGCCTAAGAGCGACATTTGTGTGAAATTTAATCAAACCAGATTTGGAAGTTTTAAAGTCTTTCTATATAACATGATAAGCCGCTTTGTGGTTCCAGGGTGCTACCTAGTACGACAATGCAGGTCATACGAGGAGACACAGTAGTAATAATCCCCAATTGTTTGCCGAAGCCGAATCTTTTATATCATTCCTGTCACTTTAGAAACAGAGACATAAATAGTTCTTTTGATTACCTTGTCGAATACAGTGAAGCCAATATGCACGAGTTGTATATATGTTGACTCTACATTCCACACACTTCGCTGACTAGAATTAGATGTATATATGATATTTTATATGTTAAAACAGAAAACAACGTAGTTAATGGCAATAGGCACAAACTTTTTCTTTTTTATGCAGAGATTTTGCTAAAAAGGCATTGAAGTTGAACCTGAGCTAAATTGGTCATGTAACCTGTCATCTACATTTTCAAGCAAGAAAATTATTTCATAGTACATGTATACTACAATTAATTAATTAGTTACTGTTGCACTGTTTGGATTAACTGCGGGGAAAGTGGACTTGATCGAAAACTAACATTACAGAAATGAACAGCAAGAATAACTATGTATCAGTGATGAATGTTGTAAGATATGCGTAAGAGGCTTTATTCAAAGAACAAAACTGGATATCAGTAAAGATAAAAATTCAGCATCATTAATTAATACTTGTCTATATATGCTTAAATGCTCAGGCACGCGAATATTAGGTAAATAAACTTGCACATGGGGGAGATAATAGCCCATACATGTTGTAAATGCAATTTACATGTTCAAAATATCGAAACAGAGCTTTACAGACGAGCATTTAGATATTCTGGGTCACCAGAAATTCGATCTTTACCCAGATCACATAACTTCTAAATAATTATCTACTAAATTGGAAATAGCTTGCTTGATTGAAGGATTTAATAAAATAAAAATGTTTATATCGATGAAGTTATAAGCAATATGTAAATCTTTTTTTATATGTAATTTTCTATAGAATTGTTAGTTAAGTTTAAATGTATATTTAATGATTTTAGCTCGATTGCTTAAAGTTTATTTGAATCGCCTTCGAGTCTGTCGCCTAGGTAGAACCGTTACTGAGTGTGTTTTTATTATAGAGGTCTCAGGTTGTCAAGATGTTGGTGTATGTATCTTGAACTTTAAACGGGATCTTCTGTAAGGCGACTGTGTCTTCACTGGATTAAGCTGTGAAACAGCCTAGCTTGAACTATGTTAAACAATTTTGTTCAAACTATATAATATATAAATTTTCCTCAGGGTTCTTACCTCATGATTAGTAAACTTTAAACAAAATAAAGATAATTAAATGATTCTAATATTTAGAAGACATACAGACAAATTATCATACAAATCATCTATATACAGTATAATGTTTCAAACCCTGTAGAGTTGAACTAACTGTTGTTCAACACTTTTTTACTGATGAGACAAGCTGTTCAGACAACGTGTCGGGACAGCATACGTTTGAGACTTGTTTCAAATTCGAACCAACATTTTATGTCTGGAACACTGTTCATCCAGCATGCACTCATGATGAATTATATTTTAAAACTTATATCTGGTATAATATTGTATAATAATAGCGAGTTTATTACCTCTGCTTATAATAATTGCTATATACAGACAGTTATGCTATAAAACAACGACATTATTTTGACACGGGTCAAACTTGGAATCGCACCGGCAGCCTCTGGCGTTAGACGGAAACACTATATCCACTACACTACACTAATTCTTGAATTTCATTGTATAATTGTTGAATGTCACGCGAAAAAAAATGTAAGTATTGTTAATGTTATTCCGAAAATATTCCAATAAACTACTGTTTTAAACTTCCATCAATCTACTGTTTTCTTTAGCAGTTGAGTACAGCTGCGGTAAGCCAACAGTATAATTATATACCTGTAATTCTCCCGTACAATCAGAACATTTGTATATTTGCTCTGAAACACAATCACCGTTTTCATCTCTTATTTGAAGAACATATCCTAGGTTTTCTTCACTGTGCAAGTTTGTTGGTGTGTCCCACGTGATGTTCATGCTTCTACTGTTGATATTTGATATTGTCAAACTGTTTGGTTCTTCAGACGCTGAAATGTAAGATGGACGAAACACTGTCTATATAATAGTAACTATGTGTATTAATTCAAAGTAAAATATATATTAAGTTTCATTGTGTACCAAAATACACAGTTTACATGATTTATTCTATCGGTGTCAGCAAAAACAAGGTTATTCAAATATTGCGTTGGTGCAGATAGTACAAATCGTTTATTAATTGTTTACTTATCGTTATGTAGATAAGGGTAAAACTATTTTATATTATTCATTTCTGGTATAAAAAATCATGTTGACGTTTTTCCGAAACAGTCAGTTAAGCATTAAGGATTTTAAGAATTGTACACGGGTTTTGTGACAGAATTGACATTTTAAAGAGTCTTAAAATCTGTAATACTTCTGCAGAGGACAGAATATGTATACAATTGTGAAATTTCAAAAATCTATTTCTCAAGTAACAGTTAGTCAAATTTATTCATATTTGGTATAAAGTATCCATATAAGTAGAGATTTCAAGTTTGTTCACCTCAAAGTTCTAGCGTACATTGAGTCGCTGTTATGAGACATTGACATGTCTGCATAGGAATATTAGAGGACAACATCAAATTTTCATTCTCTAACACGCCAGTATGAGTAGAAACGGAAATTAAATTGTAACTTTTCTAAAGAACCAATGGTTCATATTCAATGTAAATCATTTGACAATAGTCTAGTAACATCTCAAAAGGAGACTTTTACATAGGAATAGTTGTGGGAATTTCATATTTTCTCATTTTATTTCAGCAATTATTTAACTTATATTTAGATATGATTGTTCAGTCATTGTAATTTAAATTGTGTCTTTTAAAAGGGGTTTAATATAATTTATTCATAATTGATGAAGTTTCTTGAATTCTTTATTTCAACACATATACAAAACTAAAGACTGTTGACAAAAATATGTGGCAAGCTGGCTATTCGGCACTTCTATGAATGCTGAAGTTGACAGAAAATGGGAAATAAACTATCAAAATATATCAATTCGTCTATTTAAGAAGCAAGTTTACGGAATATGTGCGATAATTTAGAATCACAATTAACATCTACATGCATATTCGGTTCTATTGTTTATGCTGTCTGTATCAGCAAAGGAGATGGAAACAGATGTGTATGCAAGCGAACGCATTACAAACAACATACAAACTGATAAACAAGGTAAATAATTAATGTGTTTGTGACTGTTATTTAGCCTAACATGAGATAGACAGAGCATTCGCCCTGTCAACAAACATGTACCGGACTAACTGCATATTTGTTCTCGTGGTGTCACATTGGCCGTGTCATACATATGTTCCGAAAAACATTCTTTGATTTTCTATATATATGGAAATTCAAATCTGTGGGAGAATAAATTATAACAAAATAGTAAAAAAGTAATTCAGTACATTATCAGTACCTCAAGCGGTATTGAAGACCATTTTTCAGCCTTTTCAGTCCATTTGAATTTTTTTACAAGAGTTATGGCGGCTTTTCTATTTATTTTTCGATAATTTATTGGCCTCTTGTTTTCTGATATAGGTTTATCGTTAAGTAACTCTTTAAGTATATATTATATATTAAACAATCGAAGAAGTGATAAATGTTGGCTTAAATTATGAAACATCTTATATTTTTCAAGGTTGTTGGACACTGAAGGAGACGAACATCACAGCTTCAAGACACATAAATGATAAATTTAACAATACGATGTACGTAAATAGAGTTAATCCTATTTGGTCTCTTGACTCCCCCTACATAGTATTCTATTTCATTTTTCATACAAACACTTACTGTTTTCACAATTATCTCCTTCTATTCCAGTTGGGCAATCGCATGTGTAGAAGTCGATTTTATCTATACAAGTGCCACCATTCTTGCATGGATTGGATATACACTCGTCAATATCTGTAACATTGCATATAATAACCAGTTTATTCTAATAACAGTGTTTCTAAAACTTTTATTAGATAAAATTATTTTAATAGATGTAACCTATCAAACACAAAGATTAACATAAAGGAATGTTCCAATAAACGTCCAGGAAATGCCATAGACCTACAAACAGAATGCTCCTGTAAATACTCCGCAACAGTTACCTTCACTTCTTGGATCATTGTTAAAGACAGCTGAACAAGTTGTTGGGTTCGAACTGCTTTTGATAATAGGTGTAATTCATTAAGAACATAACGGCTGTGTTGTAAATAATGAAATGAAACATATATTTATACTTTTCACGATAAAGCTTTATTGCAATAATTTTTATACAAAATACAATTCATAATGCCTAAATTAAAGAATATCTGCCAAGTATGTTTTTTGAACAAATAAATTAGACACAAGAACTCAGAATAGCTGCCAAATACGATGGCAGTTGAATACAAATATTACAGCCTTGTAATAGAATTCAAATTCATTGCATTAGGTAGAGAATGTTCATGAAAGTGTTTTACACTGTTATTGACCATATTTCATCTGTCGCCAAAACAATTGTAATGAACGAATGTGACATGTGTGCAACTAATCAAAACTTGTATGCCATACACAATCCCATCTGGCTAAGTTTAATAACCAGAATTCTTTTACATGAATTTGATGAATTATATTTCTTACTTTTAACATCAATTTGAAATCTCAACTTTATTAGATACATTATGCTTAAATAGAAAAACACACTAACGCATTTCATCAATATCAATTCGTTCAGATTTTATATCTTAAAAGCAAATTGCTTGGTTATTTTCATTTTTTTCTCTTCAGTTTAGCATTGAAAACAAATAACTGACTTTTAGACTATATCTCTTGCTAAATGTTTCAATTCAGCAAATACACATTCGCACATATATAATAGGAAAACTGTTAATCGAAGCTCAGTTTTACCATCAATACAATTTCTGATTATCTGGTGCAATTTATAATATACAGTAGAACTTCGTTGGCTCGAAAACGGATGGCTCGAACACTATATAAAGCTCGAACCACTTATCTGGTCCAGAACAATTTTACTTTACTATTTCGATGGATATATTATGTACATGTATGGTATGATGTTGAACAACACTTGGCTCAAACAACCCTTAACTCGAACTAGTTGTCCAGTCCCGTCGGATTCGAGCCATCGAATTTCTATCATATGTTGATACAATACAGTACTTGAAATAACAGCAAGTCAAGCAATCTATTTAACTCTGCTGTATCCAATACATACTAGATATATTAATTATATAAGATGCCTATTTAAACCACAGAAATATTATAAGTCACTGAATAAACAATATAAAAATCTGAGTTTTACAATAAAACTGGGTCAATAAATACGCTTATCAAGGTCGTAGATTCATAATACATTTATAACCTTTATATTGTGAATTTTGTTAAGTGTCATGAAAATGAAACCATACACTCATCCCCGTATCCTCAACCCTGCTGTGCGAAGATGTCCAGGTCTGGGCTGTCAAATAGTTGGCGACCGGTCCTGCGCATAATTATTAAAACAACATTTCACCAAGTCTAATCGGATGAAATTAGCATGCTGTCCTTATTGACTGACTAATGAGAGTCTGGACAAAATCTGTGGTACAAAATGACCAGTTCAAAGTGTGAGGGTAAATAATAATTATATAAAAATATATGGTAATATTAACACATAATGTTGGTTGGATTATTCGTTTTACGAGTTGTTGTATAACTAGTTATTTGATTACTCAATTTACAGCAGGCAAATATAAATGACATTTATAAGTATTATTTGACATAAACTCAAAACTTTCCACAAGCGGTACTAGGACACGATTGTCTTATAAAACGGGTATGTGTTTGCCAGGCTATGCGCACTTGTGTTTAAATCTAATATAATCGATCACGTGCTGTTTTCGTTGTTTGCACCTTTTAGCTATTACTATATAGCTTGGGTAACGACTTTTCATCTATTAAGTGATCAAATATCTAATTATACAATCAAACATAAAAAAGTGTGCAGTTATATATAAGTTAATTTTACGTTTATTTTTATTAATTCATATGCTACACTTATAAACAGTATATAAACAATATAGAATTTCCTTCAGCTTATTTAAACTGCCATTTAGGTGTAGGAAAATATAATTAAGTTATGTTGAATATATAGTTAAATACTTCTTGACACTGATATTCAGTTGTAATTTGGCATTGCTGATATTTTTCTAACAATTTAATATTCATATAAAGTAATGCTTTTTGACGCTAATAGTTATGTAAAAATAAATCACGAAAAGTGATGCTTTTTGACGCTTATAGTTATGTATAAACAAATCACGCAAAGTGATGCTTTTTGACGCTTATAGGTATGTAAAAACAAATCACGCAATGCGAAGTTTCTTGAAACTAATAGTTATGTACAAACAAATCACGCAAAGTAATGCTTCTTGACGCGCAAAGTGAAACTTCTTGATGCTAAAAGTTATGTAGAAACAAATCACGCGAAGTGATGCTTCTAGACGCGCAAAGTGAAGCTTCTTGACGCTAATGATTATATAAAAACAAATCACGCAAAGTGATGATTCTAGACGCGCAAAGTGAAACTTCTTGACGCTAATAGTTATGTAAAAATAAATCACGCAAAGTGATGCTTCTTGACACTTATAGTTATGTAAAAATAAATCATGCCATGTGAAGCTTCTTGACACAAATAGTTATGAAAAAAATCAATCACGTAAAGTGAAGCTTCTTGACGCTAATAGTTATGTAAAAACAAATCACGCAAAGTGATGCTTCTTGACGCTTATAGTTATGTAAAAACAAATCACGCAATGCGAAGTTTCTTGAAACTAATAGTTATGTACAAACAAATCACGCAATGTGATGCTTCTTGACACTTATGATTATATAAAAACAAATCACGCAATGTCAAGCTTCTTGACACTAATAGTTATGTAAAAACAAATCACGCAAATTGATGCTTCTTGACGCTAATAGTTATGTAAAAACAAAACACGCAATGTCAAGCTTCTTGACACTAATAGTTATGAAAAAAAATCACGCAAATTGATGCTTCTTGACGCTAATAGTTATGTAAAAACAAATCACGCAATGTGATGTTTATTGACGGGTAAAGTGAAGCTTTTTGACACTAAAAGTTATGTAAAAACAAATCACGCAAAGTGAAGCTTCTTGACACATATAGTTATGTGGAAACAAATCACGCAAAGTGATACTTCTTGACGCGCAAAGTGAAGCTTCTTGACGCTAATAGTTATGTAAAAACAAATCACGCAATGTGAAGCTTCTTGATACAAATAGTAATGAAAAACACCAATCACGTAAAGTGATGCTTCTTGACGCTAATAGTTATGTAAAAACAAATCACGCAATGTCAAGCTTCTTGACACTAATAGTTATGTAAAAACAAATCACGCAAATTGATGCTTCTTGATGCTAATAATTACGTGAAAACAAATCACGCAATGTGAAGTTTCTTGACGCGTAAAGTGAAGCTTTTTGACGCTAATAATGATATAAAAACAAATCACGCAAAGTGAAGCTTCTTGACACTAATAGTTATGTAAAAACAGAACACGCAGAGTGATTCTTCTTGACGCGCAAAGTGAAGCTTCTTGACGCTAATAGTTATGTAAAATCAAATCACGCGAAGTGATGTTTCTTGACACTAATAGTTATGTAAAAACAAATTACGTAAAATGATGCTTCTTGACGCGCAAAGTGAAGCTTTTTGACGCTAATAGTTATATAAAAACAAATCACGCAATGTGAACTTCTTGACACTAAAAGTTATATCAAAACAAATCACGCAAAGTGATGCTTCTTGACGCGCATGTGAAGCTTCTTGACGCTAATAGTTATGTAAAAACAAATCACGCGAAGTGATGCTTCTTAACACAAATAGTTTTGTAAAAACAAAACATGCAAAGTGATGCTTCTTGAAATTGTGGTAAAATATTTTGTCTGTTGCGCTTCTTGACACTAATTTATTGCATGTAACAAATACTCTTTATTAATCAACCATAGTTACAATATGAACAAGAAAATTCACAGCCCTCGTTCAAAAATAATGGACTGAGCAAAATAAACATTGTGGATGTGGGTACTGGAAGACTGCTCTATAATGTAAAAGAAATATTTTAATGTTAAAATAAATTATAGTTTGGGACATGTGTGAGTTGAAATAAAGTCAAGACGAAGGTTAAACAATACGGGGTGTTTAGGAGATTTGTAGATGGTTTGGTGGAACATAATTCATGCAATAGAAAATTATTATTAAGAAAAATCTATAATAAAAAGGGAAAAAATGAAATGGGGAAGGGTGTGACTCATTTAAATGACATCGATCATTAAAGTAACTTTCCCTTTACAAAGCTTGGTCATCACTTCTTGAAAGTTGTCATCCTAAGCAAATTCAAGAACGCTAGTGCTGTTACTTAATAATTATAGGCTGAATGCAAAATTGCAATGAAAGTATTTTCTTTGAAAAGATCAAAGGGCCATAATTCAGTCAAAAAGTGAATCGAAACACCAAGATCACTTGTTCATGTTTAGGCCATGTACATGCTGTACAGCAATTTGCATTGCAATCAGCTTAAGATAAGGGAAAAGTTGAGTCCGCAAGGTTGTTAGTCTAAAGTGTAATGTTATAATTAAGTTAAAATAGGAAGAGTCCATAACTCAATAAACACGAGACACAAGAAGGCGTGAGGATGCTCTAGTGGCTTACATTGGCCATAACATCTTGTGAAATGTCTAAATGTCTTAACCCCTTATGGATGAATACCCCACTACACCCTTGCTGAACAAATGGTTTATTACTACGAAAAGTAAATACTTTAAAATCCCATACCATTCATATGTAGAAAATAAAAATGTCCACCTACAGGACCATTGCACATCCCAATCAATTGATTTGCCAAACCTTCAATAACCCACTGACAGGGATTTTCCATGAGCAGACAATGCTTTAGATCTTAAATAACATTTTATTTGTACACATGAATGCAAAATCAATTATCCTTATAATATTTCTATGTAAAAGTAAAGGTCACTTTACAGGGATCCCCTACGTCAAAGACCCTTGGTTAGCAAAAACATCAATCCCTTGCTGATGTAGGGATGATTTATATCATGTATGAACGTATATATATATATTATTGGTTTCTTTCGGCCTTTTTGATAATGTTATCCTCCTTATTGAACCCAAATATAATTTGCTTAAACTAGAAAATATTTTCCCATTGTACTCGTATATAAAACTTAAACTGAAAAAAAAAAGATTCATGGAAAGTCCGTATTTTAACCATATCGCAATGACCAGCTCAGTTCAAATATCTGTACCTCATTCATTTGATAATGAATATTAATTATATTTTCAGTTTCAAAAACATAATATCTTAAGTTATTTTAAACTCAAAAACATTATTATAATACGCACCTCAGCTACAATTTCTAATAAAACTAAAAATAACAGAACCGGCTTTTTTTTGCACCTGTCGCTTACTCTGTATCACTTTTACGTATTACATAACCAATCTCTTAGCAGAGTTACCATTCGTAATACTCACATTGAGACGACTGTGTTAAATAGAGTAGTTACACAAAATCAAACCCCACTCGTGGTCTCACTTATCATTTACCTCTCATTAGTGGCCTTAGTAAGATTATAGCGCCTGACCTATTAGAGCTGTGTAAACCGGTTTGGCATTATTTTGTTGAAAAATGCTTAAAATGGTCATATTTCTTTATGCACATGAGAACATTGGAACATTGTCAGTTATGCCAAATTTGAATGGTATTGGGTATTGTGATAACGATATTACATAATTGTTATGCTTTTTTGAAACGATATAAAGAAGTTATTAATAAATTCGTACATAATTTGAAAAACAATGTAAAAGGACAAATCATTTCTGGAAAATTGATAACCGATTAGTTTTCGTAATATTGACTATAAAACAGCAAGCACATCAATAGCAAACAACAATTTTACATTTAATAATAGACATAGTCAAATGGGGTTTATAATACTAGGACGATTCATTGGAAAAAAACATATTAAGATTCATATAATTTATGAAATATTCAATTATGCTGATAGGAAATGCATGGACTATTAATATTTATGATTTTTTAAAAAAAGCTTTTATCAACATTGATCATGATTTTTTTATATATTCCATTTTAAAACATGTTTATTATTGAAATTACATGATTACTGAAAGCGAAATCATTTTAGAAAAAAATGCAAAAATGTGACGTCACATTATGAACCCATCTCAGACATGTTTCCATTTAAAAGGGGTGCCCATTATCCACTTATATTTTAATTTTATGCATTGAACTTCAACCTCAGCGGTTATCTAGAGTAGAGCATATGCCTTGCATGCAGAAGAGTGTAGGTTCATTCCCTAGTCAGGACATACCAAAGACTTAAAATTGGTACTAGAAGCTTCCTCATTTAGCGCTCAGTATTAGAGTTTAGTTCTAGGTCTACTCTGCCAGGTATCAGTATAATGTGACTGCGGCATGATACGCCAGTGTTGCAGCGCTTAGAATACTGCCAAGTAGACATCGTCACGATATGAATGAAAGCTAAACTTAACACCATACAACAATATTAAACTCCTATTGTTTGAGGTTCAAAACGAATAATAATGTTAAAGCTAAAGAGATGTTTGGAAAGGAAACATAATAAAATTTGTTTGCTGATAATGTACCTTTTTCTCAGACGGTTTGGAAAAAATCATTTGAAAAATCAATTGACATTTTCGACAATTTCGGTTTCAACTCTGGATTACAACCAAATTCATTAAAGTGTATTATTTTAATAGAATGTTTATTTGCCAAAACTAATATGATATATATGAAAAAAAAAAACAACAGTAACTTTCATTGGAACGTTGGTAAAGCGAATACTAGTATAAGGTATTAAGGCTGAAAGTTTAAATCGATTAATCGGATATTTCAGGCTTCAGATAACCTTCTATTTTATCTTAAAACATCTCTAAAATATTTTCGCCTGTTGTCTTTGACAGCCATGTTCTTTAGTTGGCCTAGGCGATTCTGATTAGCTGTATGACTAGTTTTTCGTCCAATCAGCATTCAATTCAGTAGTAAGGAAGAGCAAATACTTTTACACAATAATTAGTTTAATTCATTGACGAACAAAACTTTATCGTTGATGACCGTGCCAATGGTGTTTGGTAACAATTTGGCGATAAATTGATGTAATCGGAACAGTTCTAGCGAAATTTATACATATGAAACATATTTTGAATTATTTGAAAAAAATAGTTTTTCATAAATTAGATGAATCAATAAATCTTCACAATATACCAGTAAGTGATTTCATTTAGTATTTTTCTATATTTTTCTTTTATATAATATTTTTGCCAACGAGTAGTTAATTACATAGTACATGAGCTCGAGTGTAAGATTCTTTTTATCACATAACTTAGATAGTATATTTACCATGTATTTAACATATCATGTCTATAAACATGAGAAAAAGTCCGGTGCGTTTGTTTCCGCCATTTGTCGTATGACGTGACGTCTCAAATTAGCGTCATTTTACAATGATCTATTAACGTCATTTATATATTCATGGAAGTCGGAACGAAGTTTGGCATTTTACGTACACGAGCTTTGTTATAGTGATATTACACTAGTTTAGTATCAGAAATATATCATGGGTTTATTACACTCTGCACCGTATATTATGTGATAAACTGTTAAATTACCATTATTGACTAAATAAAAAGAAATGGAAATAAAACAATTAGAAAAAAAAACTGGAAAAATAAAACGAGATCTGAAAGTATATTTTTAATACATGATTACTGATGTACGCGGATGATATTGTGCTAGTAACAGACTCCGAATTAAAATTACAAATAATGTTGAACACTATTCATGAATGGTGTAAACGTTGGAAGGTACTCTTAAACTCGAATAAATCCAAGTGCATCCATATAAGAAAAGGACGAAATCAACGCAGCAATGTTGTATTTAAAATTGGCAATAATATTCTCGAAACGGTAGACTCCTACAAATATTTAAACGAAAGGAACAGCTTTATAACATGAACTGTGAAGCATTAGCGAAAGGGGCCGGAGGAGCGCTTGGCAGCATCATCTATAAAATACATAACCTAAATGAATTCGGGTTTCGATCCTTTGAAACACTGTTTAACTCATGTGTTATGTCGATTATAGATAATTGTTCGTCAGTTTGGGGATATAATTTCAAAACATTGATAATGTTCAAAATCATGCAATGAGATATATCGTTCCCACGTTAGCACTGACGGGTGATACAGGATGGTTATCTAGTGTTTAAAGAAGATGGAGTTCGATGATACGATTCTGGAATAGACTGGTTAATATGGATCATAACATACTTACAAAAAGGTGTTTATCCATGACTATAATCTCTGTGCAAATAATTGGTCATGTGATATAAACCAAATCACTTGCAAATTGGGACTCATAAACAGTTTTAATGGCAAGTCTGAATTGAAAGGTAATAGCGTTGATGAAAGATCAATTATAGCATATTAACTGGAGACATTTTTCTTCAACATCCACAATAAATTTAAAGAATAAAAAATCTATATAAGTCTTCTTCCACCTCCAAATATAAATTTCCGTATATTCCTTTCTTCCATTTTTTCTCTTAATCTAATATCTTCTTCATCATCATTCTACTCTTTTCTTAACTTTACTTTATACTATTCTTATACAAGCTAAAACACTATATGGATCTAGTTGATAATACTCTTTCAATACAGATGTGTTGATACAGCATGTAGCTAAATACTGGTGACATTGTACTTTGAAAAGTTGGAAATATTTTAAGTCAGAGAATATAATTATGAAGGTTAGGAATGTAATACTAATAGTTGAATTTGTTAGTGGAGAACAGACATACAAAGGCTACGAAAATTAAACGGTCTTGAATATGCACTTCACACCTCTATTAAGATGCAGCGAAAGTATGAATGAAGTGAGGGACTTCTAATATATTAGACTGCGTATCAGTAATATTTTCTTGCCAGATTTTTGCTTTTGTTTGAATGAATAGATATATTACCACTTTTCTTACAAATACACATGGATTGGAGAACTGAAATAAACTTTGTATAAATTATATAAATAGAAATCGGGATGGGGAAAAGTTTCATAGCCATTCACCTTCTACACTCCTTGCATTTAACATAAAAATTATCAGATAGAACCATTTTGCGGTACAACTATCGAGACCTTTTTGTAACACTTTCCCTACAACACGGTAGTAAGTCAAGTTAGTACCATGTTGCAAAGAAATCATTTACCAATCTGAGTTAGTATTATGCTGTTTTTGCACAATCTTTCAAGAAAACTTTGCGTTCAGCTCACGATATAGTAGTTATATGAGCAAAACATTTGTTCTAAATAATTAAAATAATTAATACATACGCGTACATGTGACACCATCTCCTGTGTATCCACTGTTACACCTACACGTGTAAGATCCTGGTGTATTTGTACATGCAGAAACTGTGTGGCAGTTATTGGATCCACTAAAACACTCATTATTATCTGAAATGTTTATGGATTATCGTATAGTTACATGTTTGAACAACACATTTACTTGTAAAACATTTTATCACATACTAGTAAGTTAGTTATATGAGCATCACATTTTTTTCTAAATAATTAAAAATTCATACATACCAGTACAAGAGAAGCCATCCCCTGTGTATCCACTGTTACAACTACACGTGTAAGATCCCGGTGTATTTGTACATCCAGCCTTGGAGTGACAGTTTTCGGATCCACTAGAACATTCATTAATATCTGAAAAGTTTGTAGATAATCATACAGTATTAAACAACAAATTCACTTATAGAACACTTTATCACATGTGATACTTATATATGAGCAACTCATTTGTTCTAAATAATAAAAATCTGCATGCAAACCAGTACATGTGACGCCATCTCCTGCGTATTAACTGTTACAAATGCACGTGTAGGATCCTGGTGTATTTGTACATGCAGCATTGGTGTGGCAATTATTTGATGCACAAGATGAACATTCATTATTATCTGAAATTATTGTGGATTATCATACTGTAAAATATTTGAAAAACACATTCACATGTAAAACTTTTTATTACATATTGTATTGTTACATTGTTATATTGTTATATAAGCAACACATTTGTTCTTAATAATTAAAATCTGCATCAAACCTGTGCATGTGGTGACACCATCTCCTGTGTATCCACTGTTACAACTACACGTGTAAGATCCTTGTGTATTTGTACATGCAGCATTGGTGTGGCAGTTATTGGATCCAATAGGTGGACACCCAGTTGTATCTGAAAAGTTTGTGGATAATCGTAAAGTCTCATTAATCTCCCAAAACTATTTTTTGTTTCGTTTTAATTAAAGTCACTGTTACTCTTCCAGATGATAGATTTCATGTAAATTGGACCGCTGAAAAAGTATGCGAACGAAAAAAAATAACAAACTTGTTTAAGGTTTATATTATATAAATAAAAATATTTTAAATCAATTTTTTTATTATTATAAATCGTGATTTTAATAAAAGTGATGCGGCTTTAAATAACACATTCACTCATTAAACTCTTTATCTTACATGGTATTTATATGAGCCATATATTCGCTCTTAATAATTAAAATCTGCATAATTTATATACAAGTACAAAAAAGGCCATTTCCATGTTCCAGAGATGGGGGAGTCTCATGATTTCCGCAGTGAACCAACATTTAGGCCTATGTCGAAGGTACTTCATCGACATTTTTTACCATTTGTGGGGTCACTGTGCAAGCTGGACGCCCCCTGCCACGTCTACTGTTAACGTCGTTTCTATCATCACGAAAACGAGCTACCCAAGAATAAAACGCGTTATGTGACATACATAAATCCCTAAACCTATTTTGAAGCCGATTCAAAATTAAATCCGGTTTTTGCCCTTCTTCAAGAAAAAATCTTATAACGGCACGCTGATCTTCATTATTTTTTATGTTGAGTCCATATAACCATGTATATATGCAATGTTTAAAGGGATTATATTGGCATAATACCGTCAATTCCCTGTCCTAAATACACACACCCAGCATGAAGATACACTTATAACGCGTCTAAAGTGTCTAATTGCATAACTTTTTTTTATTACAAACATCGGGTTTCTGAAGCCTAGTTTTTGTTTTTGGTTACATTCGCCATTTTCAACGAACCGCTTTAGGGTTTCCGATCAATCATCGGATAACATCGTGAAGACTCATTCCCGATCTCGTTTCGAGGCTTTGTTCGGGAAGTTTACGGAGTTAAATGTAAACATTGCGCAATCCTTTATGCGGGACGTATTTAAGTTTTGGCCAATATTCAATTACTGTTAATTTGATAACTTCCAAGTAAATAAAGGTTAAACGTCAATACAGAAGCATTATTTTGTGCACACTGCATACAGGAAAAGTCTGGATTAACAGCGTGTTTCTGTTACTTGCCGATATAATCCCTTTAAGTGACCGATTTTGGTACAACGCATTGTCCTATTTTAAAAGTTATTGTTACATATCATATGCTAAGGTCTAATCTACCCGTGCACATCAAGTTTTTGCGATATGACTGATATACTACGCAATATTTTAACAAAAGTCCACCTAGATAATGACCGTCCCTCGTACATACCTTTACATGTGAAACCGTTTCCTGAGTATCCACTGTTACAACTACACGTGTAGGATCCTTCTGTATTTGTACATCCAGCATTGGTGTGGCAGTTATTGGATCCACTAGAACATTCATTATTATCTGAAATGTAGGTGCATAATTATACAGTATGGTATTAAAATAACACGCTCATTTGTAAAACACTTTATCACATATGGTAGTAATATGAACAACGCATTTCTTTTATATAATTAAAATCTGCATACATATCTGTACATGTAACGTCATTTCCTGCGTTTCCACTGTTACAGTTACACATGTAGGATCCCCGTGTATTTTTACATGCAGCATTGATGTGGCAGTTACGGGATTCACTAGAACATTCATTATTATCTGATCTATTTTTGGATTACAATACAGAATTAAATTATGATAACACACTTATTTGTAAAACATTTGATCACATATGGTAATTATATGAGCAACACATTTGTTCTAAATATTTAAAAACTGCATTCACACCTGTACATGTGACGCTATTTCCTGTGTATCCACTGTTACAGCTACACATGTAGGATCCCGGTGTACTTTTACACGCAGCATTGATGTGGCAGTTATTGGATCCACTAGAACAATCGTTGTTATCTGAACTGTTTGTGGATTATTATACAGTATTAAATTAAAATATTCGTTCTAAATGATTAAAATCTGCATAAACACCTGTACAAAAGACGCCGTTTCCCGAGTATCCACGGTTACAACTGCACGTGTAGGATCCTTCTGTATTTGTACATCCAGCATTGGTGTGGCAGTTATTGGATCCACTAGAACATTCATTATTATCTGAAATGTAGGTGCTTACTTATACAGTATTAAATTAAATAACACTCACTTCTAGAAACTCTTTATCACACATGGTAGTAATATGAGCAACGCATTTTTTCTATACAATTAAAATCTGCATACACACCTGTACAAAAGAAGCCGTTTCCTGAGTATCCACTGTTACAACTACACGTGTAGGATCCTTCTGTATTTGTGCATTCAGCACTGATGTTGCAGTTATTGGATCCACTAGAACATTCATTTTTATCTGAAATGTTGGTACATAAGTATACAGTTTTCAATCAGAATAACATCTCACTTGTAAAACATTTTATCACATATGGTAATTATATGAGCAATACATTCGTTCTAAATAATTAAAATCTGCATACATACCTGTACAAGAGAAACCATCTCCTGTATATCCACTATTACAACTGCAAGTGTAGAATCCTGGTGTATTTGTACATGTAGCAACGGTGTGGCAGTTATTGGATCCACTAGAACATTCGTTATTATCTGAAATGTTGGTGCATAATTATACAGTATCAAATTGAAATAACACAATCACTCACTTGTAAAAAACCGGGTCACATATGGTAGATATATGATATATTTGTTCTAAATATTTAAAATCTACATTCAAACCTGCACATGTGACGCTATTTCCTGTGTATCCACTGTTACAGCTACACATATAGGATCCCGGTGTATATTTACACGCAGCATTGATGTGGCAGTTATTGGATCCACTTGAACAATCGTTGTTATCTGAACTGTTTGTGGATTATTATACAGTATTAAATTAAAATACTCGTTCTAAATGATTAAAATCTGCATACACACCTGTACAAAAGACGCCGTTTCCCGAGTATCCACTGTTACAACTGCACGTGTAGGATCCTTCTGTATTTGTACATCCAGCATTGGTGTGGCAGTTATTGGATCCACTAGAACATTCATAATTATCTGAAATGTAGGTGCTTACTTATGCAGTATTAAATTGAAATAACACTCACTTCTAAAAACTCTTTATCACACATTGTAGTAATATGAGCAACGCATTTTTTCTATACAATTAGAATCTACATACACACCTGTACAATAGAAGCCGTTTCCTGAGTATCCACTGTTACAACTACACGTGTAGGATCCTTCTGTATTTGTGCATTCGGCATTGATGTTGCAGTTATTGGATCCACTAGAACATTCATTTTTATCTGAAATGTTGGTGCATAATTATACAGTATTCAATCAGAATAACACTCTCACTTGTAAAACATTTTATCACACATGGTAATTATATGAGCATACACATTCGTTCTAAATAATTAAAATCTGCACACATACCTGTACAAGAGAAACCATCTCCTGTATATCCACTGTTACAACTGCAAGTGTAGAATCCTGGTGTATTTGTACATGTAGCAACGGTGTGGCAGTTATTGGATCCACTAGAACATTCGTTATTATCTGAAATGTTGGTGCATAATTATACAGTATCAAATTGAAATAACACAATCATTCACTTGTAAAAAACTGTAACACATATGGTAGATATATGATACATTTGTTCTAAATATTTAAAATCTGCATTCAAACCTTTACATGTGACGCCATCTCCTGTGTATCCACTCTTACACAAGTAATTGTAGGATCTGGTATATTTGTACATGCAGCATTGGTGAGGCAATTATTGGATTCACTAGATGAACATTCATAATCTTTTAAAATGTTTTGTGGATAATGATCCAGTATTAATTTAAGATAGCACATTTACTTGAAGAACCAGTACAGTATTAAATAACACTCTCTTTATTACGTAATATTTTTAACCTCACTATCGTACATATCTATGTTCTTGAAGCAATTCCATTGGATAATGCCAAATGTGTTAAGAATTTAGTTTGCGATAAAAATGTAGCGTATGTTTATTGATACCTGCTATGTGAATGGTTATGTTTTTAAAGGAGATTGTGTGAGGATAACGATTGACTGTTTTAAATAACCAAAACATGGGTTAAAATGTAGAAAGTGTTTTTTGGGCACTTTCCAAACTCCAAACTAACGATGTGTAACTGTTGCCGTTGGTCAGGTTCCATTAACATATATTATGTACGTATATGTGTGTATTGTTAGCGTTAATACTAATAAAGTTAATATACTCTTTCTACAGCAGCATTTATTATTTGGTATCCGGACAACTTGTAATGATAAATATAAAATAAAATACAAAGTTGGTAAAAACACGAAAGGCTTGATGCATTAATACTTAACATGGTAAGATATTTTGAAACGTAATTTAATTTTTTCTAAGGCACCTTTAATTATTTGATGCAAGGATAACTTATTTTAACATTATACTTTTCAAATACCGTCAAAATTGACAAAAAATCGATAGGAATAATATATTTTTGTTTTTACATATTGATGGTAAAACATTGATATATTAGTAGCTTTGAATTGTTTCAACTGATTTAGTTGGTTAAGTTAAAGTTGATATACATGTTACTGTATCTTTGATATTTGTTGTAATAAAAAGCTTATTGTAGCATTTTACCATATAAAATTGTAAAAAAGGGCAAAACTTGAAAGGGGAAATGGTCTTATGTTTTAATATTTCCAAATGTAAGAAAAAATTGAATTGATGAATTAGTATTTTTGCATTGTCAGCTGATGTACTAAGAAACTACATATACTTTTTCTATTGTACACTTTATTATTTGATGACTGAATATAAAGTGTTACATGATAATATTCGACAAATATTTTATTGTTTTCAAATTTTAGACGGTAAAGTCATGGTATGTTGGTATTTTTGCTTTATAAGTTGACCTATGAAAAACGTTAATGTGCTTTTTCTACTTATCGTTAATATTTTGATGCCAGCGTTTCTCATTGCAACATGTTAGATTTTAAAATGACGAGAAAAGTGCTCATTTTAAGATATTATTGAATAAGAAGATCTACATACACTTTTTTTCTGATATTGTTTATGAAATAACTTGTCATATTTTTGTATTTTACAATGTTTTGTCTAGTTAATGGTATACAACAATATATGATGTGTTATAAAGGAATACAATAGTAATCAACTGAATATTGAAAACGTCTGTCAGTTTCTTGTAATTAAGGCCAAGGGGGTGGTGTTACTTACATAATATACTAAAACAGAAAAAGATATGGTAAAAGTTATTAAAACGTTGGGAAAGTATCCGGAATGAAAAAAAAGTATTTTCAGTTTCTAAACATCGACTGTTATACTTGAAATTACTTAAAAAACACATTCAATCGTAAAACTCTTTATCCAGAAAAGAATTATAGTAGTTATTTGAACAATTAAAACTGCATGCATACCTGTACATGTGAAGCCATTTCCTGTGTATCCACTGTTACATCTACAAGTATATGATCCTGGTGTATTGATACATGCAGCATAAGTGTGGCAATTATTGGACACACTAGATGAACATTCATTATTATCTGAAATGATTTTGGATAATCAAACAGTATTAAATAACATTGTTTAAGTCCACATTTTTTTATCTGAAATAGGCCAAATATTTTAATCGTCTTATAAATATTATTGCGTCCTTATTCATTAATCGTTATATAAATAAGTAAGAAAGATTACTTGTTTCTCTAGATTTGGGGCTCCTTTACAATTGTTAAATTCTCTAACATTATATGTAATTGCGCTCCCTCTCTCGCTGTCTCCGTCGCTTTCTTTCACTTTTTATATCATTTTATGTTTGTCTTTTAAAATGATATATTATAACACAACTAAATGTATATATATACTCGCCGTAGTCTGGTCCGTATATTTATGTCTTGGATATTCTCAAATAATTATCTCCATATATATATATATCATGCATTGTGAATGAGCATCTGAAAAGATCCCAAAAAATCGTAAATTCCGTTGTTGTAAATTTAATTATCTCCCTTTATGAAACTAAATATATATGAATTCACTGTATCTATATGATCCAACGGATTTATAAATCTGTCCTTTATATAGCATGTGAGTAGTCATGAATCCTTAACTGGATACTACTAATATAAAGCTATCAGTTCATGTATATACAAATTTGTCCACCTTGTCCAGATGTGTTGCATGTAATTCCATAGTATATAAGTCATGGTCAACACCAAATTTGTTGGTTTGACAGAGGCCTTGATATTGTATCTATGGTTTTCATTGTAGCTAGGCGCACTCACTGTAGTCTGGTATGTACATTTATGTCTTGGTTATTCACAAATAATTATCTCCATATATATATCATGCATTGTGAATGAGCATCTGAAAAGATCCAAAAAATCGTAAATTCCGTTGTTGTGAATTTGTTATCTCCATTTATATATATATATATATATATATGTTTGTATGGAGACATATAAAGACCAGACTACGGCGAGCTCCCCTTACTACACTGCAGAGCATAGTCACAATACCAAGGCATTTACCAACCTAATAGAATTGGTGTTAACCATGACTTTTTATACTATGGGTTTACGTGCAACACAACTGGAGTGGATGGACACTTGAAATACACGAACTGATAGCTTTATATGAGTAGGATCCAGTTAAGGAGATAACTGAAATCACAACAACGAAATTTTCGATTTAAGATCCAAAAATATTGTTTCCCTTTATGAAATAAAATTACAATGAATTCACTTAATCTTCATAATCCAACCGGTTTCTATGTTGTTTTTTTTTTATATAGCGTGTGAGAAGTTATGACTCCTCAACTGGATCCTACTCATCTAAAGTTGTCAGTTCATGTATGTAAATTGTCCTTAAAGTCCAAATGTATACATATATAAGTGCTTCAAAATCAACCCCGCCAGTACAGACATGTGCTCAAACGTTGTCTCATTATGATAAAAACATTTATGGCACAATACAAGATATGGAGCGAACATGACCATAGAGCAACAGTTTTGAGTGCAACACATCGTCTTTAAAGGGTGAACATGTGTGCCATCTTAATTTAAATTCTAATACCCTTCATAAATTTCTTGTGATTTCATTGGTTGGTGCTCATAAAGTTGCGGCTATCAAAAATAACCGTCGGTAAACTCACCACATTAAAAACAGATATAAGGTCGCAAATTTAAAAATTATAATATACTTAACCCTATAATATGTTGAGTGGTTTACAAGAGATGAAGCGGACACGATACTTTACCTATTTCTGACCTTAAACATCTAATTGTCACCTTGACATTTGAGCTAGAGACCTTGGTCTTGTCATATCAAATTATCTGATCAATGTGAACATTTGTTCTACGTTATTTCAAAATGTGTAGAGTGGTTTACAATATATGGAGCGGATACGACACTGTGTACTTATTTCTGACCTTTAACCTCCAAGTGTGACGGTGACTTTGAGATAGGTATCTTAGTTTTGTGCGCGACACATCGTCTGATTATGGTCAATGTAAATATTTTCACGGAATTATGTTCAAGGTTTTAACAATCAACCTCGATTTTTTTACTTCTGAAGACAACTCTCTGGACAAAAAAACAACAACTTGTAAAAGTAGCTAATTCCATGGAAAATAGCCGCTACACATATTGTTTGATAATGATATCTTTATAATGAAGTTATTGTCTTACTTAAACACGGTGTTATTTACTTTTTATGTAAAGTGGAGCTGTAACACCATTATAACCAATCATTTTGTTCGTGTGTACACATCGTGAAACGGTCACTAGTGGTCAGCTTTGACATTTGCGAGGACACACACGTTTACGCATCGATTCTGTTTAATCATGGCTGACAGTGATAGTGACGCTAAATTCGTTGACGCAGAGAGGAAGAATGAAACTGTTGTTACAAGTGCAACAGTTATGATGCAAAGCTCCAGTATTAACAGGAAGGGTTCTCCAATATCGCCTGCAGTATTTAAGCGTCAAAACTCACTTCCAGGAAGAACCCATCGTTATCGGATTTTTTTGTAAAAACTCTCAAAGAAATGGCTTTCCAACAGGAGGCAGCTCCAGCATTTGCTGGCTGGAGGCCGCCACAGCAGAGTTAAGCATTACTATCACAACCCTTACAGAGTCAACAAGAAACAGCGGGAAAACAATGTGTATTTCTCCAGGCAAATTAGCTCGTTATTGAAAAACAACAAGCTGAAATAGAAAATGGTTCGAAGACATGTATGTAGAATTTGAAATTTTATTATTCCAAAGAGAAAATAATTTGGAATTGAAGGTATATTAAATTGACATTTAAGTGCATACTTAAAAGATGAGACAGATTTAGAGTTACGGATTCCCTCTGCAAGAGTATTCCATTCGAGTATAAAGGAGGGTAGAAAAGAGTTGTAGTGATAGCTTGCACGCGTATATATAGAACGAATACTTTGTGAGTTGCGTAATGGGTATCGTGATGTTCTATCTCTCTGGAGATAATTTTTTTGTCATTTTATAAAGTTGAATAAGTTTGTTTTTCCATCGTCTTTGGTTTAGATTTGACCACCCAGTCTAATGATATAGTTGTTCAATAGAAACAAGTTTTGTTGCAACGGTTACTATCCTTGCCGCTTCATTTTGAATTCTATCGAGTTCATGCTTTTCATACTGGGAACAATTGTCAAATAAAATATCACCATATTCAAGGCTTGGTCTGATGAAAGAAAAATATATAGGTTCTAGGGATACCCTGTCTAGTTTATATTTCATTGTATTTAATACAATCAATATGGCTATGCCGTGATAAATCGTTGGATAAAAAGACACCAAAATGTTATGCTGCTCTACTTCTGAAATCTAATGATTGTTCATAAAAATGTGAGGATGGTTAATGCCATTTGCGAGAAAACAATAACGACTCGGTCTTTGACGGATTGAATTTTACTAACCACTTATTCGCCCATTCTGTTTTGAAAGGTCTGTATTCAATGTGTTGGCGGTAGTAATTGGGTCGTCAACAATAATAAATAAGCCGGTGTCATCCGCGAATAAACGAATATTTGAGTTGATATCATCAACAATATCATTAAACGAATAATAAGAATAAAAGAGGACCCAGGATAGAACCCTGGGGGTACACCTGCTTTTATATAAACTCATTCTTAAATAGCACCAGATAACACTACGCGTTGTTTCCTGTTGTAAACATAATTATCGAACCAAGAAAATAGATTTCCTGTGATACCAGCAGCTTTCAGTTTAACTAACATTCCATTGTGCCAAACACGACCAAAAACCTTGCTGATATCACAGAAGATTGCCCTAACTTCTTTGCCAGTATCAATTGATTGGCAAAAGAAATTGTATAGATAAACTAATTCATCTTAAAGGGACTTCAACAGGGATTTTCACAATTTTAAATTTGGTTAAAAACATTTTCCCCTATATATCATGTCTGTATACACTCACTGACCTCGTATTGTCAAAAGGAATATATCTTTTAAACGTGCAAAACTAATATATCGAAAAGACTTTCCTAACTTAGGCTACGCGCCAATGTTAGACTAAAATAGATTCTCCGCATAAAATTACAACACCTTTTGTGACGTATAAAATAAGTGGCGCGGTTACATTTTGATTTCAAGTCGATCTGTTATACAAGTTAACACGTAGTAAAATTTGTTTCATCTTAGAAAAATTCCAAATGATAATGTAAAGGTCGTCAAGCAGTATTTAAGTACTTTCTATTTTCAGAATAGGAATTTCATTTCAAGTTTACCACCCCAAATTAAATATCGATTTCGTCACGTTTTGGTATGTTTTACATACGAAACCACTCGACTTTTATTAATTAAAGATAATAAGATGCTTTATATCTATTTTATTTTTTTAATTTTTTTTTTAGACATCTATATCGTTTTTTCCTGATATACTCCCTTTGAACGGATAGTGGTTTTTATTTATCTGTCATTTCGCAACACGTGATTGTGTTTACAAAATGATTCTTTACCTGAGAATTCTTTTTCATATTCGAATCGCCTGATTGGTCAATAAATTCATAATAGAACAAACCGTGCTATTTCTATACCAGTGTTCTTTCATACACAAACTTTGGGGCACTTCTAGATGCCTTATTGGTCAACAATGGAATAATCCATTCTACTTTATACGACCGGCTCACTACTATACTACTACTTCACTGTATTAACACGAAGTGCGAGTTAAGGGTCTGCTATTTGACTGTTTCATAGTCGCAGCACATTGCCATTCAGAAAAGTTCTTGTACATGTACATATCATTGCCACTGCTTTATTTTCTGTTCAGGCTGATTAAAATTTGTGGTAACTATTTAATTAAATTTTAACGTTTTTATTTGATTTTAGTAAAATCATTGATTTTCATGTAATCTTACTACATATTTTACTAGAGGCAGGTGGCATACATGTAGAGATTAACCCAGGACCACAACATGAATCTCAAAGTTTGTCCCATCTTCATTGTTATATAAGAAGTATTAGAAATAGAGTAGATTGCTTATCAGACATTATTACAGACTTCGATATCACAACTTTTACTAAAACTCATTTAGATGCCTCAATTGAAAATACACATATGAATATCGGCGATAAATTTGACGAACCATATCGAAAAGACAGAAACAAACATGAACGGGGGCTACTAGTTTTTTTTAGCCCAAAATATAATACCTGCCTTAGAAGCATTCTGTAACGAATCAGCTTTGATAAAAATTAAAAAATGTTCACAAATATTACTTGTGGAAATTTTCTACTGTCCAAAAACTGCTGAAACGGAATTTTTAATAATTTAAATACAAATATAGAGAGAGCTTAAAATATTTCTCAAAATTTATTGCTGCTTGGTGATTTAAATGAAAATTTACTTTATTTTAATTATCATAATTTAAAAGATATATTATACCTGAACTCTATGAAAATGTTATATTTGAGTCTACCAGAGGCTGAGCAATCCTTGATCCAGTAATTATTCCTGCCAATCTGAATTACTTAACTTCAGGGACATTTACAGTTCCATCACGTATTAGTGACCATAATGCAACATTCATTGTCTTACCTTTTTCTTAGAGCATTGAACATTCTTTTGAAAGAAATATATGGTTGTATGAGAAAGCTGATGTCGAATCTTTAAATAATCAAATCGGAAATGTCAATTGGAATATCCTGTTTGAATTAACATTAAATGAGGCAAGTGCTCTATTATCAGATTGAATCCCATCAAAAACTATTACAGTTAGACCTGATGATAAACCTTGGTTTGATTCTAAAATGAGAAAACTTTGTAGACTAAGATACATATATAAATCAAAAGCAGTAAAATCTGGTAAACTAAACGATTGGACAAAACACACAAAAAAAATCTTAATAAAGTAATAACTTAAAAAAGACCATACTATAGAACACTTTTTCAATAATTAAGAACTTACTTTAAACGATCTATAAGCAAATGATAAACGAAACTTTTGGAAAGTTTTTCTTCACTTTGTGAAAGGGGATATTTCAACAGTATTTCCTCCGTTAAATTATATTAGCAACAACAGTACATTTCACATAGCAAACACAAATAAAGCAGACTGTCTTAATGACTATTTTGTTTCAATGTCTACTGTAGTTGATAATGGAACCAAATTACCTAATTATGTTTTCTAAACCCATTAAAAACTTGCTTATTTTGAAATATAAGAAAATGAAGTTAATGAATTAACCAATTGCCTTCCTGTAAACAATGTATGTGGTCACGACTTAACAGTTTCCAAACCTCTTGCAATTTTACATTATATATCACTAAATGAAGAGGTTTATCCGGATATCTGGAAGATAGCAATTGAATAGATTGATTGATTGGTTGATTGAATATTTAGCGTCATCTTTATGCCATTGAGGGATAACTGACGATCAGTAAATCTAACCACTGTTTCCTGGGATCCTGAAAGGTTAACCAATATCTTGCACACCCCATCTATCAATCATCACGGAGACTCGAACTCACGACCCCTGGATTGATAGTCAGACGCGTTATCGACTGAGCTAATAAGACCCGGCTTGGAAGATAGCAACTGCGACAACTATTTTCAAAAAAAGGTAACAAATTCTTACTGTTAAACTACAGACCTGTTTCATGCTGACAACAGTTCTAAATATTTTTCTACTGCATCAGTTCAAGATATTAAATGTACCATTATTCACAATTTAACAGTAATTCCCAGTGGGCTAAAATTGGTTGGTATATTTTAACCCAAATAAAACAGAAACTATGCTTTTTTCTTTCATTAGGAGGTTACGATTTTTTACCGAGTTTTTTTTTTTTCAGTGTACCAATAAATTTTGTTAATTCTCACAAACATCTAGTGCTTACTTTTAGGAATTATGATAAATGGACAGATCATATAGAAAAAGGTTTAAGTTCGGCATTTAAAATATTAGATATAAAGCGCAAACTCGACTATTCCATCAGAAGAAAGGCTCGTAACCAAATGCATATTTCGTATATTCGTCCTAGTTTAGAATATTCCTCCCTGGCAATGAGTAGTTGCACTGATCTAACTGCAAAAATCTTCAGAGGCAGACGATCGTGAGAAAATGTAAATATACAAAGCTTGCATGTAAAAGTCGTTTGAAACGTTCCAAATTCAGATTCTCTATCAATGAG
The DNA here is from genome assembly GCA_029582155.1 of Panopea generosa. Taxonomy (NCBI): domain Eukaryota; kingdom Metazoa; phylum Mollusca; class Bivalvia; order Adapedonta; family Hiatellidae; genus Panopea; species Panopea generosa. The sequence goes on from CM055898.1 coordinate 55,092,812, forward strand.
CGTGGATGTATATGACTTTCGTAAATGTTGACACATTTTTTTAAAAAAATGCGTGTAGACAAAACCTGGAATATGACGTCAGCATCTACACTGTGTGGATATTCCTTGAATTATATACATTTTATTTGTCAAAATCGGGAAATAAAAGGAGGGTGTTTATTTTTTTTTCCTAAAAATATTTCGTCGTTTTGCAGAGTTCAGCTGATAATTGAAACAATCACCGTTACGACATAATTGGATATAAGTTATAGTGAATTTAATGTCTACCAAGACAGAAATGATGTATTCTTACGTGTTTATTTTGCATCGTATAGTTTTAATTTTTTCATTCACCTGAGGAGTCTCAAATTAAATATATATATATCATCATCAGGATTGGAATTATAAAGGCTTTATTTGATTTGTGCGTGATTTGACATTTATTACACAATTCATAAAACAGAAAAAATGAATTTAATCCTATGACAAATTTATCTAAAGAGTACAATGCTGATGCGCAAATTTAAGTTATATAGAAAATAAAATGACAACACAATCATGAAACTTGACAATACAATCATGAAACTTGACAACAATCATAAAACTTGACAACATTCATAAAACTTGACAATACAGTCAAGAAGCTTGACACCAATTATGGAACTTGACAACAATAATGAAACTTGGCAATACAATCATGAAACTTTACAACATTAATGAAACTGGACAATACATCATGAAACTTGACAATACAAATAGAAACTTGACAACGATCATGAAACTTTAGGAGAACAAGATTCTCCATTATTCAAAATTTATTAAATCACTCGATTTCACATGTTTCCATATGTCATACTCCCCAAACCAAATAATATTATAGATCGCATACATGTATATTAATTGCATCACATTAATCAGTATTAATAAAACAGAATGTAAGTATTTCGGTTGAATCTACAGAAATCACTTGCATTGTATGTTTCACAACAAAGTAACTTATCACTTACCCTGTAAGCATCCAGTCATACCACTGTTAACGGTATATCCAGCGCTACAGCCACACGTACCATTGTAACAGACAGCATTGGTATAGCTACAGTCGGCATCATCAGTACAATATCCACTATAACCGGCTCCATAGCAACCTTGACAACTGACCACTATCTCCACCTGGAAATGTATACACAACACTAGGTACAATTAATGCATATATATGGCATAATATTACAGTGTGTGTTCTAAACAAGAGGCTTAGACATACTTTCGAAAAATCTGATGGCTAAAACTATTTCGAGTTATTTTGACAGTTTTGAAAAATAATATGTGAAACACAGCCAACAATATTCATGATTATGTTGCTGCAGCTTTTAGTCATACGTTAACACTGAGTGTCCTGACAGCCGCACATTCAAATGCCATACCATACGTTTAAAACAAATTAATGAGCTTTTAAAAATAAAAGATATGAACATAATCATGTATTTACTGGCAGTTTCGCTAATAAGGGTGTTTGTTGTCCTAATAATTTATGATTATAATGTTCTGATAAAGCATTTGTATTATATGTGTACATTTTACGACTTATGATTTCAATTACTTCGATATATATATACATGTATATATTTAAAAAATGTGTTGTTCCATGTTACAATTAAACGTTTACATACTGAAAAGATGTTTTATTTGTATTAGAGTAGGTTCCAGTTTAATATAGCCATGAGGAAATCGGAAGGTGTTGCAGCGTGACAGATTTTGAACACGTCCTCGAGTTTTCTCTCCATAGTGTGTTATTAAACTGAAACTTATATATATATGCCCTAACTCATTTATTGCACAGAAACGATATTTTTATATATGGTGCCATAACCGATCACTTCCCAGAAATACGAATATCGTGCACGCGTATTTCAACTTCCTGCACAATTGGCAATATTTACAAATAGTATCCATGGAAGTAATTGAATACAATGAAAAACATAAAAAATAATGCTTCCGATACAAGTGAGAAAATCATTTTATGAAAGAGACCTGAAAAAATGTGTTTCTCACTATGTCTATTTTTCAGTTTACATAAAACCTCGACAAACGCTAAGTTTGCTTACGAATATCAATTGCAATCACAAATTATAAAGGTTCCGGATGAGTGACATTCATATAGATTTTTTTTTTAAAAAATGAGTTTGAAATTAGCAAAGCACTACATTTATATGCAGAATAAAAGTAAATAAACAGTTTAAAAGGTTTATTATAAGAAGTGGATAAGAAGAGGAGGAAACAAAATGCGGCTTCGTGTCATTTTAGTTGTGACACATTTCGTCATCCAGTCATGTAATGGAATTCAGGTGCCACCATTTTGTTGGACGTATATTAGGTCACCATGAGCTAACATGAATGGTGAAGTCAATGGGCATGTTTTTGTTATCTTTTAGGTAGAAAATAAGTATTTGGTAGTTATTTAAACGTTATATACAAAAGCATTAAGTGTCAACATCCGTTTTGCATTGAAATATTTAGCGGTGATTTTTAAGTGATCGAAAACCTGTAACACCATCATACATTGTAATTATAAAAGAAGAAGAGTGCTTCATTTTTTTTATTGCTCTCAGGCACTAACATGGTGTCTTGTTTCTCGGCGGTTATGTGTAATTACATTTAAGGCACTTGTCAAGTTTTATCTACCGTTTCTCACATTTTTGTTTAACGACATTACACACTACTATGTGTTTTGAGCATAAGTGTATCGATTGACAATCGAAAGCTATAGATTGATATAATTTAGTTATTTGGAGAAAACGTACCTGTAACCACATATACATAAATGCCCAAGGTTGCTTGCAAAATATTTATTTATTTTGTATATACATGTATTATATATATGTATACAGAGAGAGAGGGAGAGAGAGAGAGAGAGAGAGAGAGAGAGAGAGAGAGAGAGAGAGCGCATTATTTATATGTTTTATTGTATTATGTGGACCTCAGTTACGATAGGAACCTCATGATTTATCTAAGAATACATACAGAAGTGGTAACCGCGAGAGCGACTGGTGGGTTAATTAGTATCCCTCTGTTTCCATCAAAGACACGGCAATGGTAATACTAATTATTTATTCCTAGTTTTCAATGTGACATGATACTATTATTAGTAATACATTCAGGGCGTACCTTGTCTGATACAGAACATTCAAGTTATGGGTAGGAAGTCAACAAAACACTGCAGAGAACAATGCATTATTATTGTCACGGGCTTATTTAAATCAACTCATATTATTTTGAATTGCCCATAATGTAGCAGTTTTCAATCCTTTAACACACAACGCGTTTTATTAACCAATGCTAGTTTTACAATTTTTGTTTTGTCGATATTCAAGTAACTGTGAACTTGTTTACCCAGGTGTTGTTAATATATATAAACCCAATACGCTATTTTGAAAATACGTCATTTTGTTTTTAGATGAAACCTACCGTATTAGGGATCGGTGGCATACACTATAGACATAGACATAGACATATTTTATTGATTTAAACTTTACAGTTTCTAATCATTACACATACAATTGACAATATTTTTGCACATGACAGATATAAGCATTATAAACATTCAATTTTGCAAAATTATAAAATGTTTAGTATATAGACGTGTCTGTTAAACAAAGTATATTAAGTAACAAAAAAAAAAAATGATTTACCCATATAATCTTAGTAATTTACCCACCCAATTCTAATAAAGTAATTCAGCTTATTTATTAACAACACATACATAACATTTGACATAAGTTTCGTGAGAATGTACTATTAATTCATTAATTTTAAATAAAGTTCGGAATAGAGCGTCTTATTTTTAAAGTTTCCGATATGTATTTGCTAAGTTTAGCAAGTTCAATTGTGTTTGATGATTGTAGCAAGGTTACAAATTTGACCATACTTGGTCTTCTAATATAATATATTTTTATAAACTTATTTCTAATATCAGTATACATAGAACACAATAAAACAAAATGAAACTCGTCTTCAATATCGTTACTGTTACGTTCGTTTCTATCTAATCTGTCCCTGGAATATCTACCAGTTTCGATTCTAAGTGAATGAGAAGAAAGTCGTAATTTAGTTAAAAAGCTGCCTGAGGTTTAAGTACACAATAAATCAACATAGTTTGCATAACCAAAAGTTGGTTTTACATTTCTGTATAAAACGTTGAGAATCCTATTTGAAATGAGATCTGCACTCCAGTTTTGAATAAAACAGTCTACTACTCTTTGGCGAAATATTGAAATAAATGTATTACTAATAACATTAGTTGGTTCATCCCAAACATACACAAACCCATAGTTATGTAACATACATTTTACATTTGACAACCAATTTATTTTCCCATTTTCACAGTCTTCATATGTACTCCTATATACACAATTTAAAATCACATTATCCGACTTTAATGGCCTTATCCAGTATTTGATTATCCTTATAAATCTTGATATAAAAAGCGGATAGCGGCCAAGTTCTACATAGACACCTGCATTGCTCGTTGTTAACTTAACCCCTAAAATATTCTTACAGAACTTTAAATGTATTCTCTCGATATCCTTGGACTTGGTGAATCCCCATACCTCACTCCCATAACTAAGAATAGATGTAACAAAAGCATCAAATAATTGCAAAGATGTTTTTGGACGAATTTCAAATTTTCTTATATTTGAAGTTAAAAGATGCATTGCTTTTAACGCTTTACCGCAAATATATTGTTGATTCAATGTAAAAGTACCCGTATAATTAAAAACAACACCTAGATAATTAAAATCATCTACAATATCCAATAACTTTTCATTTTAGTGGAAACGTTCAGATTCTTTTAATCTACCTCTTTTGCGAAAAGCCATGACTTTTGTATTTTCGGTATTTATTTGGAGACCCCAAATATCGCAATTATCATGTAATCTATCAATATTTCTTTGCAGATCCTCCGGGCTTGAACCTATGAGAATCATGTCGTCAGCAAAAAGCAATAATATAAAAGTAATATCGTCCAAAGGCATTCCACAGTTTACTCTATTTTGTAAAAATAGCTCAATGTCCTCTATGAACAGAGCAAACATGATCGGCGACATTATTTCACCATGCTTTAAACCTACTGAAATATCGAATAATCCTAAGCATTTTTCCCTTAACGCCTAATTTAAATAATTTAAACCACATTGCGTGTCTATAAATTGAATCAAAGGCTTTTTTAAGATCAACAAAAGCGCAATATAGACGATTTTTATTGTTAAGAACTTTATCGAAAATACATCGGAGTATAAATATAGCATCTGTTGTGGATTTCACCTTTCTAAAACCAAAATGAGCATCTGATATAATATTATTTTCATCAAACCATTTATTTACTCGCTCATTTAAAACACTTGTGAAAAGTTTGCCCATACAACTAACTAGAGTTATTCCCCGGTAAGTATTAACTTCATCCTCGTCACCCTTTTTGTGTAGTGGAATAATACAACCCTTAGTCCATTCATCTGGAAAACAACCAGTATTAAATATAATATTAAAAATGTCTGCTAGATGAGACGATAATATATCGCAAGTTGATATAAAATATTCATTAAGCATATTATCTCCAGCGACCTTCTTTTTCTTTAAAGCTCCGATCGCGACCTCAACTTCTCGGACATTTATACGTCTATCCGGTTCTCGAAAACTGGGTCGTCCTGATTGAAATCATGGGTTTGGTTAAAAGTTTCGGCATCATCGGAAATAGTAACAGGTATATCTTTGAAAAGATTTACAAAATATGTATTAAAATCATCTAAAGAAATGTCTGGGGGAGTTTGTTTTCTTTTGATAAAACGTCTCCAAAAATCACGTGGTCTGGAAAACGCATACTTTCCAACTCTTTCATTTGTTTGTATTTATAAGCACGTTTCTTTTTTTTCAATAAGTTTTTATAAGCAATCTTGTAATCAGCAAGTAACGTTCTGTTCACATCTGACTTACTTAGATAAAAAGTATATAATGCTTCTTTATACCGCTTTTTAGCTTGAATACACTCCTTATCAAACCACCGCGTTGTATCACTGTTCTGAATGTTAAACTTTGACCCCGGAACATTGTATTTCGTTTTAAAAAGCGGATCGGCCACTTCGCGGATTGTATTCGTAAATTTTACAATAAGATTATTTATACTTAGTGGACTATTTTTATCGATAGTATCTTAAACATTATTGAACTGTGGTAATTTGCCTATTATTCCTCTGCGAAAGGCATCTATATGCTCATTTTCCCATTTAGTACTTTCCGCAAACTTTGCGCAATGATCACTGTCAAGACTAACCGGACATTTAATTGTAAATGATAACGGCGCGTGGTCGCTAAACTCATTGAAATTCTCAATTTTGAAATTGCTCACTGATCGAAAATCGCGTTCCCTTACTAAAAGATAATATATCACACTACACCCGTGCCTGTTAACATACGTATGAGAGCCATTACCAAAGTCACAATCTATTCTACCATTGGCTATTCTTAATGAGGTAGCTTTACACAAATCTAATAATTTATATCCCTGTGAGTTAACAACGGTATCTTGTGATGATCGATCAATGGATTATCTGGTATGTAATCTAACGAGTCTAAATCTTCTACAATACTATCGCATACAATGTAATCGTTTCTGTTTGACACCCTTGCATTATAACCACATGCTATAAATAGCCTACCTAGTGACTCGAAATCGTTAACATCGTTTTGCAGTAATTCAAATAAATCGACATCAAATATGTTTGCCGCCGGCGAGTCATCTCCCCACATATACACACCACATAAATAAGTATCGTAATCGCTACAAAAGAAATCTTTATCTAACTTTAAACAAATAATTGTATGTTATGATTTCTTATAATTGATACACCTGTTTTAATAATGTTTTTTATATAAATAGCAATACCACCACTATTACGCTTTGCCCTCTTGTGTCTGAATTTCCTATAAAAATTAAAGCATTTATAACCTGGAAGGTCAATGTCACTGTCCTCTGAAGTCCACGATTCTGATAATATTATGATATCGTTTTTACACAAAATATTTACGAAATCAGCATTCTCAATATTTTCATAGTACAGTCCAGTGTTACTACACATCAATACTGGACTGAGACCCATAGGGGAATGACAAAGGGATATTCGGATACTGGGAAGCTTGTGTGACTGAAATAAAATTAAAAAAACTTCCGTGAATCCTCTAGGTGAACTGTGGTATGAAGAGAGCAGACCAACGAGTCTAACATAAACAACAGGATGTGATTTAGATTGTAACGCAAACATTAAGGAACTTTGACACACTTTGAGAATAATGTGTAATAATGTGTAACCTAGTAATAATACGCGGCTTTATATACAGTGATATAAAACTATTAATACTTTCTTTATTGTTATATGTATTGTTTATTATAAATTATAAACTTTTAAACCATAAATATGTTTTGTTCAATTCTGTACTGGCGTAATTGCCCTTCCTCGACCGTCCTTTTGACAAATATACCCATTCGTTGAAATTGATCTCATAATCAATCCTATCTCCCTGCACCGTCTGTACATAATAGAAAAAATCTTCACGTCAGTATTTAGCTATATGCGTATTAAGTGGAAAGAAGTTTACCGTGCATATATCAATAGTATGATAACACTGCCATAGATTAATTTGATCAGATGACTTAATACTCGATTTTGTGTGCATATAACACATTATATTGAATTATATGTATACATGTGCCAGCATATAGCTGAATTATTATAATTATTAGTTCAGTGTGATCAATAAATTGAAATCTAAACGACGGTATGTCCGATTTTGTTTAAACTTTTCAGATCCACGTTCACAAGGTATAATATAATATATGGAGATATTTATTTGTGAACAATCATACATGAGGCTGCAGATCAGACTACGGTGAGCGCATCTGGCTGCAATTCAAACTAGTGTGATTAAGTTCATGCTGTCTTGGTGGACGTGTCATAAATTTCAAAATATGCCCGACAGTATAAATTTACCATCCTCACAGGTATAAATAAATTGCACCTACCATTAACATTAATTTTGTCACATCCATTTTGTCACTTCCTGATAAATCAATTACCACAGCTATATATAATTAAAGAATTTGACGCAATCCGATCAGATATGTGTATTTTTATGTAAAGACGATTTTGTTCAAATGTAAATAAATCTGCACGGAAACATGTAAAACGACACTTTATAATATTTTGATAATGAATGCACCCGAATCTGACACATAACTGAAATGCGAAGAGAGAATATGGGTGTAAAATATATTGGCTTAGCCGGGAAAGCTAGGTCGTGGGTACGAGGGTTCATAGTGTAGTGGTTTAATGGTTTAACTTAGGGACGCTAGACCATGGGCTCAAGGGTTTATAGTCTAGTGGCTTAGTGATCTAATCTGGTAATGCTTATTCGTGGGTTTGGATATTCATAGCCTAGTGGTTTAGCGGTTTAATTCGGGAACGTGGGGTCGAGGGACCATAGTCTCGCTGCTTAGTGATCTAGTTCGGAAACGCTAGGTCGTGGGTTCGAGGGTTCGTTGTCAAGTGGCTTAGTGTCTTAACTCAGGAACGCTAGATCGTGTGTTCATAAAGTAATGGCTTAGTTGTCTTACTCGGGAACGCTAGATCGTGGGTAAGGGGGTTTATAGTATAGTGGCTTAGTGGTCGAACTTGGGAACGCTAGGTCGTGGGTTCGAGGGTTCATAGTGTAGTGGCTTAGTTGGCTAACTCGGCAACGCTATGTCGTAGGTTCGAGTGTTCATTGTGTAGTGGCATAGTTGTCTAACTTGGGAACGCTAGGTTGTGGGTTCGAGGGTTCAAAGTGTAGTGGCTTAGTTGTTTAACTCGGGAACGCTAGATTGTGGGTTCGAGGGTTCATAATGTAATGGCTTAGTAGTCTAACTCGGGAAGCTAGGTCGTGAGTTCAAAGGTTCATAGTGTAGTGGCTTAGTGGTCTAACTGGTTGTAGGTTCAATTGACCATAGTGTTGTGGCTCAGTGGTCTAACTCGTAAGCGCTTGATCTTGGGTTCGAGGGTTTAAAGTGTAGTGGCTTAGTGGTCTTAATAGGGAACGCTAGATCGTAGGTTCGAGAGTTCAAAGTGTAGTGGGTCAGTGGTCTAACTCAGGAACGTTTAGTCGTTGGTTCGAGGGTTCATAATATACTGGCTTAGTGGTCTAACTTGGAAACGCTAGGTCGTAGGTTCGAGGGTTCATAGTGTAGTAGGTCAGTGGTCTAACTCAGGAACGCTTGGTTGTAGGTTCGAGGGTTCATAGTGTAGTAGGTCAGTGGTCTAACTCAGGAACGCTTGGTTGTAGGTTCGAGGGTTCATAGTGTAGTAGGTCAGTGGTCTAACTCAGGAACGCTTGGTTGTAGGTTCGAGGGTTCATAGTGTAGTAGGTCAGTGGTCTAACTCAGGAACGCTTGGTTGTAGGTTCGAGGGTTCATAGTGTAGTAGGTCAGTGGTCTAACTCAGGAACGCTAGGTCGTAGGTTCGAGGGTTCGTAGTGTAGTAGGTCAGTGGTCTAACTCAGGAACGCTTGGTTGTAGGTTCGAGGGTTCATAGTGTAGTAGGTCAGTGGTCTAACTCAGGAACGCTTGGTTGTAGGTTCGAGGGTTCATAGTGTAGTAGGTCAGTGGTCTAACTCAGGAACGCTTGGTTGTAGGTTCGAGGGTTCATAGTGTAGTAGGTCAGTGGTCTAACTCAGGAACGCTTGGTTGTAGGTTCAAGGGATCATAGTGTAGTGGCTTAGTGGTCTAACTCAGGAACGTTATATTGTAGGTTCGAGGGTTCATAGTGTAGTGAGTTAGTGGTCTAACTTAGGAACGCTTGGTTGTAGGTTTGAGGGTTCATAATGTAGTGGCTTAACGGTCCAACTCGTGAACACTAGATCGTAGGTTCGGGGGTTCAAAGTGTAGTGGCTTAGTTGCCTAATTTATGAACGCTAGGTCGTGGGTTCGAGGGCTCATAGTGTAGTGGTCTAACTCACGGACGCTTTGTTGTTGGTTTGAGGTTTTATAGTGTAGTGGATTAGTCATCTTACTCCGGTTAGCTAGATCGAAGTTTGAAGGGCTCATAGTGTAGTGGCTTAGTGGTGTTATTCAGGAATGCTTGGTTGTAGGTTCGAGGGTTACTAGTGTAGTGGCTTAGTTGTCTAACTCAGGAACGCTTGGTTGTAGGTCCGAGGGTTTATAGTGTAGTACCAGGGGTCGTGAGTTCGAATCCCCGCCCGGCAACAGTCTCCGCGATGATTGATATACGACATTTTGTCTCATTATCATTCTTTTCTTACCGCTGATTCAAGTGGGAAAGTTATCAGTAACTTGCGGAGATGGTGTGTGCTCGAGTACTGGTTAATACCAGGAAACAGTGGTTAGGTTAACTGATCGTGTATTAGCCCTCGATGGCATAAAAATGACGCTAAATATTCAATAAATTATAGTGTAGTGGCTTAGTGGTCTAACTCAGGAACGTTAGATCTTGGGTTCGAGGGCTCTTAGTGTAGTGGATTAGTGGTCTAACACGGGAACGTTAGGTCGTCCGTTCGAGGTTCATAGTCTAAAGGTTGGGTGGTCTATTTCGGGAACACTAGGTCGTTGGTTTGAGTGTTCATAGTCTAATCGCTAGTAGTTTAACTCGGGAATGCAAGGTCGTGGGTTTGAACGTTTATAGTCCAGTGGCTTAGTTGGTTGTTTAATTCAGGAACACTAAGTATTGGTTCCGAGTGTTCATAGTCTAGTGGCTAAGTGATTGTTGTTGTTGGTTCGATTTTCAGCAGGAGATTTGGCAATAAAATATTCACTTTATCAACATGTATCTACTCTCTCGATCAACTCCAAGAGACATTGAGCGAGATGTGTACGAATATTTTTCGCATATGATTTGCATTAATTACGTTAAATAAATTATATTCCAGCTTCCAATGTGCACAATCATAGGTTTGTCTTTCTCAAACCAGTACAATTTTTAAGAAGAAAACTTTAAAACGGTTGAAGAAAATGATAATATTGTGCACGTATATTCTAGTTCATAAACCTAAGTTTGTGTTCATATAAAGTTATAAAAATATGTTCTAGATGTTTGCACATGTATACGCCACTCACACCTATCAAAACGATATTGCATATCTTAACTATTTGTATACAGATGGTATTTAATATATGCATAGTTTATCATTGTATGGTTCAATGCCTATAACGTCGCACACGGTAACGGTACCTCTGTCACACACTACCAATGTACCTTGCCGAGAAACAATGTAACAGCGAGAAAATTGGCGAAGCTCCGGCGAGAAAGCTGCTTATCCATTACGGGGCATACCGATTCTCTACCGACATTAACGAAGCCGTACCAGAGTACTGCCGTTGAACTGTCGTTGTAGTCCCGTTGCTCGCTCCGGCAGCGCAACGGCGGACATTTATGAGCATGTTCAAAAATTTCTACCGTCGCCTGCCGTTGCTAAATTTTTCGCCGATGTTCCGACGATGTCCTGATGACTGTAAAGTTAATAGGTAGTTCGCAGTTGGTAGTTGGGGATTCGAATAACCAACTACCGACCAGCTGCCATTTGGGGATTCGGATTCGTTATTATAATTACTATTTCATTAACATATTTTACTCGTGTTGACATGTTTAAAAATATGATCAATAATAAATGTATGTTAATTAATATAAAATCTGAATTCCCAACTGGCAGCTGGTTGGTAATTGGCGATTCGCGGCGAATCCCCAACTGGACATTTTGAATCGCCGTCTGGTGATTATACTCATTATATTGATGAACCAACTCGGCAAAAGTGTGTGTTTTATTATTATAAACTTATTTTTTATCGAATTGATTTGTTAAAAAAATGAAACAACGATTTAAAAAAATTCCGAATCCCCAACTGGCAACTAGTTGGTAGTTGGCGATTCGCAGCGAATCCTCAACTGGAAATTTTGAATCGCCTCCTGGTGAATATACTCATGGTATTGAAGGAACAGCACGGGAACGGTGTTTATTTATTGTTATGAACTGTTTTTCTACGAAATTGATTTCATTTCAAAAACAAATATCGATATGAAAAAAAAAAAACGAATCCCAAAATTGCCATTTTTAATCACCGTCTTGTGAGTATATTCGTTTTACTGAAGAACCAAACCACCATTAGTGTTATTATTATCCTAAACCTGTTTTCTTTATTGAATTGATATGTTAAAATAATAAAACAGCAATTTAAAAAAAAAATCCGAATCCCCAACTGACAGCGGTTGGTAGTTGGCGATTCGCGGCGAATCCCCAACTAGATATTTTTAATCGCTGTCTGGTGAGTATACTCGTTATACTAAAGAACCAACTCGGCAAAACTGTGTTATTTATTATCATAAACTTATTTTTTATTATTGAATTGATTTGTTAAAAAAAATAAAACAGCGATTTAAAAAAAATCCGAATCTCCAACTGGCAGCTGGTTGGTAGATGGCGATTCGCCGCGAATCCCCAACTGGAAATTTTGAATCGCCTCCTGGTGAATATACTCATGGTATTGAAGGAACAGCACGGGAACGATGTTAATTTATTGTTATGAACTGTTTTTCTATACAATTGATTTGTTTTCGAAAACAAATATCGATTTGAAAAAAATCCTAATCCCAAATTTGAATCACAGTCTGGTGAGTTTATTCGTTTTATTGAAGAACCAGACCACCATTTGTGTTATTATTATCCAAAATCTATTTTCTTTATTGAATTAATATGTTAAAATAATAAAACAGCGATTTTAAAAAAAAAAAACGAATCCTCAACTGGCAGCGGCTTGGTAGTTAGCGATTCGCTGCGAATCCCCAACTGGACATTTTGAATCGCCGTCTGGTGAGTATACTCGTTATATTGAAGAAGCGACCCGACATGTTTTAGTAAGATCAATAAATTGTCATCAAAACCATATTTGATGGAAGAAATGGAGATAATATTTCGGTTTCTGGTGCCTTGTCATGACGACAGTAAACGCATCCACACGATTGCAATGGTTTTGGATATCTTTTGTCTACTTCTGTCTTGGACAAGTTCCTGGCCATCACTTGACTGTTAATTACTCCCAACACTAGAATACGACCGATTTCATATGTTTAGAAGGGTCATAAACCGTACCAGATCTTAAGGTCGAAGCAAAAAGAACAGAAAACAGTTCATGCAAGAACTGTGTTATATCAATATTTATTTGGAATTCACTATATCTAAAAAAATACATGCTGTTCGTTACCAATTACACACTGCTTCTTTGACGAAATTCTATTTTTATTGGTATATTATAAAGTTACATTTCACATCAACTTGTGTTTCCTATGACATTTTTATATTTGCTAAATACACTGATCACCATCGTGTATAATACGTGCGGTAGTAGATCATCAGCACATATTTCAAATATTGGCTATTTACCCTTTCTATTTTCTCTCAAATAATATCAGTGTATTGACACAAGACAATAAATTAAGGCATTCTATTTATTCCTTTTATAAAATGATAACAACCGATCTTCTTAAACATGTACTAGTAGTTGCTATAATAATTCAAACAATTCCTATTGACATTTGCGTAGAGTTTCAATAGTAATTTTAGCTATCTTATATACATTTAATTTGATTTTGATATCAGATCATATGAGCTTTCTTTTCAAACTGAACTATGGCTCAAACTAAAAAAAGTCAGTTTCGGAAAACTGATCATTAATTTTCGAGGAGTTATTATTTAATATGCATCGGCGTTTAACCATTGTGTTTAGTCTTGCAGTACAACTGTTACAGTTTTAAACTGAAGAAAATTATTCAAACTACTACACTGAAAAATGGCAGGGAGCCTAATATACATTCGTCTGCAAATATTCTAGATATATTATTGATAACAATATAACCGCCTAAGGATGAAATTGCTTTTCAAATATAGGTGATGAAATATTAATTATATATTTAAATTTTTCGTGATTTAAATGTTGGTGCAGTTGATGTTCAGTGCTGAAAGTTTATTTTTCCAATCCAGTTATTCTATATAAAAAAGTGGTCCAGTCCTATATTTCATACGATTGCACTCTGCATCAAGTAATTTAGTGCTGTGTTAGTTAGAGTGGTTACAATGACATGGACCATATGATACGATACAGGAGTCTGCAGAGATGTAACCTGTTCTACTAGCAAGTTCAGCCGTGTAGCCTGACGGATTTATGCCTAATTTAATATATTTTGGTGTTATTTTACTAACCTTTTATATGGCAAATACTCTGTCTCATGTGATATTAAACCCTGCATTAGAAGTTTACATATCAACACCTTTATCGCCATCATACTCCTCGTCACTTTCCATTATGAATTATTTTAACAAATACAGACTTTCGGGTACAACTATAGATGTATTTTCAATACCAATAATTTCAAGTCCGGGTCAGCCTTTAATATAATTTCTTTTTTTTTTCAGTGATGTGTTATCTATTGCTTGTAGCACATTGTGTTTATCATCATTCTAGGGACAGTTTCAATGATTGATTTAACACACCCATCTTCATTTTATCATGATACTATTTTATTTATAAATGAAAAGTTTTCTGTGTGTTGGATGGGGGTACCCTAATTTGGGAAACTGATTTTGCCATTTAATTTATGCATAAGGTATATTGATATGTCATATTTTACAATCTCAATACAAGTCAGAGTCAATGTTAAATGTGAGCGTTCTCATAAGATTTGCCAAAAATAGGTAGTTTTATACCATATATCGGATTGCTACCAACATGATTATACAAATATCTCGAGGACCAGGACATTCAATATGCTTGGCATTAAGTGGTGAAGCTTTATGTTATTGTGATACACTATTGCAATGCCACTGGACAAACCTTATATCATATTTATTGTCGTCTTAATATCCCCTACACATGAAGAAGCATATCCTCTAAAAACGTTGCTTTATACAACACATCTGTTACATAAAGTTGCATTTTGAACAAAATACTGAAGAATGACATGTAAGGTCAAGTTCATTCCAACTATGTATATATTAATGTACCCATGAATAACGAAATATACAATAAATATGTGTGTGTATGATGACATTACATTTCACATTATTTTTATTAATAACCTATAATAAAACTAAAACATAATAAAAGAATATGACATATTTTGAACAATTCCCTTCTCAATATTTTACGAGTTGACCTTTGACCAAATGATCTTAATGAATGATACATATCATTTGAAGCAAATTTAAAGATTTATTTAAAATAAATCAGTTCTATGAGTAAAAAATATAACAAACATGAATATTATTAAATTATATAATATTATATCAGTTCCAGCACAACATTTTGCGTATACTACTATGCTGTGACATTTGGCCTTTTAAGTTCGTCAAGTTGATGTATACCTGGTATTTGCATCATTACAACAGAAAATGTTGTGTTTGAATTTGTATAATGACAGACAAATGTTACGCAAAACACTCATGAGTCGCCTTGTATAAGGCTAAAACAATTTAATATTATGTCGTTTTTTGAGTAGATTCTTCAATATTTCAGTTGTGACCTTTGACCCAATGACCTCAATGAATAATAAATGTTATTATTTTATACGCATACCACTGGTAATTTAAGATAAACCAATTATGGTGGTCAAAACAATTAACAAATATCTTAAATATGAATGTTATTGGTATTATCTCGTGTAGTTAAAATTGTGGTGACCTTTGACCTTATAACTCAGTCAAAAGGTCAACTATTTTCTGGCAACAGATTGTTTCTAATGTAGGTTATAGTGGTAAACTTATCTAGCCCGGTTGCCGTTCATGAACTTCATGCATCGATTTCTAGCCACCTTTGAGATGTTTCACCAGACTAAGATTAACTGCCTTTAAATACCACTTTACATTCTTGGGGATCGGGTGTTATTCATACTTCAGCGAGGGTGTGCGTATTTGGTAGACATAAGAAGCATGTTAACAGATTGTAAAACCATGCAGTCAATTGGTTTGTTTTGTAATTGCTACAGACATGTTGGCCCTTGGTGTCAGTTTTATATTTAACTTTCTGGTATTTACTGTTTTTCTTTTATCAAAACTATTGACTGATTATTTGATATAGTTGATTGATATTAAAGTCATACTGTATGTGAACATTTACCTTTAAATTATATAATACAATTCAAGCGTAATTATCATGACAGTCTAACATACATGGCCAATATATCTATATTTAAGTTGGTTTGATCCATTATCAATCATTTACCGAATTTTGAAGGGAAATGTTCTCATATTATTTTATACTGAATGTTAAAGACAATAAACACTAGTAATGAACTATATGTTGAAAATAAAATGGAACTTATGTAAATGTGTTTAAAACTGTAAAATGTCACTGTTTTAAATCAGCATTTGGATGAACAGCAGACAAAGATGTAATAGAGACTGTGCTAATTGTAACCGTCATTAATGAATGCTTTTGTTTACCACTTACATCAATTGTAAATGATACATTGTGGTGGTTAGGAACAATGTCAAAGCCGCACATAAAAAATAAACAGAACAATTCATTGAACTGTAGTTAATGAACAACAATGTAACACAAAGAGGGAGAGCCAAGATGGTCGCATGACAAATCTTCACTAGTATGCACCTCTGCAAAAAAATTCAATTTTCCTCTAACTGATTGTCTGTTGAAAGCAATACATGTAATAAATACATTACTGCAAATTTTATTTTAAAATATCAGGAACCGGGTGTAGTAATAAAACCATGTTGCATGACAAATTTCAAATTACTCAGTCAATGAATTTATTTCAAATATGAACAATATACTTCAATATCTGAATGTGTTTTGAAGAATAAGGGAAAACACTCACATTGTCATTTCGTTTCCTTTCTACTCAAGGTGGGAAGTTAAAACATCACTGTATCTCTTGAAATGAAGCATTAAAAATACACGTACCTGACGTCTGATCGTACGGTACAGTTGCAATTTTGTCTAATATATTATTTTAACCCAAAATATTATATTTTTCTGTTGATATGAAATACGATGATTCAGTTATTCTTGTTTATACTTGATGGTAATTATGTGCTTACTTTATACACATTTGTAAAATCACTGTGTGGTTCCTCTGCTGAGTTAACACCATTGTTATGTGTTAACACTATTGCGTATGGGTTAGCACTCTTGTGTACGTGTTAACACCAGCGTGTATGTGTTGACACCAGTGTGCATGTGTTAACACAGTGTGTATGTGTTTAAGCCTTAAGACTTCTACATGACCGGGTCAGGGTAGACATCTCTGTGTACGGGTCAGCCTCTTGGGTGTAGAGCTGAGGAGTGTGTTGGATCGGTAACACAGTAGGAGTTGTGTTTGTATAAAAGGGGATGTTCGGATTTATTTGAGGTCTTTTTGAGTTTCGGCCTTTGGAAGTTTAGATCTCTTCTCTAAAACAATGTAATATATAAATTAATATTACTTCAAAATTTGACTTGTGTGAATTAGTAACTGGAAACATCTTTGCGTAAAAATATAAACATTGATTATCAGTACATTTGTAACTTTACATCTAGATATAGAAACTGATATTGCATTGTGTTATTAAAAGTATATAAACTTCACTTGCGTTAAATCTTCACCAGTCTCTTCGAATGTGGTGGGATTCGAACCTAGCAAAAACGGAACAGTACTGTAATGTCAGATTTATACCTGAAAAGTCGCATCTAGCTTGTGCACAACCAACAAGTCCTGTGGAGCGTATTTGACCATACAGATCCTGTTCCAGAAAGTCCTTTATGATTGTAATATCGATAACTGTCTGTCTCTTGTCTTGTCCGTGTTCTTTGACCACTTCTATACCCTGAACATTTTCAACGTCGTTTCTTGGGACTACGAAGAGGTTGAATACGACATATTATTATTAAATGTTTATTAACAACCTTTACCTTCGCTTATAAAGTTACAATCTTTATCTTAGTGTCATCAGTAAATACATTCGAGAAAGCAGAATTCTACAAAAAAATGTAGAACCAATGAATGATGATGAGGTTTAGAAATTATGGTATTAAAATATAAAAGGCATCGTTACCTCCAGCAGGAGCTAAAACTGTAATGGTCAGATGGTCTCCGATGGCCATGTCTCTGTTTATTGCATAAACCTGAAAAAAAATGTAAGTGAGGTGTATGTAAGCGCAGTTTATGTAGCATTAAGAACTGACTGCTTCACATAGAGGTATCATTCTTTTTATCAAATACTTGACACAAATAACGTGGTGGTATCGAATAGACACTATATAACATATACACCTGTAGTTATCCCCCGCCACATCTCGTAGAGCGGAGCAGGAGGATATAGAAATGGGCTGCGTCCGTGCGTGCGTCCGTCCGTGTGTCCACAACATTTTCTCCTTTAGTTGTGATTGGAATTTTAAATAACTTGGCACAATTGTTCACTAGGACAGGACGATGTGTCATGCGAATGACTCTGGTCTGTTTGTCAAAGGTCAAGGTCATAGTTCAAGGTCAAGTGTTTGGAAATCCAATGTATACACTGCATTTCCTCTTGTCCGGACCGTATCTTATTTAGCTGTGATTGAAATTTTAAATAACTTGGCACAAATGTTCACTAGGACAGGACAATGTGTCATTCGAATGACTTGGGTCTGTTTGTCAAAGGTCAAGGTCACAACCCCGTCCGTCCGTCCGCTGCTGTCCTGACCTTATCTTATTTAGTTGTGATTGGATTTTTAAATAGCTTGGCACAAATATTTAACTAGGACAAGATGATGTGTCATGCGAATGACTTGGGTCTGTTCTTCAAAGATCAAGGTCACAACTCCGTTCGTCCGTCCATTGCTGTTCGGACCGTATCTTCTTTAGTTAAATTTTTAAATAAATTGGCACAAATGCTAACCAGCCCAAAACGATGTGTCATGCGAATGAGTTGGGTCTGTTCGTCAAAGATAATCTTTCTTTTGTTTTGAGGTTATAACTTACATTTTTATTGTTCTATTTACTCCATCACTCTAGCATCACGGGAACAAGACAATGCGTAATATAACAGTCGTCTACGTATAGCAGTTTGCGGCATTTACATGTGATTTATGTGCTCGGCGAATTTTTCATTTTGCGTAATTTAAATCCACTTCTGTGGAAATGCCTTTACGGTTTAACGAGGTGGCAGGGGATATGACCACGTTAGTGGCAATTTCTTGCTCTATATTGCACTTATATGGTATAAATTATGAAACGAAAAATAACCTGGAAGTAGTACACGTTTTCTGGAACGACAATAAGCGTTTCTAAGTAAACGTGGTTCTTGGAAGCTGCTGCTGATATGGTTTGTGAAGAGACATACTGTGGAATAAATGTTATATACCTTGTATATATATCTGCTTATATAAAATGAAGCATTTCTTTGTTTAGTCAATTCTAAGAAAATGTATCCCTGTTATAACATCCCCTTCCGATTGTAAGTACAACTTAAGAGTCAGCTGGACTTAGTTTAACATTGACTACTTCGTTAGAGTGTAATTTAGTATACAATTATGACAAATTATGTGATTTTTATTTGTGTCGATGTGTAACCGGGCTCACCTTTTAATTTACTGTATACGAAGTATGTCCCAAAAGTAAATCAACGGTATAATTGGGTAGATCAACACCTCTCCTATTGTCACAGAATATAAAATTAACTTTCAGTGATGTCGTTCAAAAGTCACCATATTAACGCGAATTTAAAAGTACGGGGGACTTTGAAATTAGACGTCATTAGAAAGGGCATTGCTTTGGAAAGCGGACAACTTACTCAATGTGATCCCAAACATTATGGATTAACAGCAGACGTCATTTTAGACCATGCGTGAACCTCATTTAAAGGTTCATCGTAATCAACGGATTATTGAAAATTGTGCACACTTTTGAAATGACAGGTGCGAATTTGAATAGGGTTAAATGGGCGACGTTTCGCCAAAAGTTGAAATGCGGAGTGTGATAACATTTTGTGTTGGGTATAATATGATCCCCCAGGATACTGTGACAAATCAACAAAAGGCATATCCCGGAATCTTGTGTATCGGTGGTACAATTTTTACCCGATGGTGAGACGATAGTTACTGATCGGAAGTCATCTTGACGACCGAAATTTGGTGTCAAAGCATGCGTCGCAAGGCTTATTAAAAATATCACTTTCAGGACCTTTAGGATTTATGCCTGAGCACAAGTTCCGAGATAAGGACTTATGAGTCATCATGAGTTGTACTATAAGTGGGTGCAGCGTCGCCGGAAATGTGTTTTGTATAACCATTTATACTTCGAAAAGGAATGTATTACATTTGACCGTCTACTTGACGTCCCATAAATAAAGTCAATCTCCCCCGTACTTTGTTACATGTAAGTTGACTTGTCAAAAATTATATTAAATATTGGTGTACGATATTGAAATGTTACATGCATGCTGTTTACATATGTAAATTTATTCAAACCGCATATTGTTGTGAATAAAACACTAAAATGCATATTTATAAATGCGTCCTATTACTTTCGGGACCATTCTCGTACAACACACATTTTCTGAAACATGTGTTAGCTTAGAGTGTTAGAAATCTGAATATTATTGAATTAGTTTACTACGTAGTCTAATAAAAATAAAAGTGTTGAAGTTTAAAGTATTAAGTTTGTTTTACCTAAATATGTATACAAGTATGCATGTCTTAAGTTTTTAATTAGCCACGTTATGAAACTCTATCCTTGTCTAATTTATTTTTCAATGCATTTATTAAAATGCCTAAACAGTTAACACAGATTCGTGCCTTGAGGTTTTTAAAAGTATGTGTGCACTTGATATGATGAAAACTATTTTTATACACCAAACCTTTCTCATTTCTTGATGTTAAACCGGATTTAAAACAAATTCTAGCAAATCAGTGAGCGGTAGTGTAATGGAATAGATAGAGTGCTGGCCGCCAAAATTTCCCCAGCTCGATCCGATGCCTCTAAAACACTCAGTACTAGATCTATATCTAAAGCGGACTCGAGAGTGGATAAAAAAGTAAAAACGTAGTGATTGTAGATGACATCCGTCAACTGGTATGATTTTATTTCGAATGGACAATACGATATTTACTTAAAACTCAATCTGACACTGTACATAATAATCTTATTTCAAATAAAAGCCAAATGCATTGAAAACGTGCACACAAAGTTGCTATTTGCTTAGAAAAATAAACTATAATAAATATACGCCATCAGTAGCATTATGCTTAAATATGTAGCTGGTTACAATGCTATTTCTGTCCAATAAAGCAGCTGCTTTCCAAGTAACCTCCAGCCTAGTATAATCGCCACTGTATGTTCTCATTTTAAAATCAGATACTTTACCAGAGGCTGAAATAGGAGACATCACTGTTTTCAATTAAATATTTTATTCTTTTGTACTACTAGTATATAATATATATAAGTCTTCTGTTTGCAAAATTGTTACACATTTAAATTGCATTAAATAATCCTATGCTAGGTAATAGGTATTATCTATAATTGTAGTAAACGTTGGATATTGTTATTTATTATAAAAAAATCTGAAGCTAGACGAATTACATTACCTGCAGGAAGTGTTCGTACTTGACCAGTTGTACCTGATGTGGTACTTCCTGTACTGGTTGTAGCTCTCGCAGACACAGAGTAGTTTCAGAACTACTCAATAACTAAATAAAGACACAATATTACATTACCTGCAGGAAGTGTTCGTACTTGACCAGTTATATCTGAATTGGTACTTCCTATACTAGTTGTAGCTTTCACAGACACAGAGTAGTTCCAGAACTCAATAACTAAATAAAGACACAATATTGCATTACCTGCAGGAAGTGTTCGTACTTGACCAGTTATATCTGATGTGGTACTTTCTATACTAGTTGTAGCTTTCACAGACACAGAGTAGTTCCAGAACTCAACAACTAAATAAAGACACAATATTACATTACCTGCAGGCAGTGTTCGTACTTAATTAGTAGTATCTGATGTGGTACTTTCTATACTAGTTGTAGCTATCACAGACACAGAGTAGTTCCAGAACTCTTGTAAACGTTCAACCATGTATGTTCTGTTATCAAAACCTGCAATAGGTAAATATATATAAGTCTTCTGTTTGCAAAATTGTTACACATTTAAATTGCATTAAATACTCCTATGCTAGGCAATAGGTATTATCTATAATTGTAGTAAACGTTGGATATTGTTATTTATTATAAAAAAAAATCAGAAGCTAGACAAATTACATTACCTGCAGGAAGTGTTCGCACTTGACCAGTTGTATCTGAATTGATACTTCCTATACTAGTTGTAGCTTTCACAGACACAGAGTAGTTCCAGAACACAACAACTAAATACAGACACAATATTGCATTACCTGCAGGAAGTGTTCGTGCTTGACCAGTTGTATCTGATATGGTACTTCCTATACCAGTAGTAGCTCTCACAGACACAGAGTAGTTCCAGAATGCAACAACTAAATAAAAACACAATATTACATTACCTGCAGGAAGTGTTCGTACTTGACCAGTTGTATCTGATGTGGTACTTCCTATACTGGTTGTAGCTCTCACAGGCACAGAGTAGTTCCAGAACTCAACAACTATATGAAAACACAATATTACATTACCTGCAGGAAGTGTTCGTACTTGACCATTTGTATCTGAAGTGGTACTTCCTATACTAGTTGTAGCTTTCACAGACACAGAGTAGTTATAAAACTCAATAACTAAATAAAGACACAATATTGCATTACCTGCAGGAAGTGTTCGTAATTGACCAGTTGTATCTGATGTGGTACTTCCTATACCAGTTGTAGCTCTCACAGACACAGAGTAACCAGAATGCAACAACTAAATAAAGACACAATATTACATTACCTGCAGGAAGTGTTCGTACTTGACAAGTTGTATCTGATGTGGTACTTCCTATACTAGTTGTAGCTTTCACAGACACAGAGTAGTTCCAGAACCCAATTACTAAATAAAGACACAATATTACATTACCTGTACGAATTGTTCGTACTTGACTTGTTATATCTGATGTGGTACTTCCTATACCAGTTGTAGCTCTCACAGACACAGAGTAACCAGAATGCAACAACTAAATAAAGACACAATATTACATTACCTGCAGAAAGTGTTCGTACTTGACAAGTTGTATCTGATGTGGTACTTCCTATACTAGTTGTAGCTTTCACAGACACAGAGTAGTTCCAGAACCCAATTACTAAATAAAGACACAATATTACATTACCTGTACGAATTGTTCGTACTTGACTTGTTATATCTGATGTGGTACTTCCTATACTGGTTGTAGCTCTCATTGACACAGAGTAGTTCCAGAACTCAACAACTAAATAAAGACACAATATTACATTACCTGCAGGCAGTGTTCGTACTTAATTAGTAGTATCTGATGTGGTACTTTCTATACTAGTTGTAGCTATCACAGACACAGAGTTGTTCCAGAACTCTTGTAAACGTTCAACCATGTATGTTCTGTTATCAAAACCTGCAATAGGTAAATATATATAAGTCTTCTGTTTGCAAAATTGTTACACATTTAAATTGCATTAAATACTCCTATGCTAGGCAATAGGTATTATCTATAATTGTAGTAAACGTTGGATATTGTTATTTATTATAAAAAAAAATCAGAAGCTAGACAAATGACATTACCTGCAGGAAGTGTTCGCACTTGACCAGTTGTATCTGAATTGATACTTCCTATACAAGTTGTAGCTTTCACAGACACAGAGTAGTTCCAGAACACAACAACTAAATACAGACACAATATTGCATTACCTGCAGGAAGTGTTCGTGCTTGACCAGTTGTATCTGATATGGTACTTCCTATACCAGTAGTAGCTCTCACAGACACAGAGTAGTTCCAGAATGCAACAACTAAATAAAAACACAATATTACATTACCTGCAGGAAGTGTTCGTACTTGACCAGTTGTATCTGATGTGGTACTTCCTATACTGGTTGTAGCTCTCACAGGCACAGAGTAGTTCCAGAACTCAACAACTATATGAAAACACAATATTACATTACCTGCAGGAAGTGTTCGTACTTGACCATTTGTATCTGAAGTGGTACTTCCTATATTAGTTGTAGCTTTCACAGACACAGAGTAGTTATAAAACTCAATAACTAAATAAAGACACAATATTGCATTACCTGCAGGAAGTGTTCGTAATTGACCAGTTGTATCTGATGTGGTACTTCCTATACCAGTTGTAGCTCTCACAGACACAGAGTAACCAGAATGCAACAACTAAATAAAGACACAATATTACATTACCTGCAGGAAGTGTTCGTACTTGACAAGTTGTATCTGATGTGGTACTTCCTATACTAGTTGTAGCTTTCACAGACACAGAGTAGTTCCAGAACCCAATTACTAAATAAAGACACAATATTACATTACCTGTACGAATTGTTCGTACTTGACTTGTTATATCTGATGTGGTACTTCCTATACTGGTTTTAGCTCTCATTGACACAGAGTAGTTCCAGAACTCAACAACTATATAAAGACACAATATTACATTACCTGCAGGAAATGTTCGTACTTGACCAGTTGTATCTGAAGTGGTACTTCCTATACTAGTTGTAGCTTTCACAGACACAGAGTAGTTCTAGAACTCAATAACTAAATAAAGACACAATATATCATTACCTGCAGGAAGTGTTCGTACTTGACCAGTTGTATCTGATGTGATACTTCTTATACCAGTTGTAGCTCTCACAGACACGGAGTAGTTCCAGAATGCAACAACTAAATAAAGACACAATATTACATTACCTGCAGGAAGTGTTCGTACTTGACCAGTTGTATCTGATGTGGTACTTCCTATACTAGTTGTAGCTTTCACAGACACAGAGTAGTTCTAGAACTCAATAACTAAATAAAGACACAATATATCATTACCTGCAGGAAGTGTTCGTACTTGACCAGTTGTATCTGATGTGGTACTTCTTATACCAGTTGTAGCTCTCACAGACACGGAGTAGTTCCAGAATGCAACAACTAAATAAAGACACAATATTACATTACCTGCAGGAAGTGTTCGTACTTGACCAGTTGTATCTGATGTGGTACTTCCTATACTAGTTGTAGCTCTCACAGACACAGAGTAGTTCCAGAACACAACAACTAAATAAAAATACAATATAACATTACCTGCAGGCAGTGTTCGTACTTGACTAGTTGTATCTGATGTGGTACTTTCTATACTAGTTGTAGCTATCACAGACACAGAGTAGTTCCAGAACTCTTGTAAACGTTCAACCATGTTTGTTCTGTTATCAAAACCTGCAGTAGGTAAAAATGTGGGATATAAAGACACAAAAGCGTTACATTTCCAGTGCGTATATTCACGCGTCAGTAATAATGATAGTTATATTTTACAAATGCAAACACATATCTACCATGCAATAGGTATTTGTAGACATTTCACTTTAATTAGGTTGTTTTAAATTAATCTGGTAGACATTTTAACTGATATCTATTATTACAAGATTCGTTCATAGATACAATATATAGTGCTGATGGCAAATGGTAGCTAAATGACAAATAAATCGTGTTTCAAATATAAATTTAATGATCAGTTATTCTAATATGCAAATTAGCTGTTCCGATGACAGTACAGTTGCTATATATGTGATGTGCAAAGATATAAATGCATATATGTACAAATATCTTTTCCCGATTGTGTCAGAACATAATATTTTTGTATATGGGAAGTCGGTTATGGATTACTGTAGGTAAAATAAATAGTTTATATACCAAATCATTTACGTTATTCCGTTGATCAGGTCTAATTCAATTATCAGATATAACAGCGAGTATAAACACATGCTGTGCACCATGGATATGTATAGACAACATTTAGATAATAAAACAAATAAACCAAGCAACAAGATGGCACCATGACGTCATTGTCTGGTGATGTTTTCCCATAAAATGTCGTATGTCACAATTGAATATTTACAACATTATACTTTAAATATTAATTCATGAATTAAGTTCATGTATATTATTTATATACTTGTAAAATGGTGTACATTACAATTTATGTTCTGAAAAATGTATCTTTCAAGAATGACATCGTTATTTTTATGCCAACGAGTCAATCTGAATATAAAAAACGTTCAATCCAAATATGATATGGACATACTAAATACTTTCTTTCTTGCTTAATAATACACATTTGCAATATTTTAATATTATAAATATTATTTCCATGTTAAAAATATTACCCTTTAAGAGAAACATTTTTGGATGTTCCATGAGACTGGCCATCAACCATCAACGTGTATGTTGTTTGTCCTGGACGTGGTCCATTTATGTTCCATGTTACAGTGAAGAATGTTGTGCCTTTATCAGATATTTCTACATTAAAGGGTTTTTGTGGAGCTGAAAAATAGCAATGCTAATCTCACATCACAAGGTATCTTTATGATATTTGTCCAGTATGTTGACATCGAGGTCAATAGTTATGAATCTAGTAATTAAAGCTTTAAAAAATAGCTTTATTTACTAAATGACAAACTATTAACAATATAAGAGAACTTTACTCTTCACAAAATCAAAATTGATAAATCCACACCGCAAAGTTTATATTATGTCAAATGTCGATGTATTGGTTAACAATGATATTCTTTTTATACTAAAATTGTACTATAAATTCCAGCGGTAGACCATCGTCACTGTTATGTGTAGTGTCCTTTTAGTAATGTTTCTATCCAGGAAGACTTCAAGCGTGATTTGTATAAGTTGTAGTAACTTGTTCCACGATCGGACGACAAACGGACGGAATGTATACCTATAGTACCTTCAGGTGAAACCGGTAGGGGACTTATTATATATTACAGCTCCGAAAATCTTATTAAAACTACATTATGATAAATAAGATTAAACGTGGCATTTTGATGATTCGGTGGCCCAGTTAAATGCAGATAACTATGTATATCATAATTTTAATAACACTGTTTTGAAACTCATCCAAAGGCTTATGATTATATGCAAATCATTCAAGTTTTAAAACAAAGTGAAACTTGTATTGTTTCAACAAAGATATTACCTACCTAGTTTAATTAAAACCAAATAGAAAATAAAAAATCTATTCAGCAAACTAAATAAAAAATGTGATGATTTAAAGGCAGATAAATGTAACTCTGCCAATGGCAGTAATGGCATGAAAGAACCGCAATCAAAATCACCCAAGATCTTATGAGTATATACAACATGTCTAAAGCTTTTATTGATTTAAATTTAATTAAATATAAAAGTTAACTTTTATTCGATAAATAATGACTTTATATTCACAATTGAAGGGAAAACAATTGTGCCGAGTCTGTGTGAGGGGAAATCAGACAAAGTTAAGCGTAAAGCTACTATACAGAATATTGAAAACGGTGGTATGAAGATGATAGATATAAAACTTTTTATAAATTCAATTAAAGCAAGTTGGGTTAAACGATTAACAGATGTAAACAATAAAGGCGCATGGAAGAATATTTACATGTCATCAATTGAAAAATATGTTGGAAACTTCATCTTAAATATCTTTAATTGCATAGATGATTATTCTATGTTTAGCGAAATGCCCTTTTTATGTAACATGATGGAATCATGGTAAAAAATTAATTTTAACACTAATAGTGTAGATGTTAATATAGTAAAACAATAAATATGGAATAATTCTTTCAGTAAAAGTAAAGGCAGTTTGTTATTTGTTACAGCTAGGAATTAAAACAATAAATGATATATATGATTCAGACACAAGACGTTTTAATACTTTTGAACGATTAAAACAATTATACAATAGTAGTAATTCAGAATTTCTCAATTATTTCACTATTACCCAAAGCATACCAAAAAGATGGAAACACATTATTAGAACAGAGAATATAACAGAAACTGAAAAAAATCCACCTTTATTACATCAAGTGAGGATATGTAATTCTCCAAATAGAATATTATATAATATGCAAATTCAGTTAATTAATAACGATAATGAAATAAAACCTCATCTAAAATGGGAAGAAATATTTAACAACCTTGACTGGGAAACCATTCACTGTCTACCTTTTAAAAGTACCATAGACACAAAAATTATGAGAATTTTACCTACTAACAAGTTTTTATCTAAATGTAATATAATTAATTCAAGTCTATGTGAATTTTGTGAGAGATATCCAGAATTTGTTTTAGAATATTTATTTTGGGAATGTTATTATGTAAGAGCCTTTTGGACTCGGGTCCATAACTTTTGTATTTCAAACAATCAACCTTTCAAGATATGTTATCAAAATATATCGTTCGGGTTATTTAACTCTTCATGAGGTCATTTACTGAACTGTATACTATTACTTGCTAAATACTAATATTTAAGAATAAATACACGAAGACAGTTCCCAGTATTGAAGCATTCATACCATATATACAAAAAAACAAGCAAATAGAAAAAAAATAATATTGCAATAAACAAAAACAAACTTAGGTCACACGAAAATAAATGGGGAAACATGTAAACTATAATACCGAAAACTATACTGCATACAGCTTCTCATCTCCTCAACTGTGAATTTCTATTTGTGTTATCTTTGCTCTTTCACTACTCTCTTTTATCCGTTTTTAATATTTAATTTTAATATTCACCCTTAAAATATTACTTGTAAGACATTGTATGCATTTATGTTATCTAAAGGTATCATGCAATGTGTTAAGAAAATTATATAGCTTGTATTGATACATGAACAGTTTTTGTATAACATTGTGTTATTTCTTACATGGAATAAAAGATATTCAACACGAAAAACGTTTAAATCCAATGGTACAAATATTGGATGAAAATGATATATTCTATGTTTGATGGGCAGATAACATATAATGAGAGTCCATAGTTATACACAACATACTTATGATATTGTCTATGTTTAATGGGCAGATAACAGATAATGAGAGGCCATAGTTATACACAACATACTTATGATATTGTTTATATTTGATGGGCAGATAACAGATACTGAGAGTCCATAGTTATACACAACATACTTATGGTATTGTCTGTCTTTGATCGGCAGATAACAGATAATGAGAGTCCATAATTATACCAAACATATTTATGATCGTGTCATTCTTTGATGGGCAGATAACAAACAATGAGAGTCCATAGTTATATACAACATATTTATGATAAAGACTATGTTTGACGGGCAGATAACAGATAATGAGAGTCCATAGTTATACACCACATAATTAATATGAACTAAGGCATTGCCTCTCTTGGGTCAAACTTCAATTTTATAAGTATAGTAAACAAACAAATACTAAATACACTTTATAGTACATGTATTATATGTTTAGGATAACATTGCAGATGTTTCCATTATATATTTAATATGTATTATGTTTATCATAAATAAATCACTTATTATATGATTGAAACTTTATTCAAGGAACTATATCTCTAATTCCTTGGTTTGCAAAACAAAATCAAACGTTATAAGCATCATAAATGTAAGTGCGACATATTGCACATCTCTAGGAACCTTTTAAAGTTTTTTTTTATTTTGCGTCTCCCAAGTTATTGACAGCAGAAAGGATATCCAAATAATAAAGAAGCTGTCCATTCACGCCTTATTTAATCAAGCTACATAAATGGATGCTGGTCACAAAATACCTTTTGATGTGGGTTTTTCTTCGGTTATAAATGTTTCTTGCATAATATAAAATGTCACAGTGTGTACCTAAACTGTTAGGAGAGAAACATATGTCAACTGTCTGGTTAGCTCAGTCGGTAGAGCACTTGACCTGTAAGTGAAAGGTCCCAAGTTCGAGTCTGCAATGGTGCATATTTTTCTTGCCTTATTACATAAACATAATACATGTCTATACTATAGTTTACACTGAGCAGATAGCCAGTATGTATTTTTACTGGGGTTTCAAAACAATTTCAAAACAGACCTAGAAGACAAAGGAACCAATCACAGTGCAGCCACCGTCCTTTTGTAAGTAACCTTAAATTTCTTACAACATGTTTTTAGACTACCAGAGCGAAGGTTGATCCGACAACTTCGGCAGTGAGAAGTTAATGGTTATTTAAAAACAACACTATGGACAACTCTGCCACAGAAGGAACCATTTGTATAATTCAAAACACCAGACATTCATACTGTATTCAAGCATAGAGTTCTTGCAGTTTAAATGTTAAAATATGACTTAACCAAATGTATATTTCTGGACAAATGTTGGAAATGTCTAGGACACAGGACTAGACAAAACTTTAAGAGAAGTCTCTGGTCGTGGCAGTAATTTGAACCTCCATCTCCCGTGTACCAAGAAAAAACAACAGCATTGTGCATGACTGCATACATAAACCAACACATTTACTTAAGTTCCCAAATTAGCAGCTGAGGCATCCAAATATATATGAAATATACAGTCTGGACATAGGTTCCCTTCAGTTCTTGTCCAGACACTTCTACCATCTGGTTGTAATACTAAACAAGACAAACAAAATAGACAAAAAATATAGATCATGTATGATTATAAACTGCAGTCCACGGAACATATACTTTTCGAATGTAAGGCAGTCAGAAAGAGTAAGCATAAGTTAGTAGCATTTTGTCCATGCAGCAGCAAACATTATAAAAAAATATACATTTATAAAAGAGAATAATTTCATTTAAAAATAAAACAGACATTTCTTTTTTCACCATATCTAAGCCATCTCTTTTCATGTTGTTCGCAACTGCTGGGATTCGAACCCAGAACTTCTACAAAAGTGTAGATGTGTTTGCCAGTTTCACCACAGAAGCATATCATGTTGTACTAAGATAATGGACTTAAATATTTACCAAATCAAATTATGTAAATTAATAGAAATTAATATTTAAAATAGCCCAAATTTCTATTAATAAAATGCACTCTTGTAACACAGCACTACATGTTTGTTTTCTAATACTATATACATGTAATATAATAACAAATTTTGTGAAATTAAAAATCAGATCGACTTTTCCTTTTTTATGGGGGAAAACGCTTCAACAATCTGGAAGCTAGTCTTTAATCGAAATATACAGGTATTGATTTCAAGTCAGGTTGAAACATCTAAAGCATCAGCTGTGTGTTTTATGGTATTTTTTACATAAATATCTACTTTATAAAATGGTTAAATTTTGATATCTCGGTCCCAAATAAATACCCCCACTTTGAAAAATGAGTCGCACCTTGGGAGTTTATTAATGTTATACGTTAAGTCTATAATGTGTCTGACTGTCAATTCAAGGGTTGTGAGATCCAATTGATGGTACTTGCAGGTAAAGTTTTAATATGTCAAATAAGGGCAATCATTTGCATTTTATTCATGCAAGAGTTATCTAACTTATTCATTGTAGTATGTTTTATGACTGGGAAGTCTTGTGTTAAGTTTAAATCAAATCAAATACATTGAGTGGTTGATGAAGTATCTTGGTACTTGCAAGCAAAACTAAGTCAAACAAGCGCAATAATTTGCATTTTATTAATCCAAGAATTATCTAACTTAGTTATCATAGTATGTTTGATAACTGCGAAGTGTTTTGTTAAGTTTCAAGTCAATACATGCAATGGATATTAAGATTGGGACTTGCACACAAAACTTCAACCAAGGTGGGACGCCGACATCCTGGTGAGCAGAATAGCTCTCTTTATTCTGCGAAAAGTCGAGCTAAAAACAATTTGAAAATTGCTTCAGGTAACAAAGACAACTCCGTCAGAATTTACAATGTATTTACCAAAACTCTAATGAAAACAAAGTAAAAGGCCAACTAACAATAAATGTATGTTATAAGTACTGTTTTCTGATTGAAATAATTACATCATGACATGAACAGGGAGGTTACCGACTTATATTTATATAATTATATGAATACATACATCGTTGGAAACCGTAATTTATAATGTGTTTTTAAACAAGAGGCCCATAGACCTTATCAGTCATCTGAATATCCAAAAAACATTCACATAAATCTATTCAGTCCCATATATGTCCATAATCATGCTCACTATTTGTTTCCCAGTGCTTCGCCTATATTGAGAAAAAGATTTTCTAAGTTTACCTTACTATGACCGTTTTCACAATTTTGATTCACCCGTGTGTACCAAAGCTGCATACAATATATCATTACAATTACGGCTATGGTTTTGAGAAGAATTCAAAAAAGTAAATTGTTACGGACGCATGATGATGGACAAAAGGTCCATTGAGACAAAGTCTCAGGTGACCTAAAAATACCGACTGAGATTAAAGTTGAGGGCATAATGGTAGACTAAATGCATTTAAAGGGTCTCTGTAGCCGAGTGGTATAAGGCAACATCTCAAGATCTCTTAATTCTCAACGCTAAGGTCGTAGGTTTTAATCTTGCTCCAAAAACTGTATGTGAGAAAGTTTCCAGTTACTTGCGGAAGGACAGTAGTTCAGTAGTAGACAGTTCCTCCACCAGCAAAACTGGTTAAGCCATATATAACCTGAAATGTGTTAAAAATGGCGTTAAACCCGATTTAAAAAAAAAAAGAATGCATTTAAATCACTGTTCTCATTAATTAAAGTTTTATAACTATTATATCAACTACTATAATATGCCGACGCACTATGTGTATCAATACAATTGTTTGTTATCATCAAAATTGACCAAGCTATTTCGCCATATTTGGCCAGGTCATCCTATAAGAATGTTTGATTACTGTGTCTCGACTCAGTATTTTAAAGAAAACTGGACAGATATCATGAAAAAATAAAAAGTTAACGCTTTGAAAGGCAATAAAAAGTAAAGTAGCTGCAATTTTTAGCGAGTAAGAAGGAGCACAGCAAACACAGGCCCCACTTGTTTTATTTTGATGCCAGAGTGAACCCTCCATTACTGAGAGCACTTCTGTGCTAAAGATCAGGTACCTGTCACATGTGAAGTTGTTGGTTCAAGTCAAGCTATATACATACAATTTATTAGAGTTAACCAATTTCCCCTGAAAGGTTCTACTCAGACTTATGATGTTACTTTTTGGAATATACAGAAGACCTTACGATACCTTTTTATGTTTTTGTTCATTATTGCACCTAAAGTACAGCTTGCATTGTCACTACAAGGCACTGTTCACCCATTATCAACTTCCACGTGTACACTTTTTCCCCCATGCCATTAACCCTTGCCCGGCGCTGTTATCAAAATTAGGATTCTGGGTGGTGATAATGCCCTGCCTAAATGAATTCTGAGTAGTGATAACGGTTACGCCCTGCTCATCAGAATTATGCAAGGAATGTGAATATATGCCAAATGTAACAGTGATAATAGACAAAATTTAGTATAGATATACTATATTTAGACTTTTAGTACCATGCCTGATACTGTTGTTAAAATACCTTCCCATGTGCAATCCTATAGCCAGATGTTCTGAACAAGTCGAAAATTGTACAAGTCACTGGCAAAGTAGAAATTTGTACAAGTCACCATTTACAAAAGTTTAGTCTCTTTAATTACTTTAATTGGTGCACATACACATGGGGATTAATTACCATTGACCAGTTAATCACTACTTTGGATCAATTATCTCCAGACGGTATTCAATAAGATGTCCAAAAATACATAGCTGTAACTGTTTTGATGGCAGCATAACCAGTATAAGCTGGTTAGCTCCATAAGCTAAGTCAGTAAATCATAAAACTTCTAGAATTGAGGGTGTGGGTTAGATCCCCGGGGCTGGCCAATTAAAAACAGTCGTTCCGATGGGTATTTAAATCGAGGATCCATGTTGCGGTGCTATACACTGAGCACACTGAAGAACCAGAAGAAACATACAGTTGGTTTCAATCTGTAACCTACACTATCCCCCTAGAACCTAAAAAGATCAACACTCTTCTTGGGTAATCACCAATATGGGATGTTTATGTCCGTAAAAGTAGGTAAGCTACTTTTGCGCCAAACACCATGACAACTACAGATATTAAAAAAAGTGTTGATGTTTACAAGGACTTGTATAGAAGGATAGGAAACTTGCATCTCCTGACTAAATGTTGATAAAATAGCACACAAAGGATTACTAATTTGGCATGAGCATTCACAAAATCTCACCTAGTTGCCTTTCCATCTCTATATAATTCCTTGATGTTTATGTCTATAAATTTTAGGTTAGAAACTTTCACAGCACACACTATGACAAATACAGATATTTAAACATATGGTAGATGTTTATGTTTGTAAAACTACAGATAAAAAAAAATTGGTTGCAGTTTATGTTCTCTCAACACACTGTGAGTTTGGGTCCGACTGTAGTTTCAATTTCACATGCTTTGGCCCGGTGGTGTTGGTGGTTTCATCAACCTACCAGTTCATCTACTTTAATTTTGTGTTAAAAACAGGTAGTGGTTTTGTCAACCTTAATTTAGTATAGTGTTATGTGGCACGCCAAATATACAGCAATAACACTGACAATTGTGGATAGGTGAGAACCAGTTATGGTCTGTTGAACTAACTAGGGCTATAATTATGTAATTGAAAAGAATTAATGAGTAATAAAATATTTAGCATTAGTTTGTTTTAATTTAATTAAAACAATTTTAGGCAAAGCACTGATCAATATCATATATATCACCAACATTGCTGAGGAAACAATCAACCAAGTGGATACTTTTTGTAAATATTGCCATTTGTGCAGGAAATTGAATACCATACCCAATGTAGTGAATGTACATTGGTCACTTACAACAGTCTTGCTGTTAAGCTAGCTTTTACAGCGATGTAGTTAAAGTGCACTGACTGTATTGGAAGTTGAGCAACGATGTACAGTGTTAGGGGAGTGTTAGTACTTTGATGGGTGACCGATGTTACTTTAATGACAAGGAGGATAAACTTTCGAACCTGTGCCTGCACGAATCTCTCTTTCTTTGGAATGGGATGGGATATGGCAATGAACTGCTGAAAGCCACAGACTGTGCTGTTGGGTATAAGCCCTAAAGGTAAAGCGGGGAAGAGTGTAGTGAGTGTACATATAGGTCACTAACAACAGTCTTTTCTGTGAAGCTAGCTTTTACAGCGACATGGTTAAGCAACGATGTACAAGATAAGCACTTGGATGGTTGACCGATGTCACTTTAGCGATATTCATAATTCTCGGAAGCGATCGAATTCAGGTCATGATCGAAAATACGTTACGGCACCATACAATTGTAAACATCAAACAATTGTTCATTTATTTTCTACTCTCGCAAGATGGACATGATTATTTTGAGAGCCATTTCCAGGACAAAAATGATACGATACTACGTAACAATTATCTATACACGTATCTTTACCTTTGATAACACCAGCTAACTGTTGAAAACGCAAAAAATATATAAACAGCAATCAGAACACTTTTCATTTTACCCGCAATTACTTTGACCGAAACTTTGCGAAACATATTTACTGCAGAGCAATGACTTTGTTGTCTGGTTTAGTATTTTAATTAACAACTAAAGCTAAGAATTTTATTCATCAAAAAAGTTTAATTATTTTAATATCATTATTACAGTAATTTTTTTGAAACAAGATTTTGTTAGTTTTATTTTATTTGGAATAAAAGTCACGAGGCAACGTATGGGTTAAAGGTCGTCGTGTTTTTTTTTATAAAACGCACCACTTCTCACCGAGTTCTAGATGTGATACCGTAACGGGTTCGTAAACGAACTCGCCTTTCGGGCGATTTCGGTTTAGACCCCTATGATATTGCCTATCTTTTACGGGCAGATAACAGATAATGAGAGTCCATATATATACACAACATACTTATTATAAAGTTTATGTTTGACGGGCAGATAACAGATAATGAGAACTCATAGTTATGATAGTGTCTATTTTTGACGGGTAGATAACAGATAATAAGCGTCACTAGATATACACAACAAAATTATGATATACTCTATGTTTGACGGCCAGATAACATATGAGTGTCCATAGTTATACAAAACATACTTATGATATTGTCTATGTTTCATGGGCAGATAACAGATATTGAGAGTCCGTAGTTATACACAACATACTTATGATAAAGTCTATGTTTGACGGGCATATACATGTAACATATAATGAGAGTCCGTAATTATACACAGCATACTTATGCTATTGTCTATGTTTCATGGACAGATAACAGATAATGATAGTCCATATTTATACACAACATACTTATGCTATTGTCTATGTTTCATGGACAGATAACAAATAATGATAGTCCATATTTATACACAACATATTTATGATATTGTCTATGTTCGATGGGCTGATAACAATAATTGTGAGTTCATAGTTATACATAACATACTTACGATGTAAACTATGTGTGATGGGCAGATAACAGATAATGAGAGTCCGTAGTTATACGCAACATACTTATGATATTGTAATTGTTTAACGGTCAGAAAACAGATAACGAGAGTCCATAGTTATACACAACATACTTATGATATTGTCTAACTTTGACGTGCAGATAACAGATAATGGGAATCCATTGTTATATACATTATACTTATAATATTGTCTATGTTTGATGGGCTGATAACAGTTACTGAGAGTCCATAGTTATAAACAAAATACTTATGATATAATCTATTTTTGATGGGCAGATAACAGATACTGAGAGTCCATAGTTATAAACAACATACTTATGATATAGTCTATGCTTGATGGGCAGATGACAGATACTGAGAGTCCATAGTTATACACAACATACTTATGATATTGTCTTTGTTTGAGTGGCATATAGCATATAATGAGAGTCCATAGTTATACACAACATACTTATGATATTGTCTTTGTTTGAGTGGCATATAACATATAATGAGAGTCCATAGTTATACACAACATACTTATGATATTGTCTATGTTTGATGGGCAGATAACATATAATTAGAGTCCATAGTTATACACAACATACTTATGATATTGTCTTTGTTTGATGTGAATATAACATATAATGAGAGTCCATAGTTATACACAACATACTTATGATATAGTCTATGTTTGATGGGCTGATAACAGATACTGAGAGTCCATCAATATACACAACATACTTATGATATAGTTTATGTTTGACGGGAAGATAACATATACTGAGAGTCCATAGTTATACACAACATACTTATAATATTGTCTATGTTTGATGGGCAGATAACATATAATGAGAGTCCATAGTTATACACAACATACTTATGATATTGTCTATGTTTGATGGGCAGATAATAGATACTGAGAGTCCATAGTTATACACAACATACTTATGATATTGTCTATGTTTGATGGGCAGATAATAGATACTGAGAGTCCATAGTTA
The DNA here is from genome assembly GCA_029582155.1 of Panopea generosa. Classification (NCBI taxonomy): domain Eukaryota; kingdom Metazoa; phylum Mollusca; class Bivalvia; order Adapedonta; family Hiatellidae; genus Panopea; species Panopea generosa. The sequence continues at coordinate 55,130,216 of CM055898.1, forward strand.
TACACAACATACTTATGATATTGTCTATGTATGTTTGATGGGCAGATAACATATAATGAGAGTCCATAGTTATACACAACATACTTATGATATTGTATGTTTGAGGGGCAGATAACATATAATGAGAGTCCATAGTTTTACACAACATACTTATGGTATAGTCTATGTTTGACGGGCAGATGGCAGATAATGAGTGTCCATAGTTATACACCACATACTTATGAATATGTCTATGTTTGATGGGCAGATAACAGATAATGACAATTATACACAACATACTTATGATATAGTCTATGTTTGATGGACAGATAACAGATAATGACAGTTATACACAACATACTTATGATATTGTCTATGTTTGATGGGCAGATAACAGATAATGACAATTATACACAACATACTTATGATATAGTCTATGTTTGATGGACAGATAACATATAATGATAGTAATACACAACATACTTATGATATATTCTATGTTTGACGGGCAGATGGCAGACAATGAGTGTCCATAGTTATACATAACATACTTATGATATTGTCTATGTTTGATGGGCAGATAACAGATAATGACAATTATACACAACATACTTATGATATAGTCTATGTTTGATGGACAGATAACAGATAATGAGTGTCCATAGTTATACACAACATACTTATGATATTGTCTATGTTTGATGGGCAGATAACAGATAATGACTGTTATACACAACATACTTATGATATTGTCTATTTTTGATGGGCAGATAACAGATAATGACAGTTATACACAACATACTTATGATATTGTCTATGTTTGATGGGCAGATAACAGATAATGACAGTTATACACAACATACTTATGATATAGTCTATGTTTGATGGGCAGATAACAGATAATGACAGTTATACACAACATACTTATGATATTGTCTATGTTTGATGGGCAGATAACAGATAATGACAGTTATACACAACATACTTATGATATAGTCTATGTTTGACGGGCAGATGACCGATAATGAGAGTCCATAGTTATACACAACATACTTATGATATTGTCTATGTTAGATGAGCAGATAACAGATAATGACAGTTATACACAACATACTTATGATATTGTCTATGTTTGATGGGCAGATAACAGATAATGACAGTTATACACAACATACTTATAATATTGTCTATGTTTGATGGGCAGATAACATATAATGAGAGTCCATAGTTATACACAACATACTTATGATATTGTCTATGTTTGATGGGCAGATAACAGATAATGACTGTTATACACAACATACTTATGATATAATCTATGTTTGACGGGCAGATGACAGATAATGAGAGTCCATAGTTATACAAATCATACTTATAATATTGTCTATGTTTGATTGGCAGATAACATATAATGACAGTCCATATTTATACACAACATACTTATGATATAGTCTATGTTTGATGGGCAGATAACATATAATGATAGTGATAATTATACACAACACACTAATGATATAGTCTATGTTTGACGGGCAGATGACAGATAATGAAAGTCCATAGTTATTCACAACATACTTATGGAATTGTCTGTCTTTGATCGAAAGACAACAGATTATAAGTGTCCATCGTTATACACAACATACTTATGATATAGTCTATGTTTGATGTGCTGATAACAGATAATGAGTGTCCATAGTTATATACAAATATTTATGATAATGTCTATGTTTGACGGGCAGATAACAGATACTGAGAGTTCATATATATAAACAACATACTTATGATATAGTCTATGTTTGATGGGCAGATAACATATAATGATAGTTATACACAACATACTAATGATATAGATTATGTTTACGGGCAATTGACAGATACTGAGAGTCCATAGTTATACACAACATACTTATGATATAGTCTATGTTTGATGGGCAGATGACATATAATGATGGTTATACACAACATACTAATGATATAGATTATGTTTACGGGCAATTGACAGATACTGAGAGTCCATAGTTGTACACAACATACTTATGATATTGTCTATGTTTGATGGGCAGATAACATATAATGATAGTTATACACAACATACTAATGATATAGTCTATGTTTAACGGGCAGATGACAGATAATAATAGTCCATAGTTATACACAACATACTTATGATATTGTCTATGTTTGATGGGCTGATAACAGATAATGAGAGTCCATAGTTATACACAACATACTTATGATATTGTCTATGTATGTTTGATGGGCAGATAACATATAATGAGAGTCCATAGTTATACACAACATACTTATGATATAGTTTATGTTTGACGGGAAGATAACATATACTGAGAGTCCATAGTTATACACAACATACTTATGATATTGTCTATGTATGTTTGACGGGCAGATGGCAGATAATGAGTGTCCATAGTTATACACCACATACTTATGAATATGTCTATGTTTGATGGGCAGATAACAGATAATGACAATTATACACAACATACTTATGATATAGTCTATGTTTGATGGACAGATAACAGATAATGACAGTTATACACAACATACTTATGATATTGTCTATGTTTGATGGGCAGATAACAGATAATGACAATTATACACAACATACTTATGATATAGTCTATGTTTGATGGACAGATAACATATAATGATAGTTATACACAACATACTTATGATATATTCTATGTTTGACGGGCAGATGGCAGACAATGAGTGTCCATAGTTATACATAACATACTTATGATATTGTTTATATTTGATGGGCAGATAACAGATAATGACAATTATACACAACATACTTATGATATAGTCTATGTTTGATGGACAGATAACAGATAATGAGTGTCCATAGTTATACACAACATACTTATGATATTGTCTATGTTTGATGGGCAGATAACAGATAATGACACTTATACACAACATACTTATGATATTGTCTATGTTTGATGGGCAGATAACAGATAATGACAGTTATACACAACATACTTATGATATTGTCTATGTTTGATGGGCAGATAACAGATAATGACAGTTATACACAACATACTTATGATATAGTCTATGTTTGATGGGCAGATAACAGATAATGACAGTTATACACAACATACTTATGATATTGTCTATGTTTGACGGGCAGATGACCGATAATGAGAGTCCATAGTTATACACAACATACTTATGATATTGTCTATGTTAGATGGGCAGATAACAGATAATGACAGTTATACACAACATACTTATGATATTGTCTATGTTTGATGGGCAGATAACAGATAACGACAGTTATACACAACATACTTATAATATTGTCTATGTTTGATGGGCAGAAAACATATAATGAGAGTCCATAGTTATACACAACATACTTATGATATTGTCTATGTTTGATGGGCAGATAACAGATAATGACTGTTATACACAACATACTTATGATATAATCTATGTTTGACGGGCAGATGACAGATAATGAGAGTCCATAGTTATACAAATCATACTTATAATATTGTCTATGTTTGATGGGCAGATAACATATAATGACAGTCCATATTTATACACAACATACTTATGATATAGTCTATGTTTGATGGGCAGATAACATACACAACATACTTATGATATATTCAATGTTTGATTGGCAGATAACATATAATGATAGTGATAATTATACACAACACACTAATGATATAGTCTATGTTTGACGGGCAGATGACAGATAATGAAAGTCCATAGTTATTCACAACATACTTATGGAATTGTCTGTCTTTGATCGAAAGATAAAAGATTATAAGTGTCCATCGTTATACACAACATACTTATGATATAGTCTATGTTTGATGTGCTGATAACAGATAATGAGTGTCCATAGTTATATACAAATATTTATGATAATGTCTATGTTTGACGGGCAGATAACAGATACTGAGAGTTCATATATATAAACAACATACTTATGATATAGTCTATGTTTGATGGGCAGATAACTTATAATGATAGTTATACACAACATACTAATGATATAGATTATGTTTACGGGCAATTGACAGATACTGAGAGTCCATAGTTATACACAACATACTTATGATATAGTCTATGTTTGATGGGCAGCTAACATATAATGATGGTTATACACAACATACTAATGATATAGATTATGTTTACGGGCAATTGACAGATACTGAGAGTCCATAGTTGTACACAACATACTTATGATATTGTCTATGTTTGATGGGCAGATAACATATAATGATAGTTATACACAACATACTAATGATATAGTCTATGTTTAACGGGCAGATAACAGATAATAATAGTCCATAGTTATACACAACATACTTATGATATTGTCTATGTTTGATGGGCTGATAACAGATAATGAGAGTCCATAATTATACAGAACATATTTATAATATAGTCTATGTTTGTTTGGCAAATAACAGATAATGAGAGTCCATAGTTATACATAAGATACTTATGATATTGTCTATGTTTGATGGACAGATAACATATAATGAGAGTCCATAGTTATACACAACATACTTATGATATTGTCTATGTTTGATGGACAGATAACAGATAATGAGAGTCCATAGTTATACACAACATACTTATGATATTGTCTAACTTTGACGTGCAGATAACAGATAATGGGAATCCATAGTTATACACAACATATTGATGATATTGTCTATCTTTGACGGGAAGATAACAGATAATGAGAGTCCATAATTATACAGAACAAACTTATAATATAGTCTATGTTTGATTGGCAAATAACAGATAATGAGAGTCCATAGTTATACATAAGATATTTATGATATAGTCTATGTTTGATGGGCAGATAACAGATAATGAGAGTCCATAGTTATACAAAACATACTTATGATATTGTCTATGTTTGATGGGCAGATAACAGATAATGAGTGTCCATAGTTATACACAACATACTTATGATATTGTCTATGTTTGATGGGCAGATAACAGATACTGAGAGTCCATAGTTGTACACAACATAGTTGGTCATCTAAAAACGATGAAATGATACTGACAACGTGTGATGAATAAAGTTAATTGTGTCTGTTTGACTTAATTGGTCTAAACCTTTTAATTTAATTGTTGACGATGCTGATATTGTACTTCAAGAAAGATGAGAGGAAATAAAAACAACAACAAAGATATCAGCACATGTTTTTCAATCATTTTTCAATTACAAATTAAACTGTTTCTTGGTATTTTAAACAATAATATTTTGGCTTTGCTTTTTTTGTGGTCGAAATGGATTAGTATATTTTTCGAAACATTACATACATTGAGACTGAATTTTGAAAAAAAATATATCTCCACCTATTTTTCCCACTACTACTCTTCGAATGAATCAATAGTGTCAAATCATATTAACATTGATACGGCGACGAAACACAAAAATGGGAGTTGATTTACATACAAATAGCAATGTGATAAGTAATTATAGAGCTTCGAGGTCATAAGTACATGTGCCAAATCATCTTGAAATATATGCATACATGTCACAGTGACCTTCAATGTGACCTTGATGGTAAAGATGAGGACCCACATTTCTTGTCCTCTATGTACTCTATGTATTATTTTGATTGATTATTCTATGGAATATTATGGAGCTAAACCCATCAATACGTTATTATGTTACAAATGAATACCTTCTTCATGTGTTCTTTGCATCTGTTCTGCGGCTTTGCTACGCCCTACACCATTTATGGCTGTCACAGTGATTTTATACTGAATGTCTGGTAGTAACTTCTTGTCGTGAATGTTTGTTGCTCGGCCAGCATTGCTTTGGTTTTGTCCATTATCTCACTAGTATTCGAAGGGCACATATTATCCAGTGAATTCAGCTTTTGTAACAAAGGATAAAATGATAAAACATTTGTTTTTGATACATGTTCATTCATACATTTATGAGAAATGTGATCGGAAACGCTGATGCTCCTGATTTTAAATTCACCTGTATATATCTAAATCCCTTATACAGAATTTAACGTTATACGCTTTTTACAATATCTCGTAAAAATACAAAGATTCAACTCCTGAAATTCATTTTTAAGATAAGGACCTTAAATTGAATTACAATACATTACCGTAGAACGACATTTGTGTTTAATTTAATTCAATCAGATTTGTAAGTTTTAAAGTCTTTCTGTAAAAACTTAATAAGCCCCAATGTGGTTGAGAAGACAAGAACACGATCATGCAGGTCATACGAGGATACAGACTCAGTATTATTAAACCACAATTGTTTGCCAGGCCAAATCCTTTATCACTTTAGAACCAGAGTCATTAAACGTTCTTTGATGTAATTTTGACTACCATTACATGTAGAAAACAGTATAATCGATCTGTATGATATGCATATATGCAGATGACTCTACATTCCACACTACAGGAAAATATGTTGGTGAAAGTCAGTAGAGATTACAAGCTGACTGGATTTATATATATAAATGGTGGTAAAGTTATATGGTGTATATAAATACAGAAAACAACTAAGTACATGACAATAAAGAATTGTCTAAGTCTTGCAATAGATGCTGGGATTTTGCAAAACTGAGTCAATTTAACCAAATATGCACTGTATATTTCATTATGCATAACACTGCTTTAATCTACAATAAAAAAGAAAATGTTATTGCAGTGTATATATATATGTATATATATATATATATATATATATATATATATATATATACTACTGCTGCATTGTTTGGGTTAACTGCATTGCAAATAGGCTTGCCTTATCGAATATTAAAATTACGTAAAAGTACCATGTATCAGTAATGGATATCCTAAGATATGCCTAAGAGGTTTCATTAAAAGAACGAAACTGGATACCAGTATAGATAAAGATTCAGCATCATAAAGTATTACTTGTCTATAAATGCTTAAATGCCCAGGCAGCGGAATATTTGCCAAATTGACTTGTTGGAGATAATAATCTATCTAGTCTACGTTGTAAATGAAATTCAACTGTTCAAAATATCGAAACAGAGCTTTACAGACGAGCATTTAGATATTCAGGGTCGACTTTATGGAATAATTAAGCTGCCTTCTGGAACTCGATCTGAACCCAGTCTATACAACTTCAAAAACAGTCTAAAAAAGTATCTTCTGAATTAAAAATAACTTGTTTTATGAAAAATACAATAAGAATGTTTATGTCAGTGAAGTTGTAATCAATATGTAAATGCTTATTTTATATTTCAATGTTTTATAGCATTGTTAATTTAGTTTACATGTATATTAATTAATTTAAGCTCGATTGCGAAGAAAGAGTTGTTTTGAACCTCTCTCGAGTCTGTTTCCTGGGTTAAACTGACACTGAGTTTTTTTATTATAGAGGTCTCGGGTGTAGCTGGGAATCGAACCCACAACCTCTTACGTGAGCGGTAAACACTCTAGCATTTACACTACACCTCCGGTTATTACATTGTAGAATTTCACTGTATAATTGTTGAGTGCCAAACGTAAGATAAGTGTATTTATTATCATTGTTAGTATTATTCCGAAATGATTACAATTAACTACTGTTTGTAAAACTTCAATCAACCTACTATTATCTTTAGCAGGTAAGTACAACTGAGGTAAGCTAACAGTATCATTATGTATCTGGAATCTTCCTGTACAATCAGATCATCTGTATATTTGCTCTGAAACACAATCATTGCTTTCATCTCTTATTTGAAGAACATATCCTAGGTTTTCCTCACTGTGCAACTTTGACACTGTAAACATAAGTTGGATGAAACCCTGCCTATTTTCATGTTATAGTAAATATTTGTATTAAAGTAAAACATCCAAGTTTCATTGTCTAACAAAGTATATAGGTTGTTCAAATTGTATTGATTGCATTGGTGCAGGTAGAACAAATCGTTGAAGGTTTGCTTAAAAATGTCGCTAGAAAGAAAAGGGTTAAGCGTTTTAAATATATTTTTGTTTTCAATTTTAGGTATAAGTAAGTCACTTTTACGTTTTTGAACAAAACATGTGAATTATTAAAATTTTATATGGTAATTGTTTTCTTATTATTGACGCTTGGAACAACACATACTTGTACAATATCCCGTACTTCCAGATCCTGTAGTAAAGTAGCCAGTCTGACATCGACATGTACCACTGGAACATACAGTATTGACAGTAAGTGAATACTGGTGTGTTGATATACAGGGCTATCTCACGTATTGCTCTGTAATAAAAAGAAGAGGGCCGGATTGGCTATAAAGCACTAGTATGTTGCAGAGTAGACAAAGTCAAAGAAGGCAGTTTTTGATAGCGCAAAACCATACCTCAGACATTTCAATTTGGTCATTCGAGATATTATAGCTATATAGGGGCATATACCTTCAAATAATGCAAATTTTTGACAATTCAAGTTTCATTACTCCAACAATATTTATCTGATTTGGCCAGCTTTAAAACTTGTCTTAGAAAGTATATGTGTATTATTACTGTGTAAAATTTGTGAAGATCAACTCGAGGGTGTACAGCAAAAGGTTTATATCTACCTAGCTTCTTTGCTGTTTTTGATACCTCTATCGTTCTACATAGTGTACAATTATCTAGTATAGGTTATGAAACTCTATTGAGAAAAATATCAGAACACGATTGGATTATCTGCGTAAGCACGAAATCTTGACAGCAACAAGGGGCTGTCTACACAATTTCATAGCAGCATGGGGATATATATCACATAGCCTCTTGCTGCACTGAGAAATAATGTGTTATTGTTATTAGGTCAATGGAGTAATATGATAATCCATTAATCAGACAAAGATGAAGTGTTAGTTAAGACTGGATACGAATCCTAAGCATAGCTGAAATTATGGGATGGTTTAAATGAAGTGAAGAATAGGTAAAATGTTGAAAAGAGGTCAAATTATCAGTTATTTAATTCATTTATTTGATATATAATTGCATTTTAAAAAGTATTTCGATTTTTAAGTAATTCTTTTTTGGCCCAGTTATTGATCCAAAAAGTGTCAAATTCATTCAATATGAAATCAACTTCTTCTAATATATTTTTTTGAAATAAAAGATGCTATATTTTTTTTTCTGATTGTGACCAATCAAATTAATGAACAACTTTAGGTTCAATCAACCGAAAGTAGTCGTATTGGTTTTCATAGTGCCAAGTTCGGTTTATAATGGCAATACACAAAGTGATATTTTTTCTCGATAACAAAACAAATAAAATAAAGGTAATTTATTAATACATGTATCAAATAATATAAATCGTACTCATAAATTCACCAAATAGGAAATTGTTATTATAAATTGTTGTACGAATATACCTTTACCGTTTAAGTATAAACATTTCTAATTTGTTAAGATGACTTTGTACGAGCAGGGTTCTCCTTGTCCCTTAAATGTTATGTTTATGTCACACTTTTGAATCAAATGTCCCTTAAAATTCTCCAATCTGCTTGAAAACTCTCATAATTCAAAGCATGAGAGAAAACACTATATGAGGTTCTTGGTCTCTTTCATTGCAGCAGCATACTAATCTCACTGTATAGTCAAAATTTATCATTAATGAAATTTATTTGATACTGTGTAAAGGTGATACATGAAAAGATAAATCACCAATAATTTTACTTCCATTATAATATACTGTTATGACTTCACAAGACATTGAAAGGTCACTGATACCATATAAATTTAAAGCATTATACTAAGACACAGCACCTCTTTGGTCCACTAAAAAAACGGGATGTCGCTCTGGACACTCACCAAACAACTTACTTTCAAGTAATTGACTAATAAGAATAAATAAGAACATAAAAGGTATTCTTCAACAAAGTGTTATCCCGGTTACCACCCAGCAGTAGGATACCATTCCAAATAAAACTGGTTGTTCAAAGAAACGAAATTCCTTATATTTCCTTCATACTGAAAATACAGAAGTTTCCTACAGTGAAGAATTATTCTTGATGGAAATACCAAGTCAAAATGTAAACTCTAGAAAGCAGAGTTGTGTGATTGTATGCAATTTTAAGTTGAATATATTATGTTCAAGTCAACAGTTCGAATATTTTCCTTTAAGATTCCGTCACAGGTCCTGGAGGTTGAGTCCGATTTCGTGGAATCAAGTAGAGTAGTGATTAACATAGCATATGTACCATTCTCATGAAAAGAGCATTGACATGGAGCAGCACTGGAAAGTAAATCAGGACATACAAACTCAAAAGAACATAATGTAATTGATATATAAGATATATATAAGACGAACCAGTCATTACACCAAGAAAATATGCAGATTGCCATAGCCCTAGGCCTGTTAGGAAACAACCTGTAGATGTCCAAAAAAGAAAGAGAAAGAAACAGACAACGGACAACGAACGACGAACACATGGCGATCAGAATAGCTCACCTTAGTTGAAATAATAAAATATTATCGGTCAATGAGACATTCCAAAATTACTCTTTGAATTTCATGATACCTTGTTCATCATGTCATGTTGTTACCTCTGTCTTTCGCAGACACTTGCATAGTCAACAAAAAGGGCCAAAGCTGTGCAATAGCCGCCTATTTTGTATGTTACTGATTGTTTGACCAATGTCGTAAACATTCAAAACTCTTAACCTAATATGCAAGGCGTAGTAAATATCCTTATTAAAGACCCAGTCTCAACTGTTGTGACTAAACAATGCTCAAGACAGTACACTCTGTAGTGTGCCCAATAATAGGTGGAATACAAATCGTTGGCTCAGCGCAAAACCCCAGTAACTGACATTTTTCCCAAAATGACTTTTTTCAATAATTTGGCATATAAAGGTAAGTTACACCTCTTATCAAAATATGGTGGTTAAAATATTTTTTAATGTTTTAATTCAAAAGATAGCAAAACCCAGTAACTGCATTCATGATTTTTCTCAGCGCAAAACCCCAGTAACTGCACTTACTGAGTTTTTGCACTAAGGTTTTAAAGTACAAAACAAAAAATCAATAACGCCAAAAAACAGTATCATCTATGATTTTATAACTTTCATGCACTATAACTTTTTATTGACACTCCCTCACCCTTGAAAAAATAATCTTGATCTGCCTTTGGACTGATGTCACTATTATGACATCATAGCTACAATTATGCCATCATTTATGACAATTTCATAAATTTCCATAAATTATTATCTTTGACTCACAATATCCAGAGTAAAGAAATATATATAATATGATGAATGAATTTTTGTTATTGTCATTAAACATTTATATTTGTGCGCATAAGTGAATAGCTACAGATAATGCAACAACACCTGTTGAATTGTGAGCATTGAACAGTTTGAAGATCAAAGTACCGTAATTGGTAAGTATTTTAGTTCTTGTTACTCAATTTTTAGTTGCTATAATTCTAATCATGTTTTAAATTAAAAAAATGATTCATTTACTTTCATTTCCATAAGGTATATAAATGTTTAAATCACAATATTTGGAAAAGAAGTTAATTTTGTAATTACTGTAACATTTATAATTATTAAGCTTATATTTTATAATAATTCATAAACGTTTGTTAAAAAGAATTTTATTCTGAAGTTGTCTTGGTTTATCTTATTAAAAAATTCTGATTTAAAACTGAAACATTAAGTGCTCTTGCATTAATAGGTCTATGTAATAGTTATACTAAAATATATTAGGGCATTTCCTCAGATTTATAAGATAAAGGCTACAAAACTTTAACTGCAATGCATCTTCCCAATATATCACAAAATCATGAATCTACAGAAAGTTTAGAGTTTTTTTGGCCTAGAATATATTATCAAATATCAGTGTTCCATAATTATTATAACTATTATCTGTTTAAATTGCTTTACAGTGCCTAACCAAATAATATGTTTTCTATTTAATAAAAGATTATGTTCCTGATTTTCAGCACAAAATGCTACAAGCATCAAATCACCAGGCAAATGCTGTCTACAAAGCAAATGGTAAACAATGTTTGACAAATTCTATAGCATCTATACTGATGACTTACAAGATGTCTCCAAGGAAATGGACTTCCGAAACCATGGATGTTATATTAAATGACGGAGATCGTATGTACATTAAAATTAATCCACCAACCCTCTTTCTTATGTCTGAAGATGTTCCTAAACAGTTGGAAAATTGGTATTACCTTCTAGTCATTCAAGAACCATATTTTGGAACAGTTATGAGAAATACAAGTGAATCACCATTTTTACAATGAAAGATGCATTTCAAAATGCCATTGAAAAAGAAAGAATTTGTACTTTGGTGTTTACAATTGGCAAAACTACAGTTATAGTAGCGCATTAATTAAGTGGGAAGAAACATATTACTTCTTTGACTCTCATAGTCGGAATGACTTAGGTATGTGCAGTGCAGATAGTTTCGCTACTATGACCTGCCATAAAAATCTAGATGACCTTTGTCTGTTTATCAAACACCTTTCTGCATCCTAACATACATCTGGGCCAGATGTACCATTTGAACTGTCACATGTAACAGCTGTACTTGATTCTGATGAGGCTGATCATAGTGACTTTGAAGGTTTTTCAGAAGTAAGTGATGGAGAAACAACTTGCCGTCTTTACATTGCAGAGAAAAAAACTCTTGTGGATTTTGATACATGTTCAAATACTTCAGACAGCTTTATTGATCAAACCATAGAAAATCTGAATGACAGTAGAATGTTTTTAGATTCTTTAGATATAAATGTATTAGATTTTTCTACTTCTGAAATGCAATGTGAAAGTGACGATGTTGATGATGTTGTTTGTGGAGATCTTGATTGGGAGAGTGAAAGTGATAACATTGATTGTAATTCTGGTGATAGAGAGGATGGCAGTGAAATTGGTGATAGAAGCGATGATAGAGAGATGAATAGTGGTAGTGTTGGTAAGTCTGGTGATAGAGGCTATGGTAGTAAGATGAATAGTAGTAGTGTTGGTAAGTCTGGTGATAGAGGCAATGGTAGTGAGATGAATAGTGGTAGTATTGGTAAGTCAGGTGATAGAGGCAATGGTAGTGAGATGAATAGTGGTAGTGTCGGTAAGTCTGATGATAGGGGTGATGGTAGTGAGATGAATAGTGGTAGAGTTGGTAAGTCTGGTGATAGAGGCAATAGTAGTGAGATGAATAGTGGTAGGGTTGGTAAGTCTGTTGAAAGAGGTAATTGTAGTGAGATGAATAGTTGTAGTGTTGGTAAGTCTGGTGATAGAGGCGATGATAGTGAGATGAATAGTTGTAGTGTTGGTAAGTCTGGTGATAGAGGCAATGGTAGTGAGATGAATAGTGATAGTGGTGGTAAGTCTGGTGATAGAGACAATGGTAGTGAAATGAAAAGTGGTAGAGGTGGTAAGTCTGGTGATAGAGGCAATAGTAGTGAGATGAATAGTGGTAGTGTTGATAAGTCTGTTGATAGAGGCAATGGTAGTGAGATGAATAGTGGTAGTGTTGGTGAGTCTGGTTATAGGGGTGATGGTAGTAAGATGAATATTGGTAGTGTTGGTAAGTCTGGTGATAGAAGCAATAGTAGTGAGATTAATAGTGGTAGTGTTGGTAAGTCAGGTAAAAGAAGGACTTCTGCTGAGATGGATAGTGAAATAGATGGTACTTGTGATAAGAGTTGTAATATAGAAATGAGTAAGAATACAGTTGATGATGATGATGACAGACTATTGATTTACTATGCACGACCCATTAGGAATTTAATCCCTCGCACCTCTGGACTCAATAGCCCCTCTAATGAATGTCAAATGGGAAATATCTTAGATGTAGGAAATCAAAGTAGGGGGAGAAAAAGAAAGAAACAGGAATCTAATTGGAAAAAAAATATTATAAAAAATAAAAGAAACAGAGGTCTTAGCTATAAAAGTCATTCTGGGTTATATGTATATGCTAAATCAGTTAAAAAAGGTTGTGGATTGCTTTGTAAAAACTACATATTACAGAAACACAAAAGAAAACTTTATTCGATGATTTCTTGGACCTTGGTAATATTGATCGCCAAAGAGATTATATGTCTCGAACAATTGTAGAACAACCAAGAGTTAGAATTCTAAATAAGACCAACAGTAAAAGGAAGGTTTCAAAGAAATACTATTTGTTTATAAATGGTAATAAAATTGAGGTATGTAGCAAATTCTACCTGGATACATTAGATATATCTTATGACATGACAGTTACAGCAATAAGAAAAAGCAAAAACTTGTCAGGGATCACAGAAAAAGATTTAAGGGGTAAACATTCAAGCCGGGCAAACAAATTAACTGAACAAGCAATTAATAACGTTATTGATCATATAAACAGTTTTGCAAGAGTGGAATCACACTATTGTCGGAAACAAACACAAAAAGAGCATTTAAACCCAAATTTGAACACAGTTAAAATGCATGAGCTATTCATTAAAAAGTGTGAGGAAGATGGTTTGTGTCCTGTCTCCCTTTACTCATACAGACATATTTTCAATGACAAATTCAATATTTCTTTCCATAAGCCCTTGAAAGATCAGTGTGACATATGCTCAGAGTTTCTGAATTCTGATGATTCAGAAAAAAGAGAAACAAAGAAACATATGAAAGACATATTAAAAACAAAGAATTTTCTCGTATAAGTAACGATGATGATAAAATCAGAGCTGTAGGCAGTAGTACTCACTACACAGCTTGTTTTGACTTACAGCAGGTTTTAATGACACCAATTGCAAATCAGTCTTGTCTGTATTATTCTCGCAAACTGAATAATTACAACATGACAGTGTACTCCCTTGGGTCTGGTGACGGGTATGCCTACATATGGAACGAGACAATTGCCAATAGGGGTTCATGTGAAATATCATCATGTGTTTTCAATTTTTTGGAGGAAATAGCTAAACAGGGCTTTAGAAGTTTTACCCTTTATTCAGATAATTGCCCAGGACAAAACAAAAATAGGATTTTTCTAACTATGATTTGGTTTGCTTTAAAAAAATATGGTTTCGAAAAGCTTGAACATAAAGTTCTTGAGAGGGGTAACACCCAGAATGAGAATGACTCAATGCATTCTTGTATTGAGAGATCAACAAAAGGGACCATTATTTATACCACATCCCAATGGGCATATGCTATCCAGACAGCCAGGAGATCTAACCCATATCAAGTAAATGAAATGACTGTAAGTGACTTTTATGACTTTAAAGCAGTAGGACAACAAAACAGGAATTTAGATAAAGATGTTCAAGGAGATAAAATAAAATGGTCACAAATGAAAGTCTACTATATTGAAAAAAGTGACCCAAATAGTGTTACATTGTTCTATGATTACCATGGGGAATCTGTTCATCTAAACCTCATGCCACATCTATGCAGAACTCTTCCAAAGCCCCCAACACTTGTTCCACTGTTTCACTCCCACAACTGCCCAGTTATCTCAAGCGAAAAATATAAGGATTTAAAAAAGTTGTGTATGAAAAACATTATTCCGAAGGCAAACCAACAGTTTTACATCAGTCTGACACATCAGAAAATGTAAAAAACTATTACATGAGTATTAGTAATGTATTACTGTTGGAAAGGATAGATTATAATGTATCTTGGTGGATGCACAATTACATTGCTGTGGTGGTTTAGTGCAATTATCCGTTAATTTATTATTAATTTTTAGCATGACTGCCAAATATATTTATAGTTACTATTAATGTTGAATGACTTCTATTGTAATTTTAATTAATGAAAAACGACACGTTATTTATACGATGACTCGAAGCAACATATTTTTTAGATGAAAATTGTGGCATTTTTTTTTTTAAATTACTAAAGATTATAATTGATAGATACTGCTCAAATAATGTTAAGACATTTTTTTAATTGCGATATGTAATACAGAAATAGTGTTTATAAAAGAGAAATATGAATCATTCTGTTTATGGTTTTAAAACAGTTTATAATTCCACAGAGCTTTCTATTCATGCCTATTGTGAAGCTTAATAAATATCAGCGTAAGAAAAGAAATGTTTCACTTGAATATTATTTGATTTTTTATTTTAAAAACTAATAAAAAAAACAACAATTTTTAAGAAGCAGTTACAATAAGTTATAGCAAGTCTTTTGTTATGTGCATGTTTACTATGTAAATTTGTATTATGGGCCAGAGGCAAGATTTACTTTTGAGTAAAATATTGTTTGAATAAATATTGTTAAATAAACTCTTTTTTCCATTAAACTGATGTTATTATATTAGTTGTCCTGTTTAATAAATCTTTGGCCATTTTAATTGTACAATATACCTTTTAGAGTAAATACTGATGTTTTGCACAAATAAATTTAAGAGCAAAAATCCAGTAAATGCACTTACTGGAGTTTAGCACAAATATATTTCAGAGCAAAAAATCTGTAAGTGCTGTTACTGGAGTTTTGCGCCGAGTTTTTCAACACAAATTTCCAACTTAATTTTTCAGATCACTTTTAATACTTTGTTAATATTTTTTTTATACAAGATACAAATGAGAAGAACTGTTTTTAATCAATATGCTTAATTATAAGATTAAACTCGTGTCTTTTAACTAATAATTGATATTATCAGTTTTTTGTCTCTCCTGAAAAGTAAGAAAAATGCAGTTACTGGGGTTTTGCGCTGAGCCAACGAAATAAGCTCAGATAGTAATTTTTAATTAACCTTGAATGTGATATGGGATATGCAAAGTCATAAATAATAATATAAGTAACCCATGTGCCAGTTTATGCAAACATTCCATGTATACTAAATTGATAGAATAATGCAAAATTACACATACTTATAATAACGCAAAATATGCAACTAAGTTACTGCATATGTCTAAATAGTAAATTACTAACTCAAGTGACAAACTAACTATGTGTAATAGTAATCATTATTGATAATAATTGTAATAATTTTAACTTAATGTTAAAGTGTTATTAAATTAAGTGCTCTCGGACAGGACTTATAGTGTTGTGTATCACAACTGATTATATTGTTGCGTACAACAACTGATTATGAATCTTAAATGCTTTACATGCAAATGGTTATTAACGGAATTATTGTTTTTACTTTTATAAGATAGATAGACAAATAAGATATATTTGGTATATTATAAAAGTGAAATCGATTCCTTAAATCAGTGTATAAAATGCAATCTTAAACAAAATAGTACTCGTCTTCTTAACAGTAACTGTTCCAAAATTTACATTTTCAATTATTTCAATTATGTGTGATCTCGCCCACCAACCAATTTCAATATCCAATCTGTGAGAGGACATCCGAAGTTTTAAAAGAGTGAGATATATATAGATGCATATCATGGATTTTTATAATTAACAATCAAATATGGTTGAAAATGAAAATTTGAAATAATTTAATTAATAAAATAGAGGCGTATTTGCTTCCCTTAATCTGGAATCCAATTTTGCATTTAAGTGTAAATTAGTATCTGCTTAAGAATACTAAATTTTTATTTTAACACTTTCTTCGAGCCAAACATGTTGAAAACACAGCAGTGTTTTTACATTAGTTGGCCCTGAATGTAGCTAATTTCGATAAATTTCATTAGCATAGAATTGTACACAATCATATTAGTTCATATCAAATTCAATGATTATAAATGCAGAGTACCACCATTTCAAACAGGAAATGCATCCGAGTTGTAGTCACATAATGCCATATAGTGGTTATAAATAATCCTTTTTTCTTCCGCTTTAAAAATGCATTTACCTTATTGTTATGCCTTTTTTTATTTGAATGGCACTAGTTATGTATTTTGAAAGCATTGTCATGTTTGAATTGTGACTTTAGAAAAAAATGATACTTTGCAATTGGGATATGAATACATTATTTTGGAAGTCTAGTTTCACTTTGTCAACAGTGTACAAACTGGACAGAAAATAACAATAAAATCTCTTGGATGACACATGGCCCCTACTTTTGTCATTATATTTTGGTAGTGCAGAGGTTGACACACTATAATGTAAGTTTCACTTCTTTCATTTGGGTCTCTCTATGAATGATAAACAAAACATGCAAACCCTTTTTTATTAACTATAAAATAAAGAACAGAAATCAATGGTGAGCGTACACATATAAACCAATACTTTATGATAAAGAAAAAAACTTTGTACGATACACGATTGTCTACCTAATTCACCATACATAAAACCATTTATATGCTTTTTTCACCCCTATTATCTGCTTACATAGATGGACATGCTCTATGTTATCAGCTTGAATAAAACCCAATAATTCACAGTCATAAATTATATTGGTACATAGTTATACATTAACGTATTTATACAAGTATAACCTTTCTGGCTTGACCTGATACATGTAGTACACGTTAGGTTTCTGAGAATGATCCGCCAACTGTTAATTTACATGTAATTCCCAAACAGTAAAGCCATATCCGCCGCTCAAGAAGCCTTGGATTAAGCAAAACAACTATTGCCTGAGGACAGGCGAACGCTTTTTATAATACCCCATACTTTCTTCAAAAAGCAGATAATAAGTAAATTTATTATTTATATCTATATATATTATCATATGGGAACGATATATTTCCCCCCTACCATAACTTTTGTTTTGGTTGTTTTCACAAGAAGTTTCCATCTTTTACATTATTCACGCATTGCATTCAAACTGTTTTGTACAAAGCTTGTTCAGAAATTATTGAGACACTGCATCTTTTTCACAATATCCCTAACGGTCTATCATAGAGAAAAACTCTCAGAACTCATAATAACAAAGAAATAATAATATGTTTCAGCAGCTGTATAAATATTATTGTTGGAGTAGTCGAGGGTAGGGGTACCAGGAGCACGCGGTATAAATTGGTAGTAACAAATATGACCTCTATGAATATTAGTTATGAAAACATAGATATAGCGGAGAAACGTCATTATAATTAACGTTATAAAAACATTACAATTTCGACGCAATGTTCAAAAGTTTGGTGTCGTTTGCATGAAAGATAACACGTATTTTGCGTTCAACGGAAGATGCTGTCTCTTTATGATTTTAGATTTAAGGCGAAACAGCGGACACTCATTAATTTTTGTGTTGAAAAATGGAAACAATGAGAGATTTAGAAAAGACAGAAGGTAGTGGCGTATCTAGGGCCGTAGTATATCGCTGGCAAATCTTCGACTCCGTACAAAGAGCTTGGACACTGTCAATCATCAGTGAAATTTTGACGTCAGATGTGTTAAAATGCAATGGGATAAGACCAGACTGTGTGGGACACTGCGCTAAAACACCAACACTCGCTTTGCTTAACCCCTGAGAATCATATTAACTAAATAATAAGCTGTCTTTTATGTTACCTGAGACTTAAAGGGAGTAATTCACTAAAATAACATTTAATGTTTTTAAAAATAAAACTATTTTTTAAAAAATGGATAAAAAGCATCTCATTATCATCAATAAATAAAATCCGAATAGTTTGGTATGTCAAATCTACCAAAATGTGACAAAATCGATATTCAAATCGCAGTGGTAAATTTTAAACGAAATCCACATTTTAAATATAAACAGCGCTTAAATACTGCTTGAACACATTGGCATCATCATTCTGACTATATTTAAGATAAAAGCATTTTTACTACGTTTAAACCTGTATAACGGATCACATTAAAATCAAAAGGAAATCACATGCTCATTGAGAACGTCACAAAACATGTTGCCATTTTAGCGGGAAATCTATTTTAGTCTAACCTAGATGCATAGCCCAAGTTAGGAAATCCCTTTTCAATATATTATTTTGGCATGTTTAAATAGATATCATTTGGCAACACTTGGCCAATGAGTTTATACACTATATTGAGAAAAAAGAGTTTTTAGACAATTTTAAAATTTTAGAAAAACCTGATATATTCTCCTAATGGATTTCATACAGAGATATAATTTAATTCAAATATTCCTCTTACAATTACTCTTATTAGTTTGAACCATAGAGTATCCCTTTGAACATAATCAAACAACAAATGCACAAATAATCTTTTCTTTTTGTAACCTGTGTGTGCATATATGTAAACGTTATAGTATCCTATCCAATTATTAAGTATGTTATTGAGAATTTATGTAAAAACTTTACCTAGCGTTATTCCCGTATATTTGTTGACAATGTTTATATGCAAGGGTATCGTATATCTCACTTCCGAAACGGTTAGGAAATATCCTTTGATAAACTGTATTAAAAATATGAAATCTTACTGATATTTAATATTCTCAACCCATGGTTCGAAAAATTTATTTAAAGAGACAATATTAGGATTTTAAACATTTTAAAATAGTTTAAAAACTTTTTACCCCAATATATCATGCCTATATATTATACTTACTGACCTCGTATTGCGAAAAGGACATATATTCAAACATGCTAAAATATTATATTGAAAAGGGATTTCAGAACTTGAGTTGCGCACCTTGCCTAGACTAAAACATTATTATTTTGTGACGTATTAAAGGAAGAGTCACGTGAGTTCATTTTGATATCAATTGCATCTGTTATATAGGTTTACAGATGAAATTTGCCATCTTGGGAAGCGGAAAGAGTCCGAATGCCAATGCGAAGGTCGCCAAGCGGTATTTAAGTGTTATCTATTTTTAGAATGGGGATTTTGTCTCAAGTTTACCACTCCGATTTAAATATCGATTATGTAACGTTTTGGTGATTGGAACTTGTAAATTACATGGGTATTTTGTATTACAGAGCAATATATAGGACAATCTTGCAGTTCAACAGACCTGTGTTTTATAACTAATGCCAAATGTTTCAGTAGAAGTAATGGTAAATGACAGTGTAAAGCAGGTAATTATATGTCAGGATCTGGAAGTGGACCAACTTGTACAAGTATGTGATATAATATTAAAGATACTAGTTTTCTATATATAATTTTTATTTGCCAATATCATTTATAATGGCATATATAGTGATTGAAAAATATTTGATTTACACACTTGTTTCTTGTATGTTGTAAAAAAAGACATGTGATTAAATTGATGAATTTGAAAATTTGATAAGTTTTTTTGTATTACAGAACAATATATTGGAAAATGCTGTCATTCAACAGTTCAGTGTTTTACCACTAATGCCTAATGTTCCAGCAGTAGTAATGATGCATGTCAGTGTAAAGCAGGCTACTATACTACAGGATCTGGAAGTCGAGCAGCTTGTACAAGTATGTGATTTAATATTATAGATATTAGCTTTTTATATTTCATTTCCATGTGTCAATATCATATACAATGAGAAAATACTATATAAGTTTATGATATTATCAACTTTATTAGGCAAGGCTTAGAAATAACAGGACGAGGCTCTGTCGAGTCCATGTTTACATCGCGCCGAACTTGATGAAGTTGAAAATATTAAACACTAACATGGTATTTTCTTTATCCTGTCAATATTTCTAATATGTCATTTTTATGAAATTGTAAATTATCAGCAAACCTTCGTTACAACCTCCAGAGATTCTGTTGAGGTCAAAACATATAATAATATATAATGAAGTCAGATGCCTGACTGACGTGATCAATATATGTTTATCAGAAAGGAAGTTTATGAAAAGTAATGAAAGCATTATGATATTGAAGAATAGAAATTAAATACAAATAAAAAATATCTATAATATTAAAACACAAACTTAAACAAGTTGCTCCATTACCAGATCCTGTTGTATAGTAACCTGTCTGATACCTGCATACAACATTACTACTGATGAAACATTCGGCATAAGTGGTGACAAACTCGTCTGTTGATGTACAGGATTGTCCTATATTTGGTTCTGTAATACAAAAATATGCATATGATTAACAAGGTCATGGAACATAAAACATGTAATTGTATCTGATATTGACAAATGGAAATGAAATATAAATAACTTTAATCTATAATATTAAATCACATACTTGTACAAGTTGCTCCATTTCCAGATCCTGTAGATTATAGCCTGTCTGTCACCTGCATACACCATTACTACTTATTGAACATTCGGCATTAGTGGTGACACACTGGCCTGTTGATGTGCAGGACTGTCCTATATTTTGTTCTGTAATACAAAAATATGTATATAATTTACAAGTTCATGAAAAAAGAAACATAGCATTGCATATGATATTGACAAATGGAAATGAAAAATAAATAACTAATATCTATAATTATTATATTAAATCACAAACTTGTACAAGTTGCTCTATTTCCGGATCCTTTTGTATAGTAGCCTGTCTTACACCGACATGCACCACTCGAACATTCCGTATTGGCAGTGAGTGAACACTGGCCTGTAGATGTGCAGTACTGTCCCGCATATTGTTCTGTAATACAA
Source organism: Panopea generosa (assembly GCA_029582155.1). Taxonomy (NCBI): domain Eukaryota; kingdom Metazoa; phylum Mollusca; class Bivalvia; order Adapedonta; family Hiatellidae; genus Panopea; species Panopea generosa. The sequence continues at coordinate 55,152,509 of CM055898.1, forward strand.
AAATATGCATATAATTTACAAGTTCATGAAACATAACATATGACATTGTATATGATATTGACAAATGGAAATTAAAAATATAAATAACTAATAACTATAATATAAAATCACAAACTTGTACAAGTTGCTAAATTTCAAGATCCTGTAGTATAGTAGCCTGTCTGACACCTACATACACCATTACTACTGCTGGAACATTCGGCATTAGTGGTTACACACTGGTCTGTTGGTATGCAGGACTGTCCTATCTTTTGTTCTGTTATACAAAAATATTATACAATTTATAAGTTCATGAAAAAATAAAACATGTCAATGCATATGATATTAACAAATGGAAATTAAAAATATAAATAACTAATTACTATAATATAAAATCACAAACTTGTACAAGTTGCTCCATTTCCAGATCCTGTAGTAAAGTAGCCTGTCTGACACCTACATACACCATTATTACTGCTGGAACATTCGGCATTAGTGGTGACACATTGGTCTGTTGATGTGCACGACTGTGTTATATTTTGTTCTGTAATACAAAAATATGCCTATAACTTACAAGTTCATATAAAATATCATTGTATATGATATTGACCAATGGAAATGAAATATAAATAACTAATAACTATAATATTAAAACACATACTTATACAAGTTGTTCCATTTCCAGATCCTGTCGTACAGTTACCTGTCTGACACCTACATACACCATTACTTCTGCTGGGACATTCTGCATTAGTGGTGACACAATGGTCTGTTGATGTGCACGACTGTCCTATATTTTGTTTTGTAATAAAAAAATATTCATATAATTTGCAAGTTCGTGAAAAATATCATTGTATATGATTTTGACCAATGGAAATGAAATATAAATAACTAAAAACTATAATATTAAATCACATTCTGCAGGACTGTCCTATATTGTGTTCTGTTATACAACTATATGCATACAATTTACAAGTTCATGAAAAATAAAACATGTCATTTTATATGATATTAACCAATGGAAATGAAATATAAATAACTAATACCTATAATAATATTTAATCACATACTTGTACAACTTGCTCCTCTTCCAGATCCTGATATATAGTAGCCTGTCTGACACTGATATACACTATTACTACTGCTGGAACATTCGGCATTAGTGGTGACACAATGGTCTGTTGATTTGCAGGACTGTCCTATATTGTGTTCTGTTATACAAAAATATGCATACAATTTACAAGTTCATGAAACATAAAACATGTCATTGTATATGATATTGATAAATGGAAATGAAAAATAAATAACTAATATTTATAATATTTAATCACATACTTGTACACGTTACTAAATTTCCAGACCCTGTTGTATAGTAGCCTGTCTGACTCCTACATGTACCAATCGAACATTCATTGTTGGCAGTGAGTGAATACTGGTCTGTTGATGTACAGGACTGTTCTGCATATTGTTCTGTAATACAAAAATATGCATATAATTTACAAGTTCATGAAAAATAAAACATGGCATTGCATATGATATTGACAAATGGAAATAATATATAAATAACTAATAACTATAATATTAAATCACATTCTGTATTTGTAGTGACACACTGGCCTGTTAATGTGCAGGACTGTCCTATATTTTGTTCTGTAAAACAAAAATATGCCTATAACTTACAAGTTCATTAAACATATCGTTGTATATGATATTGACCATGGAAATGAAAAATAAATAACTAATAACTATACTATTAAATCACACACTTGTACAAGTTGCTCCATTTCCAGACCCTGTTGTATAGTAGCCTGTCTGACACCTACATGTACCACTGGGACATTCATTGTTGGCACTGAGTGAACACTGGTCTGTTGATGTACATGACTGTCCAGCATATTGTTCTGTAATACAAATCTATTCATATAATTTACAAGTTCATAAAAAAAAACAACATGGCATTGCATATGATATTGACAAATGGAAATGAAATATAAATAACTAAAAACTATAATATTAAATCACATTCTGCAGGACTGTCCTATATTTTGTTCTGTTATACAACTATATGCATACAATTTACAAGTTCATGAAAAATAAAACATGTCATTGTATATGATATTGACAAATGGAAATGAAATATAAATAACTAATACCTATAATATAAATTCACAAACTTGTACAAGTTGCTAAATTTCCAGATCCTGTTGTATAGTATCCTGTCTGACACCTACATACACAACTGGAACATTCAGTATTGGCAGTGAGTGAACACTGATCTGTTGATGTGCACGACTGTCCTATATTTTGTTCTGTAATAGACAAATATGCATATAATTTACAGGTTCATGAAACATAAAACATGTCATTGTATATGATATTAACAAATGAGAGTTGCTCCATTTCTAGATATTGTAGTATAGTAGCCTGTCTGACACCTACATACACCATACCTACTGCTGGAACATTCGGCATTACTGGTGACACAATTGTCTGTTGATGTGCGGGACTGTCCTATATTGTGTTCTGTTATACAAAAATATGCATACAATTTACAAGTTCATAAAAAATTAAACATGTCAATGCATATGATATTAACAAATGGAAATGAAATATAAATAACTAATATCTATTTTATTAAAACAAAAACTTGTACAAGTTGCTCCATTTCCAGATCCTGTAGTATAGTAACCTGTCTGACACCTACATACACCATTACTGCTTCTGGAACATTCGACATTAGTGGTTACACACTGGTCTGTTGATGTGCAGGACTAACCTATGTTTTGTTTTGTAATACAAAAATATGCATATAATCTGCAAGTTCTTGAAACATAATACATGTCATTGTATATGATATTAACGAATGGAAATGAAATATAAATAACTAATATCTATAATATTAAAACACAAACTTTTACATGTTGCTCCATTTCCAGATCCTGTAGTATAGAAGCCTGTCTCGCACCAACATACACCATTACTACTGCTGGAACATTCGGCATAAGTGGTTACACACTGGTCTGTTGATGTGCAGGACTGTCCTATGTTTTGTTCTGCAATACAAAAATATACCTATAACTTACAAGTTCATTAAACATATCGTTGTATATGATATTGACCAATGGAAATGAAAAATAAATAACTAATAATTATAATATTAAATCACATTCTTGTACAAGTTGCTCCATTCCCAGACCCTGATGTATAGTACCCTGTCTGACACCTGCATGTACCACTGGAACATTCATTGTTGGCAGTGAGTGTACACTGGTCTGTTGATGTACAGGACTGTCCCGCATATTGTTCTGTAATACAAATCTATTCATATAACTTATGGTTCATGAAAAATAAAACATGGCATTGCGTATGATATTGACAAATGGAAATGAAATATAAATAACTAATAACTATAATATTAAATCACATTCTGTATTTGTAGTGTCACACTGGCCTGTTAATGTGCAGGACTGTCCTATATTTTGTTCCGTTATACAAAAATATGCCTACAATTTACAAGTTCATGAAAAATAAAACATGCATTGCATATGATATTGACCACTGGTCTGTTGATGTACAGGACTGTCCCGCATAATGTTCTGTAATAGAAAAATATGCATATAATTGACAGGTTCATGAAACATAATACATGTCATTGTATATGATATTAACAAATGGAAATGAAATATAAATAACAAATATCTATAATATTAAAACACAAACTTGTTCAAGTTGCTCCATTTCCAGATCCTGTAGTATAGTAGCCTGTCTGACACCTACATACACCATTACCACTGCTGGAACATTCGGCATTAGTGGTGACACAATGGTGTGTTGATGTGCAGGACTGTCCTACATTTTGTTCTGTAATACAAAAATATGCCTATATCTTACAAGTTCATTAAACATATCATTGTATATGATATTGACAAATGGAAATGAAAAATTAATAACTAATAACTTTAATATTATATCACATACTTGTACAAGTTGCTCCATTTCCAGAGACTGTTGTATAGTAATTAGTCTGACACCGACATACACCATTACTACTGCTGGGACATTCGGCATTAGTGGTGACACACTGGTCTGTTGATGTGCAGGACTGTCCTATATTTTGTTCTGTAATAGAAAAATATGCTTATAATTTACAAGTTCATGAAACATATCATTGTATATGATATTGACAAATGGAAATGAATGGTTTGGTATGTAAATCCCACAAACCTTTGCAAAATTTATATCTAAATTAGAGTGGTAAACTTGAAATGAAATCACCATTCTAAAAAAGAAAGATCTTAAATGCTGCTTGAGAACATTCACATCATTATTCTGATTCATTCTATAATGAAACAATTTTTACTATACATGTTTCCCCGTATAATTGATAAAATTGAAATCAAAATTAAACCACATGACTCTTTTAATACATCACAAATTATGTTACAATTTTAAATGGGAAATCTATCTTAGTCGAACATAGACATGTAGCCTAAGAAAATTCTTTTCAATGTATTATTCTTGTATGTTTTAATAGATATCAATTTAGCAATATGGGGTCAGTTAAAAGCATAATAAATTGGGAAAGAAATGTTTTTTAGCAAATTTTAAAATTTTAAAATCCTAAGGAAGAATATATCTCACAGTAGTATTATGAAGAAGTAATTTCTGATGTGAATATGTATTTTTTTCTGTAGTAAAAAAAACATATATTTACATATGACGTCGTTAACATGATCATGTTCTGTCGTTTTGATGTCCCGTTTTATAGCAGCAAAACCGCGTATTTAAATAACGGTTTCAAATTAAAATTACCAAAAAAAAACAAAGAGAGCAATTTTTTTATTAATTTTATGATGATTTCGTTCGTTATATTGTACAATGATTATGAGATTTTGAGAAAAATTGACAAATTATATTTTTCATAATGTTCAATAATTTAACCCTACCCTATGTGAAAAAAACCGCTTTGAAGCAAACCTCAATCCGTCGGTATACGCATTAAGTTACGGTTTGCAATAATTAAATATAACTGCAATATATAACCTTATAAATGTGTTGAAAATGGCGTTATACTAGAATACTAGATTTTGTGGATAATAGTGATATCTACTATTGCACTACTGTTGTGGCATCTCGTCATCATCGTCATCATCGTCATCATTGTATCATCATCATCATGGCTATTGTCATTTGCATACAAGTTCTAACATCCCTTGTTTTGTTATTCTACATAAACGTCACTCTAGATCCAACATTATGTGTTACATTTTAATCAAAGCATTATCTTGGAATAAAAGTAATGTAACTTACTCATATTTCTATTTTCTATGAAATATCACCAGTATTATGTAAAAATCAGTTTAATTAAAAACAATGTTTTTTCAATAATGTGTAGACAGATGTCGGCTATTTGCATGCCTTTTTTGCTTTTTGTTTCCTTGATGCTTTTTGTCTACAACCCTTTTTATCCATGGGTAAAAATTAAAATACTTCGACTTCCGTCCCATTGCAGACAGAAGTCTTCATTAAACTTAATACTCAGCGGACAATTCGGCATCATGTGGACAAAATTTGACGTATTTCTATTTTTTTCTTTGGACAAAATGTGTAAAGTTAACAAAAAGCGCCTGAACACTGTAACGGCCGTTTTGTGTTTGTGTGTTTTTGTTTTACTTCCCTCCAAAATATTGATAGAGTAATGTACATGTACCTCAAAAATCGGCCAATGATCACTTATTTAAAATATTAGTTTGACAATTTGATTGTTTCAAAACCACACACTGTTGTCCGTTTCTGGTTAGTCCCTGCAAAAACTAGTGTAGAACACGACGTAACATACTATCATGATTGATTTTTTTCTCTTCCGAGGTACCATAAACGTTCAGAGCAAGCGGATCATTGGTTGTAGTTATATGATAACCAAGTGATATTACTGAGATAGGTACATTAAAGATTCACTGTACTATTCTGAATAACAATGATAACAATTATGGGAGGCCATGTTGGATATCGTAGAGGACACACATTAGAATATTCAAAATACACATCTTGTTAGGTATAATGCAGTGACTGTGTAATGGAAATGATTCAGACGAAAACAAATAACAATAAGAAAAAAATATTTTTGATTTTTTTACTTTGGGGAAAAAAGAAAAAAAAAAGTATGGACAGCAAATGGAAAACAAATGTTTTTTTGTTTTTTATAATTTATTTTTTTTATGTCATCAATCAGCATACTAGTAGGGCAATAAAACCATGGTCACAATACAATATAACACACATTATATAATAAGTATCGGCATATATAAACAATTCATAATGCTCAACTTTTTCATCATAAAATTTGTTCTGATTTAATTGTATAAGCATATTATGTTGCAAAAACACTCAAAAATATTAAGACCATGTTTAAATAATGTTTGATGAAATAGTTAATATTTCATAAGAGGGAAACAAATCTTGAAGGAAGACAAAGGGGGAAGTTCAGAGAACAGAAGACAAGTTACATGGAGAGAAAAAAAATATGTACACACAAGTGTATGAATAGGTAAAGGGCAATAAGTGGAAAAAGAATAGTTATAATGTAGCCTTCCTGAAATTAGTTGATGGCAATTTATTGGAGAAAATAATCTTCATTTACGTCTCATTACACAGTTATGCATCCTTTTTCCCACTGTAGCAAGATTCTTACGCTTAAAAAAAGGCTTATGTACTTTGGTTATGAAATATTTTCAAAATGGTTCATAGTGATTGTGATTTCTTGCTGCAGATGAGTAGAGCAAAAGGTGGCATAGCACATACTGCAATAAGACATCACTGGTGTTAAAAACGTGACTTTTATAGGATTTCAACATATGCATGTATTAATGAGCAAATGAGGACTTCTTTTTTCAAAAAATCTCAGGGTGTCACTGAACCCTCTTTAAAAAAACAACAACATGGTCAACCTACCAGTTATTGTGCATTTTTATGTGTGTGTGGGGGGGGGGGGGGGGGGGTTCCATTCCTGTAATGAAAAAAAATTCTTTAAAAAAATTCTATGTGAAATTCTTTTTTTACCATTGAAATCCTAGGCCTTATTTTATATTGAACAAAGAACAAAATTCAACTGTGTAGACCTTAAGAAAAATATGATCAAACGCTTGAAAAAAGCACCACAGTGACAAATTTTTTTTTTCTGTCATATTATTCTCAGACGCAGTAAATTTAGTAAATTTGAGTGTTTAACGGTGCCATTTCATTAGAAATCAGTGGATTTTGTCAAATATTTGTCAATATTTCGCCATATATTGATTAAATGTAAGTAAAATGAATTTAATTTGTATCAATCAGTTGTTTTACTTCTCAAGCTGTGATGCTGTGAAAAGAAATGCACATTATTGTACTATGCCAATAGGCACTAGGGACTCATTTTAGTGTTTCTACAACTAAGCAATTTTTATGGAATTGAAATTTGTCAGATGTTTCCAGGAAGGTTAAAAACAGTCATTGTTTCTGTTTCTAATTGTAACTTTCAAGCATAGAATCACTTTCTGTTTTCATGGAAAGGCTACAATTGCATGATTAAACCTTGTGGGCATGTTTACACCATGTAAAGTTTCCAGATTGCCTAAAACAGACATTTATTTACACCACATCAAGCATATTTTTTATAGTGACCATGTTAGAAATTTACCGCACCCGTTTCATTTCTAAAAAGTAAACATAATCTCGGTTGAGAAAAATGATTAAGTACGAGTAGATGATAATGCTTCGCGAGGTGTCGCGACATGTCGCTTGTCATTTTATTTTGTAATTTTGTCGAATATATTTGAGAATTTTGTATTTTTTGGTACCTTATTTAAGTTTCTTGTAAAAGTTATTGCCTTGAAATGTTTACGGTTACTCCACCATTTTAATGACTGATAATACGCGATATCACCAAATGTGTTTGGACTATTAAGCGAATAACTGCACATGAGTCTCTTCTTATTTATAAATATTTAGAGAACACCTAGCCTATATTGAAACTGTCAATTGATTTAATTTAAATGTTTAAATAGCAATTTCCATATAAGGACATGTTGAAAACACTGAATTTATTATGAAAAAAAGCATATAACACTCAAATATTAAACAATTAAGACTATGTGCACACTCTTACACAATAGAGGGGCATTTTAGACGAAAACCATCCAGCAACGGGACAATAGTTCATGTTTTAGTGGTGAAAAGTGGCCATTTTTGCTAAAAATATGAAGTTTGTCCGCAGCCATCAGTCATTAAAATTTACATAGATCAACTTTTAAATGCACTTTTTGTTTAGATAAGTATCTTAAGTAGTCGTCAGACAAAATGGCGCACGCTCTCTCCCTTAACGTCTCACTTCACATTTATGCTCCTTTTTCCAACGGTAGCAAGATTCTTACGCTTAAAAAAATGCCTATGTACTTTGGTTATGAAATGTTTTCAAAATGGTTCATAGTGGTTTTTACAAATAATCTGTTCAATCAGAGAACAGTTCAATATTCTGCCGTAAAGGTTACTACGGTATCAAACTTGACCACTTTAAACACAACTACAATTAATAAATATAACATTGTTTATCCAAACCCGTCTCGGCTCGGCAGCATGCTGCCGTCCCGGTCTAACCTTCTTTAGTAGGTAAGCATTCTTTTTAATATCCCAACAACGCCCATTCCATTTGCCCAACATAAAGCAACTGTTGACTAAAAAGTATATCATCAGCATGGTTTGGAAAGTAATGCTATTTGGTGTAATATATCGCTTATTAAATCCTTCGAAAAGTAATATATGTCTCATATCAGAGACACATAAACAGAGATAAGTGATTGCAATTGCTTGTCTAAATTTCGGTAGGCACATTTTGCGCGCTTGACTCCCAATTGACCCTACAAAAAGATGTGTGTGATGTATCAAAAGGAAGGACTCGATTGAAACTTTGGATGGTAAACTTCTGTTTTCCAAATTAGAAAAAAAGAAGAAGCATTTCAAGTTACGCTGACAGTTATTTGTGTGTGACCATTTTCTCATTTTCAGCCCATTTTTAAAATAGGAAATAGGAAAAACATTTTTAAATATCTATATGAATTGTTGCCATCAATCGAAAACGTACTTCTTTATATTTCTGCAAAAAATCTATGATGTGTTTTTTAAGTGTGTTTGTTAAAACAACTACACAATACCGTTTTTGGGGTGTTTTTGTTAAAATAAAAATTCATAAAAAAGTCGGTATTTTGTACTTTTTTTAAAAACAGAAGAAAAAATAATTTGAAATAGACAATTTTATCATCTGTGGTACATTTACCAAATCATTAAATCAAGACAAAGGTTCTAAAGTTAATAAAGACATAATAAATATGTCATCCGAAATATCAGCCATTATGTTGCACTGATATTAGCCTTTGAAGTATATTACATGTTTCTATAATTTTTCTTTATAAATTTAAAGTTATTAAACTCATTTTCCTATATAACTAATACTGACAAATTCCACCCCAACCCCATAAAATTAATGTAAACCGTATGTATTTGAACTAAACAAAAACATACCAACACCGTGCGTACTTAGATTTTAAAGGTATCTGTTGTTATACAATATGGTGATGATTCATTCGGATTTAGTGATTCGATAATGGCGACATACATATTCATGTTAATTGGTGCCCTTCTCGTGTTAGAGATCGGATTATCGGCATACTTAGCGTGCACTACATATGATTTAATCATGGATTGATGTATTTGATATTAAATTGCACTTTCTTCCAAAAATCTTAAATAACTAACAGTTTTCTGAAGGCATCTCCCATATAACCGGTTTGAATTTAACAATCAAAATATAGATTTTTGTTTTTGTTTATATCATTAAACGCGTATTTTTGTTTGTTTTGGCGTTTAAACTTCGTTTTTCAACAGTATTTCAGTCGTGTTACGGCGGTCAGTTAACTTAAGCCTATTCCTGGGTCTCTAACCCATACATGTACTTAGCTGTTCTTTCACAGGTAACTGACAGCTTCACCACATAAAGGACGTGTATAAAAATTAGTTATATATAATTCCTTGACCACATGAAATAAATGCACATATAATTATATATATATATTATTATATAATCATTTGCATTATCAATCATCATTACAATTATTATTATTATGTACAGAAGTGGAGAACGAATTACCTAAAGACACAGTGTCGTAGGTCAAATCTTCACGAGGAACATAATGCGCACGGTCTTGGTTGAACACCAAACGCCGGATTTGAAGTTCTGCGAGCTACCTTAACTATTGCGACCTCCATTAAACATGTAGTATAGAGTTGTTAACAAACCACGCAATTGTAGAAGGATTAAATGTATTGTATAAACTGACTCTGGACACGTTTAGTTACTTGCAGATGACATGTTCGGAAGTTCATTGTTAAATTTCAAACTAAATTATTGCATTATATATATTGATTCTTTGGCCTGCTAAGACTGTAAAATTAAGTTTTTGCGGATACAGACAAAGACTTATATAGAGATTTATAAGTCCTTGATACAGGCCAGTTGGGCTGAAAGTTCCTAGCAATGAGTTATTTCTGTTTATATCTTCCCAACTGGAGGACTCCCTGTATTGCATAGATGATGTAAACTTAAGTTTGATATTCGTTTTTCGTCTTTCAGTATTTAATTTGAAGCTTACCGTAACCCTTAACTCCTCAGTCTCCAATATTACAGAGTTATTGAATATTGATTTATTGAATATTTAGCGTCATTTTTATGCCATTGAGGGCTAACAGACGATCAGTTAACTTAACCACTGTTTCCTGGGATAAACCAGTACTCGAGCACACCCCATCTCCGCAAGTAACTGATCATTTTTCTACTTGAATCAGCGGTGAGAGACGAATGATAATGAGACACATTGTCGTATATCAATCATCACGGAGACTGTTACCGGGTGGAGATACTAACTCACAAACCCTGGTTTGATAGTCAGACGGTGGAATTGTAATTAGACGTTATGGGGTGTTGTTGTATAGTGTAATGTGTTTTCAACTCAACATATTTTCAGTTATGTCACCATAGTGTTTGTTTGAGACAGTTTTTTCAGCGCTGTCACACTGGAGTATCATGCCATATGGTATGGTACCCCACCAAGTCACATAATATTGATGCTGACTTCAAATATCGAATTAATGCAGGATACCAGTAGTTTGTGTTGCCGAATTATTATGCTCATCGACTCATAATTGAATGATGTCTAAATTCTATGTTTCAATAACGTATACATATTTCTCTAGTAAAGGGAGGTAATGTCCGATGTTTTTCCTCTGTATCTTAAATGAGCTAAACAGTGTTTTTGAAAATATAACTAAAACAATTTAAATGGTAGATTAGTAGTAATTATTGACAATACTACAGGTGTTAGAATAACATCTTATTTGAAATTATTGAATATGATCTATTAAGTTTAATAACAAGTATAAACACTGTGCAAATACATAACCACACTAAAGATAATCTTTCAATCAAAGGCTTAATTACCAACACTGGCCTGTGTAAAGTACATCAGAAGGTTTCCGATACAAAGTTAGCATAGTCTAATTGATAATGTACAATTGTTTCAACAACATGTTCGCTCTCCTCATATATGTATGATTTGATTTCTTCTTCAAGTAATTTCAATTCCTTCCGGAATCACTTTTTTAAACACTAACCTTTTTATGTCTTATTCGCAAAACTAGTTTTGTTATGTCACTTTTGAATAAGAATCATCATTGTTGTTGTTGTTGCATTTTGTTGTTGTTTTTGTTGTTGATGATGATGATGATGGTGATGATATTGTTGATGATAATACTGATGGTTGTTATGAAAATATTGATGATGATGGTGGTGGTAGTGGTAGTGATGATGAGGATGATAAGGATGGTGAATGTGATGGTGATGATTATGATGATAATGATATGTTCCATTGGTAAGACACATATAACAAGCCAGACAGACAGGCAGACCTCACCGCAAGCTCAAAATATCAAAATTTAGATGATACGACTATAACAATCGGTGCAGTTTTACTATATTTTGCACTAATAAATTAAGCCTTTGAGTTGCGACATATACTGTTGGTACAAATCATCGTACGACATTTAGCGTTAAAGGTGCGACATAAAGCAGCTGCAGATGATTTTACAAATTACGATGTTTGCGACATTTAGCGTCAGTCTTGCGACATATAATGTTGGTTACGACATTTGGCGTGGTGCGACATTAACGTTGCTACACACGACCATGGTAATAAAAATTATTTATTCATATAAATGATAGTTATATATGTGATATGATATTCATGGGTTTACTTTGTCTGATACAGCACTTCCACTTCTCTACTCAAGAAAAAGTTAAAAAGACTAATTATACCCAACCATTCGTTGATTGTGTAACAGAATCTTTCGCCCGTAGATTGAAATATCAACATGAATCCAAATAATGATTTGACAAAAAATCTGGCACTGGGTGGGGTAAACAAAAATACTTATTAAGTCATTATATCTGTACAATTTGATACTATGTGTAAGTTAAATAGTGTTTTAAATATAAAGAATATATTCACATTAAGTACAATCAGTCAAAACAAGTTTAATTAAAGGTTAAATGAAAGCTCCTTGAATGACCTTCCAAAATATTTACTGCCAGATTTCTGCTGTCAACAAAAAATATTGGATCTTTGTTATCAGACTAATGTTAAGCTTTCCCAAGGTATAAACACAATTCATGATGGTGAATATTTACTAAGAATAATTAACACAATTACTATATTAATGTCTTACCATCAAATAATGCTGTATATTCTCAAATAGGAAATCGTATTTGAATTTCCCTTTTCGACAGTTGCCAGAGTGGGACGATTTGGAAATTTATCCACCTCAATTCTGGCATCTTCATTTCTACATTATTTTGAGTTTTAATATTAACTTGCATGATTTGCATCTGAACTATGACATTGTAACATCCTTTTCATGCTAACTTATGATATGGAAATTGTGTTTTTATTGTGTTAAATGAACTTTTCGTGTATCAAATTTGGCAACATGGTAGACATTTGACAGATCAGACAGATTCTGGAAACCTGTTGATATGAAATGCACGCATTTGGTTGGCTGAGAAGTTCCAGAATCTCAGACCTTTCGCCTATATAAACGCTTAGAAACTTTAGATTTCAGCTCTTGCTCGACAAAATGACTAATACAAAGCGCGAGGGTATAAAAACACTTAAAATTGAATTGAGATTTCAGCTCATTTTAGCTCCAGACATTTAGGAAAACAGTTCCATTACTTCCGGTATTTTTAACCTTCGTATGAATAAAGTATGTTTTGCATTGACTGTATATCAGATAGTATTGCCTTATTTGGTAACTAATCATATACACTAAATAAAAATATATTCCACCAAATCTTGATGTTTTCATATTTTGCTCGCCATCTATCTGATACCACGACCTGGAGTGTTACAATATGGATCCTATAAACAATCCTATCTCCCATCACCGTCTGTACATATTACAAAACAACACTTTATACCAGTATTCAGTTGCATGTGTATCATGTGGATAGAGGTATGCTCTATATTTACTTTGGCCTTGCCATAGATTAATTTGATCAGATGAATTAATAATCGATATTGTATACATATGAAAATATTATATTTGATGATATGTATGCGTGTGCCTGCATATAGCTGAACTATTATAATTATTAATTCAGTGTGATCAATAAACTTAATCACAACAACGGTTTTTCCGATTTTTCTTTTATCTTTTTAGATCCACGTTCACAAGGGATATATATATATATTAAACTTTATATGTATATTATACTTTACATATATATATGCCCGAATAAGGCACTGTGTGAGTGCGTTTGAAAAGCTCCGAACTAAACCCTACCGGGAATCTGACCGAGGAGCTCTGGATCTTGACGCAAGCACGCTAAACATTGGACAACCGCGACTTCCTACACTAAAAAACGACACTTCGGAATACAAAAGTACTTTGGGGGAAGGGAATATCAGATTAGCCATCGTAAATCATATACGACGTTTTATTCAAATGTCTTTCTCCGTATCGCCAAGATGTAACCGACTTTATAAGTTAACGGTTTGTTCGGGAATTAATAAATTTCACCTACCTTTAACGTTAATTTTGTCACATCCATTTTGTCACTGCCTGATTAAACAATTAACACAACAAATTTAACACTAGGTCGTGGGTTCGAGTTTTAATAATGTAGTAGCATTGTGGTCTAACTCGGGAACGCTAGGTCGTGAGTCAGAGAGTTCATAATGTAGTAGCTTAGTGGTCAAACTCGGGAACGCTAGGTCATGGGTCCGAGGTTACATAGTCTAACTCGGGAAAGCTAAATCGTTGGTTCGAGGGTACCTCATGTAGTGGCTAAGTGGTCTAGTTCGGAAACGCTAGGTCGTGGGTTCGAGGGTACATAATATAGTGGCTTAGTGGTCTTACTCGGGAACGCTAGGTCGTTGGTTTGAGGGTACATGTTATAGTAGCTTAGTGGTCTAGTTCGGGAACGCTAGGTCTCGGGTTCGAGGGTGCATAATATAGTGGCTTAGTGGTCTAACTCGGGAACGCTAGGTCGTGGGTTCGAGGGTTCATAATGTAGCAGCTTAGTGGTCTAACTCGGGAACGCTAGGTCGTGGGTTCGAGGGTTTATAATATTGTGGCTTAATGGTCAAACTCGGGAACGCTAGGTCTCGGGTTCGAGGATACATAATGTAGTAGTTTAGTGGCCTCACTCGGGAACGCTAGGCCGTGGGTTCGAGGGTTCATAATGTTGCGGCTTAGTAGTCTAACTCGGGAATGCTAGGTCATGGGTTCGAGGGTACCTAATGTAATGGCTTAGTGGTCTTACTTGGGAACGCTAGGTCGTTGGTTCGAGGGTACCTAATGTAGTTGCTTAGTGGTCAAACTCGGGAACGCTAGGTCTCGGGTTCGAGGATACATAATGTAGTAGCTTAGTGGTCTAATTCGGGAACGCTAGGTCGTGGGTTCGAGGGTTCATAATGTTGCGGCTTAGTAGTCTAACTCGGGAACGCTAGGTCGTGGGTTCGAGGGTACCTAATGTAGTGGCTTAGTGGTCTTACTTGGGAACGCTAAATCGTTGGTTCGAGGGTACCTAATGTAGTGGCTTAGTGGTCTAACTCGAGAACGCTAGGTCGTGGATTCGAGGGTACATAATGTAGTGGCTGAGTGGTCTAACTCGGGAACGCTAGGTCATGCGTACGAGGGTACATAATGTAGCAGCTTAGTGGTCTAACTCGGGAACGCTAGGTCGTGGATTCGAGGGTACATAATGTAGTGGCTTAGTGGTCTGTTTCGGGAACGCTATGTGGTGGGTTCGAGGGTACCTAATGTAGTGGCTTAGTGGTCTTACTCGAGAACGCTAGGTCCTGGGTTCGAGGGTACGCAATGTAGTGGCTTACAGGTCTAGCTCGGGAACGCTAGGTCGTGGGTTTGAGGGTTCATTATGTCGTAGCTTAGTTATATAACTCGGGAACGCTAGATCGTGGGTTCGAGGGTACCTAATGTAGTGGCTTAGTGGTCTAACTCGGGAACGCTAGGTCTTGGATTCGAGGATTCATTGTAAGGCTTAGTAGTTTAACTCGGGGACGCTAGGCCGTGGATTAGAGGGTTCATAATGTAATGGCTCACTGGTCTAACAACTCGGGAACACTATATTTAGGGTTCAAAGGTTCTTAGTCTTGTGGTTTATCCCAAGAATGCTAGGTCATTGGTTTGTTGGTTCTTAGTCTAGAGGTTAAGTGGTCCAGTTCAGGAACAAAAGGTCTTTGGTTCGATCTTCAGCAGGACATTTGAATATAAACAATTTATTGTATCGACATGCATATTATACTCTCTCAATCCACTACGGGAGACATAGAGCGATGTTTGTACGTACATCTTTCGCATATATTCTACATTAATTACGTTTCGATAAAGGTAATACATATATTCCAGCTTCCAATGTGCATAGTTAGAGGCGTTTAAAGACCAATGTTGTCTTCTTCAATCCAGTATAACATTTAAATAGAAGACTATGATCGGTAAAATGATAACTGCAGGTATATTCTATACATAAACTTAAGTTTATTAAACTTCTAGTTGGCTGCATATGTATGCGTCACACATACGTTATTAAAACGTTATTGAACATCTTAACTATTTGTATGCGGGTTGTATTTCATAAATGTAGCGTCTATCATTGTATTTTTAAACCAATGCTATTATTACTGCTCCGTCTACTTGTAACAAACCAAAAATGGATTTTGCATGTACATCATTAGATAATAGTGCCTGTAAACAGTAAATGCCATGTATATTTGGTTTTAATTTTTGAGGCCATTTTAATTTTGTTTAACATTTACCGTGTACGAATCAACCGTTTTCACTTATATTAGAACATTGCAATTTATCTGCGATAGTTTTATAATGATTTCGCCCGTCACGCTTCCGTTTGTTAGATACTTTATGCCTGTTAATTCATATCTTAATATAATATTTTTTACGTCCTATCAATATTACGTCCTATCAACATATAAATGTATCATGTAGTTCCCACTAGAGATAAAACAAGACTACATTGGATAAGTAATCATATTATTCTTGGTATTAAAGTCAGTTTTATCTCTACGATTCTTAAAGATGTTTAATATTATCGCACGATTTACTTCAATGTATGGAACGCCCAGCACATTTCCACATGGTACAGACGAACACACGAATCACACGGAGTAGGACTCACATTAGTGGTATCAGTATTCCGAGTACGGTATTGTAACCACTTGGATGGTGTTCAGTACCCACCGGCGCCATCATGATCGGAGTGCCGATGATAAATATTTGTGTTGTGTTTTGTGGTACAATGAGCATCCAAGACGATAGCTGGGTTTGTAGTCCAGCGACATCGTCATCACCGCACTTTAGACTAAGTAATGTTTATTCAGATTTGGCAAGAAGATCGGACTTACTTAAAACTGATAGTTTCAAACAGTTTTCTATACGATCACATAAAACAATTACTGAAAACCGATACAAAATTTGAATTCATCCGCAATGATTATTTGTGAGCTAACCAAAACTTCTTGGATAATGCATTTGTGTATAACAGAGGGCGGTGGGAATGAAATGCTCAACTATTACACGTACCAATATCTAATCTCAAATGTGTTACTAGTGAAAAAAACATTAGCACAATACTTATACGACTTGAACAGAAAGTTTTTTATTTAAAACATAGCGCAATGTATATAATCATTTGAATGAACTAGGAAACTAATCTATTTCAAAAGATTATGCTGCCAGTAAACCGACACAGTAACACTCCTTAATAGCAATCGGCAAGCGTGACCACAACGGACTGAACATTATCAGTCACGCTTCAATAAACAAAATGAAATATTTGTGTGATTTCACTATCGTAGGTATAGTGTTTAACAGAACCGTGAAAGAACAGTTAAAATGCATGGACTTATTGACTATGCGACACAGTTTTAGATTCTGACATTTCAGACCAGATATAACCTCGACCACAATTTACCATTCTCTATAACTGGACTGATACTCATAATTGCACTGGCTATAGTATTCATTCGTAACAGGTTTCACTACATACGAGGTGTGTCCGTATAATACGTAATTAGAAAAATAACGCAGTCTGATCAAATTCAACTTTATTACTATAAAGTACTATGTGTTAGGAGTTATGTCCGTAAATATTTAAACAGTTGTTTGAAAAATTACGAAAATATACCTATATAGGCATACTCGTAAAACGATGTGCGGGGCAGGTCGGATCTCACCAGAAAGATGAAAAAAATACATACGATATATACGAGCGGTATATAACACACAATAAAGTAAATACGTCGAAATTTTCTCGGTAAAATGAATGTAACTTCGACGGCATATCTCGACAATTTCAGTGGCAACGTTCAAGTTGTATACATTTTACAGCAATTTTCAAAAACTGCATGGAATTATTATGACGCAAAAAACGTGCGAGTTTAACGTTCAACTGTGCGTTTCTTTAGGAAAATCATAAGGAGATATCTTCAACGGGAAAATCGAAAGTATACCGTGCATTAGTGTACAAGTGGCATAAACGATTTTCGGACGGTTAAATTTCAACTGCTGATGATGAGAGACCGGGACGACCAGGATTAATCAATGATGGTCTCGTGACGTCGGTGCAGTTTATCATTAATGAAGATCGGCGGGTTAGTGTCCGAGAAATGGGAGACCGGTTTGGGGTTGGACGAACAACTGTTGACATTATTCTGAAAGATTGACTTAACATGAACAAAGTGTGTGCCTGCTGAATACCAAGGATCTTATCGGATGCTGATAAACTTCAGAAAGTTGCAGCATCATGGAATTTTTTTCGGCAATCTCGGTTAGAGGGTGGTGATATTCTCAACAGGATAGAGACGACAGATGAGATATTATTCAATCTATACGATCCAGAAACGAAAAGAGAATCTTCTGTATGGAAAAGAACATCCTCAACGCCACCCCTGAAAGTAAGAGTGACGAAATCTGCCAAACGTGCGATGTTCATATTCTTTATGGACCCGAAAGAAATGCTGGTGCACGAAGTTACACAGGGCCAGAATGTAAATGCCAACTATTATTCAAAAGTAATTATTTTGTTTCAATACACACCAGTAGACAGTGCTATTTTAAATACAACAAAGCGGGTTCTGGGCTTGTTCAACAATATCGTCCTTACAATATGCTGTTTACATTCTTCAGGTACTGAGACGAGATCTTGCCAGGTCTATCAGAAGGAAGAGACCGGGACTTGATTTAGACACTGTCATTTTCCATCAGGATAATGCTCGCACACAGCGCACAGAAACAACGCAGATGGAAATCGGGTTATTTGGATTCGTGCAACTTACGCACAGTCCATATTCGCCGGATTTGGCTCCCAGGGACTTCCAAGGATTTTCCACAAGTTAAGCGGCAGCTCAGAGGAGTCAGACACGAGAACATCGATGTAAAGCATGTACAGCAAGTTGTGCGGGGGTTTGATATTCATTTTTTTTAATCTGTTTACCAAATGGGTGCATCGGCATCAAAAATGCTTAAAGACTCGTGGAGAGTACTTTGGCATACTGTGACATGAGTATCAGTGTGTTATAACCCTAGCACCTAAAGACACTTTCGCAAAGTCGGGCTGACGTCGTAAGTTAGCGTGTCATCGAAACCAGCCCCGCACATCGTTTTGTGCATGTAGTTTAAATAGCAAATTTGTATTAATATTTGGCATATCATATTAATAGTTTACCATTATGTTGGTATTAACATCACCTACACGGCTATATAAATTTTATGAATGACAAACGTTTGTTTCAAGTTTTATACATGATGTCTACGTATTTTACGGACACACCTCGTAGTTTAATTTTGCTCTTTGTTTTATACAAAATAAGGTCTAAGATTTGCATGTTAAAAATCTATCCCACATAGATTTTTTTAAGCACAGAAACTGGTAGGTTGACCAGCTTGTTCTTTTTTCTTAAATGTCATTAATGCATATATCTGTTAAAACCCTATAAACGTCACTTTTAACATCAGTGGTGTCTCATTGCAGTATGTGCTACGCCAGATTTTGCTCTACTCATCTGCAGCTCAAATATCAGAACCTCTTTGAATCATTTTGAAAATATTTCCAAACAAATTACATCGACTTTTATTAAA
The DNA here is from genome assembly GCA_029582155.1 of Panopea generosa. Classification (NCBI taxonomy): domain Eukaryota; kingdom Metazoa; phylum Mollusca; class Bivalvia; order Adapedonta; family Hiatellidae; genus Panopea; species Panopea generosa. The sequence goes on from CM055898.1 coordinate 55,172,243, forward strand.
AAGGGACGCAGCTGTGAAGTGAGACGTAACATATCTGTGCGACGTTATTCTCCAATTTTGACTCACAATGACTAACGATTATTACAAGTACTTTGTCTAAAAAATGTCATTTAATTTTCATTGATTCTAGCTACGTAGTAAATATAAGTCATATCATTAAATTAATGTTAACTTGATTAACTCGCGTAACAACACCAACAAACGTTTTAAAAACCAAGTGTAGATAAATTAACGTGTTTATCAGAAGGAAATTACCGAAATAATTTAACAATTAGTTTGATTTACAAAAATGTAAGAAAAAAGAATAAATACTGATTGTTTGCTTCATGTAGATATATATATATATATATATATATATATATATATATATCATTAAGATTCATTTTTGCTAACATTATAACTCGATAGACTCAGATAAGAACCTGAAATATTTGAGCATTTGGGCTTCTCCCAGCAAACTTTCCCGTCTGTCTTAGCAGAAATTTGATTCATTTTTCTTTATTCGGTTTGAATCTAAATACTGTTTTATTCGCTGATGGAAAGTACAGCTCTGTCAGAAGTGCCAACCAAATGCTGACCAGCATGCCACAACAAGACAAAATGTTACACACTTAGATCACATGCAACCGACCGCCGGTCAGACAGACATACAGACAGACAGACAGACAGACAGACAGACAGACAGACAGACAGACAGACAGACAGATTTGGCCAAATCGAACCTATAAGACACTGTGTCAATATTTATTTTCATCAGCAAAAAAGTAATTGCTGTGATATTCATATTGTGTGTAATTTGTGTAACTTTGGATTCCCATCCTCGTCCGTTTGGACACGACCATTGTTATACAGTTGTTATCAAACGCTTACATGTATTTGAAAGACGTCCGAGTTTCACGTAAAACCGAAAAACGTGTCTTCGCCTAAACGTCTGCAGAGTGTATTTGCTTATGTTGTTTGTAATATTCCTGCGCCGTATATAAACGGACTCAACATTTGGTTCATAACGTTTTCGTATACTTCGAAAGTCAAAACTCAGTTCCTAAGCACTTCGTGTGCATTGGAGAAAGCGCTCTACTTGCAGATTTTGCTTATTTCTGTTACGGATTGCGACATAATAAGATGTTTATTCAGTCAAATACCTAGATATTTGTTTGATTGTTCATAATCAACTACATTTTTGTCCGTATTTAAATACAGTCTTGCATGTTACTACTGGTGGTGTTCTGAAAAGCATTACTTCAGTTTTGTCATAATTCACAGGGAAAACCAACACCAAGCGTTAACTGTATTTAGCATTATTTTGAGGTTCCCTGCAGAAAACGCTAATAACACAATGTCGTGTGATTATATAAGTAGCGATGTCATGACTTGGTGAAATTGTTATTCCACAGTTTCAGATCATTTCTTTCTTTCGACAGGTCATTGATGTTGACTGAAAATAATGACGTTTACATATTTTTTACAGCTATTTTACAGCTCTGTTTTAAATCAGTAAACCAGGGTGACAACATTTTGCCATTGACCCTATATATATATATATATGTTCTACCATTAACAATAGTTTTTATTGGAATCGTAGTTTTTAAGCACTAAAATATTGATTGATGGGATATGTTTTTATCATTAACAATATTATACACAGTATAATCACGTTCCTGACAGCTTCCCTACCGACGAAACACGTTCTGTTCGCGGATCATGTATCGTTTCTTTCCAGCCACTAAGATAACCTTTGGTTCAATAGATCTGCGCAAATTTTGTTCAGGGCGCACAATAACGCGTTTAGTTGAAATTTAATAGCTCGCTGGTTTCCTTTAAACCCATCTTGGGATTGATTTTACAGTGGTTCTATTCCATTCTTCAGGAATTTTGAATTGAGATTTTGAATTCGAAAGCAAAATGATATTAAACGATACATTAAATCCACACAATGTTCGTTTCAAAGTCATTCCTGACGTTATCTCATCAATACCGACAGTCTTTCTTAAATTGGCACAGTAAACAGTTTCCTTTACTTCTTCGCATGATACATCAGCATTTAGTACCGACATATCATTTTTTGAAGTTGGGATATTATTTAGATTGACGCTATTTAATATATATTCATGTGTTCATTATCATTGTTGTAGACACCGTTGGAGTATACACATCTTCGTTATTATCGTCCCATGTTAACTTAACATTTTTCGTCATCAAACACATAAAATCCGTTTAAATCAATAACCTCCATTAGTATCGCTGCTTTTCTGTCACAAGAAAGTGTTCCCATTTCTTTCCAAAATTACACTGTATGTTATATCGCTTACCTTTTCTTGTCTTGTTACTTGTTGTTGTCATTTATATTTGCTGTTCATTTTATTGAACGGTTTTCTATAATCATATACATCGTCTTAATACGTCTCTTTTCCCAAGACGATATACTGCGTTCAAGCCATATGCGATTACAGATATTGTCAATGTGTTTGAAGAACGTCGTTCCAATAAGGTTTGTAGCGTGATTTATGCCCCTTTGGTCGTTTGCGATTGCTTATTGAAACAGTATAAGATTTTAATTTCCTATTCATTTCAGAGTACATACACTAAATGTTCAAAAGCATTGTACTCGGTATATGTATTTTCATTTCATTTTATTTCAAGTCCGTTTCAAGTGTTTGTATTGTCCTAAAAATCATGTCATGTGTATTGTTATCATTGTAGACTTTTTGGAAGTGTCCCGACTTTAAATCGCTTTGTACTGTCGGAAAAGCGTAATTTGTTTTATTTCCAATGGCATTGTATATAGACGATTTCCAGACTAAAAAAATGATCCGCTACCTAATGAAATACTTTTATTGGTTTCTGTCATTGCGTGGACTCCGAACGTTGATCATAGATATCTGCTCGTGTGGAACCAGAATAGTGCACAACCGCTCGTCACGACCCAGTGTTGATGTGAAATTATTGGTTCCTGGAACACAATCATTTAACATAAACATGTTGCAGTGTATCATGAAGCTCAATGATAAATCACCATCATGCTGATGTGACACTGTATCGATCATTTCCCGTCCATGTACCTGGTCGACTTCTTCAATATGATCAGAAGAATTAAGCATGGAAATCCGAGCATATATAGAGATTTCCTTCATTTTGATAACCATGAACATGCTTAGTCAAAAATGATTCGACATCATTAGCCTTTGACGAGCCGTGCGGTGGTAAATAACCCATACATACTCACACATTTGATATATCGATATTTAACTTGACCCAGAAAATATCTTCTATATTTAGTAGAATTGTCCAATATTTTCTATTAAAATTGCAAATAAATGTTTCAAACAGCCCTACTCCACATGTCCGCGATTTGCGTTTTAATATAAATCCATTCTATTTCGATCAATATAAGTATACGTTCACATTTATAATTTAACATTTGAAGTTAAAAATGTTTCACATATACCAAATATATAAAAGTTATTTTAGATGTCTACATGTTCTGTTCACGAAATAACGAGTTTTCATAATTATGTTGGAACCATCAACCTACATTCCGGAAATCTAGCTGTATCACTTCTCTACGTTGGCGACTTTGACCGTTATACTGTTTATCCACATGATCGCTGATCTCTCTTTTGGTTACGTTGTTTCTGTGGTGTGGAAGACTTCTTCCATGATACTAATTTTGATCCACTTGCATAATAGCTATTTTCTTTCAGCAATGTACGGAATGATGATCGGGTTGTTAGCTCTGACAGGGGCAGATATGGCTTAGCATACACGAGCTGTTGCCCTGCAGTTTACGTACATGTTATGTCATGTTATGTCATAACAATGGAATAGAAAACGAAACAAACAGCACAGGAATCAAACATGACATCACATTTATAATCACAGCATTTCAGCAAATGAAAATGTAGAATGTCATTCCAATGTATTTATTCATATAACTTTTCAACTAAAATCCACCAAAAGCCTATGATATTGCAGGTAAAATAGAAATTACTTAGCATGAGACTAAAATATCAGACCAAAATGTGCAAAAGGACACCTTTAAGAATAAATAAAATTAGAGCAATAAGGTACCTAGTGTATATGAAATAAGAAGGCACTTGGTACTTTTTTGCACCAATGAAGCGAAATATTATTGTACAGGGTACATCTAACAAAATGAAGTAAACTCTCATTCGTCATCTAGATAGATTTTATATACATGTTTTTTTTTTCATGAATTTGCTATACAACTTTTAATTCTGAAACTGAACGAATTGAACTGTAGCTTGACTCATAATACATGTTCAGTCCTTTTTCAATTCAACCGTGACGAGCTATTGATTGAAAATGTGTTCCACATAGCAGATATTGATTTAAAATTTAGATTAGAATATTACTTTGTGTTACAGTACGATATAGGTTTGTATTGGTTTTGATTACATAATTGTTGGTGATAGGCAAATTGCATTATGTTGTGAAGGTTCTTCAAAATGCAGTCGTATTAGATTATCAGTTAAGGTTTTAATACCTCCGAATCTTAATTATTGGTACAAGGTTGGTGATCATATTTATTGTCATTGTAGTATAGAAGAACCCTGCAGGTAGACAGGAAAGAATAACATGATTGTTTCAAGTTCATTCGTTAACCCTGCAGGTAGACAGGAAACAATAACATGATTGTTTCAAGTTCATTCGTTAACCCTCGATTGTGATTTTATCAATGATAATGATTGATTTGTCATCCAAACCTATATAAATGCATAACAGCGAAGTTAAACCTGAAACAGAACAGTTGAGATATATTCAAACAAATCTGAAACCTTTGCTAGATAAATTTTCCGAAAATCTTTCAGAAAGTCAGACCAAACATTTGTCAAATGTGTTACTCAGAAATACAGATGCATTTGTATCTGCTGATGACAAAGTAGGTACAAATAATTTGGTCAAGCATAAAATCGACAGCAGCAATGTAAAACTACTACCACACAGGATTTCTTTAAGAGAAAAGAAAATTATAGACAAAAAATAGCTTGTGTTAGAAAACCACTTCATATAACCTAGTAAAAATGCTTGGTCCTCTCCGGTTTCACTTTGTATTAAAAAAGTTCGTTTTTGCATTGACTTTAGTGGGTAAAATTAGTAACTATAAACGTATTCATTACCCAGAATAGACGATACACTAGAAATAATGTCAGACACGGTTTTGCAACATACTACTGGCTATGTGAAACGAATGGAAATGATAAAGGAAAAACAGCGTTATCTTCTTCCAGTTCAAAATACTCACATATGGTATGTGCAGTACACTAGAAGCATTGGAATGGTTACATGTAATGACATTATATTTAAAGGCATGCATTTTCAACGATGTCTGTTTGGATGACGTAATACTTTATGGTGATTCCTGCAAAAATGCTTTATAAAAAATAAAAGCGTTTGATAGCGGCACATCCAAAATGAAAACATCTAAATGCTCTATTTCATGCTTTATTTCAACCAAAATGACATTTTCTGGGTCATGTTACTCATATCATGTTACCCTGCCAAAGACACCGACTAATGAATAAAACATATCTTATGACACACCTTCATCTAACACATAAGGATACAAAATTGTCCTGGTCTGAGCGTCGTTTTAGAGCTCGCAGAAAGTCTTGTGTCAATTCTCATTATTGCATAATTAAATGAAAATGATTAATTCGTGCTTGATACAGATGGTAATTTGTATGTTTTAGGCGCGTTCTTATGTCAAGTTCAGGAAAGAGGTATATACTATGCAAACAAAACGATGAATCAATCCTGAGTACTTCACGACATATCGGGAACTGTTACCTGCACTGACATTCAATTAAATATTTAGACATTATCTCCATGGAAGAAGGTTTTGGTTCGCACGGATCATTCAGCTATAAAATGGTTGTGAACTTAAACAAATCCAGATGGTAAGATAGAAGGGTGGTATTCAGTTTTGAGCACATATGAATTATTTCATCGCATCGCAAGCGTATTCATTCTACACATACTGTTACAATGAGTAGAACACTGTACAAAGTCTGCAGAACAAGCGTGATAAAACACCTGGTGGAGGTAAACACACACTGTTTGAGCCACTGGGTTTGGATTTAAAATCAAGTTGTAAGCAAGTATACAGTAGTTATATTCTTGTTCTGTTTTGATGACTCCCGTACATTTCAAAACAAATACATATCAATCCTAAGAATAATCAGCATTTCTCTTCAAAACTACCAGGAAACAATATAAAGACACTTTGGGTTTACGGGAAGTCATAAGTGTCAAAGATAGAATGTTGCATTACAGTTGATAAGATGAGATAGACAAATGAAAAAAACTGATCTGAGTTTATTGAGATTTTATTAAAAAAAACTTTTAGGTCTACCAAACGAAACACTAAACTCGACTCTTTGCTATATCATAGGAGAAACAAGAAAAAGAATCTGGACATGCATTCTAACCCAAAAATATATGCGGGATGATAGTCGCCATCCAAAATTGCATGAGAATAAACTGACGGTTTATTGACTTTTCAGACGACACTGAGTTTATTTGTATGAGACACGTTTTGAACAACTATCCAACAACAATCATTTCTATCAGCGAAGGAAGCCTGTTATAGCATTAGAGTTTATTGGGAAGATATACTCCTGAAACATGTAGATACCCAAATATTATAACGTCGGACTAAGCTTTGATGAATACACTGGACAGGAGCATCGCAATTTAAGGACGGAAAATCTCGGGATTGTCCTCAAAGACATTAGTTAATTCATCGCCAACAAATGGACGTTGATATCTACAATATACCGAAAATGTATCCACTTTTTAAAAAAAATTATACTTTTTGAGTATTACTTTTTTATTACATTAGACGAGCTTCATCTGCATATTCGTTAAATAAACATTTGAAATTATTCATTTATAATGAGATAAACAATATCATAATTATTGTACTTTTGAACGTTTTGCCTTGCATATTTCTTATAAAATTCTTCTCAAATCTCTAAATGGATTATGTATCGTATCATAATAAGAAATGAACTGTCAATTTACATATATTCATGAATAAAACATCAAAGGACTTAATTCCAGTATAGCGTGATATGAAAGTGATAGAGAGAAAACAGAGAGAGAGAGAGAGAGAGAGAGAGAGAGAGAGAGAGAGAGAGATGGAACAAATACCGAACTGATGGAGAAGGAACGCGACCAGCTGAAAGATACGGTTACAGTTCTGCAGTTTCAGCCGAGTGGTACAATCTAGAATTTTGTAACATTCCAGAGTCGAGTAAACAAACGACAAAACTGGAAGAAAGTATGGTTTAACTTTGACAGTTCTTTTTAGAAAAAATTGAATTAGCACAAGATATTGTTCCCTGACTCAAGATAGATAATTTCCAAAGGAAGTCGTTTAAAAGGGGAGAAGAGAGATCGTAGATAAGCAACGACACATTGTATATAGACGTGTAACCAGTGGGAGATTAGTTCAAACATATTTGTGCCCTGACATATATGTGTTTTCTTATTTTTTATACATTCATGTAAATGCAGTATGGTTTTTATGAATGTTTTGAGACAATCACATCAAATTAAAAATGGTTAACATTTATTGATACAGTTAAAACATTAAAACTGATGGTATTAAAATGATATACTAAAAAACTTTAAAGAATGGAGATAATTCTTTAAATTAACAGTTCAATGATAAAAATGGTCATCTGTCTACTATGGCTCATGGAAATATAAAATAGATATAAAAAAGAAAATACCTGCATACAATTCTAAGACAATGTGCAACAGATAAAACAAATCATTTTAATACAAATATGTATTGAGAATACTATTTATTAATGAATATGTATATAATGCAATAAAATAGGACAATATGCATATAGAAACAAATAAATCACTGTACGAGAGCACTGAGAACAGACATACACAACTTAGAAAAACGGAAATATTTGGGAACCATATAATCTTTTCTGTCTAACAAAATATAATAATCTGACCACTGTAATATGTGCTGTTGTAAAGGCTATGTCCTTTGACGTTAGTGTTTCCGGACATATATTTTCTTGTTTTTTTATGTCGATCGTGAAATAAATGTTTACAATTTATGCGAGTCAGCCAGGGTGTCGTTATCGATAGGTCAAATGCTAGATGTTGACAACATAAATATGGTCATCGTTTGGGATAGACGTATTAAGGTTTTAACTCACAACTGTCAATATTTACAGAAACCCATGGGTATATTAATTATCATCATATTATTTCATATTATTGTAATTCGAAGTTGGTTAGCATAACAAAATAACGTTTTTGGTTTATAAACTATGTGGAACTTCCGACATATAACCCCTGTTCGATCAAATATATGCCGAGGTAAGTAGCAGTTCTTTAGTGTTCTGTAACCCGTTTCGTCTTTGCGCATTGGCTATGTTATAATAATGTAGTTTTGAAATTACTAAACATAAAATAAGACCATCCATATAAATATCTTACAATCAGTAATAATAGTATTTGCTACCATTTTTTTTCAACAAGTTTTCCTATAAACATAAAAACACATATTTCTGACTTTTCATCAAATAAAAACCAACATATTCCGATAACAGAATATTACAAGCCCATTTTGCCGTGTCTTTGTTCTTATTCGGGGCCAAAGAAATTTTATCAAGCATTATGTATAAAGTGTATGTATTCATTCTTACGTTTTATTGTTTGTCAACCTCTGTACTACAAAAATATGATGAGAAAAGTAGAGGTCAAGATATATTTTTCTGTTCAGTACATACTGAACAGAAAACAATATCTTAACCTCTACTTTTGACAAAGTGAAAGTCAAAAATTATGTTTGCATACTCCAATATCTAAATTCATAATTTAAACAAAAACAACGCCTTCAACATATTCATAATACATCAATAAATGCATTCGATGAAATATGAGCATTAAATTAAGGAAAATGCATTATATAAAAAGAAGAAACAATGATTATTTATAACTGCCATAATGCGACTACTCCACGGAAGCTTAAAAATACACAGGAGCGGACCCAGGATTATTTTTTTTTAATTTTCAACCACCAAACGGTGGTCCATTTAATCACCCTGTTATAGATGTATGAGGGTCAGGGTGGGTCATCCCTCTATACACCTTACAAAATTACATTATATGGCAAAGATATAATTTTTAAATAATGGATTATATTTTTTTCTTTTTATTTAATAGTTCATAATTAATTTTATTTTCTTCTCTCTTCAATCTGCATGTATATTTTTCTTTGGAAGCAATATTTCTTAACATTATTAAAATTGGTTTTATCTCAGAATTCTAGAAGTTTTTTTTTTAATTTCTTTCTGTCACCATGCAAACTGGAGAGAGACATGTGATATATATAACAAACAAGAGAACAAACAAACAAGGTTATCTAGAAAATTAAAACACATTTTCATACCCTCATGATGATTTGAAAATTGTTTGTTGTATTGTTTAGTGAAGCAAAAATTGAGAAGGTGTAGGTAGAACAAAATGACATGTTATTTACATTACCGGTATATTGTTATAAGCACAAATAACACCATTTTTTTACATAAACAACAGAAGAAAAAAGGAAGGGCATCACAGACACTCTTATCAAAATATATATTAATACTATGTATATATATCTGCAAATGTATATACATACTCAGACAATTCATTGTAACAATAGTGCACATAATAATTTTTGTCAACATAGTAGAATGTTGGTACATGTACAACTAAAGAGTTTCAGAAATTATGCTTATGTAATGTTTCCAAATTTTGTTAAAGTGCAAATCTTAGCTGCTTAAAGGCTACACATTTTTCAATTTTGTAAACTGATTTTAAGTAATTTATAAAATTGGCACAAGATGGTTCTATCTTTTTTATTTTGATAGAATATGTGGTATTTTCCCAGTATCAAAATTTTATTTAGTATCAAATCATAATTATTATCCCCTAGAATTATATTTTAAACCGACCAATTAGTTATTACTTTGTACATTAATTTTTTATGAAAATTGATAGGTTTGTCCATAAAGTCTTTGATATTTCAAAATCATATAAATGACGTTTAATGGTTTCTAAAGAATTATCACAAAAACTACAATTTTCAGAGTTGGAAGTGTTCATTTTTTTAAGTAAATAATTCGTTCCTAAAATTCTGTGGTTAATTCTGTACTGGAACCATTGTAAGTTTGTATCTTGACTTATTTTGAAAGGTGATGGAAATATTTTTGTCCAAATTTCAGTGTGTATGTTGGGAAGTTCTTTTTTCCATTTGTTTTGTGCTGATGCAGGATTTGTTATAGATGCAGTTTAGCTTACACGAAGTAAAAAAATGGTTTCTCTTAGAAAGAGCCTGAATGACGTTAGAATGGGGATTTCGTTTCAAATTTAATACTCGACTTTAAATAACGATTTTGTCACGTTTTGGTTGACTTGACATACCAAGTCGATCGGATTTTATTTAGTAATGGTTTTGTGATGCTTTTTTATCAATTTCAAAAATACTTTTTTTAAGACATTTATAGCGTTTTTTTCCTGAAATATTCCCTTTAAAGGCACATGCCTATTTTTATATGATTAATACACGTGAGATAAACACGCATCATATATTATCGTATTGTAACTTCAGTTAAATATGTACACTCACTTTGATATTATTATGAGCAGGTACATGGTTTAGTTTTTTTTAATTTCTAGTATAACTGTACCTGGATAATAAATAAGTGATTATTTATATTTATTTTGTGAAACTACTCTCAATCAAAATACATCATATTGCTTTTATGTTATATTTTATTGATACTTTTTAACTTCAGTAGATATGTCCACAATTGTTTGCTCTGTGTGTTGTAAAGAAACGACCGTTATCCCCACTTAAGAGGAAGAAGAAAAATCTATAGAAGGAATATTTGGATTAAATGTCAATGGTGTTAACAAAACGCTGTAAAATTGTGTCCTCAAAATTAGCTAGAAAACAAACGTTATAATGAAAATCAATAAATATAAACACTTTTGATGTAGTATATTAATGTTATATACCCTCTAGATGATCAATTGAAAAACATAAAAGGACAATGTATTAAGTGTAGCAGGGTCATTTTTAGAATGATCTGTCGTATAAAAAAATATTTATAATATATTGTATTAATATATTCCCCATAGAAACCTCTCTGTAAAATACCCCGTATTGAGCCCTTATCCACATATCCATATTTGGAATAGTTGTTATGGTCATGTGGTGTCGTTATTTTTAATTGCTCCAATCAGATTGTTTTAAATTGGTCACTTGATATCATGGTCAGGCGATGGTCAGTGTTGTCGTGTTTGAAGTTGGAGAAGATGTGTAAAGGTTCTCTCTGTAGAGTTTTATTGAAGGTTTACAAGTCCCAAGTCATAAAGTGTTGATAACCATCACGAGGTAAAGACAGTACAGCTGGAGTAGTGTGTATTTGTGTGTGTGTGTCATAAGCGGGCTACAATCCCACTAGATAGGTAAGATGAATGTAATTGTGTTGTTTTATAAACAACCATTGAAAATATAGATATATACTTATGTAAGAAATAAACCTAGAAGACCACTATGCAACCATGACTTTATATGAACTTTGATTAAGGATTGCATTGTATTTTTATTGTATTGACGTATTTATAGTTAAAGATATATTGATGACATGCTAAGAAGCAACAGATGTAAATTTCATGTATTCATTATATATGTAAACAGTGTAATGATGTCAAGCCATTATTATAAGATCGAATGTTGTGTATTATATTTCAGTACCCAGTGACATGGAACCACTAAGTGACGACAGTACCAGTATTTTAAACTAGATGTGTATTTTAACGATAACATGATAAACTGATGAACTATATAAATACTAAAGAACCTACCATATAGTTGTTATTTATTGGTATAGAAATATAAATAACCACCAAACTGTAACATTAAGTACAGATGATCTGTTTGATTCTGTTACACAATGGATCTATATTGTACAAGTGCTTTGTATCAAGTCGTTTATGGAATGCATATGCACCTTTAAAGGCATACCTTTAAAGGCATTTATGAAATGTTTATTAAGCAATAAATGTTAGCGATGTTATCTTATATACATAAAATATATACAAAATAAGGACGTTATTTACTTATTATTTATCATTATAGAATTACTGTTATGCTAGTGGACAGCAACCATTACTTATATTCAATGGCTAGACCTGTCGCAATACTGACATATATAATTATGAACAAACAAAAAGAAACCAACAGGAGGCTGGTAAATATGAAAAGCGATACTCCAGTCCGAGAATAACCATGTCATTGTGTATTGCTTTGGAATCTGCACGTTGTCATTGTGTATTGCCTTTAAATCTGGACAATGTCATTGTGTATTGCCTTTAAATATGGACCATGTCATTGTGTATTGCCTTTGAATCTGGACCATTTCATTGTGTATTGCCTTTGAATCTGGACCATGTTATTGTGTATTGCCTTTGAATCTGGACCATTTCATTGTGTATTGCCTTTGAATCTGGACCATTGTCATTGTGTTTTGCCTTTGAATCTGGACCATGTCATTGTGTATTGCCTTTGAATCTGGACCATGTCATTGTGTATTGCCTTTGAATCTGGACCATGTCATTGTGTTTTGCTTTTGAATTTGGACCATATCATTGTGTATTGCCTTTGAATCTTGACAATTATCATTGTGTATTGCCTCTGAAACTGCACCATGTCGTTGTGTATTGCTTTGAATTTGGACCATGTCATTTTGTATTGTCTTTGAATCTGGTCCAATATCACTGTGTTTTGACTATGAATCTGGACCATGTCATTGTGTATTACCTTTGAATATGGACCATGGCATTGTGTTTTGCCTTTGAATCTGGACTATGTCATTGTGTATAACCTTTGAATCTGGACCATTGTCATTGTGTTTTGCCTTTGAATCTGGACCATTTCATTGTGTATTGCCTTTGAATCTGGACCATGTCATTGTGTATTGCCTTTGAATCTGGACCATGTCATTGTGTTTTGCTTTTGAATTTGGACCATGTCATTGTGTATTGCCTTTGAATCTTGACAATTATCATTGTGTATTGCCTCTGAAACTGCATCATGTCGTTGTGTATTGCTTTGAATTTGGACCATGTCATTTTGTATTGTCTTTGAATCTGGTCCAATGTCACTGTGTTTTGACTATGAATCTGGACCATGTCATTGTGTATTACCTTTGAATATGGACCATGGCATTGTGTTTTGCCTTTGAATCTGGACTATGTCATTGTGTATAACCTTTGAATCTGGACCATGTCATTGTGTTTTGCCTTTGAATCTGGACTATGTCATTGTGTATTGCCTTTGAATCTAGACCATTGTCATTGTGTATTGCCTTTGCATCTAGACCATTGTCATTGTGTATTGCCTTTGAATCTGAACCATTGTCATTGTGTATTGCCTTTAAATCTGCACTTCATTGTTTGTTTCAAACATTTTGATACAGCCTGTAACCTCTCTTGTCCGTTGATTGGAGTTTAGTGGCTGGAAGAAAATATACATTAATTTTAGCAATAAATGTGTGATGTTTAAGCAAATATACAATTTCGTCTTGCCAAAAACGGTGTACTTTTATATAAACCTTGGTATTTTTTGGCTATAATATTGCTTTAATGTCAACTTCGATAATATTATATTATTATTATTCATATTATTAATATTTAATATATATTACGGACATTTATAATCACATATATGATATTTTTTTTCTACTGTCTTTGGTAAACATTTTGTTTTGCCAAATCAATGCATTATTTCTAAACATTTATAAATGTATGTTTTTTCTCAAAAAATGCTCTGACACCATAATTTTATTACATGTAGTTATGAGTTCAGATTATTGACCAAAAATATAACTCAGTCTTAAGTGAGATTTGACTCATAACTGAAGAAATCAATTTGGATATTCAATACTTAAAACGAAGCCTCTATGAGCTACATGTATATACAATGTTGTACAAGGACAGTCATTCGCTAGAACAAGGAGACTGAACGTATATCGTAAAGACTTTCACACTCAGATGTAGTCCTTAAGTAGGTACAATGTATCCATATAACTGTCTATTAAGTACGATTTATAAATTTGCTGAATAAAAATCGAAAACCAGTAATCAGCGTTATAATTACTGATTGAAAAAGCGAATATCCTGATCGCGTGGAATAGTGTTTCGATAACTGGCTCATGTGCCTGTGTCCAAATAACAATCGAAGTGGGCAAAATACGCTGCAGTTGCAATAAACAAGTCGCCTGTAGTTGTTATTGTCAAATATAGACTACTATAGCTCTCACATAGTTTGCCGATACCTGAATATTTTTAGTTTTCAGCCACAGAGAATGAACACATACAATGTATCTCGAACAAGCTCTGTGTGATGGTAACATTTTTAGCAGACTGAATGTATCATAATTATGTTTAGATAAGGTAAATAATTCCTTTTCTCTTAATGTGTTAACTGACGGTACGAGTTAATGACCCCCGAACACATTCATTACTGTAACGTTTGCCAGCAATGACGATGAAACTTAAAACCATTGCATGACACCATACATACCTAGAGGAATATCAGGCGTCTCATATGGGGATTGATATGCTCTTGTTTCCAACATCATGGAAGATTTCTCTGCCTTTTCAATAGTATCATATGTATCAATTCGTGTTGCCTCGTCAAGATCCATATACTGTCCACTGACAACTTCTGTGTCGCCTGTAAACGCTACGTTTGTTATGGCAATGTTACGTCTCTGGCTGTTTATGGAACAACCCATTTTTGTTATGTTAGTGTTTGTGTATGCAATATCATTAAATAACAAAAATATTAATTAATTTGTTAATTAAAGGCAAAGTCAACACGATCTCCATTTCATAAAGGCATTTTACTGATGGGTATTATTTTTTTAAAAGAAAGTAGTGAAATTAATTAAATTGGAAAAATAATCAGAGTACACAAATGTTACATTAACGTACATCCTAATTTCTATCAATGCTTAAATAATAACAATAATGATAACATTTTAATCACAATCTCTAGAGATTACACAATATATGTGTTACATGTATACTTACGTTGGTGCTTCTTTTATATCAGCAAATTGATCGGTGTGACCTGATACAATTTAAAGTAAATTAAAATTAATTAATTTTACTTTTACACTTCAAACGCATTTCAACAGATCATTTCAATTACATGTACATCTCAACTGGATAAAAATATTAACAGGATAACAAATACAATCATAAGGCAATAGGATTAATATATTATTTATATTATCATCATTCATTTATTAAATGGTTTTTCAAGTAATGACTTAAACATTATACTCATTAATCTGCAGGTTACTTACATAGTTTAATTAAAGGTGGAAAATTCAGTTAAAAATTTTCTGGACAAAACATTGTAAATAATTTGATATGCTTTCTTTTCTTTTCTTTTTTAAAAAGTACCTGTACAGACAACCACATCTGAACGTATTGTTCAATACTACAATAAGGCATACACCAAAATGAACATGGCGGAACCTAAACGAATATGTTAAAACAGTATCAAATGGAGAAAACGTTCTAATGAATTTGGTAATATAGACATTGTTGAGATGGCGGACGAATTCCTTTTTACCCCTACGTTAAATAATCAACTAGTCATAATATCTTGTAATGACGAACTAGCGAAATCGCCGATACATGATATCATATTTTATTTTTGAAAATAACGGTCACATGTACATAATATATTGTTACTAGAATTAGAAACATACATGTGCTATTATCTAAATATATATATCCGTTTGTCTAAACAAAACTGTATCATTGTAAGGTATACACACCTTTGCCTTGTGCCGCTTGAAGTAAGCGTTTGTGGTACACATAACCGACTATTATGACTATCACAAGAATAAGAACAACACAACCAAGAACAGCTCCCACAATAGCGGCATCGCAGTTGCTGTTGCTGTTGATGTCATAGTCTGTAACATAGTTGTTAAATGCAATATATTATTACTGGAAATGATCGCAATATTAACATACTAATATACTGATTTATTGATGAGATATTGTTTAGAAGCACAATATACGTGTAAACAAATTCATAATAAATAGCACAGTCACCTACAACACAACGTATATTTAACACAAATAAGCACAGTATTACATAATGATTTACATAGGTACAGTAAATGAAGCAGTAATATTACTTACATTCGTAGATATGTCGCACATAAATATACAGGAAGCCAGTTAGATACGCACGCACGCACGCACGCACGCACGCACGCACGCACGCACGCACGCACGCAAACAGTACAGACACACACACATTCGCGTGAACACACACACACGCACGCACGCACGCACGCACGCACGCAATATACACATACACATATATACATATCAAATCAATTCTTAATAAGTGACTATATTCACATACCACCTCTTACTATAACATAAAAATAATATATATCTACTAAGACTTTGGACTTGAAACTTGATGATGGTCATAAGTG
The DNA here is from genome assembly GCA_029582155.1 of Panopea generosa. Lineage (NCBI taxonomy): Eukaryota > Metazoa > Mollusca > Bivalvia > Adapedonta > Hiatellidae > Panopea > Panopea generosa. Next base: position 55,188,820 of record CM055898.1, read on the forward strand.
CATCTCTGTATTGTCATAAATGAACAACTTGAATTTCAAGGGCACTTATGTAAGATCTAAATATAGGGTCTTAAGTATGCTCCAGCTTTGTTCATCACAGTCCAGTTTGACTCTGTACCGGCTGCTTGGATGAAAAATACCAAACTGCATAGCAGGAACAATATGTGGCTCTGCACTTGACAGAACTCATTTGTAAATCATTGAACCGGAACAAAATGACAATATGCGCATATCCTAGCTAGTTTTACAAAATTAAAACCAGAGGTTGTAGCAAAATAGCGTCATGAAGACAATATGCTCATCTCCACTTGGTAATGATGCATCCTAGCAAGTTTCATAAAATTCCAACCTGAGGTTGTAGAGTAGCGCGGTCAAGAATTTGGTCGCAAACAGAATCAAAGGGCCATTACTCCGTGAAAAATCATCAAACCGGAACACAAAAACAATATGCGCATTTGCACTTGGTAATGATGCATCCTAGCAAGTTTCATAACATTCCAACCAGAGGTTGTAGAGAAATATCCCGGACAAGAATTTGGTCACAAACAGAATCAAAGGGCCATAACTCCGTGAAAAATCATCGAATCGGAACACAAAGACAATATGCACATCTGCTCTTGGTATTGATGCAAGGAAGGGCGAAACGCGACTATATGCTTCCCCCCTTTGGGGGAGCATAATAAATTAGCAAAATAATTCACCAACACTATTTATTTTCATTATCAACAGTTATGTTTTTCTGAAAACAACAAAGTGAATGATCGACTCATATTGCCCTAATATTTTAATTAATTAAGCATGACATATAGGCCTATGCACTAACTTCACCTCAGAGGGCAATATATCGGTACCTGTTTATCTAAATGGATCTATAGTTGAAATAATCTTGTACTAGCAAGCACAGTTTATCACAGCTGGACACCCTTTCATGAAAATGAAAAAAAAAATCCCTTAGGGCGTGCCAATTTTGCCCCCAGGGTCACGGTTTTGAAGAGGACCACAAACTGACCGTATTTGTCAAACATCTAAGATCAAGGCCTTGTACTACAAACTTTAACCTGCTAAAAACAAAATTTCTAAGTCTTAAAGGTAAATTATTCTGCCAAAATGCAATCAAGAGTTATGATTGTTGTCTCTATGAGTTTCCTAGGGGATGTTGAACACACAAGTGGTGTTTCATTTCTGTCCAATGATAGGATGATGAAATATGTACCAAATCAAAAACTTTAACCTCTAAAAATCTCTAACCAAAGTCCAATAGGGCCATAACTCTGTGAAAATGCAACCCAGAGTTATGGTTCTTATCTCTGTGCATTCCATTGATGATACTGAACATTTATATCGAATGAGTGGTGGCATAGATATCTTACCTTATAAAAAACTCTAACCTGAAAATTTAAGTCCAAAAAGGGCCATTTCTCGTCCAAAATACAACCTAGAGTTATGGTAATTATGTCTGTGAGTTCCATTGATGATACTGAACACACATGTGAAGTTTCATTCATATCAAATGTGTGCTTGCATAAATATCGTACCTGTTAAAAAAACTTTAACCTGAAAAACCAACGCCGAGGCCGGGGCGATTACAATAGCAACCCCCCCCCCCCCCTTCTACGAACAGTCGAGCTAAAACATCATAAACCGTGTATATTTATTAAATGTTGTCTTAAATATCAATCACATATTTTAACTGATTCTTTCATTGCCAGTTGGTTCTCGTCCCTGTGAAATAAGCTTTAGTGCATTGCGCAGACTGACAACGTAGTCAAGAACTACACTCATGGAAGACCGCCATAATGGTAAAGCAATGACGTTTGTTCATGGACCGAACATTGAAATCAATAGCCTTGAAATTCTAAAGTTATAGGATTCTTCTCGGCACAGGAGAATTTCCTTAGCTTTTAATTAACATTAAAACAGTAGATATTAACGTAATGTGTAATGGGAGATGTATGTGCAATGTGACAATAGAACCTTGTAAATGATGATCTATTCATGACATACTGCTACTATATAAGATACGTTTAGCAACGCTTACATAAGGTATTATGCCCTGTGTGGATCGGGGGTTGCCTCATTGTGAATAGAACATGATCCACTGCCTGAACCCTTGCATCATAGTAAAGAACAGGTACACACATATATTAAGCAATTATAGCTTTCTTCTGAGCCCCTTCCGCTTGTTACTTAATATGTTTAGTGAATGTATGACTACCATGTATATTGTGAATAAAACATTGTTTAAACTAAAGTCGACTGATAGCAGGGTTCATACAGATAAGGACTGATAAAATTCACGCACTTTTCAAGGTAGACATTTTCAATTTCAAGCACGAAAATAGATACATACTTACTGTACCTTAGGAGTTCCTGCACAGCGTTATTGAATGTATGACTACCATGTATATTGTAAATAAAACATTGTTTAAACTAAAGTCGACTGATAGCAGGGTACATACAGATATGGACTGATAAAATTCAAGCACTTTTCAAGCACTTTTCAAGGTAGAAATTTTCAATTTCAAGCACTAAAATAGATGAACTCGCCATACATACTTACTGTACCTTAGGAGTTCCTGTACAGCAATCCGAGGGGCTAGTTACAATATTATTTATATATATATTCTATATCCCTATACATGTATATAGTATAATAAAGTCTTTATTATACTATATATAGGAATGAAGAATATATATATATATATGTAACTTGCTCAGCTGTTTCTCCCAATAAAGATAACTTAAACATATGAACAGCAACATAAGGCCATAATAACCTAATTGCTAGATTATCATCCCCGCCCGCCCCCTAATTTGCATGCCGCCCCGACTTTTTTATTTTCATAAAAAAATAAATACCAAAAAAAATTTTTTTTTGATAAAATTATTGGAAAAACATTAACATTTTAAAAATAAAAAATAAAATACTCCCGCTCTCCCCGTTTTTAAGAAAAATTTGGATGATAATCTAGAAATTAATTTATAATGGCCTAAATAATTTTTTTGCAACACCAGTTATTTTCACACAGCCAAGTACTCCCTCAGCCCTTAATGTATTGGCATCCCATTTTTTACCAATTTCTTTGTACTACATAAGTTTATCTTGTGCTCATTTGCAAATTGTCGGCATGGACATTTCATTTTTCTTGTGTTTCTCGCTCTTATTGTGCGACTTCGGCGCTGAAAACACACTTTCTCCGAGGGGCATTGCTATCCGTTCATTACTAGCATGTGCTTTTGATACATTGGGTTTCCCCAGATGACGTCACTAGTTCAGAACACAAGCAGCTGTTAAATTGCATTTGATTCTGTTTTCTGTATTTTGGGTGTTATCGGGTATTTATGGGAGAATAATTTATCAACTGCGTTAAGTTTATGCAATTGTTTGACACACCGTATCTATTTTTAAAATTAAATCAGGTGCGCACTGGTTACAAGCATGCTGCACTGCACAATACTGCTGGGAAACAGATTTGTCAATTTGAGTAGTCTCCCTTTCTCTTGCATATAGTAAATCACGGAGTAATATAAATGACGAAGATGGACATTTCATACGATGTTTTTTTAAAATAAGCACTTCTCATTTGAGAAGATGGACATTTCATACGATGTTTTTTTAAAATAAGCACTTCTCATTTGAGAGGTTGAAAATCAAGCACTTTTCAAATCTGTGCGAACCTTGGATAGGGTTTAAAAACTTGGAATTAACTGCATCTCTTTGCAGATGAAAGTTTTCGTGCCATATCTCTTGATTTTTATCTCGATGTGAATGAGATGTGAAACCAAAATGTTCAGTCCTGTTTAGCGTCATATAGTGTAATTTGGTGTGCCGTAAAACCCAATTCAATTCAATTATGGTTAATATTGTTTTGAGGAACATAATTTATTACATTCCTTTTTAATCATGATACATTTGGGGAAAATACTAAATATGACTGTATGAACTACTGCTGTGTTCGTATAACATCCAATAATCTAATGTTCGACTAATAATTAGGAAATTGTCACAATTTGTTATCAGATAGACGTTGGTGAATGCGTAATCTAATACTTATTAAATGTTATGAATTTCAGTCTCAAAGAAATGATTTTAAGACCTATAATACACAGTTGTAAAATAGATTTATGTGAATCTACATGCATGAACGCGCATTGCCTGACATTGCATGATGTATCAACTCATTTATTTAAATATATATATATGTCGAGAGTAAATATCTAATAAAAACGATGCCATTGTGTATTTTGTGATTTGTTGTCGTTTGTTGATTATTTATAAAAACTCAGATTTTTTGGTCTTGAAATTAAAAAAAAGTATTCAAAATCAATACCTCAAAATAGGCAAAATAAGTTCTGAAATGCAGGAAAAATGCAGGAAATGGCACCCTCGTCCAAAAATAACTTTGTTGGAGCATGCCCCCACATATCTTTAAAATCTGCCTCCCTGTTTTTTAAGGTCTAGCTACGGGTCTGCTACCTATCTTGGCTAGATCTATAACATTATGTTATTCCATATAAGTGTGTACATTTTGCTTTTATTGAAAGTTAAATTTAGATTTTAAATCTTTAATTTAGTGCGCTGTCTTACTTAAAATATGATAACTGTATTAATATTTCATCTGTTTCATTACATAAAATATGCATGTCAATATTAGAGGTTGTGTATTTCATTTTTCTCACTGTGGAAAGCGCTAAAATAGAGTGTTTCCTCGAAGAATATGTCAATTACAGTAGTACAAGACACATTTTACACCAGGGTGAGAATTTTTTACAGCATTCTTTCAGGTAGGTATTTTTTTAAAAGAAAATTTGCATGCAAATACAAATATAAACGATGCAGATTTCTAGTATTTAATAAAAAAGTAGCAAATTTTTTTTTTTTATTTCTTCCTTTCTGCCAGTGGTATAAATATATCTAACGAGTGGATTTGCATTGTTTACACTTTGAACTTGTGACTCGTTCTCTCCAATTGTTGTTTTCATCATAGCAGTTTGATCAAAACTAGTAACACCACAGTGCCGACTAATTAATATATCTACCAATGATTTGATTACCCCATGTTGCAAAGAGCATTTATTACCACATGTGTAAGTACAGATGGTGACTTGAATAATTATATACTCAAGATATTTCACATCATTTTATCAATTTATTTGGTTACAAAAAGTGAATTCAGAGTTAATAATAAGGATAACATGGCACATAAAAACAAACCAAAATGTACACCAACGACAGCCTTGCTGAAAAAACAAATCGGGGAGCATGCCCCCGGAACCCCCTTACAACTGTGCCTACACATTGTTTTCAGCCAAGGTTTGTGAAATAGCAATACTCAAATTTAAAAATATAGAATGTTCGCACTGGGAAACCTTTTTTTTCTCTAAAATTAGATTTCAACAAAATTGAATCCCAACGAATACAGCCTTGAACCAAAAAAGAAAATTAATCCCAACAAAAATTATTGTCACATTTACTGTCATGGTTACTGTCACAGTTACAGTCATGGTTACTTTCACAGTTACTGTCATGGATACTGCCATGGTTACTATCACTTTTAGTCACAGTTACTGTCACAGTTACTGTTACTGTCACGTTTACTGTCACAGTTACTGTTATGGTTACTGTCACGGTTACTGTCATGGTTACTGTCATGGTTACTGTCACAGTTACTGTCACAGATACTGTCATGGTTACTTTCACGGTAAATGTCACAGTTACTGTCACTGTTATGGTTACTGTCATGGTTACTGTCACAGTTACTGTCACGAATACTGTCATGACAATTAAATGCTATTTATAATCTGTAATGTATTGAAAATGGCATTAATTGCCATTAAAATACACATTACATGAAAGCACAATATGTTTTAAGTAACTCAGGTAGGAAATAATGAAATGTTCCCCGAGACTCTTACTGTTGTAACAGGAGGAGAAATAAACTGTAAGTACCAATATGTTTGCTTTTCAGCATTGATGTTTCAATGTCAATGCACACAGATTTAGCACCGAAAAAAACATGATATAAAACATGATATAGAACTCCATTCTTGACATATAATATATAATGTATAAAATACCTTTTGCGGTTCTAAATGGTCCATATCTATTACTCAGCAAACATCCCCCATTTGTACAAACCACTGCATACACACTGAATAAAAAAAAAATAATCTTATAAATCTAAGAACTGAAACATTCACAAGTATTATAAATTGAACTAATTTAGATGATGATAAACACTCTGGTCCTATTATAAAGCGGTTGCCGGGATCCATGGAATGAAACCGCGATATACCCGGAACCGCGTTATAAATATGCAAGGTGCACTGCGCAACACTATTTTGCAATACTATTTCCGGTCAAAGTACTGTAAACAAACACAAGACAATGTGTGATAAATATGACAGACCATAACGCGTCATATCGGACAGCGTTATAATAGGACCTGAGTGTATTGTTCTTAACAGCCTGCTTGCTGAACCGCCAGACACAGACAGACATATAGACACATGGACAATCGTAACTAAATGTTATGTCATAGTGCAAACTTATCTTATTAAATAAATGGTATATTTATTTTTGGTTACAACTGCCAGAATGGATTACAGGGCTGCAAAGAAGAAAATCATAAGACTACAAAATCGGAGGAAAATGAGAATTTTCCATTCGGTGAAATGAGAAAAAGTTCCCCTTTAATTTCCGGGTAGTGATTGTTTGTAATAAAACAGTTCTTAAGCCTTCCTGCAGGTTCATGCATGAAAGCGAACTAAAATCAATGATAAAAAAATACATTACCACATTTGTTTAACATTGGTACAGATGATCATTAACATGACTAAGATTGATAGATGCATTTCCACATTTGTTTAATAATGGTGCAGATGATCATTAACATGACTAAGTTTGATAGATTCATTTCCACATTTGTTTAATATTGGTGCAGATGATCATTAACATGACTAAGATTGATAGATACATTTCAATCTTGATAGATACATTTCCATATTTGTTTAATATTGGTGCTGATGATCATTAACATGACTTAGATTGATAGATACATTTCCACATTTGTTTAATATTGGTGCAGATGAACATTGACATGACTCAGATTGATAGATACATTTCCACATTTGTTTAATATTAGTGCAGATAATCATTTACATGACTAAGTTTGATAGATACATTTCTTGATTTGTTTAATATTGGTGCAGATGATCATTAACATGACTAAGATTGATAGATACATTTCCACATTTGTTTAATATTGATGCAGATGATCATTAACATGACTATGATTGATAGATACATTTCCATATTTGTTTAACATTGGGGCAGATGATTATTAACAAAACTATGATTGATAGATACATTTCCATATTTGTTTAATATTGGTGCAGATGCTCATTAACATGACTAAGATTGATAGATACATTTCCATATTTGTTTAACATTGGTGCAGATGCTCATTAACATGACTAAGATTGATAGATACATTTCCATATTTGTTTAACATTGGTGCAGATGATCATTAACATGACTAAGATTGATAGATACATTTCCATATTTGTTTAACATTGCTGCAGATGATCATTAACATGACTTAGATTGAAAGATACATTTCCATATTTGTTTAACATTGGTGCAGATGATCATTATTGACAGATACATTTCCATATATGTTTAATATTGGTGCAGATGATCATTAACATGTTTAAAATTGATAGATATATTTCCATATTTGTTTAATATTGGCGCAGATGATCATTAACATGACTAAGATTGATAGATACATTTCCATATGTTTTTAATATTGATACAGATGATCATTAACATGACTAAGATTGATAGATACATTTCCATATTTGTTAAATACTGGTAAAGAGGTTCATTAACATGACTTAGATTGATAGATACATTTTCATATTTGTTCAATATTGGTGCAGATGATTATTAACATGACTAAGATTGATAGAAACATTTCCATATTTGTTTAATACTGGTGCAGACGATCATTAATATTACTACGATAGATAGATACATCTCCATATTTGTTTAAATTGGTGCATATGCTCATTAAACATGACTAAGATTGATAGACACATACATTTCCATATTTTTTTAATACTGGTACAGATGATCATTAACATGACAAAGATTGATAGATACACTTCCATATTTGTTTAATACTGGAACAGATGATCATTAACACGACTTAGATTGATAGATACATTTTCATATTTGTTTAATACTGGTGCAGTTGATCATTAACATGACTAAGATTGATAGATACATTTCCATATTTGATTAATACTGGTGCAGATGATCATTAACATGACTAAAATTGATAGATACATCTCCATATTTATCTAATAATGGTACAGATGATCATTAACATGACTAAGATTGATAGATACATTTCCACATTTGTTTAACATTGGTGCAGATGATCATTAGCATGACTAAGATTGATAGATACTTTTCCATATTTGTTTAATATTGGTGCAGATGATCATTAACATGACTAAGTTTGATAGATACATTTCAATCTTTGTTTAATATTGGTGCAGATGATCATTAACATGACTATGATTGATAGATACATTTCCATATTTGTTTAATAATGGTGGAGATGATCATTAACATGACTTAGATTGATAGATACATTTCCATATTTATTTAATATTGGTGCAGATGATCATTAACACGACTAAGATTGATTGTTACATTTCCTCATTTGTTTAATATTAGTGCAGATGATCATTAACATGACTTACATTGATAGATACATTTCCACATTTGTTTAATATTGGTGCAGATGATCATTAACATGACTAAAATTGATAGATACATTTCAACATTTGTTTAATATTGGTGCAGATGATCTTTAATATGCCTATGATTGATAGATACATTTCCACATTTGTTTAACAGTGGTACAGATGATTATTAACATGACTATGATTGACAGATACATTTCCACATTTGTTTAACATTGGTACAGATGATCATTAACATGAATAAGATTGATAGACACATTTCCATATTTGTTTAATATTGGTTCAGATGATCATTAACATGACTAAGATTGATAGATGCATTTCCACATTTGTTTAATATTGGTGCAGATGATCATTAACATGACTAAGATAGATAGATGCATTTCCACATTTGTTTACTATTGGTGCAGATGATCATTAACATGACTAAAATTGATAGATACATTTCAATCTAAATAGATACTTTTCCATATTTGTTTAATATTGGTGCTGATGATTATTAACATGATTTAGATTGATAGATACATTTCCACATTTGTTTAATATTGGTGCAGATGATCATTGACATGTCTCAGATTGATAGATACATTTCCACATTTGTTTAATATTGGTGCAGATGGTCATTTACATGACTAAGTTTGATAGATACATTTCTTGATTTGTTTAATATTGGTGCAGATGATCATTAACATGACTAAGATTGATAGATACATTTCCACATTTGTTTAATATTGGTGCAGATGATCATTAACATGACTAAGATTGATAGATGCATTTCCACATTTGTTTAATATTGGTGCATATGATCATTAACATGAATTTAATTGATAGATACATTTCCACATTTGTTCTTAAATGTAACAGACGATCATTAACATGACTAAGATTGATAAATACATTTCCAGATTTGTTTAATATTGATGCAGATGATCATTAACATGACTATGATTGATAAATACAGTTCCATATTTGTTTAACATTGGTGCAGATGATCATTAACATGACTATGATTGATAGATACATTTCCATATTTGTTTAATATTGGTAACGATGATATATAACATGACAAGATTGAAAGATACATTTCCATATTTGTTAAACATTGTTACAGATGATCATTAACTTTACTATGATTGATAGATACATTTCCATATTTGTTTAACATTGGTGCAGATGATTATTAACATAACTATGATTGATAGATACATTTCCATATTTGTTTAATATTGGTGCAGATGCTCATTAAAATAACTAAGATTGATAGATACATTTCCATATTTGTTTACCATTGGTGCAGATGATCATTAACATGACTAAGATTGATAGATACATTTCCATATTTGTATAACATTGGTGCAGATGATCATTAACATGACTGAGATTGATAGATACATTTCCATATTTGTTTAACATTGGTGCAGATGATCTTTAACTTGACTTAGATTGAAAGATACATTTCCATATTTGTTTAGCATTGGTGCAGATGATCATTAACATGACTAGGATTGATAGATACATTTCCATATTTGTTTAACATTGGTGCAGATGATCATTAACATGACTAGGATTGATTGATACATTTCCATATTTGTTTAACATTGGTGGAGATGATCATTAACATGACTAAGATTGATAGATATATTTCCATATTTGTTTAATATTGATACAGATGATCATTAATATGACTAAGATTGATAGATACATTTCCATATTTGTTTAATACTGATACAGAGGATCATTAACATGACTTATATTGATAGATACATTTTCATATTTGTTTAATATTGGTGCAGATAATCATTAACATAACTATGATTGATAGATATATTTCCATATTTGTTTAATATTGATACAGATGATCATTAATATGACTAAGATTGATAGATACATTTCCATATTTGTTTAATACTGGTACAGAGGATCATTAACATGACTTATATTGATAGATACATTTTCATATTTGTTTAATATTGGTGCAGATAATCATTAACATAACTATGATTGATAGAAACATTTCCATATTTGTTTAATACTGATGCATACGATCATTAACATGACTAAGATTGATAGATACATTTCCATATTTGTTTAACATTGGTGCAGATGATCTTTAACTTGATTTAGATTGAAAGATACATTTCCATATTTGTTTAGCATTGGTGCAGATGATCATTAACATGACTAAGATTGACAGATACATTTCCATATTTGTTTAATATTGGTGCAGATGATCATTAACATGTTTAAGATTGATAGATACATTTCCATATTTGTTTAATATTGGTGCAGATGATCATTAACATGACTGAGATTGATAGATACATTTCCATATTTGTTTAATATTGATACAGATGATCATTAACATGACTAAGATTGATAGATACATTTCCATATTTGTTTAATACTGATACAGAGGTTCATTAACATGACTAAGATTGATAGACACATACATTTCCATATTTGTTTAATACTGGTACAGATGATCATTAACATGACTAAGATTGATAGATACATTTTCATTTTTGTTTAATACTGGTGCATTTGATCATTAACATGACTAAGATTGATAGATACATTTCCATATTTGTTTAATACTGGTGCAGATGATCATTAACATGACTAAGTTTGATAGATACATTTCCACATTCGTTTCATATTGGTGCAGATGATCATTAACATGACTAAGATTGATAGACACATTTCCATATTTACCTAATAATGGTACAGATGGTTCCTTAACATGACTTAGATGATAGATACATTTCCATATGTGTTTAATACTGGTGCAGATGATCATTAACATGACTAAGACTGATAGATACATTTCCATATTTATCTAATAATGGTACAGTTGATCATTAACATGACTAAGATTGATAGATACATTTACACATTTGTTTAATATTGGTACAGATGATCATTAACATGACTGAGATTGATAGATACATTTCCACATTTGTTTAATACTGGTGCAGATGATAATTAACATGACTAAGATTGATAGATGCATTTCCACATTTGTTTAATATTGGTGCAGATGATCATTAACATGACTTAGATTGATAGATACATTTCCGCATTTTTTATAAAATGTAGCAGATTATCATTAACATGACTAAGATTGATCAATACATTTCCAGATTTGTTTAATATTGGTGCAGATGATCATTAACATAACTATGATTGATAGATACAGTTCCATATTTGTTTAATACTGGTGCAGACTATCATTAAGATGATTAAGATTGATAGATACATTTCCATATTTGTTTAATATTGGTGCAGACGATCATTAACATGACTAAGTTTGATAGACACATACATATCCATATTTGTTTAATACTGATACAGATGATCAATAACATGATTGATAGATACATTTTCATATTTGTTCAATATTGGTGTAGATGTTCATTAACATGACAAAGATTGATAGAAACATTTCCATATTTGTTGAATATTGATACAGATGATCATTAACATGACTAAAATTGATAGATACATTTCCATATTTGTTCAATATTGGTGCAGATGATCATTAACATGACTAAGATTGAAAGATACATTTCCATATTTGTTTAACATTGGTGCAAATGAACATTAACATGACTAAGATTGAAAGATAAATTTCCATATTTGTTTAATATTGGTGCAAATGATCATTAACATGACTAAGATTGATAGATACATTTCCATATTTATCTTATAATGGTGCAGATGGTCATTAACATGACTAAGATTGATTGATAAATTTCCATATTTATCAAATATTGTTGCAGATGATCATAAACATGACTAAGATTGATAGATACATTACCCATATTTGTTTCTCATTGGTGCAGATGATCATTAACATGACTTAGATTGATAGATACATTTCCATATTTGTTTAATATTGGTGCATATGATCATTAACATTACTATGATTGATCAATACATTGCCATATTTGCTTAATATTGGTGCAGATGATCATTAACATGACTAAGATTGATAGATTCATTTCCATATTTGTTTAATATTGGTGCAGATGGTCATTAACATGACTAAGATTGATAGATACATTTCCATATTTATCTGATAATGGTGCAGATGGTCATTACCATAACTAAGATTGATAGATACATACATTTCCATATTTGTTTAATACTGGTACAGATGATCATTAACATGCCTAAGATTGATAGATACATTTCCATATTTGTTTAATATTGATACAGATGATCATTAACACGACTTAGATTGATAGATACATTTTCATATTTGTTTAATACTGGTGCAATTTATAATTAACATGACTAAGATTGATAGATACATTTCCATATTTGTTTAATACTGGTACAAATGATCATTAACACGACTTAGATTGATAGATACATTTTCATATTTGTTTAATACTGGTGCAGATGATCATTAACATGACTAAGATTGATAGATACATTTCCATAAATATTTAATAATGGTACAGTTGATCATTAACATGACTAAGATTGATAGATGCATTTCCACATTTGTTTAATATTGGTGCAGATGATCATTAACATGACTTAGATTGATAGATACATTTCCACATTTGTTCTAAAATGTAGCAGATGATCATGAACATGACTCAGATTGATAAATACATTTCCAGATTTGTTTAATATTGGTGCAGATGATCATTAACATTACTAAGATAGATAGATACAGTTCCATATTTGTTTAACATTCGTGCAGATGATCATTAACCTGACTAAGATTGATAGATACTTTTCCATATTTGTTTAATATTGGTACCGATGATCATTAACATGACTAAGATTGATAGATATATTTCCATATTTGTTTGACATTGGTACAGATGATCATTAACATTACTATGATTGATAGATACATTTCAATATTTGTTGAACATTGGTGCAGATGATCATTAACATAACTATGATTGATAGATACATTTCCATATTTGTTTAATATTGGTGCAGATGATCATTAACATGACTAAGATTGATAGATACATTTCCATATTTGTTTAATATTGATGCAGATGATCATTAACATGACTAAGTTTGATATATACATTTCCATATGTGCTTAATATTGATACAGATGATCATTAACATGACTAAGATAGATAGATACATTTCCATATTTGTTTAATACTGGTACAGATGATCATTAACATGACTAAGATTGATAGATACATTTTGATATTTGTTCAATTTTGGTGCAGATGATCATTAACATGACTAACATTGATAGAAACATTTCCATATTTGTTTAATACTGGTGCAGACGATCATTAACATGACTAAGATTGATAGATACATTTCCATATTTGTTTAATATTGGTGCAGACGATCATTAACATGACTAAGATTGATAGATACATTTCCACATTTGTTTAAAATTTGACTTGACTTAGATTGATAGATACATTTCCACATTTGTTTAAAATTGGTGCAGATGATCATTAACATGACTAAGATTGATAGATACATTTCCATATTTGTTTAATATTGGTGGAGATGTTCAATAACATGACTATGATTGATAGATACATTTCCATATTTGTTTAACATTGGTACAGATGATCATTAACATGACTTAGATTGATAGATACATTTCCGTATTTGTTTAACATTGGTACAGATGATCATTAACTTGACTTAGATTCATAGATACATTTCCATATTTGTTGATTATTGGTGCAGATGATCATTAACATGACTAAGATTGATAGATACATTTCCACATTTGTTTAATTTTGGTACAGATGATCATTAACATTTCTAAGGTTGATAGATACATTTCCATATTTGATTAATACTGGTGCAGATGATCATTAACATGACTAAGATTGATAGATACATTTCCATATATATCTAATAATGGTACAGATGATCTTTAACATGACTAAGATTGATAGATACATTTCCACATTTGTTTCACATTGGTGGAGATGATCATTAACATGACTAAGATTGATAGATACATTTCAATATTTATCTAATAATGGTACAGATGGTCATTAACATGATTTAGATTGATAGATACATTTCCACATTTGTTTAATACTGGTGCAGATGATCATAAACATGACTAAGATTGATAGATACATTTCCATAATTATTTAATAATGGTACAGTTGATCATTAACATGACTAATATTGATAGATGCATTTCGACATTTGTTTAATATTGGTGCTGATGATCATTAACATGACTTAGATTGATAGATACATTTACACATTTGTTCTAAAATGTAGCAGATGATCATTAACATGACTAAGATTGATAAATACATATCCAGATTTGTTTAATATTGGTGCAGATGATCATTAACATGACTAAGATTGATAGATACAGTTCCATATTTGTTTAACATTGGTGCAGATGATCATTCACATGACTAAGATTGATAGATACTTTTCCATATTTGTTTAATATTGGTACCGATGATCATTAACATGACTAAGATTGATAGATATATTTCCATATTTGTTTAACATTTGTACAGATGATCATTAACATTACTATGATTGATAGATATATTTCAATATTTGTTTAACATTGGTGCAGATGATCATTAACATAACTATGATTGATAGATACATTTCCATATTTGTTTAGTATTGGTGCAGATGCTCATTAACATTACTAAGATTGATAGCTACATTTCCATATTTGTTTAACATTAGTGCAGATACTCATTAACATGACTAAGATTGATAGATACATTTCCATATTTGATTAACCTTTGTGCAGATGATCATTAACATGACTAAGATTGATAGATACATTTCCATATTTGTTTAACATTTGTGTAGATGATCATTAACATGACTAAGATTGAAAGATACATTTCCATATTTGTTTAACATTGGTGCATATGAACATTAACATGACTAAGATTGAAAGATAAATTTCCATATTTGTTTAATATTGGTGCAGATGATAATTAACATGACTAAGATTGATAGATACATTTCAATATTTGTTTAATATTGGTGCAGATGATCATTAACATGACTGAGTTTGATATATACATTTCCATATGTGTTTAATATTGATACAGATGATCATTAACATGACTAAGATTGATAGATACATTTCCATATTTGTTTAATACTGGTACAGATGATCATTAACATGACTAAGATTGATAGATACATTTTCATATTTGTTCAATTTTGGTGCAGATGATCATTAACATGACTAAGATTGATAGAAACATTTCCATATTTGTTTAATACTTGTGCAGACGATCATTAACATAATTAAGATTGATATATACA
Source organism: Panopea generosa (assembly GCA_029582155.1). Taxonomy (NCBI): domain Eukaryota; kingdom Metazoa; phylum Mollusca; class Bivalvia; order Adapedonta; family Hiatellidae; genus Panopea; species Panopea generosa. The sequence goes on from CM055898.1 coordinate 55,204,873, forward strand.
TTTCCATATTTGTTTAATATTGGTGCAGACGATCATTAACATGACTAAGATTGATAGATACATACATTTCCATATTTGTTTAATACTTGTACAGATGATCATTAACATGCCTAAGATTGATAGATACATTTCCATATTTGTTTAGTATTGGTACAGATGATCATTAACACGACTTAGATTGATAGATACATTTTCATATTTGTTTAATACTGGTGCAATTTATAATTAACATGACTAAGATTGATAGATACATTTCCATATTTGTTTAATACTGATGCAGATGATCATTAACATGACTTAGATTGATAGATACATTTCCATATTTATCTAATAATGGTACAGATGATCAATAACATGACTAAGATATATTGATAAATTTCCACATTTGTTTCACATTGGTGCAGATGATCATTAACATGACTAAGATTGATAAATACAGTTCCATATTTGTTTAATATTGGTACCGATTATCATTAACATGACTAAGATTAATAGATACATTTCCATATTTGTTTAACAATGGTACCAATGATCATTAACATTACTAAGATTGATAAATACATTTCCATATTTGTTTAACATTGGTGCAGATGATCATTAACATGACTAAGATTGATAGATACATTTCGATATTTGTTTAACATTGGTGCATATGCTCATTAACATGACTAAGATTGATAGATACATTTCCATATTTGTTTAACATTGGTGCAGATGATCATTAACATGACTAGGATTGATAGATACATTTCCATATTTGTTTAACATTGGTGCAGAGGAACATTAACATGACTTAGATTTATATATTCATTTCCATATGTGCTTAATATTGATACAGATGATCATTAACATGACTAAGATAGATAGATACATTTCCATATTTGTTTAATACTGGTACAGATGATCATTAACATGACTAAGATTGATAGATACATTTTGATATTTGTTCAATTTTGGTGCAGATGATCATTAACATGACTAACATTGATAGAAACATTTCCATATTTGTTTAATACTGGTGCAGACGATCATTAACATGACTAAGATTGATAGATACATTTCCATATTTGTTTAATATTGGTGCAGACGATCATTAACATGACTAAGATTGATAGATACATTTCCACATTTGTTTAAAATTTGACTTGACTTAGATTGATAGATACATTTCCACATTTGTTTAAAATTGGTGCAGATGATCATTAACATGACTAAGATTGATAGATACATTTCCATATTTGTTTAATATTGGTGGAGATGTTCAATAACATGACTATGATTGATAGATACATTTCCATATTTGTTTAACATTGGTACAGATGATCATTAACATGACTTAGATTGATAGATACATTTCCGTATTTGTTTAACATTGGTACAGATGATCATTAACTTGACTTAGATTCATAGATACATTTCCATATTTGTTGATTATTGGTGCAGATGATCATTAACATGACTAAGATTGATAGATACATTTCCACATTTGTTTAATTTTGGTACAGATGATCATTAACATTTCTAAGGTTGATAGATACATTTCCATATTTGATTAATACTGGTGCAGATGATCATTAACATGACTAAGATTGATAGATACATTTCCATATATATCTAATAATGGTACAGATGATCTTTAACATGACTAAGATTGATAGATACATTTCCACATTTGTTTCACATTGGTGGAGATGATCATTAACATGACTAAGATTGATAGATACATTTCAATATTTATCTAATAATGGTACAGATGGTCATTAACATGATTTAGATTGATAGATACATTTCCACATTTGTTTAATACTGGTGCAGATGATCATAAACATGACTAAGATTGATAGATACATTTCCATAATTATTTAATAATGGTACAGTTGATCATTAACATGACTAATATTGATAGATGCATTTCGACATTTGTTTAATATTGGTGCTGATGATCATTAACATGACTTAGATTGATAGATACATTTACACATTTGTTCTAAAATGTAGCAGATGATCATTAACATGACTAAGATTGATAAATACATATCCAGATTTGTTTAATATTGGTGCAGATGATCATTAACATGACTAAGATTGATAGATACAGTTCCATATTTGTTTAACATTGGTGCAGATGATCATTCACATGACTAAGATTGATAGATACTTTTCCATATTTGTTTAATATTGGTACCGATGATCATTAACATGACTAAGATTGATAGATATATTTCCATATTTGTTTAACATTTGTACAGATGATCATTAACATTACTATGATTGATAGATATATTTCAATATTTGTTTAACATTGGTGCAGATGATCATTAACATAACTATGATTGATAGATACATTTCCATATTTGTTTAGTATTGGTGCAGATGCTCATTAACATTACTAAGATTGATAGCTACATTTCCATATTTGTTTAACATTAGTGCAGATACTCATTAACATGACTAAGATTGATAGATACATTTCCATATTTGATTAACCTTTGTGCAGATGATCATTAACATGACTAAGATTGATAGATACATTTCCATATTTGTTTAACATTTGTGCAGATGATCATTAACATGACTAAGATTGAAAGATACATTTCCATATTTGTTTAACATTGGTGCATATGAACATTAACATGACTAAGATTGAAAGATAAATTTCCATATTTGTTTAATATTGGTGCAGATGATAATTAACATGACTAAGATTGATAGATACATTTCAATATTTGTTTAATATTGGTGCAGATGATCATTAACATGACTGAGTTTGATATATACATTTCCATATGTGTTTAATATTGATACAGATGATCATTAACATGACTAAGATTGATAGATACATTTCCATATTTGTTTAATACTGGTACAGATGATCATTAACATGACTAAGATTGATAGATACATTTTCATATTTGTTCAATTTTGGTGCAGATGATCATTAACATGACTAAGATTGATAGAAACATTTCCATATTTGTTTAATACTTGTGCAGACGATCATTAACATAATTAAGATTGATATATACATTTCCATATTTGTTTAATATTGGTGCAGACGATCATTAACATGACTAAGATTGATAGATACATACATTTCCATATTTGTTTAATACTTGTACAGATGATCATTAACATGCCTAAGATTGATAGATACATTTCCATATTTGTTTAGTATTGGTACAGATGATCATTAACACGACTTAGATTGATAGATACATTTTCATATTTGTTTAATACTGGTGCAATTTATAATTAACATGACTAAGATTGATAGATACATTTCCATATTTGTTTAATACTGATGCAGATGATCATTAACATGACTTAGATTGATAGATACATTTCCATATTTATCTAATAATGGTACAGATGATCAATAACATGACTAAGATATATTGATAAATTTCAACATTTGTTTCACATTGGTGCAGATGATCATTAACATGACTAAGATTGATAAATACAGTTCCATATTTGTTTAATATTGGTACCGATTATCATTAACATGACTAAGATTAATAGATACATTTCCATATTTGTTTAACAATGGTACCAATGATCATTAACATTACTAAGATTGATAAATACATTTCCATATTTGTTTAACATTGGTGCAGATGATCATTAACATGACTAAGATTGATAGATACATTTCGATATTTGTTTAACATTGGTGCATATGCTCATTAACATGACTAAGATTGATAGATACATTTCCATATTTGTTTAACATTGGTGCAGATGATCATTAACATGACTAGGATTGATAGATACATTTCCATATTTGTTTAACATTGGTGCAGAGGAACATTAACATGACTTAGATTGATAGATACATTTTCATATTTGTTTAATATTGATGCAGATGATCATTAACCTCACTATGATTGATAAAAACATTTCCATATTTGTTAAATACTGGTGCAGACGATCATTAACTTGACTAAGATTGATATATACATTTCCATATTTGTTTAATATTGTTGCAGACGATCATTAACATGACTAAGATTGATAGATACATACATTTCCATACTTGTTTAATACTGGTGCAGATGATCATTAACATGACTAAGATTGATAGATACATTTCCATATTTGTTTAGTACTGGTGCAGATGATCATTAACATGACTAAGATTGATAGATACTTTTCCATATTTATCTAATAATGGTAAAGATGATCATTAACATGACTAAGATTGATAGATACATTTCCACATTTGTTTAATACTGGTACAGAGGATCATTAACATGACTTAGATTGATAGATACATTTTCATATTTGTTCAATATTGGTGCAGATGATCATTAACATGACTAAGATTGATAGATACATTTTCATATTTGTTCAATATTGGTACAGATGATCATTAACATGACTAAGATTGATAGATACATTTCCATATTTGTTTAATACTGGTGCAGACGATCATTAACATGACTGAGATTGATAGATACATTTCCATATGTGTTTAATATTGGTGCAGACGATTATTAACATGACTTAGATTGATAGATACATACATTTCCATATTTGTTTAATACTGGTACAGACGATCATTATCATGACTAAGATTGATAGATACATTTCCATATTTATCTAATAATGGTGCAGATGATCATTAACATGACTAAGATTTATAGATAAATTTCCACATTTGTTTCACATTGGTGCAGATGATCATTAACATGACTAAGATTGATAGATACATTTCCATATTTATCTAATAATGGTACAGATGATCATTAACATTTCTAAGATTGATAGATACATTTCCATATTGATCTAATAATGGTACAGATGATCATTAACATGACTAAGATTGATAGATACATTTCCATATTTGTTTAATATTGGTGCAGATGATCATTAACATGATTAAGATTGATAGATACATTTCCATATTTCTTTATTATTGGTACAGATGATCATTGACATGACTTAGATTGATAGATACATTTCCATATTTATCTAATACTGGTGCATATGATCATTAACATGACTTAGATTGATAGATACATTTCCATATATATCTAATTATGGTGCAGATGGTCATTAACATGACTAAGATTGATAGATACATTTCTATATTTATCTAATACTGATGCAGATGATCATTAACATGACTTAGATTGATAGATACATTTCCATATTTATCTAATAATGGTGCAGATGGTCATTAACATGACTAAGATTGATAGATACATTTTCATATTGATCAAATATTGTTGTTGATGATCATTAACATTACTATGATTGATAGATACATTTCGATATTTGTTTAATACTGGTACAGATGATCATTAACATGACTTAGATTGATAGATACATTTCCATATTTGTTTAATATTGGTACATATGATCATTAACAGGACTAAGATTGATAGATACATTTCCATATTTATCAAATATTGGTACAGATGATCATTAACATGACTATGATTGATAGATACATTTCCCAATGTGTTTCACGTTGGTGCAGATGATCATTAACATGACTAAGATTGATAGATACTTTTCCATGTTTGTTTAATATTGGTGCAGATGATCATTAACATGACTATGATTGATAGAAACATTTTCATATTTATTTAATATTGGTGCAGATGATCATTAACATGACTATGATTTATAGATACATTTCTATATTTATTTAATATTGACCATATTAAGCTGAATTCAATGTTTCGATTTGAAAACAATAATTGCGAAATGATTTTCGTTACATTTCAATCTATATAATATACGTTACAGTTTGGTTATATATATAACGCCTCGACATGATATTGTTACATTCATATTATACAACGCATTCTTGTACAAAGATGTATGGTTGGACAATGATATCATTGACATACAAAACGATAATCATCTTCAACTAATAAACCAATCGATTCCACTTTTTGAAACTAATTACACCAGGGCGTGGCACCTGCTGTCACTTCCACTTGGACATGTTTAAAATTTGACTTGACTTAGATTGATAGATACATTTCCACATTTGTTTAAAATTGGTGCAGATGATCATTAACATGACTAAGATTGATAGATACATTTCCATATTTGTTGATTATTGGTGCAGATGATCATTAACATGACTAAGATTGATAGATACATTTCCACATTTGTTTAATTTTGGTACAGATGATCATTAACATTTCTAAGGTTGATAGATACATTTCCATATTTGATTAATACTGGTGCAGATGATCATTAACATGACTAAGATTGATAGATACATTTCCATATATATCTAATAATGGTACAGATGATCTTTAACATGACTAAGATTGATAGATACATTTCCACATTTGTTTCACATTGGTGGAGATGATCATTAACATGACTAAGATTGATAGATACATTTCAATATTTATCTAATAATGGTACAGATGGTCATTAACATGATTTAGATTGATAGATACATTTCCACATTTGTTTAATACTGGTGCAGATGATCATAAACATGACTAAGATTGATAGATACATTTCCATAATTATTTAATAATGGTACAGTTGATCATTAACATGACTAATATTGATAGATGCATTTCGACATTTGTTTAATATTGGTGCTGATGATCATTAACATGACTTAGATTGATAGATACATTTACACATTTGTTCTAAAATGTAGCAGATGATCATTAACATGACTAAGATTGATAAATACATATCCAGATTTGTTTAATATTGGTGCAGATGATCATTAACATGACTAAGATTGATAGATACAGTTCCATATTTGTTTAACATTGGTGCAGATGATCATTCACATGACTAAGATTGATAGATACTTTTCCATATTTGTTTAATATTGGTACCGATGATCATTAACATGACTAAGATTGATAGATATATTTCCATATTTGTTTAACATTTGTACAGATGATCATTAACATTACTATGATTGATAGATATATTTCAATATTTGTTTAACATTGGTGCAGATGATCATTAACATAACTATGATTGATAGATACATTTCCATATTTGTTTAGTATTGGTGCAGATGCTCATTAACATTACTAAGATTGATAGCTACATTTCCATATTTGTTTAACATTAGTGCAGATACTCATTAACATGACTAAGATTGATAGATACATTTCCATATTTGATTAACCTTTGTGCAGATGATCATTAACATGACTAAGATTGATAGATACATTTCCATATTTGTTTAACATTTGTGCAGATGATCATTAACATGACTAAGATTGAAAGATACATTTCCATATTTGTTTAACATTGGTGCATATGAACATTAACATGACTAAGATTGAAAGATAAATTTCCATATTTGTTTAATATTGGTGCAGATGATAATTAACATGACTAAGATTGATAGATACATTTCAATATTTGTTTAATATTGGTGCAGATGATCATTAACATGACTGAGTTTGATATATACATTTCCATATGTGTTTAATATTGATACAGATGATCATTAACATGACTAAGATTGATAGATACATTTCCATATTTGTTTAATACTGGTACAGATGATCATTAACATGACTAAGATTGATAGATACATTTTCATATTTGTTCAATTTTGGTGCAGATGATCATTAACATGACTAAGATTGATAGAAACATTTCCATATTTGTTTAATACTTGTGCAGACGATCATTAACATAATTAAGATTGATATATACATTTCCATATTTGTTTAATATTGGTGCAGACGATCATTAACATGACTAAGATTGATAGATACATACATTTCCATATTTGTTTAATACTTGTACAGATGATCATTAACATGCCTAAGATTGATAGATACATTTCCATATTTGTTTAGTATTGGTACAGATGATCATTAACACGACTTAGATTGATAGATACATTTTCATATTTGTTTAATACTGGTGCAATTTATAATTAACATGACTAAGATTGATAGATACATTTCCATATTTGTTTAATACTGATGCAGATGATCATTAACATGACTTAGATTGATAGATACATTTCCATATTTATCTAATAATGGTACAGATGATCAATAACATGACTAAGATATATTGATAAATTTCAACATTTGTTTCACATTGGTGCAGATGATCATTAACATGACTAAGATTGATAAATACAGTTCCATATTTGTTTAATATTGGTACCGATTATCATTAACATGACTAAGATTAATAGATACATTTCCATATTTGTTTAACAATGGTACCAATGATCATTAACATTACTAAGATTGATAAATACATTTCCATATTTGTTTAACATTGGTGCAGATGATCATTAACATGACTAAGATTGATAGATACATTTCGATATTTGTTTAACATTGGTGCATATGCTCATTAACATGACTAAGATTGATAGATACATTTCCATATTTGTTTAACATTGGTGCAGATGATCATTAACATGACTAGGATTGATAGATACATTTCCATATTTGTTTAACATTGGTGCAGAGGAACATTAACATGACTTAGATTGATAGATACATTTTCATATTTGTTTAATATTGGTGCAGATGATCATTAACCTCACTATGATTGATAAAAACATTTCCATATTTGTTAAATACTGGTGCAGACGATCATTAACTTGACTAAGATTGATATATACATTTCCATATTTGTTTAATATTGTTGCAGACGATCATTAACATGACTAAGATTGATAGATACATACATTTCCATACTTGTTTAATACTGGTGCAGATGATCATTAACATGACTAAGATTGATAGATACATTTCCATATTTGTTTAGTACTGGTGCAGATGATCATTAACATGACTAAGATTGATAGATACTTTTCCATATTTATCTAATAATGGTAAAGATGATCATTAACATGACTAAGATTGATAGATACATTTCCACATTTGTTTAATACTGGTACAGAGGATCATTAACATGACTTAGATTGATAGATACATTTTCATATTTGTTCAATATTGGTGCAGATGATCATTAACATGACTAAGATTGATAGATACATTTTCATATTTGTTCAATATTGGTACAGATGATCATTAACATGACTAAGATTGATAGATACATTTCCATATTTGTTTAATACTGGTGCAGACGATCATTAACATGACTGAGATTGATAGATACATTTCCATATGTGTTTAATATTGGTGCAGACGATTATTAACATGACTTAGATTGATAGATACATACATTTCCATATTTGTTTAATACTGGTACAGACGATCATTATCATGACTAAGATTGATAGATACATTTCCATATTTATCTAATAATGGTGCAGATGATCATTAACATGACTAAGATTTATAGATAAATTTCCACATTTGTTTCACATTGGTGCAGATGATCATTAACATGACTAAGATTGATAGATACATTTCCATATTTATCTAATAATGGTACAGATGATCATTAACATTTCTAAGATTGATAGATACATTTCCATATTGATCTAATAATGGTACAGATGATCATTAACATGACTAAGATTGATAGATACATTTCCATATTTGTTTAATATTGGTGCAGATGATCATTAACATGATTAAGATTGATAGATACATTTCCATATTTCTTTATTATTGGTACAGATGATCATTGACATGACTTAGATTGATAGATACATTTCCATATTTATCTAATACTGGTGCATATGATCATTAACATGACTTAGATTGATAGATACATTTCCATATATATCTAATTATGGTGCAGATGGTCATTAACATGACTAAGATTGATAGATACATTTCTATATTTATCTAATACTGATGCAGATGATCATTAACATGACTTAGATTGATAGATACATTTCCATATTTATCTAATAATGGTGCAGATGGTCATTAACATGACTAAGATTGATAGATACATTTTCATATTGATCAAATATTGTTGTTGATGATCATTAACATTACTATGATTGATAGATACATTTCGATATTTGTTTAATACTGGTACAGATGATCATTAACATGACTTAGATTGATAGATACATTTCCATATTTGTTTAATATTGGTACATATGATCATTAACAGGACTAAGATTGATAGATACATTTCCATATTTATCAAATATTGGTACAGATGATCATTAACATGACTATGATTGATAGATACATTTCCCAATGTGTTTCACGTTGGTGCAGATGATCATTAACATGACTAAGATTGATAGATACTTTTCCATGTTTGTTTAATATTGGTGCAGATGATCATTAACATGACTATGATTGATAGAAACATTTTCATATTTATTTAATATTGGTGCAGATGATCATTAACATGACTATGATTTATAGATACATTTCTATATTTATTTAATATTGACCATATTAAGCTGAATTCAATGTTTCGATTTGAAAACAATAATTGCGAAATGATTTTCGTTACATTTCAATCTATATAATATACGTTACAGTTTGGTTATATATATAACGCCTCGACATGATATTGTTACATTCATATTATACAACGCATTCTTGTACAAAGATGTATGGTTGGACAATGATATCATTGACATACAAAACGATAATCATCTTCAACTAATAAACCAATCGATTCCACTTTTTGAAACTAATTACACCAGGGCGTGGCACCTGCTGTCACTTCCACTTGGACATGTTTTACTGGGTAGTTAATACCATGGTGTGTCACCTGCTGTCACTTCCACTTGGACATGTTTTACTGGGTAGTTTATACCAGGGCGTGGCACCTGTTGTCACTTCCACTTGGACATGTTTTACTGGGTAGTTTATATTTGAAACTAATTACACCAGGGCGTGGCACCTGCTGTCACTTCCACTTGGACATGTTTTACTGGGTAGTTTATACCAGGGTGTGTCACCTGCTGTCACTTCCACTTGGACATGTTTTACTGGGTAGTTTATATTTGAAACTAATTACACCAGGGCGTGGCACCTGCTGTCACTTCCACTTGGACATGTTTTACTAGGTAGTTTATACCAGGGCGTGGCACCTGTTGTCACCTCCGTTTGTACATGTTTTACTGGGTAGTTTATACCAGGGCGTGGCACCTGTTGTCACTTCCACTTGGACATGTTTTACTAGGTAGTTTATACCAGGGCGTGGCACCTGTTGTCACCTCCGTTTGGACATGTTTAACTGGGTAGTTTATACCAGTGCGTGGCACCTGTTGTCACCTCCGTTTGGACATGTTTTACTGGGTAGTTTATACCAGGGCTTGACAACTGTTGTCACTTACACTTGGACATGTTTTACTTGGTAGTTTATACCAGGGAGTGGCACCTGCTGTCACTTCCGTTTGGATATGTTTTACTAGGTAGTTTATATTTGAAACTAATTACACCAGGGCGTGGCACCTGCTGTCACTTCTATTTGGGTGTTTGGATGTTTTTTTTCTGAGGAAAAATACTTCATTGCAATTCTCTTGACAATATATTGAATGATATGCATCTTTTATGCAAACCATTTCAAATAAAAACAAAATTCAAGAGCTCATGAGTTGGAATAAAAGTCAGTGTGTAAGTGCCATCTAGTGGTTATTCACAATGTTTCTACGAATAAATATTTAGTTTAAACATTACTTTTTGTTTGTGCCGGTTCATTTTAAACCAGATATGATATTTAAGTCGTTTATTTCTATTTAGCGAATTATCAGTAAAATGATAACCGCACATCAGTCAATTCGGATTGATCATTCAAATGAATATTTGATTAGTTATCTTAAAATTTTAAAACATAAAAAAGGCATTTTAAATTTTAAATTTTCTTTTCGAATTCTCCGACCTAAACTAAGGTCAGGCCATTCTCCGCGTTTTCAAACAAGGACTTCAATGTAATTAAAGAAATATGAACGTTGACTTTTAAATATAAATATAGGATGTATTTTTATGAAGGACCATAAGAGTGAAAAATATACTTTAACAAACATTAACCATATATCAATTATTGAGACAGTTCCCTCTCCGGCTCTCTCAGAAATAAAACGTTCGTGGCTGTGTTTTGTTTCTCTATCAGGTAGCATACACTATAAACAATGCGTTGCATTTCAAATTAGATTTAACGTCATTTTTACCACACTACATGTTGTATAGGTAATGTGTATTTATAAGTCAAGCAAAATTCACGTGCAATTTTACTTTGATGTTTATACGCATGAATAGCTCTATTCAATTCCTACACAATGGTATATACATGTATCTGCTAAAATAAAGGATGCCAGAGTTATAGTCATTTCAATATAGGCAGTCGTTGACCACTTTTGTCAAAATAGAAACGAATGGTAAATAATGAGGAAATACGGTTTAATATAAAAGTTCGTACTAAACTCGGTTATTCCCTAAATATATATTTTTGATGAAATCACACGGGTTTATGAGTGTCTTATGGGACAGTTCGTAGATGGAAAAAGTAATTTGATTCAGGTGTAGTCTGTTAAAATGAAGCAGAATCTGGTCGGCCAGGACTGCAGCATGTAAGAAAATCGAGTCTAAAATTATAGAAAGTATTTGAAATGTACGCGATATGATGTGAGTGCTATAGTATGCATTGCAGCCGTTTCACTATCTTCAACTCATTTCGTTCTGAGAAAAATATGGAAATTTTATGCTAGGTGGGTGTCCCATTTATTATTCTGTTTTTTTTTTCATCTCTGTTGAAGGTTTAGCAATACAAGCACCGGTAAACAAGCCTTAGGGTAAAAGTGTGACTGGAAGATACTATCGTGATGTGGTACTACTAAAACTGAAAAAGTACTACGAAAAACGTCACTCAGTCACTGGACTCAAACATGTTCGCTATTTGCATGACAATGCCCCACCCCACACCCCCTCCGCACACAACTCTGTCCTTGTAAAATATGTTTTGATGTCGAAAAAAGTTACAGAGCTACCACAACCCCCTTACTCTAATGGCCTTACCCCATGTGACTTCTTTCTCTTTTCCAAATTAACAAAACTTCCTCTCTGGTTGTAAATATGGGTCACAGCAGGTTCTCGATTCTGCAGTAGACCAGTGCCTTCGTAAAATACCACACTCAAACTACCCTGACCCTTTCCAAAAATTGATCCACAGCCTAAAATTATGTATATCTACCCGGGTAGAGTACTTTGAGGGTATGAAATGAAGACATTAGCGATTTAGTTAGTTATTAATTGTTAGAGGACATATACACAATACATTACGAACACCCCCTCGTATATGGCACCTAATGAGGGAAGACGCGACACTCCGAGTAGAACCACCATGTTCATTTCATTACATCGCCATCATACGTTATGCACGTCTTGAACTGAAACTTAGTTAACCTAGAGCTAATATCAAAAGTATTTATATAAGAGTAATTGTAGTGACAACGTTAATTGATCAGCACGTCTTGTACTGAAACTTGGCTAACTTATAGCTAATCTGAAATGTATTTATATAAGAGTAATTGTAGTGACAACGTTAATTGATCAGCATGTCTTGTACTGAAACTTGGCTAACTTATAGCTAATCTGAAATGTATTTATATAAGAGTAATTGTAAAGTGACAACGTTAATTGATCAGCACGTCTTGTACTGAAACTTGGCTAACTTATAGCTAATCTGAAATGTATTTATATAAGAGTAATTGTAAAGTGACAACGTTAATTGATCAGCACGTCTTGTACTGAAACTTGGCTAACTTATAGCTAATCTGAAATGTATTTATATAAGAGTAATTGTAAAGTGACAACGTTAATTGATCAGCACGTCTTGTACTGAAATTAAGCTATATATACACTGTTTTAATATTGAGTATGTTGGCTTGAACATATGTATATAGTTTACCTGATATATATTGTTTCATTATGAGTATGCTGGTTTGAACGTATGTGTGTAGTTTACATGATATATATTAATTTGATAGTGAGTATGCTGGTCTGAACGTATGTATGTAGTTTACCTGATATATATTGTTTTAATATTGAGTATGCTGGTTTAAACGTATGTATGTAGTTCACTAAATATATATTGTTTCATAATTGAGTATGCTGGTTTGAACGTATGTGTGTAGTTTACTTGTTATATATTGTTTTATTAGTGAGTATACTGGTTTGAACGTATGTGTGTAGTTTTTTTGTTATATATATTGTTTTAATATTGAGTATGCTTGTTGGGACGTATGTGTGTAGTTTACTTGATATATATTGTTTTATTAGTGAGTAAACTGGTTTGAACATATGTGTGTAGTTTACTTTATATATATTGTTTCATTATTGAGTATGCTGGTTTAAACATTTGTGTGTAGTTTACTTGATATTTATTGTTTTATTATTGAGTATGCTGGTTTGAACGTATGTGTGTAGTTTACTTGTTATATATATTGTTGTAATATTGAGTATGCTGGTTTGAACGTATGTGTGTAGTTTACTTGATATATATTGGTTTAATACTGAGCATGCTGGTTTGAAAGTATGTGTGTAGTTTATTTGTTATATATAATGTTTTCATATTGAGTATGCTGGTTTGAACGTATGTGTGTAGTTTACTTGTTATATATATTGTTTTATTATTGAGTATGCTGGTTTGAACGTATGTGTGTAGTTTACCTGATGTTTATTGTTTTAATATTGAGCATGCTGATTTGAAAGTATGTGTGTAGTTTATTTGTTATATATATTGATTTAATATTGAGTATGCTAATTTGTCCGTATGTATGTAGTTTTGTTATATATATTATTAAAATATTGAGTTTGCTGGCTTGAAACTCTTCCGTTTGTATGTAGTTTACTTGTTATATATTGTTTTATTAATTGGTATGCTGGTTTGAACGTATGTGTGTAGTTTACTTGTTATATATTGTTTTATTATTAAGTATGCTGGTTAGGACATTTGTGTGTAGTTTACTTGTTATCTATTGTTTTATCATTGGGTATACTGGTTGGAACGTATATGAGTAGTTTATTTGTTATATATTGTTTTATCATTGAGTAGGCTGGGTTGATCGTATGTATGTAGTTTACTTTTAATATTTAGTATACTGGTTTGAACGTCTTCCGTATGTATGTATTTTACTTTTAATATTTAATATACTGGTTTGAACTTTTTTTTATATAAAATATTATGTTGTTTACTTATAATATAATGTTTTAATATTTTATGTTGCCAGGTTTTAAATTCTTACGTATTTATGTAGTTTACTTTTAATACTTAGTATGCTGGTTTTAACATTTTCCGTATGTATGTAATTTACTTGTTATATGTTCTTTTTATAATTGAATATGCTGATTGGACGTATGTGCGTAGTTAACTAGCTTTGTATTCTTTTAATGTTGAGTATGCAAGTTTGAACTTATTCATGTAGTTTACATGTTTTATACATTTCAATATTGAGTATACTTGTTTGAACGCTTCATCTCCCGTTAAATATATAGTTTATAAGTTTGACATATTGACTATGTCGGATCGAATATAATAATGAATCAATATTTAAATCGACATAATTATCAATAGTTTATCAAACCTGTGACAATTTATATTGACAAATCACATGTCCACATTAATACTGAGTTGCTTGACATGATAAAATGTGCATAGATCACAAGCTGTAAAATATTCATTTTGCTTGTATGATTGATGTATTACTACTTTACAAGATCCCAGGAAACTAAACTTAGAGTAATTGTGTGTAGTATTTAAGAGAATATCTCCACATTGAATGTTAATTAGGAAAATATGTGTCCCAAAGAAGACTAGGTTTACTATCGCATAAATTATAACTGTTTTCCTTAAGTGAACAACAATATAATTTAAATTACGTTTATTCTCATTGTGTTGTTTTTTTACTCATTTTGCCTCCTTATTTATACAGACATGTAAATGAGAAAGGGGGCGGCAAATATTTGAATACCGAGTTACACTCATTTTCAAAATGAGTTTTAATGTGGCAGACAGGAGTCGATTATCGTAACATTGGCGCGATATATATATATAGAGCGGTATTCAACATAGACACAGTATGCATGTATTAAGGAAGATGTCCAGCTTGACAGCTTATGTTTATTATCGCGTATAATGCGAACAACAATTATCCGTTAAATTACGTTAATTCTCATTGTATTAGGTAAACCAGAATTAAAACAAAAGATAGTTATTCAACATGATTGGCAGAATGCTTTTCATACCAATTTTCGCATTCAACAACTTGGCGTTTGACTGAATCTTTGGGTTCATCTATTGGAGATGAAATATGTACGATTCTCTCGGACGTTTCGTTTAGTTTTTCCAGTTCTCCAATCAACTGTTCATGTTTTAGATTAAGCTGGTGCAGCTTGTTAATTAAAATCGTACGTATACCCTCCATGTTGAAATGTACAAAGTAAAATTTTTAAAATATTAAAACTTTCTCACCAAGTTCGTTTACATTTACAGCTACAATATTAAAACGTTCGGTTTTGTTTACAATGCGATTCAACTCAGTCAACACGAACTGACCTATAGCTATAATATGCATCATCAGAAATGAACGCAAAACTGCGCTATCTCTTAAATAACTTTCGAAATATATCCGTACGATTACCGCAGTTCTCTTATAAAACCTGAAAACCGATAGCGTGCTATTCTTCTATTTTAAAACTTAATATACCTGTACGAAGTTCTAACGCCTTCAGCGAAAAGAAAATAATTGATAATCAATTATTTATAATATTTTATATATGTCATAAATAAACCTTATTGTTACCGAGATTACACAGAACAATGCGTTATAGTTCTAAATATATTATAAATTGAATACTATTTTGTTAAAAACTAACCAGCAAAATATAGAGAACTGTATATTATTTCAGGTAACTTTATATATCAAACACGTAAGTTCACCTTTCGCTGATATTTTCTGCATTAACCTGACACCCCTTTTGTCGTAGATAATAAAACCTAATACGCTTGTTCAACGTCGTTGATAGACAATGCCATTACAGAAACGGGGGTAGTCTTTAAATAAGCAAATTAAACGAGATATCTAATAAAACATTGATCCGATACTCGTTCGGCCGTTTCCGTAAGCGATCGATTGTGATAGCTGCTGCTGAAACCACGTTCGTTCGCTTTCGGTGATTATTGATTTTCTTTGTATACGGTTTGCCCACAAAATGCAACATTTGCCCCAAAAATGCAACAGTAAAACTGTCTATTTTCAATCAACATAATTATACTACTCTCTTTGATACGTGCAGGGACAAACCCGCTACAATACTCGTTGATACCTGTATATAAAAGTCAGTGGTAAACCCTCTGTAATACTCGTTGATACCTGTATATAACGGTCAGTGGCAAACCCTCTGTAATATTCGTTGATACCTGTATATAACGGTCAGTGGCAAACCCTCTGTAATACTCGTTGATACCTGTATATAATAGTCAGTGACAAACCCACTGTAATATCCGTTGATACATGTATATAACGGTCAGGGCAAACCCACTGTAACAACCGTTGATACCTGTATATAACGGTCAGGGACAAACAACCTGTTATACTCATTGCTAAATTTATATAACGGTCAGTGTCAAACCCACTGTATAACTTGTTGATTCCTGTATATAACAGTCAGGGACAAACAACCTGTTATACTCGTTGATACCTGTATTTAACGACCAGGGGCAAACCCTCTGTAATACTCTTTGATACATGTATATTACGGTCAGTGTCAAACCTTCTGTAAAACTTGTTGATACATGTATATAAAGATCAGTGGCAAACCCTCTGTAACACTTGTTGATACCTGTATGTAACGGTCAGTGGCAAACCCTCTGTAACACTTGTTGATACCTGTATGTCAGTGGCAAACCCTCTGTAACACTTGTTGATACCTGTATGTAACGGTCAGTGGCAAACCCTCTGTAACACTTGTTGATACCTGTATATCAGTGGCAAACCCTCTGTAACACTTGTTGATACCTGTATGTAACGGTCAGTGGCAAACCCTCTGTAACACTTGTTGATACCTGTATGTCAGTGACAAACCCTCTGTAACACTTGTTGATACCTGTATATCAGTGGCAAACCCTCTGTAACACTTGTTGATACCTGTATGTCAGTGGCAAACCCTCTGTAACACTTGCTGATACCTGTATGTCAGTGGCAAACCCTCTGTTACACTTGTTGATTCCTGTATGTCAGTGGCAAACCCTCTGTAACACTTGTTGATACCTGTATGTAACGGTCAGTGGCAAACCCTCTGTTACACTTGTTGATACCTGTATATCAGTGGCAAACCCTCTGTAACACTTGTTGATACCTGTATGTCAGTGGCAAACCCTCTGTAACACTTGTTGATACCTGTATGTCAGTTGCAAACCCCTCTGTAACACTTGTTGATACCTGTATGTAACGGTCAGTGGCAAACCCTCTGTAACACTTGTTGATACCTGTATGTCAGTGGCAAACCCTCTGTAACACTTGTTGATACCTGTATGTAACGGTCAATGGCAAACCCTCTGTAACACTTGTTGATACCTGTATGTCAGTGGCAAACCCTTTGTAACACTTGTTGATACCTGTATGTAACGGTCAATGGCAAACCCTCTGTAACACTTGTTGATACCTGTATATCAGTGGCAAACCCTCTGTAACACCTGTTGATACCTGTATGTAACGGTCAGTGGCAAACCCTCCGAAACACTTGTTGATACCTGTATATCAGTGGCAAACCCTCCGTAACACTTGTTGGTACCTGTATGTCAGTGGCAAACCCTCTGTAACACTTGTTGATACCTGTATGTCAGTGGCAAACCCTCTGTTATATCGTTGATATCTTTATTGAACGGTCAGTGACAAACCACCTGTAATAGTAACTGATCTTCGTATAGGACCAGTGTTATCCCTATTTACTTGACAAACTAGTTAACGCCAATTGTTATCCAAGTTATTCCAATCTTAGAAAGTCGACATGAAAATGTTTTGTTGCGGAATCAATGATACATTGAATATTACAAAAGAAAAAATTACAACACTCTGTCAGTAACGTTTTGCTTCTTTTTTTTTCTATGATAGCAGAATGAAGTCAGTTAGTTAGTGTTTTGTATTTCGATATTCAGTTTGAACATAACCATGACCTAAACATTGTATTACATTGATGTGCGGCAAACTGCATATAATGTACATTTATACGCACAGAACTAGTGTTGATTAATTTTATTGTATTAGCTTTCGAGGAATATTATGACGCCATATGACTGGACCAATACGAAACGAATTTGGCCAATACGAAAAACAAGGCAAAATGGAACCAAAACTGGGCAAATACAACTACTTCCGGTTGCGTATATCAAGGTTGACGTATTTGGCCGGGAGGTTATATTTTGTTTTTGTATTCAACTTGAAACTAGCTCTGACGTATTTGACCGGGCTGTTATATTCAGTAAAGGTATTCAACTTGAAACTAGCTTCGACGTATTTGGCCGGGCTGTTATATTTAGTAACGGTTTTCAACTTGAAACTAACTCTGACGTATTTGGCTTGGTTTGGTATTAGGGATTAATAAAAACAAGTTGGAAGAAGTCAATATTCTAGTATGTTGATTAGCCTCCGCTGAAATGAACAAATGCTATTTACCACCTACAAGGTCCTTATTGTTACGTTAACTAAACGTGTATTAACTTTGTTTCGGACATTACTCAACAAAACTTTGTCATAAGACAAAAACCTCGGGAAATTCTAATGACGTTTTAGCTAAATGAAATGTCCTTGCAACATATATTGTGTTGTTTTTTTACCTCATTCTCGTTAGCTATTTGAAAAATTGCTTTAGATATACCTGTTTCAATTGGCTTGCTATTGTACATAACACGTCATCGGAATTTACCCAAAGTTTATGAGGACGCGAGGACCATCGATATAGCTGTTTTCTTTGCTCAGTAAAAGATTATTATGACCTGACCTTTATACCAGCTGTCTCCATACACAGCAGTTACAAAATCATGTGTTACTAGACTGACATTTAGAACTGACTGTAACTTACCTTCTGATTGAAGATGCATGTCCACTTGGTTCAGAACAGGCTTAGAAGTACTTTTCGATGTGGGAGGCACTTTTACAACCTTCCTGGTAGTGACTTGTCTCCAATTTTGGCAAGCACCATTACCAGAAATACATACCTGGCAATAACAACTGGTGTTTCGAACGAATGACGTTGACTTACTGGCGCAATAGACAGCATGGACTTTCATTGTACCTGGTACATGGCGCAACTGATCAAAGGGATTTTTTTTATTAAACTTATCTTTTCTACAATTGATGAGTCCGGTGTAACATTAAATTTTGACCCCGTTAAAAAATGACCCATGGGTCACTTTTCAACGGATGAGTGATCAATTTTTAACATTGACTTATATTATGAATTTGGATGTTCTCGTGGATAAAAATAGTGAATTATAACCGGAAAATGTTGGTACATAATATATCAAGAAAAGTCCTTGGATATATATATATATAAATGGCCAGTATGCTATAGATACGTTGTTTTATTGGTGATAACACGTGTGGTATCGGAATGGTGTTTGTTTTGATTGAATTTCGTAAATGGAGTTGTTGTTTCACAAGTTAAGAATGCGATGCAGCATTCCTACATCAACTCTCTCTCTCTCTTTGTCTCCGTCTCTCTCTCTTTGTTACCCGGGCATCGGCGTCACATTTTCAGTTAAAACTTTGCATGCAAGTTACTGTCATGCAAATATCTCAGTAACCACTTACTTGATTGATTTGAAACTTCAACAAGTCTTCAGCATTATCAAACAATCAAATTAATTAACTCTTGGTTGAATTTAATGCAAATTACGGCCATTGTTCGACTGGTTAAAGTTTTCCGTGCAACTTGATATCATGCACATATCTCAGTAACTTCATATGCGATTGATTTAAAACAGCACTAACGCCCTCGTGTTATCAAACATAGTCTCCCAGCTAAATCCCTACCTTTGATGGTGATTTTGACAACAATTATCCCCATTTTCTGCATTTGTATATTTTTCCTATTTAACACTCATCTGACTCACGGAGAGGGCCGAATTTAATGTTGGAAGAATTTGTGGCCCAACCCAATTTCAATATTATAGATAGAAATAAAATATGTTTAAACCACAAACAAACATCTTGGTTAAACTTCTTTCCTAACTTAAAACGTTTTATAACTCAGAAACAGATATAGAACCCAAAACTTAATAACACTCACTTGTGTGTGAAAAGTGCATGTGTATAACAATTGATATATCTTCGTCAGGTCTTTAGTACTTATTGACAGAGCAGTGCAAATAGTCCAACACGCTGTCTTACGGACATGTCTTGTTTTTCTACCAATACATTCCTATTTTTGATGCAAGTCATTAACTTTTTTTGTAATTTGTAAATATATTTAACAGCATAAACATAAACGAGAATGCAGATTGTTCATTGCTGTTAAAGGGAGTTTTGCATTATATGATGATATGGTTAAATTAAATGGTTCGCATGAATTTTGTCAATGTCAGTTTGAAAAGGAATTGTTTTTTTTTTTTTTTTTATCACTAACTGCTATAGCAACCAGTTGTAATCATAGCAACATGGGGCACGGCAGACGCAATGCCATATTACAAAAGGTTTAGATTCCCATCTAGATTTTTTGAAGAAAATAACTCAGGAAGGCCGGGCACATTTTTTTATTTATAGGTGACATTGACTTCTCAAGGGTTTCGGACAGGTGTGGATGGGGAAGAGAATTTAAACTTTTTTTCTATGGCCTAAAAACCTACAATCCATCAAATTTTAAGGACGAAATAACAACTTGTATAAATGTTGGTTATATTTTAATCAGGCCTGGGTTATGTTTAACCAAAACTTAAAAACACTTATATTAATGATATCTGGTATTTAAATATTAGTTATTTTAAGACTTAGGATAAAGATAACCAAGAGTTAAAATTAAACCAACGTTTATACAATTGGCTGCTGAAGTCCAAACTATTCCACAGTTATACACTCGGTGGGAAATGAAATAGCATTGTACCTACTTCCGACTTGTACTTCCAACTGTGAATGCGAACCCGCCTGAGTAGCGCAATGGTAGCGTACATGCTTGTCAATTCAGAGGTCCCGGATTCGATTCCCGACTGGCACGTTCTTTGTGACAAAATGTTCTCCGCCTATGTTTCAAGTGGGGAAGTTGTCAGTTACTTGCAAAGATCGATTAGTACTGAATTCCTGGAAAACCGTTGGGATACCTGACCGCCATTATATAACTGAAAACTGTTGAAGTGGCATTAAACTCATTCCACTCAATCAACTTGTAAACTAGGTTATAAAGAATCCGGTTATAAGGAATTGTCAGATACAGGCATGTTTTTGTTAAATAACTTTACGTTTATATATATATACTGTTTTAGGTATATATACTTTAAGAGTTACTATAGCTGGCAATATACTTAGTAAGTTATCCAAGGACAAAACAATTACTGCACAGTTTGGTGTAATTTAATACAATGGGATTACAGCCAGTCTTCCTCGTCACAGAGAAGACTGAAAACATTAGGATCCATCTGATTAATTGCAATTTGTTTTGTTCCTGCAATATCGTAGGGCTTATCCTTAACGGTGTAGCTGCAATATACATAAAACACTGTACATGGCACACTGTACATGCCCACCCTCAACACACACATACACACCGGCGCAGCTACACGAAGCCACTGCAGGCTTAGGCCTGCACTTTTCCCAGAAAAATAAAAGTAATTGATATATGTGTTTACATAGAACAATACACACACAGTCCCTGATAATACACCATTGGTCATTTACATTTTAAACAAAATATGGCAGAGTACCTCTGAGCCCCCATCAAAATGTCTAGATATGCAGGTTTACTTTGACCAAGCTAGGCCACTGTCATATACACACCACCTACATAAATTTGCAGGAGTGGTGGGGGACACTCTCCTCTACGTCTTGGCTCGTAGTACTGGGAGTGAAACTCGATTAAGATTCACTTTATAATACATTTTATAATTTAGTCTTAAGTTTCTTGTGTGTCTGCGAGTGTATTTCCTTAATAAAAGCGTTTTAAATAAAAAAAAAACTATTACAGTAAATACTTATCATCCTCCTCCCCCGTAAAACTCACTAGAATGCATGATTTGATCCTTTACGTCTTGACTCGCAGTGTACTAGGTTTCATACTCGTTGGAGATTCGCTTTTAAATACATCTAAGTGTGTGTGTGTGTGTGTGCGTGCGTTCGTGCGTGCGTGCGTGAATGTAGCCGTTAAGTGTTTAACATATCAAACATTCAAGTTTCGGAGCTGTTCCCCGTATCCCAATAGCGGAAGTAGAGTAGTATTACCGCTACCAGCGGGGGAGGGACACCCTTCCCACACACTACCCCCAGGTTGCCTCTCTGCAACAACTTTAGTGCTATTACAGCAACTAAAGTATCGTTTACCTAAAATACGTATAATTACGCTAAGTTACTCGAAAAGGCAAGCCGTTCCTTTTAGAACGAAATTTTATTAATTGAAATAAAAACAGTATCTTGCATTTTGTGTGTTATAAATGGATTATAGATGGATGTTGTGTATTTAATGTCAATTGAAATGCTTACCATGGGTTATGTTTAATTGCTGCAACATGCGACATAAGTCAGGTGATGTTTTGCTTGTATTTAACAAACCGTTAAAAAATGACCCCATGTCTAATCAAAATTTAACACTGATCAGTTTTCAACGACTGTTTTGATCAGAATTTAATGTTTAAATGTGACCCGGGTCAATTTTCAACATTGAACAATGACCCTTGGGTTCATTTTTCAACGGGGTCAAAATTTAATGTTAAACCGGCGTATTGCAACTGAACATCCTCCAGGAGATAAACTCAATGAATGAGGAGGGGATATTTAATAATATTATCATATCCAAACATTAAACAGAAACGAGGCTGTGGAAGCAAATGAAGATTGTTGTTGTTGTTGTTGTTGTTGTTATGGTTAATATCATGTTTATTTCAGCATTCAAATTTAACTTTCTGTATTGAAAGATCTGTTTTGAATGTTGTTGTCATTCATTGAAAATAAATTGCATAACATGTAATATGTTTTAAAATGAAGTTAAAAGAGTATAAGTTAAAACAATTATGAATACACGCCATGCCGTCGGTACGTATTATAATTACTACTTATATTGATAATGTTTATGATACTCTGGTGACTGTGCCCTTGAATGTTATGTGTTCTGATTGTCATGTAATTTCTTATTTTTCATACATAAACTGTTTATTTATATTGCCTTTGGATCAGTCTGATCCATGAGGCTTAACATATTCAATACAATACACGTGACAACACAATTATTATACATAACGACAATAAAGTACATATGATCAATATACAACAAGAATATCAAAGCCCACATGGGCTTATGTGTGCATAAACATTTCAACAATTTCAAATATTAGACGAACTAAACTTAGCAATAACACAAATACATCAGTACAATTATTGATATAAATATATCTGAGAGAAGGAAATTTATCATTTTGATACATTTCTTCATTTCTTTTCATAAAATATTTAAAAATGCAAACACTTAAGTCAAATAGAGTTCTAACATTTTTACTTTTAACTAATTGAATAAGTTTAAGCATACTGGGGTGGTTTATATAATAATTCGATATATATATTTTTACGTAATTCATTATAAAGTGGATAGCATAATACAAAATGATATTCATCCTTTAATACATTGCAAATTCTACATCGTCTATTATCAAAATCAATTATATTCCGTGACCATCTACCTACTTCAACTTCTAATCTATGTGATGACACTCTTAATTTTGACCAAGCTTGTCGAAATTTACTACTTCTTATTAAAGATAAATATGGTTGGAAAAACATTTGGTAGATGACGATAAAATATGGCTCGTATAGAGTTTGCAAGTCTAGTGTTTCATTTTCTGGACGAAATTATCGTTTACTCTTTGTTTAAATAGCAACAGGAACCGTTTGACATTACCATCCCCCTGGTTCAACCATACTTCGTTAAAACCATAATGCATTAGTATAAGTTTACTGTTTTTTGCCCAATTATTAAGTCGAGGGTTATTTTCCATATTATCAAACATAATCTTGTATATGTATTAAGTGTATCACTACATATCACTATTTTAAACCAATATTTATACATATGATCATGTAAATGCATTGTTTGTTTTATGAGTATTTTTGAGACAATCACATACTATTATAACTGATTTATTTTTATTGATACAGTTATATTTTTGTATTATTCTAATTGAATAATGGCGTAAATGTTATCACTGTTGTTAAAAATTAGACTGTATTTAATATTTATTTGAGAAATAGTCAACATCGGCAATATAAAATACAAAGAATATGTAACAGGATAATACAAGTATGCCATTCTAATAATTATCCAAGAGACGAATATGTGTGTCACGAAAATACCTTTATCCTACTATTTGTCTTAAAAGAGTACATAAATTATAATAAAGCAATAAATTGATAAGGACCAGTAAAGTGATCCTACAGAAGTAAGTACAAGTATAGCATTATTATATTAGAATACACTTCTAATATTGATAACACGTTATTCTAAATTGTTACATGTTATAAATAGTAAAACTTTGATAAATAAATATGCAGCATTGTGCAATTACCGGAATGTTTTAAAACTATCTACACTGTTTTTATGTTCCCCCAAAGGGAAGAAGCACATAGGCGCCGCTTCGTCCGTCCGTGCGTCCGCCCGTCTGTCCCCAAGTTCTTGTCCGGGCTATTTCTCTACAACCTCTGGTTGGAATTTTATGAAACATGCCAGGATGCATCATTACCAAGTGCAGATGCGCATATTGTCTACGTGTTCCGTGTCGATGATTTTTCACGGAGTTATGACTTTTCATTGAGTCTGTGACCAAATTATTGTCCGCGCAATTTCTCTACAACCCCACGTTGGAATTTTATGAAACTTGCTAGGATGCATCATTTCCAAGCGGAGAAGCGCATATTGTCTATGTGTTTCGGTTCGATGATTTTTTCATGGAGTTATGGCCCTTTGATTCTGTCTGTGACCAAATTCTTGTCCGCGCTAATTCTCTACAACCTCAGGTTGGAATTTTATGAAACTTGCTAGAGTGCATCACTCCCAAGTTGAGATGCACATATTGTCTTTGTGTTCCGGTTCGATGATTTTTTCACAGAGTTATGGCCCTTTCATTGAGTATGTGACCAAATTATTGTCCGTGCTATTTCTCTACAACCTCAGGTTGGAATTTTATGAAACTTGCTATGTTTGTGTTCCGGTTCGATGATTTTTTACGGAGTTATGGCCCTTTCATTCTGTCTGTGACCAAATTCTTCTCCGCTTTATTTCTTTACAACCTCTGGTTGGAATTTTATGAAACTTGCTAGGATGCATGATTACCAAGTTGAGATGTGCATATTGTCATCATGACGCTATTTCGCTACAACCTCTGGTTTAAATTTGGTAAAACTAGCTAGGATCTGCACATATTGTCATTTTGTTTCGGTTCAATGATTTGCGAATGAGTTATGTCAAGTGCAGAGCCACATATTGTTCCTGCTTTGCAGTTTGGTATTTTCCAACCAAGTAGCCGGTACAGAGTCAAACACTCACTTGGGGAGCGTCCATCGGTTCCACCGATATTTTATTGTATTTAGTATGTACAGAACGTTTCTAAAATAATTTATGCGAAATAATTAAAATTGTATATAATAATAACACCTCTGCAACTTACTGCATCACCTGTCAATAACTTGTTAAATGATTGAGTTGGACATATTTTTAATTTCAATAAAAGCGAGTTGGGTAAAGGCTAAATAATGAAACTCACGGAGATAAGAAACATATTTTGTATGAGAATACTAGAAAAAAATAGGGGACTCACATTTTTCAAAATTTACATTAAAACTGATGATATTAAGATGATTTACAAAAACACTTCAACAATAAAATTGATAAT
Organism: Panopea generosa; assembly: GCA_029582155.1. NCBI lineage: Eukaryota > Metazoa > Mollusca > Bivalvia > Adapedonta > Hiatellidae > Panopea > Panopea generosa. Next base: position 55,231,816 of record CM055898.1, read on the forward strand.
ATTTTAAAAAAAAACACTATAGAGCAATTCAAACATTAATAATAGTAATGGAGACTATTATACATAGCATGTCCTGGTTGGATGTATCTATAATCAACATGGGACAGTTATTTCAATTTAGATTAAAGGTGTTTTACATATGATAAAGAACGCTGGTTGTTTTAGCTATCATAGCCTTGTACGAAGCATACCATATAAATGAAAAAAGGAAGGTTAAAAGAGAACATATGATAATGGAATTAATTTAATATAACAAATAAAATAAGTAAAATTAAAAATGGAAACAGTTTCTTAAATAAACAGATAAATGACAAAAACAACCATCTGACTATTATGTCTCATGGGAAGATAAAATAGAATTAAAAAAGGAGATGCTTGTATACAGTTCCATTACAATGTGCAACAGATAAAACAAGTCGGACTGTTTTATATAAATATTTATTGTGAATACTACTAAATGATGAATGTCTATATAACGCAATAAAAATAGGATACCGTGCATATATAAAACAAATACGAGAGTACTGTAAACAAACAAATAAATTAGAAATTTTGGAAAATTTGGAACTAAATAATTCTTTTGTCGCTAACGAAAAAGAATGTTTTTTGTTACACACCGTCATATTTTGTATATTTGACATTTAGGTGTTTGTGCTCTTGTGATGGTTGGGTCTTTAGTGTTTCTGGACTTGTTTTAGTATGTCGATCGTGAAATAAATGTTAACGATTTGTACGAGTCACGACGGAAATGCTGATAAATAGCATTTTTAAAAAACACACAACATATTATGGTCATCGTTTGGGATAGAAATCGTAAGTTCTTAACTCGCAACTACCAATATTACCAACACCAGTGACTATATTAATTAACACCATAATATTTCATATACATGTATTTCGAAGTTGTTTATCAAATCAGATATTGCTAATGATAAAATATAAAATGTATGTGCTGTATATGGCTATTTGGAACTTCCGTTTAATAACGTCTGATTGATTTAATATATGCCGAGGTAAGGAGCAGTTCTTTAGTCTTCTGTAATCCGGAATTGGCGTTGTACAATAGCTATGTTATAATGATACAGTTTTTAAATCACTTAACCTAAAATACGAACATACATATAAATATTTTACAATCAGTAATAATAGTATTTGCTACCATGATTATTATACATTAATACATATATTACTGACTTTTCAAAGTATAAAAAATGAAAACATTCATCAAATAAAAACCAACATTTACTGATAATGGTATGTTGCTAGCCCATTTTGACGTGTCTTTGTTCTTATTCAGGGACACAGAAATTTCAACAAACACTGATAATGTGTATGTATTCATGGAACACATAAATACATTAAAGGTGTGAGCCTACCATTGTTTTTTTGTTCGTTCTTAGTAAATAAAGAGAGTTTGTATGCTTGTCATTCAAAGACCCAAGTGAAGGAAGTGAAACTTACATTTTATTGTTTGTCAACATCTGTGCTACCAAAATATGATGAGAAAAGTAGGGGTCATGTAGAATATAAGATTTTTTTTCTGTTCATTGTGTACACGGTTGACAAAGTGAGCGTAGATGTCAGAAATCATATGTTCATACTCAAATTTATGAATTCAAAATTCAAACATTAACATGTTCAAAATACACCAATAGTTGCATTCAATAAAAAATAAGCATTAAAATGAGGAAACTGCATTTTTAAAGGAAATAAAAAGCAATGATTATGTATAATCGCCATTATGCGACTACCCCACGGAAGCATTTCCTGTTTCCAATGGTAGTGCAATGCTTTAAAGGCATAATAATGTCTAATTTTATATGATTAAGATATGCATTATTCTGCTAATATAATCACTGAAGAGCCATCCAGACCTGACACAGGTATCAAACAACTATGACAACAGTATCATATCGCCGCTCCAAGAAAAACATCACTATAACCTCATACTACAGACTGGCTGCGGCGAGGATGCAAACCTTAGTTGCATAAAATAATTGAACATAAAAACAGAATGCGTTATTTATTTTCATATAAGGCACAGTAGAACTGTACCTCCATCAATTCCGATACAGTTAAAATATCGAACACACAAATTACTCTCACTTATCGTACTGAGTGGTGACATATCACTTAATCCTGGACCAGTAAAATACCTATGCGAACTTTGCGCCAAGGCAGTAGTCTCAAATTACTGTGCAGTTAACTGTGAAACATGTTACATGTGATGGCACATCGAACGTGCAAATATATCGCCAATAGAATATACAAATCTGAGCAATTGTGATGAACCCTGGATATGCATAAACTGCAGCAGATTCCATTTCACAGAGTCTTTTTTCGAAGATCTAAGCTCTTCTAATACTTCTCTAAATACCAGTCTCACATAAAATGAACCAACACTTACACTTTTTGAGGAAATTTGTGACGTTAGAAGAAAACACCCAAATATTTTCTTAGTAGCTCACCTGAACATAAACTGTTTAAAACATAAACAAACCGAAATGTTTATTAACTTTGTGATAAAATAGTTGACCTTTTATATATATCAGAAATAAAAATTGACGAATCATTTAGGGATAGTGTATGTAAAGTTCCAGGTTACAAGCTAGAAAGACGAGACAGAAACATTCATGGTGGTGATATTGCATCGTACATAAGAACAGATATTCCAGCACGACAAAGAAAAGACTTGGAACCAAAAGAACTTAAAAATATAATCTACTCTCAACAAATCACAATAGACCCCAAGCACATGTGACGAGATTTTTACAACAAACTTTATTAAAATTGTAATACTTGTTAATGCAATTATGACAACAATAATGTACTTGGAGACTTAAATTATGACCTCCTGTGTAAGAACAATGGAAAAACACTGGTTGATCTCATGGAGATCTTTGATTTAAAACATATTATAAAACAAGCCACTTGAAAAATTGTAATCCATCACTCCTTGATGTTATTTTAAATTCCAGCAGTACATGTATAAAAACATTAAATTTTCCAACTGGTGTTAGTGATTGTTACAATATGATTTGTACAATTATTAACAACATATACATATTGACATATTTTCAAAGTTTTAAAAATTATCTGAATGAAAAGTGCAATACAATAAATACAGACTGTTCATCTTCAGACATAATCTTTGGCAGTATGAAATTCGAAACGGTTTTGAATAGGCTGCTATATACTGCTAAACACTTCATATACTGTCAAAAAATGAAAAACAATATTCCTATTTTTGAACCATTGAAACACTATATTAAAATGTTGTATGAAACAGAACGATGTATTGCCAAAAATAACATTGAGGTGGAAAAATTTGATTTGTTATGGAACCTATACATTCCCCTTATATCTTAAAAATAAAGACTATTAATTTTACATTTTTCAGATTTATGTATTATAAAAGTTGCCCTCCAGGAGCGCCTCTTTGCTTATTTTGTGTAGACAGTACTTTAGTGAAAATCTCCTGCTGCCTCGATTTTTTCTATTGTTGTTTTTGTTTTTTCTTTTTCTACTTATAAATTGTTTTATAATGATCCAACTTCTGTTTTATTTTTCATTAAAAGAAAAGGAAAGTGTTTATATAACAATTTTACATCTGGTCATAGAACACATGTGTACTCTAACTAGAGTTTATCTTATTTGTGAAAGCAAATTTTGCAATAATATAAGATCTTAATTACTTTTTACATCAATAGTATAGCCTATATTTTTTGTGTCACAAATGGAATCATTATAATTATAAGGGACTATGTTAAACTATAAATATCTGTTTGGAAATAGTGTTTACACATGTACACTCTTAATAATGTTTCTTTCAAAACAATTGTTGTTTCATTTTATTATTTTTTAATATTTGATTTTTAAAAATCAACAACAAAAAAATCCTTACACTACACACCTGTCTCTCTTGAATTCACATATAAGTTTGTTACTTATTCTTTCTGTATATTTATATACATAATTGACATAATATTTTAGTTTGTATGTGAATCTGCTTAATTTTTCATGAAATATATGCAAATGAGAAATATATTACACTAATATTCAACCAATCCAATAACTGAAAACACATGTTTTATAAAACTTAAGAAATAGGTGATTCTTTTGTGTTTTCTGATTCTCAAATAAAGTTAAATTTTACTAGTAAAATATAAAATGAACCGAGGTATCTTTGATATTTTTTTAATGTCTTCTCCTGGCTTTCAATAAACACCATCAATTAACACACAAAAAATTATGTTTATAAACCATTCCAATTATAGATACCTCTAATAAGTATAGACACACAAAAACAATCCCAATATAATAAAATTCATGTAATTATTGCCACATTATCTTTTCTGTAAAAAAGGATACACCAAAATACATATTTAATATTTATTAAGGTCCTACACCAAGCCAGCCACTATAGACTTAAAAGAGAAAAATCTCCTGAAGTCATTAGTCAACATAATTTTCTTATACTATCATCTGCTGTGTCAAATTATATTTTATTTCTGTTTGATTTTTGTTTTAGCTCGAGCTACAATCTATAATTTGTTTAGATTAGTGTGTCCCTTTAACATTAATGTATATTTGTGTATTCGGTGAAAAGAAAAAGAAAGTATACATACCTATAAACGTCGACAGGTCAAGGAACAAAAAATGTATTGCATATAAATTTTGTATATTTATATTTCATCATACTGTTTAATCAAAAAACAAACATTTAATTCATTTCAAAGCAAAACAATAAGAAAAAATCAGTTCATTTTTCCATCACATGAATAAACTTAGTTAATAATGAAATAATTTCAAAAACCAAAATGTATGCTTTCTTTTTCCTTTCTGTGTATATATATGAATGTATGTTACAACTTGACTGATATATATATTTGTACGGTTTGTTAAGGGATGGCCCACCCCGACTCTCACAGACCTATTACGGGGTGATTAAATGGATCACTTTTCAGTGATTGAAATTAAAAAAAAAAAAAAATAACCCCCCCCCAAAAAAAAAACAATGCTGTTCCCAAATATGAAAAGCAGAAAATACAGTACTGAAGTACAAAATTTGAATGTAGATGATTTAATAATGATATTGCGGAAACTAAAATATGTAAAGATGAAATGAGATGTGATCAAGACGTAAATATGATATATAACAAATTGAAACAAATATGAGAAAGGTATTTGATAAACACATACCTACTAAAGAGACATATAGAAGAAACAACCAGTTACATGAACAAACAATTAAGAAAAGCAATTTATAACAAAAAAATGACCAACCATAAATATCTTAAAATAAAAATGCTAAAACATGGGATAAATATAGATTAGCAAGTAACAATATAAATAAATTAAAAAAGAAGTCCATGAACAATTATATTCAAAATAGATTCTTAGGAGGCTGTAAGTTGGCTGACTTTTGGAATACCATAAAACCCTACTTATCTAAAAACTCTAAAACCTCCCAAACAAAAATCATTCTAAGTGATTCTAATTGTAATATAATTTTACAAAACGAAGAAGTAGCCGAGGTATTCAACATTTTTTTCGTTAATGTAGCAGATAACATTGGTAAAGATTATGTTTTTAACCCAAATGTCATCCAAGTATTAATAAAATAAATGAAAAACAACTGGATAAAGATTCTTTTACTTTTAAGCTTACAGATGAAAAGTCTGTATCAAAAATAATTGATAAATGGCCACAGGAATTGAAAAATGTTCTGTTAAACTCATAAAATTATGTAAACCTTCAATTGTAAAACCTCTTACTGAATTAGTAAATATCTTCATATCTGAAGGAGTTTTCCTAAATAGACAAATTACTGTGTTAACTTTTTAGATGATTATTTATGTGCATTGACAAAATTTCATGGCTGTCAAACAACTCTCCTGAAAGTATTAGTAGATTAGAAAGAGGCGTTGGATCGAAATGAGTATCTGGCAGCTATTATGGTGGATTTATCCAAAGTTTTTAATTTTTTTACCACATGACATACTTTTGGATTAAATATCCTCTTATGAAGTCTCTAAACACTCAATCTAACTAATGAAGAGTTATCTGTCAGAACGTAAACAACAAATTAAAATTGGAAATGCAGTTAGTACATGTGCCAGTATCAAAAAGGGATACCCCAAGACTCTATCTTGGGCCAACTTCTTTTTAATTTATTTATTAATAATATGTTTTATTTTATCAAACAAAGCATATTAAATAATTTAGCACCACCAGCTCTTATACTATCTTCCTTAATACAAAAAAAAAGAAACTAAATATAACTTTAGATACTCTGATATATTGCAGATACCAAGTGTCAGAACAACAAACTACGGTGAGAACAGTTTTTGGTGTGCCGCCCCAGTGCTTCGGAACTCATTACAAGAGGATAAAAAAAAAAAGCCGGCAAATATTAACCAATTTAAGCTTTTTGTATCTTCTTGGAATATCATGTAAATGTCATGTATGTAAGTCAAAATAAATCTGTAGTACAATGCACTGTTGGTAGCATACACATTCAGTTTCTTCTAGTTTCTATTATAAATGTTTGTTTGTATATGTGTATGCATGTACATGTATATGCAAACATTTGTATACATATATATGTATGTGTGTGCATGTATGTAGTCTGGATGTTTACTGTGCTTAATTTGCTTAAATTTTGCTCCTGTCCTTTATGTTTAAAATTTTCAGTATATCTTTTAAGCAAAATTGTGTTTAATAATCTTGTGTCTTATTTACTACTTTTCCCATAATTTTGATTTCATCTGAGAGAGTGTTGATAATCAGGTCACAGCAAATCTGATATGAGTTGATTAATGTTGTTTTAAAACATTTCTTAAGTATACAAAATATTGTTATTTTTTCCAAGTTTTAGCTTTTTGAAAATTATTGTAAATAATGAAATAAAATTAAATACTTATAATAATGATGACATCTGTGATTCACTTTTTTCCCAAAGATTTTTTCTAGCCATATTCATAACTACCTTGCTTATATTTAAATTTTTTTAATTCTTTTAAACTTAAATTAACTTATTTTTTCTTATTATATTATGTGATAAAATTTAATGTTTATGCTTTTATGCTCTTGATTGCTATGCTTCACTAATTTCTATGTTTTAAATTGTTAATTGAATGTTATGATAAATGCTATTATTCCAAATGTATCTAAGATTATGTATTGTCGGTTCAAAAGCTTTATATATAGCTTATGTAATACTGTTTATATATCATGCCGACGTTAAATAAAATGTATTTGATACACTTCAGATAATATAAATATAAATATAAATATATCTGTATAACAAATAAGTGATAATTTTATGTATTTTGTGAAACTTTTATCAATCAAAATACACCACATTTCTTTTATGTTGTATTGTATTGATACATTTAAACTTCATGTCCACATATATTTATTTGTTTGCTTTGTCTACTGTGAAAAGGAGTGATTCCTCTCGACCATTGTCCCCACTTGGGTGGGGGGTGGTGGGCAGAAGATAAATCTATAGAAGGAAGATATTTGGATTAAATGTTTTCGGTAGGGACAATATGGTGTAAACAAAACGCTGTATATAGTGTCCTCAATATTAGCTTGAAAACAAGTGTAATAAAGCAAATCAATAAATATAAACACGTTTGATGTAATATATAAATGAAATATACCCTCCAGAAGATCAGTTGACAAATATGACTAGACATTGTGTTAAGTACAGATGCTCTTTTTGGTTGTACAGTTGCTTTGTATTAAATCGTTAACAGAATGCATATACATGCACCTTTAAAGGCATTTTTGAAATGTTTATTTAGCAATAAATGTAAGCGATTTTATGTTATATACATAAAATATATACAAAATAAGGACGTTATTTTCTTATTATTTAGAATTATAGAATTAATATTATGCTAGTGGACAGCAACCATTAGTTGTATTACATTACCAGACCTGTCAAAATACTGACATATATATGATAAAACATAGAGAAATCTACAGGATGCTGGTCAATCTAAAAAGTCGATACGCCAGACCGAAAATAACCATCTCATTGTGTATTGCTATTGAATCTGGACCATTGTCATTGTGTATTGCTATTGAATCTGGACCATTGTCATTGTGTATTGCTATTGAATCTGGACCATTGTCATTGTGTATTGCCTGTGAATCTGGGCCATTGTCATTGTGTATTGCCTTTGAATCTGGACCATTGTCATTGTGTATTGCCTTTGAATCAGGACCATTGTCATTGTGTATTGCCTTTGAATCTGGACCATTGTCATTGTGTATTGCCTTTGAATCTGGACCATTGTCATTGTGTATTGCCTTTGAATCTGCACCATTTTCATTGTGTTTTGCCTTTGAATCTGGACCATGTCATTGTGTATTGCCTTTGAATCAGCACCATTGTCATTGTGTATTGCCTTTGAATCTGCACCATTGTCATTGTGTATTGCCTTTGAATCTGCACCATTGTCATTGTGTATTGCGTTTGAATCTGCACCATTGTCATTGTGTATTGCCTTTGAATCTGCACCATTGTCATTGTGTATTGTCTTTGAATCTGCACCATTGTCATTGTGTATTGCCTTTGAATCTGCACTTCATTGTTTGTTTCAAACATTTTGATATAGCTTGTGACCTCTCTTGTCCATTGATTTGAGTTTAGTAGCTGGAAAAAATACAGCAATTTTAGCGATTAAAATGTGATGTTTAAGCAAGTATACAATTTCGTCATGCCAAAAAGGTGTAATGTTAGATCAACTTTATTTTTTTGGCCATTGCATTGATAAGGATAGTTAATTCTAAGAGCGGCATATATATACAATGTTGCACGATGAAAGTTATTTGTTGGAACACCGAGACTGAACGTTTTTTCAGATGTGGCACCACACATACCTTGGGTAATATCAGGCGTCTCATATGTGGATTGAGAATCTCTCTTTTCTAACATCATGACAGATGTGTCGGCCTTTTCAATAGTATCATATGTATCAGTTCTTGTTGCCTCGTCAAGATCCATATACTGTCCACTGACAACTTCGGTGTCGCCTGTAAACGCTTCGTTTGTTACGGCAATATTACGTCTCTGGCTGTTTATGGAACAACACATTTATGTTATGTTAGTGTTGATGTATGCAATATCATTTAATAACAAAAAAGGCTAGTTAACCTATTCATTGCAGTAAAGGCAAAACCAACACGATGTCCATTTCATAAAGGCATTTACTGATAGACATTATTTTCTAAAAGGAAGTATTGAGAGTACTAACACTGGAAAAAATACAGAGTACAACAAATGTAACATTAACGTACATTCTAATGTCTATCATTGCTTTAATAATACTGATAATGATACTATTCTTATCACACTCTCTTAAGTACACACAATATATTTGTCATACTTACGGTGGCACTTCTTTTATATCAGCAAATTGATCGGTGTGACCTGATGCAATTTAAAGCAAATTAAAGTAATTATTTTTACTTTTACACTACAAACGCATTTCAACAGAATATTTTAATTACATATATATCTCAACTGGATAAAAATCTCAACTGGATAAAACACACAATTATAAGGCAATAGGATAAATATATTATATATATTACCATCATTCATTTATTAAATAGTTTTTAATTAATGACTCGTACATTATACTCATTAATCTGCAGATTACCTGCATCGTTGAATTAAAGGTGTTAGATCAGTTAATATTTTTCTAGACAAAAATTATTTCGATATGCTTTCTTTTTGTTTTGCTTTTTTAAAAAGTATATCTACAGACAACCACATTTGAACGCATTGTTCAATACTATAATAAGGCATACACTCAAATGAACATGGCGGAATCTAAACGAATATGTTAAAACAGTATCAAATGGATAAAACGTTCTAATGAATTTGGTAATATAATATAACATTGTTTCAATGTTGAGATAGCGGACAAATTCCTTACTTCCCGTTAAATCATCAACTAGTCATGATATCTTGTTATGACAAACTAGCGAAATCGCCGATACATGATATCATATTTTATTTTTGAAAAAAAAAACCGGTCACATGTACATAATATATTGTTACTAGAATTAGAAACATACATGTGCTATTATCTAAATATATATCCGTTTGTCTAAACAAAATTGTATCATTGTAAGGTATACACACCTTTGCCTTGTGCCGCTTGAAGTAAGCGTTTGTGGTACACATAACCGACTATTATAATTAGCACAAGAATAAGAACGACACAACCAAGAACAGCTCCTACAATAGCGGCATCGCTGATGCTGTTGCTGTTGCTGGCACAATCTGTAACAAAGTTGTTAAATGCAATATATATGCTCTTACTAGATTTTATCGCAATATTAACATACTAGTATACTGATTTATTGATGAGATATTGTTTAGAAGCACAATATACGTGTAAACAAATTCATAATAAATAGCACAGGCACATACAACACAACGTAATAAGCATAGTATTACATAATGATTTACAAAGGTACAAGAAATGAAGCAGTAATCAGTAATATTACTTGCATTCATAGCTATGTCGCACGTAAATCTACAGGATGATACGCACGCACACACACACACACACACACACACACACACACATGCGCATGAACACACACGCAACACACACACGCACGCACGCACACACGCACACGCACACTTCTGACATTGTTACCAAATCTATAATAGTGTGTTAAGTAATACCTTTTACTGTACTTGCTGCTTCTGTTCTGTATGGTCCATATGTTTTACTGACCAGACAACCGCCATGAGAACATACAACAGCACGTAACCTATAAATGTATACATATTGGAATAATAATAATAATAATAATAATAATAATAATAATAAAAAAAATATGGTTCTGATACCAGACCGGTGAACAAGAAACAATTACTTACAAAATCATTTTATTAATGGTGTCCTTTTCTCGGCCACATTAGGTATTTATAAGCATAACAAAATACATACATAGTGTATCTTTCGTCGTACAATATAGAAACTTACAGAAAAACATAAGTAAGAGGAAACTTAGTAATACAAACAAGTTACGATATGATATCATTGTTATATGTTACCACAGTAGCTTTAATCTGATTGATACAGATTTATTGTAAAGTTTTATACTGACAGCAATTACAGTTTATACTGGACTAACTAATAAGATAAATTAACACATAATTTCTTATAAAAGTTCATGGGATACAAAGCAAAGACATATAAAGTTTTTTTAACCGATCGGGGATCGATAGGCAGACGCTATACCACTAGATTACCGTCGCGGTAAAATAAAGATAACACTTTGTTTTTTAAATCATCATATTTTATAGAAGTACTATAAATACAAAACAAAATAAAACAACAACAACATATAATGCACTTAACAAAAAACAACTGATTTTCATACATATATAGTCTATTTAATGATATAACAATACATACACATGTAAAACAACCTACATAGTTTCGGGCGAACGATCAAATGTCAAGTTAACATCATTGTTACTAGCATGTTCACATTAGACAAAATAGACAGCGAGGAAATTAATTTCTCTGTGCATGCACGGACCAGCATGCTCCGTGTTTATCAAATCAAACTGTCAGCCTGATTTGATAGACCTAATTGTCAATACGAAAAAGACGTTAATAAACATTAAAATGTTTTTCTAGTTTTTAATATCATGGCTATAATCCACAACATTTACGTGAACTTGCCATTACTGAACAGAGCAGCTGTGAGTTTTGTTTCCGATCCCTACCCATTTAATCAATATTTTCATCCGTTTCCCGTAACAATAACGTTTTTCATACAAATGCAACTTAGAATACTGTTGCGATACATATACAAACAATTTAAAATTTGTTTTCATATATTAATATATCTGCACTCAACAAAGCGGAAGTTTATTTTTTGTTCAGTATATTTCATCACATATTACCTAATAAATATAATCCTATCATTGATATAAAACGCCATAAAATATACATGTAAATATTTCACTTTACATATTATAAGGTGATATTTTTTATAGTGGTGGTAATTATTTCTATGCCTTACATGTATGAAGTGGATGGTGACAGTGGACCATTGCAGTAGTCAGCTGAGATATCGTTACATCTTCCTTCACCCACTCTATATAATATAACGTTGGACTCTGTTCGGTGAAAAGTACACGATTTACATATACTTCATTTTTTTACAGAGATAATTATTTCTCAACATTATACATACATATTTAAAATAGTATAGTACACTCTAATAGCTCTGATATATTGTATTTAATGTTTGGAGGCTCGAACCCAATACCTCAGAATGAAAGATGAGTTATTTAGATATCTATTAACCCATTTTTATATATGACCTCAATGAGAATTAAGTTTGTTACAAATTCTTCCTTTTATCATAAAACTGTTATATAATTATTATATAGAACTTTATGTAGAAATAATAATTTAATTAAAGTAAAATACATATTGGAAAAAGTGCATCAAATACATGTGTAAATCTTGTTAATTTAAACATTAACATGATTATGACTAGATGCCAACGGCATTAGTTCCCAAATCCGCATACACTGTCATTCACTGGATATGAAATATGTATAAAACGATATACGAGTTAAGTACAATGGTTTAATGAACAACGAATATAATTATCATGTATTAATTTATTATTACGTTTAAGAAGTTTGCATTGCTTTTATGCCATACCGAAAGTAATACACTTATAAATAAATTTAAACGGGCGTACATATATGCTCCGTATAGATCACGATATTCACTGAAAAGGCATGCAAACAATATATTGGTAAACCAAAAAGAAAATGAATAGTTGTTTTTAGTGATCTGCAAATGTTAAAAACTTAACAACATGTCAACATGTTATTAACTTGAATTTCGATTGTCATACATCTTCTCAGTATATAAGTTCAGAAAAACAAGATTAACACTAATATCTAACGGGTTATAGTTCTTACCATGCTCTGAAAAGAACAATCATCGTGTATGAAATCACAGTACTTCATAATGTTTGTTTAAACCGTCACACATTTATTAACTGGTATGGTTTTCAAATTTGGAGAATTGCTTGTGAATAAAAAATATAAACAATTTAATTGTCAACCAGGACTCTTGAGACGTTAGAAATTAACACGCTGTTGTTTGTACCAATGCCTCTATTGTAATTATAAAACTGATAAATCTCAAAAAAAAATTTGTTTTTAAATAGCAATTACTGATTAAATGTCGATTTAGAAATGAAATCTATAAATCTATCAATCTGAAAACTGTTTAATTACTTAAATCATATAACAATAGAATGTGTTGTAAGGAATGATAAAATAGATAGTCCATTCTGTAAAAGAACACGTTTATATTGTCAACCTTCAGACACTATTATCAAAAGTAAAATATAAATGACCAACAAAAAATCGCACTATTCAAAGCAAACAGCATAAACATAATCAAGATAATACTCGTGAGTAGAATATATACAAGTAAACGCATTTTCTTGACATTGTCTTGTTCAACAAGAAACTCCTTAGATTTAGCATAGTGTTGTCGCCCTCAATATAATGTAACATTAATTTAATATAACAACAATGTGGACATGTAGCTGTTATGATGCACTAGAAAAATGAGTATTGGTATTAGTATTGACCAAGATGACATTTATCAAACATTTTAGCATAATAGCAAGACATTTTAAATATTATGTTTTGCATTAATAGAACGGTACTATTACCAAACACTTTGTCCAAATGATATTAATATAGTATTTTACCGGAATGCTATCTACTATTTTGTTTTTGACTACATCTACTCTTCCGCATGAAGTTAAAAGTAATGCGTTCCAGTAATACTATTAAACCGGTGCTGTACTGTCATTTACTTTACACTTGATTGTACTTAATGACTTATTTACAAGTTTGTTGCCCATAAGTATAGGTTTCACAAGAATTATTTCAAGTTGACAAAATAATCATTATGACTGTGTGAAATACACCAATCTTGAATTTAAAAGTTATACATGTAATATTATAAAAGCGCAAAAAAATGACAAAACGCATTGGCGTAGCGTATAGCACTATTAAGTCATCAAAACAAAAGTGTTGAGCTTATCAGCCCGTTAATAAGTAATGGTAAAAGAAACCTACAGAAAGAACTAATTTTACATGTGTTTAATGTGTTTAATATTATATAAATGAGGAATTCAAAATTCAAATTCAAAACCACGCCACATATATACGTATATGAGCGTGCAAAAGGTGCACAAGACATGAAATAGTTAGCATCTGATTCAAACAGTGAATCAATCAGAGCAATATTGCATTTATTTTGATAAAAAATATACACTTTTACGCCGTTTTTTCATAAAATCTGTATTATATCTCACCGGTTGATGCATCAGTCCATTGTGCAGGAGATATCCTGTATGTCATAAACCCAGTCTTTGAGGCAGTGCTCCAATTGTCCATTGTGTTGAACTGGTCAATGCTTTGTCCATTCAAACCTTCGAAGATATTGCAAAATGTTTTGCAGAATTAAAAATATTACCTACACCAAAACATATCAATAACATATTCGAATGAATCTTTAAATCACTAAATCTGCTATTGCTTTAGTCAAGTATGAGTAATCTAGTATATTTTCCATTTTTAAAAATTACATAATGAAAACATGGTGTATATCATTTAATCTAAAATACTATATTTATACTTATCACATAGAATAAATATGAGTAGAACTATTGTTCCTCCGTAAAATCAACTGACCACCTTCTTAACAGAGCGTGTCTAGACCGAGCTGGGCCCGAACCTTACACTCTAGCGATGAACGGTAGGTCATCTTAAGCTTGAGACAACGTCAAATGAAATTCAGCTATGGGCGACACATTCCTTGCTATATACATATAGTTTCATTGTAGTGCTGTTATGCAAGTACAAAGGTATATTAAGACTATTTTTGTTATATCTTCCGTTACGAGTGCATTTTGACATCTGTTGCACAATATAAAATCTATAAACGTAAATGTAATACAAGCAGCTTTTTTTTTAAATCACAATCAAATCATGCAAAACAAAATTTCAATAAGTAATATCTGATAAAATGATCCTTATAGGCATAGAATGTAACCAAGTAAAGCCAGTAGCAGACCCGGTTTTATTGATTCTGTTCATAAAGGGTACCTGTAAAATCACACTTATCCTGTGCACATCCAATAAGTCCTGTAAGTCTTATTTTGCCATATACGTCCTGCTCTAGGAATGATCGCATAATTGAGATATCAATCATTGTCTGTGTATTGTATTTTCCCTCTTTGATCACTTCTTTACCCTGAACATTTTCAACGTCATTTCTAGGAACTGAAAGGAGTTTATAGTTTTGTCAATACAAGGCACTGTACTGGTACTCTCCAATCAAAACTATGTGATATTTTCTTTGACAAAACACTGTTTGCACTTTTTTATTATTATTATTTAAGTGACAGCGAAATTGACAATATTTTTGTAGTAATGTAGGCTTCTGGCCTATACAAATATTTAGATAATACAAATCTGACATAATCATAAATATTATAGTTAATATGTACTAATGACTTTTATATAACGAATGGTCTATTTTAAGTCATCGGCATACATCACTTTCGAAATGTCTTGACTATTTTTCATATATTTGAATCCCTACTATTTCCGAATGTTTTAATTCATCCAGTAGATAATTTATAAACAAAGAAAATAAAACACCGTGCAGAGTTTACACCCCTTCCTGGTTCCAATATAACAATGGAACCTTAACCATGTGTATTTGTATATACTCGAACACATGTACACATATGTTTATACATTGAAACAAGACCTCCTTTACTTATTAAACACTTCACTCATTGTTTTAGAAGATCAAGGATAGCAAAATAACGAAAATCATAATAAAGTCTACCACCCATTTCGGTAAAGTATTTTTGAACCATAGATTTTAAAGTAATTAGATTATCCAAATTTAAGTAACCCTGTTTAAGACCAGTTTGTACTATCTGTAACTGTTTCTAAGCCCAATTAAATACACAGCTCTTCATCATGCCTGCAGCAATTATTTTCAAAATACGTCAATGGTATACATAATTTTATATAGTTAAATGTATGTGATTTAGACAGAGAACTGAATGTTAATTTATAATAGACATTGTATTCATTCTTTTTTTCCTTTTTTTTAAATAAAGATATATTTGTTGATACTGTTAGGTAAAGTTCCATCTGGACCATTTTATAAAGATAATATGAAGCAGCTCTGATAAAGTAAATGTTAATTACAGATATCACTGACTGGCGGTTTACGTCTTACTCCGATCTGTCTACATTTCAATGAAGTTTTCATTATACAGTAAAGAAATAATAATAACAATGATGATAATAAAGAAATAATAATAACAATATTGATAATACAGAAAAAATAATAACAATGATGATAATAAAGAAATAATAATAATAATGATGATAATAAAGAAAAAATAATAGTTTATTAACAATAGTATTATTTTGAGCCTGTTTATTAACCTGTTGCACACTAGTCTGTTTATGTTTACATGTCATTTAAAATTTAGTTTCAGCTATCTTACAGTTGCTCAGATATATTGCCAATTCTGTAAATACATATTCATAGTTTAGAAGCTCACATTGTTCACTCCACAAAGCTAGTTGTACTGGCTCCGGTTACCGGCTTGATGTGGCGACCAGTACGAGTTTCATTCGTTACAATGTACCTATCTACAATCATTTTACAACTATCATCAATATCACTTTCAACAGATTCATATATTGTACTTGAAATATGAATAATTAAGATATTAAAGTTTCCAAAACTTATTGATTTTAATTTCATGAACTGTTTGTTAAATAAGTATGAATAATACTATATGTTATTACCTTTTTCATAAACGGTAATATATACATATAAATACATTATACTTATTATGACATATCGTCTATTTTAAAATGTTTTACAAATAGAAATAATTTGTTGTTGTATCTATTTTTTGCAGTATTCGAAATTTCCCCTAATACAATGAATATTATGAATCTTTTTTTTACTTTTGAATTAATGTATATTTATAGATCTAAAGCTTTATTTGCAAATATAAAAACATCTTAGGTTTCACCACATCGATCATGTGCTTGTAAATCGTTTGCAACTATAGTATCTGGGTATTTGTCTACTATACCTTATAATTTCTCTTAAAAAATCAATTCTATTAGTACACTTGCTTTCATTTTAAATAAGGAATCTTCCAGTAAAATGTGTATGAAAAAGTCCAGGATTAAATCATTATTTAATGGTTCTACTGACAGTTAATAAGTTTACCTACAACAGTTAATGTGATAGCTTAGAAACTCACAACCGATTTTAAATTTGTATTTTATAATATTACATGTCAAAATATGATTTTAATTTTTGATTTTGTGATAAACTATTATTTCCAATTTTATGTTTTTTTAGCAGAATTTGACTTATGAAATGCCAAGGAAATTAAAGTGAATATGCAGTTAAATAACAAAGCTGTGTTGTAACATTTCTTATTTTAAAAAAATATTGGGATACATCCTCGTTTCATCATTCAGACGTATAACGTGGTGTGTTCTTTTTTAGGTACTTACCACCAGCAGGAGCAATAACCGTTTCTGTAATCTGTTCTCCATGCTGCTCCTCCTTATTTACAGCATACACCTGAAATATTAGTTCCGGGTTATATCTGATATGCCATACTCACATTGTTGATACAACTGGTTTGGATATACATGGACGTGCACTAGTGTGATTGCATTGTATTTCATTAACGGTCAAATTAAGGTATGTTTATATAGTACAGTTGGTACATAAACTATCAAGTTGAAAGTTTTTTTGCGTACGTGGAATTTACGCGGAATTTGTGTGAACTTAATGTGAATCTGTAACGTGAAAATGTGCAGGGTTTTCATATGAATTAATGTAAAAATCACAAGAAATCACGGAAAATCTTCACAAAGGTGAATTTCATATGAACGGAGAATATGATAATAATTCACGTAAACAATGTTAGAGAATTTGTAATTTAAACACATTTTAATTAATAAAATTTACAACATATTTTTATACAAGTTAGAAAGTGAAAATGGATCAGAACGAAAGCGTAGTTTATTCAGTTCCCTAATAGGATATTTGATAGTATAGCGTTTTTACTTAATACTGAATGCTTTAATTAAATACATATATCTTTGAATAAATGATATTAACTGAATGTCGAGCTTCATTTGTTTATAATACAAATGTTAACAAGGCTTATGAGGTAACATGTTTTCAAGTTGTGAAGCAAAAGAGTACTTTAGAACTCTAAATAATTGCATTGAAATAACACAGACATGTCGTCACTTACTTCATTATTTGTTGTTTAATAAGACTTTTATTTCTTTTTTAATCATAATAGTATTTTAATTACACGCTATAGCAAAATGGAAATGATTCGCTGTTTTTCTAAAACGGATACTTTACTGTTAAATACTATTAATGAATCAACTACTAATATTTCTTTTTCGGAGGACTGGTTTCTTCAATTGTTTTTTACATTTGTTATCAAAGCTTGTGAGTCCTTATGAATGCAACAATTTCGCATTTCATAACTTTTTTTATATTTATTTAATGTTTTCTTTATTATATATTTAGATATCGAATGGCCTTCATGTACTTGATGTATTAATTGTCTTTATCTTAATATCCACACAATTAATACTGATCCCGATGAAGTAAAACTAATAAAATGAATAAATAATGGTGGAAAATAACTGTTCTACCTTAAAGGTATATGTTTCTTCTGGGATAACAATAACAGTTTCTATATACACATGATTCTCTGAACGCGCTGTCTTTGATGAGACAAACTGTAAATGAAATTAATATTAAATGGTATATAAACATAGATGTGTTGAGTATTTAATTATAAGGAAAAAGATACACAATAGTATTCACATATTTTCTTTTTCACTTATTCTATAGAAAATATATTACTCATCCAGTACACTTTTATTATACATTAAACATATTTAAGTGGACTTATTCGTTATTCTTATTACACATTCGTTGATCTTACTAAATCCTATCTCTGCTGCTGTTTTGATACATGTACTATATTAATAATCTTATTCTTACATCTTTTATTTAAATAAGTGTTTTAAACCTTTTCCCGTCAGTTTAGTTAGTAATTACTGTTTGTAGAAATCCACTAGAAGTCTTGCAGTTAATATAAATTTTAAAGCCTATGTTACAATTCTTTAATACAATATTTAAATTATAAGATATTTGAAACTTACACCATCGGTAGCCTCGTATTCAAAGACATAGTGGTCGATGATGCTATTTCTCTCCAAAAGAACAGGTATTTTCCAGGTGATCTCCAGTTTTGTATAGTCACCTTGTGGCGTTGTTATTTCAAATTCCGACACCTTACCTGGTGCTTAAAATAAACCATTAACCATTATTCCGTCTATATCATTATTCAACACCATTAAAGCGTTAACTTAAACTAAGTGTAAAAGTATGGCAATGTAAATTTCATCTTCGGTAAATACTTATATGTGCAGAATATGAGTGTTCTTTGACAAACAAAGTATAGATAAGACTGACTGAAACCACGACAAAAATAGTCGCAGTAAAAAAAAATCCATTACGTCAATTGTATTTTAATATAATATGTATAATGGGTTGCTAATTATGTAAACAAGCATAAGTTGACACTATTTTCAAAGTAAGTGATGTAAATTGTGTTAATATGATGGTTACAAAATCGATACTGTTACTAAAAATAAACTACAATTAATATTCAATTATTCAAACCCGATCTAAACAAAACAGTTTAACCAAGGGTTTTAGGGACTAAAGTATGGTCACTATGTTACATGTAAATACATTGTCTGCATAACATAATCTGAATGTGTTTGTGGATTCACTATAACTAGTAGTCTGTTCTGAAATAGTAAAAGACTGAGCAAAACATAAACAATTAACCGGACATTTAAAATATTAAGTCATTTAGTAGGTCAATGTCAGTGATGTAAATTACTTTAACATGATGGTGATTTGTTTACAGAATCAATACTATCAATACAAGCCTTAAGTATGGAAACTTAGGTAACTAAGCTAAATTCCCTCGAGTATGAGTTGCTTCTAATCCAACTGTCGACCTTGCCGCGGATACCATAATGGTGGATCGTATGGATGAGCAGACTGTGGTTGACCTTGTCGTATGCCTAAGGAAGTTTTTGCAAAAGTCCATCCTCTCCGTATCTCATTGTTACTTGCGAATACATTTTCCTTTATCTTGCATGAGACTAAAGTAAGTGACACCGGGCGCTAATTTTCGGCAATATTCTTCGGTCCTTTTTGTAGATGGTGTAACGTTGGCAGCGCGTCAGTCATCCGGAACAAAACGGGTGTTCAAAGACTTCTGGTAGACTAACTGGAGAAATGGGTATCATTGCATACTTCCTCCAGTAGTTTTTTTCGGCTCAGAGCTTAATGGTTATTCGGGTTATTCACTGACAGGAGTTTTTTTGATGTGGATTTGAAGTAATGACGTCATGATTCATGGTTGGATTGTCCCCGTTGTCTGGCGTTATGTTGGAGTTAATGAACTCTTGAGAAGTGAAGATGGTCTTCTGAGAAAATGCCGATTTGAATTGCTGGGATAAGATGTTAGATTTTTTTTTGTGGGATCACAATATAGTTTACCATCTAGTTATAGTGTGTTGATGATCCTGAGTTGTTCTTCCTTTTGTGTTTTATGTTTGTCCAAATCTTCTTCATCCCGTTATATGGTCTGTCTACTATCTGCAATCATTCCTTCAATGTATTTCCAAAATGCCTGTCTGATGAGATTTTCGAAGTGTTGTTTGAATGCTGTCACATACCGTCGTTTATGATAAAAGCAAGAGTATAGAAATACAGTAAGAGTTTGAAAGTACATTAAAAGTATGGAATTACAGCGTGAGTTTTGAAATAAACCAAATGTTTTTAAGTTTGAAAATACAGCACGAATGTTATAATACAGCAATAGTATGGAAGTCTGTCAAGTGTATGGAAAAGCAGCAAGAATACAATACTACAAATAGCGTTTGGAAATGCAGCAGTGGTATAGAAATACATGAAGTATATAAAATATAGCAATTGTTTTGAAGTGCTGCAATAGCACGAGAGTACAGCACAAATATTATGAGGTTTGAAAGAAAGCAATATTATGGTGGAGCGTATGGAGCAGTGGTAGAGCATCAAACCCATGACCGAAGGGTGTTGTACTTTAGCAAGACAGTTTTTTCCCATACGCTTAGTACTAGTTTTACACCCAGGCAGACTCGAGCGTGATTTGTCTAAGTTTCACAATCGAATTAAAACAAAATAATTAAACTATGAAAATACACTTAAAGTTTGTAAAATGCAGCAAACATTTATAAAAACAGCAATAATATGGGAATACAACATCAACAGTATAGAAATACATCAATACTTTGGATAAATAGTAAGAGTATTGACATAATAGCATGATATGAAATTAGAGCAATAGTAAATACAGCTGTTATTTCGACGTACAGAGAAAGTTAAAAATATAGCAATAGTTTACAGAGAAGCGCATGAAAGAACAGCAAAAGTATAGAAACATATCAAGAGTGTGAAAGTACAGAAAAGGTGTTGAAATAAAACCAGTGTATGGAAATACAGTAATATTTGCAATGCACCAATAGTTCGGAAATATAGCAAGTATTTGAAAAGATATTCGAAGAAGGTATTCGATTTGGGCGTGTCTTGACTCATATCTACGACCAGAGAAGAAGATTTTTAATTTGGGAAAGAGAAATAAGTCACATTGAGCAAGGTCTGGGGAGTAAGTGGTGTTTGGTAGCACTGTTACTTTCACAGACTTCAAAATATCCATTACAAGGACAGAGATGTGAGCTGAGACATTGTCATGCAAGACGGCGAACAGTTGTTTTAGTATAACATCACGGTAGTACCTTTTAGTGACACTGTTAGCCTTGTTTACCGGTACCTGTACTGCTAAACCTTTAACAGAGAAGAAAATTGCATAAAAATCTTCTTTACACTCAAGGTCCGTTTGGCAATGACTGGCCTTCTGTCATGTTTGTTGGCCTATATCTTGTTCCCAACCTTTCGTACTAGTTTGAAATTGTGTACCCAGATTTCGTCACCAGTGACAAAATTTCAAATTGCCTTTGGTTACATTAAGAGAAAATTTTAAGCAGTTATTAGGCAGTTTCAACACATGTCTCCTTTTGGACGTCAGTCAACGAGTGGGACACCCACCTAATAGAAATTTTCCTTACGTTCATGATTTTTCCCAGAACGAAGTAATTTGAGGATACTGAAACGCCTGCATAGCGTGCTATATTACGCACATTATATCTCGCATCATTTCGAACAATTTCTCTAATTTTAGACACAATTTTCTTACATGTTGCTGTGTTTATCCGACCAGATTTTGCTGCACTTTTAACAGACATTACACCAGAATCAAATATCTTTTTCCATCTACGAACCGTTTTATAAGACACTTTCGTCAACCCAAAAAAAACGTGATATTTCATCAAATATATATTTTAGAAAAAGACCGAGTTTAGTACGAACTTTGATATAATTTCCTCTTTATTTGCTACTCATTTCCAATAGCTCTGGAATCCCGTGTTTCAGCAGATACATGTATGTACCTTTGTGTAGGTAAAAATAGAGCTATTCATGCTTATAAATATTGATGTAAAACTTTGCCTGAATTTTGTGCGACTTATAGATACACAATACATTTCGAACACCGCTCATACATGAAGAGTTTGGAAATACAGCAATAGATAAAAAATAATACAAGGGTATGTAGTTACAATGATAGAATAATAAAGCAATTAAATAAAGATAGACATTTTTAAGTACAGCAATAGTAATACAGTAAGAATATGGACTTACAGCAAGTGTATTGAAATACAACAAGAATATTGAAATCAGCTTGAGTAAGGTAGTACAACATTTTTTTTTGAAATACGCCAATCTTTTTAAAATATAGCGAACGTTTCGAAAGAGCTAGAAAGTGGAACAAATCTTTGAAAATAAAGTAAAAGTATGGAAATACTGCGAGAATATGAGTTTTTACCCTCGCGCTTTGAATTGGTCATTTTGGCGAGCAAGAGCTGAAATCTAAAGTTTCTTAGCGTTTATATTGGCGAAAGGTCTGTCCACAAAGTTCTGGATAATCCCTCGTACATACATCACTACATGGTGAGTAACCAAAATTATTGTTATTTTTATTTTACCAAAAATGTAAACCGTTTTCTCCCATGTATAAGGCGCATTTTTTTTCCAACTTTAAGCTCTTAGAAAAGGGCTGCACTTAATACACAAGTACAGAAGATGTAATTTTTTTCACCAAGGAAATTCAACAAAATCAACCGAGATCGGACTTGTTTTGGAAATCTGTATGTTCAGATGTTACTAGTAATTTCAGGACAATTTCATTAAGGGATTTCGACTATAGAGTATGACTTACCTAGCGGAGAACCTTTTATTCAAATTTAATCCATATTCATTATACTATTTTTACAGTAAAAAATGTCAAATAAATCGAGTGTTTACTCTTATTTTAGGAACAATAGCAGATTGTGTCTATGGTAAGTTGAAAGTGTATTGATGAATGCAGAATAAATGTTGAATACAGTTGTCATCATAATAATTTTTTCCCAAAGGTAATTTATAAAATGATCAATTGAAATAAGCACATAGTTTGTAACCTTAATTTCATTTCTTTGTTATAAGTTTTACACGACACCCCAACTAACTGACTTTAATTTTTATCATGTCAATGCATTCATTTCTATCGATAAAATGTCTACCAGATAAACAATGGTTTATTATGCCAAAACAATTTTATCAGGCACATGACGTCATATGTATAATTATACATTTTGACCTGGACGGAATCTCTACAGGTATTCTCTATATCTGAACACATAATGTAAGCGGCTGTTCTGTTATATAATTGCAAAAGTCTCACGCTATTTTCAGAAAATCATGTTTTTGCATCAATACTTTTCCACTTAGTGAAATAACACGCAATATATTTGATTTCATGATGCAAGAAACTGTCAGAAGGACTTCATGGCACATAGGCACGAGGTCAAAATTAAATTGTGTCAGTGACATAAGCTTGTAAATTCTCAGCATAAATTTAGCCATGTGCATTTGTTAATTTATTAATATATGAATTGTTTAATTTAAGAAATTGCTATATTTGTTTTACATGAATCTCTCGAAATTAACAAATAAATGAATACATCCCAAATTATTTTGTATACCAATTGGCTAGTTAACATTTATTTATTATATACTTTACTGATACTGTAATGCTAACTTTAGTGTAAACCAGTCTGGCTTTATGTGGACAATTAATGATTACGTGACTGTTAAATGCTTCTCTGATGAAATTGACATGAGTGAGTGAGAGACAACTGTTCTTTGGTTGAAAAACAAACATTTTTATACAACAACCAGATTCAAACAAACAATTACCTTTAAGTATTATCAGTCTGCAACAATTTCTCATTTGTCATTAGTTTAACTATAGTTCCCCTTTAATTTTCAAACTTTGATAACTCTGACTAATCACTTGCGCATCGGCATAACGATTACTTCAAAGCATTCAGGCATGCTACGTTGGGACTTGTCATTTTGCAAAGTGTTCAGAGAAATAACAAAAAAAAAAAAAAAAAACAAACAAAAAAAAACAACAACAAAAAAAAAGCTGCACATTTTATACAGATACAACAGATTTTTGTTTTTTCTTGAGATTTAACTAAAACGTGGGTGCATGCTATACACGCGTGTGCACTGAACCGGTATTTAAACCATTCTTTATAAGGAGAAAAAATGAATATTTCCCATTATTTAGTCTATGCTCTTCTGTATCACCTTTTATTTAACATGTATATAACATGGAATGTCTGGAACGTACATGTATTGTCAGTAAGAATGTTGATCTGAATTCAGGGTGATTGAAATTGAGTTTCTGCTTGCATGTTTTCACTACATTGCAACATAACACAGTACATTATTATGTTCTTCCAAACAGGTACCAAATAGGTAGTCAAATCTGCTAACATAATTCACAACATTTAAGTATGTTATAAGACTGGTAATATACAATTATAACGCATTTAAGTCCCAACAAAAAAATAAAGACAAAATATTACATTACCTGCAGGCAGTGTTCGTACTTGACCAGTTGTATCTGATGTGTTGCTTCCTATACTAGTTGTAGCTTTCACAGACACAGAGTAGTTCCAGAACTCAATAACTAAATAAAGACACAATATTATATTACCTGCAGGAAGTGTTCGTACTTGACCAGTTGTATCTGATGTGGTACTTCCTATACTAGTTGTAGTTTTCGCAGACACATAGTAGTTCCAGAACTCAATAACTAAATGAAGACACAATATTACATTACCTGCAGGCAGTGTTCGTACTTGACCAGTTGTATCTGATGTGTTGCTTCCTACACTAGTTGTAGCTCTCATAGACACGGAGTAGTTCCAGAACTCTTGTAAACGTTCAACTTTGTATGTTCTGTGATCAAAACCTGCAGTAAATAATGAGAACCAATGGATTTAAAACAAGAAATGATATACCTCCTTTTCTATGTTGCACATTAAAATCTGTAATTAAACATTCTTGGGTTATTATATAATAATATATGTAATAGCTAAAGATATTACATGCAGGTCATTTTCAGATGTAAGTTTTAAAAACACAGTAAACAAAAACAAAAATTAATTAAAAGTTCTGTGATTTTTATATGCAAAATGTATATATTAGAGAAATTGAATTTCATTTCGACACATCAGTAATTATATCATTAATACTCTGATTGTTATTGATTGATACAATTGCGTAAATATTATAATGTCATTATATCTGATGACATCATATGCATTATTTTACCTTGAAAATGCTTTTCCCACTGAGATTTTACAGATTTGAACCAAAACCGTTCTTATAATGTTCAGTTGTATACGTTATGTATAATTTTTTTCTGTTATGTTAATTTTAGATACTAAAGTTTATTATCCATCGAATGACCTTGTATCAGGATTGTCAAAATTTAGGGGATGAAAAGTTAGAAATTGTGTAAATTCAACATGTTTATTTATTGTACTTATAGATTGTTTGAAATCAGCTGCTACAGAGGGGTATAATGCACAAACCACTAAGCATTTCGCAAAGTTAAAGTTGTATGTTCGAATCTCGTCATGGGACAATTGTTTTAAGTGTTATTCCGTCTGTTAATGCCAGTAGTAGTGATAATAGTCATTTATTACTTCTAGCACTTCATCTGGTATTGTTGTCGACCCTTTCATTCCCGAGCATGACAATGATTTCAGAGATGGTACTGAACCCCTCCTACTGATGTTCACGAGCTTGTTTCCTCTATTGCAAGTTTTGCGTCTGATTTGATGTCATGTTAGAATGAATTGATTACACAGTTCTCATTATTCTTCAAAATATTTCAAGCAAATGAAAAACTGCATACAACTGTTTGAATTTTACTTGTTTCTGCAATTTCTACAAACTCTGATAAGGTGTTGAATTTGCATGACCTATGTCAAAATGACGTTCTCTAGAGTATACTGTTATGGTATTGCATATGAAAATATAAACCTTTAAAAACCTTTAAAAACCTGTTATACATGAAAAGTACCGAAAAGGACTATATTCACCAGCAACATGGAGAAATATCAAAGTATCTAATAGTTAGTTTTCCCCCTTAAAACTGTTGTAATTAGGGGCATTTGGTCTACCGTACTGTTGTCACATTGTTTCCCTATTTATAATAATGAAACCATCAGATACTGATCTTTATTACATTTGTCATACTAAAAGTAATGTGACCAAATACTAATAGAGATTAGATTATAGAAATGTAATAGTCTAATTAGTGAGACACTTAGATGTATTGAATAAACACAAAAACGTCTCACTGACCCATGCATGCTTTTAAATTTCAGTAATGCTTTAACTTGCTTGTTTTTCTACTATTATAACTAGTGTGTTGTTAACTCATGTAAATGCAGATAGATGGTTGTCATCTTTTGTTGTTTAGATTTCTTGTAGGCAATAAGATTAAACTTTATTGACTGTAATTTGGCTCAAAATAAAAATTATATAATCAATATAATGTGCGGTGATTACATGTAACACTGCCTTCAGCAATCGTCATGGTTACAGCATTGTGGTGCCAACTTGAGACAGTATCATAACTACATTTGTACTGCCATACATGAGGCAGATATATACAGTAGGACACTCAGCTATCCATTAACTGACAAGGAAGAACCTAGAATTATTATATAAATGTTGAGTGTCAAGCAAGGAAACTACTAGTGCCATTTTCAAAGAGCTAAAAATGAATAAACATGTTAATTTATGTGATACTCACAGTCAAGTCTTGCCACAATAGAATAAATACATGACACATTAAATCACATCAAGTTTTATCAGTAAAATATTTATCACTGAAACAAGAGGGCCTCGGTGGCCCTTATTAGTTCACCTTGTATAGAAAAAAACACCTAGTTAAATGCACATCCGTTAGATAAAAAGTTTTAAATGTTACATTCTATTAAATACCATTCCAGATCAGATGAACAATAGAATTATAGTGACACTGAGGTTATTCTATGTTTAATGTATTTTTATCATTAATCATCTTTTTATCATGGCTAATGAACACAGATCACAGTATACACCCAAGGAAACAATACTGTCAACCTCATTTGATATTAATTAGAAGAGATGTTATTTATTCTCTGGTATAACTTGATGCATTAACTAATTTCATTTTGAATATTTGACAAAAAGAAAAAAATAATAAATCAAAGAGGGGGTGGGGGAATAACACAAACCATAAGCGGTACCACTCTGGGTGAATTAAATGTAGTCTACATTTATTAAATAGTGAAACCAGTTAGAGATATTGTCACTTTTATACATTTTTCTTTTTAAGCAAATACTGACTTTCACCATCTTCATCTTCAAAACTAAGAAAGAATTATATACCATAATAGAATTAATAATATTATGTAAAACATATATACCTTCTACAAAAACATTTTTTGACGTTCTCTGAGACTGGCCATCTACCATCAACATGTATGTTGTTTGTCCTGGACGTGGACCATCTATAGTCCATGTTACAGTGAAGAATGTTGTGTCTATATCAGATATTTCCACATTAAAGGGTTTTTGTGGAGCTGAAAAATAGTAATGCTAATCTTACACCACAAGTTGTGTCCAGTATGCTGACATGGAGGTCAATAGTTATGAAGCTTTAAAAAGATAACTCAAGTTACTAAATGAATAATTATCTGCGATACCAGATACCCAAGTGCTACAATGTTGAGCCTATCTGTACAGACCTGTGATCAAACATTGTCTCATGATGGTAAATATTTATGGCATGTTACAGGATATGGAGCAGACATTGATTCCTTACCTATAACTGACCTTGAACCGCTAAGTGCGACATTGGCTTTAAAAATTACAAGCTTAGATCTTGCACGTAACACATCATCTGACTATGGTAAATATTTGTGCCATGTTATTACAAAATATGTCAAGTGGTTTACGAGATATTGAGGGAACACATAATCTTGTACATAATTCTAACCTTGAACATCTAGTCATGGACCTGGCTCTTGCACACGACACTTTGATTACGGTGAACATTTGTGCAATGTTATTTTAAAATCTGTCAAGTGGTTTACAAGATATGGAGCAGATACAATAGTTTGCATGTATTTCTGACCTTTAACTTTAAGCTACAGACAAGGGTCTTGTGAACGACACATTATCTGATTATGGTGAACATTTGTGCCATGCTTTTTCAAATTCTTGTCCTGAGGTTTACAAGATAAAGAACTGACATGAAATTTTGTACCTATTTCTAATCGTAAACCTCTTAGTGTGACTGTGACAATTAATCTACAGACTTTGGTCTTGCACGTGACACATTATCAGATTATGGTGAACATTTGTGCCATGCAGGGCTTCTAAAATTCCAAAATGCAAACCAGGGTTTTATTGCCGTAAGAATCGCTGCCATCAGAATCACTCTTTTTCGTTTTAAAACCACTGTACATTATGCCCATGCATGTATATATATATCCCAATACCCAATCCACCACGCAATTTTATTAGTTCGTTTCTTTTTCAGCTATATGTGTTTGATTTGACTAAACTTTTTTAAATATGTACATTATTATAACATGTACCAACATCATGTATTCTCATATGAATGAACCAGTTTCAATCAATTTCACGCAAAAAATAGATTCAGGATGTAAACAGAAAGTATCGTGTATACTGGATATAGCCTCAGTTGTCTCGAGTCGATGAACATTGTCAGAAGCACTTTTTATTAAATGTGACATTTAAACAGACTAGCCAATAGCAGTATTATTCTCCCTAAACTATATATGAATATATTATGTAAATTTGCGTACTACCACATTCAACTCCTATTATACTATTATCAATTCATTAAAAAACGTTCGCATCTAATGGAAGATATTTAAAATGAAATATAAATACTTATTGACGAAATCCTATTTAAGTGAACACAAACAAACTGCAGTATTCAATTCGATGTATTGAATGAAACAACACGTTTGCTGTCGTCTCTTTGATGACTGTGACGTCACTGTGCTTCGGCCAACACCAATGGGATATTGTAAGAGTGAAACATACATGATTTCAAGTCCTTGAAAGTGACATGTTTATGTCATTTCTTTTTGAAAATTGAAGCAGGTTGTTGGATTGCAAAGTTAGTTATATGGAGGAAATATATCAAATTAATGGATAAGATATATAACCGGTATGGAAATTTTATATTAATTATTTACTTCAAGTTACGTTGATGATGCACAGATCTGTACTTTGTGGACAAATATTTTTCAAACGTTATGACTAACGCAAACAATTCTGGTCCGACAGAAAAATAAAATCGGTCCAGGTTTGATCAATTTCCTTAATTAATGTCATTAATATTATAATTAAAGTCATTGTTAAAAAAACTCAAACAAACAAGTAATATTGCACGTTTTCGTTAAATATTTTAATGATGCAAGCAATTTTCGGTCCAAAAGTCCCAGCTTTGACCACTTGAATAAAAAACGATCGAAGTAAACACTACTGTTTTGATGAACCAATATGGGTTGCTGATCACACATTGAAGGCACGTATGTAGCGATAGACTCTTCTGAAAAACTCCCCAACTATCGGAAATGGCTTAGTCAAAATTGACCTCCTTTCGCACAGCGGGTGACAAAACAATCAAATGATATTGCTGCAAGGCGTATTTCACAGCTTAGTAAAGCATGTTAAGGGTAATCTTATACGACCGATAGAAAATATCTGGACCGATATTTTATTAAATTTTGAAAAGAAAACCGGTTTTGAACAGTAGAAATCGGTCGAAAACATGTGATTTTAGAAGCCCTGGAATGCCATGTTATTTCAAAATCTGTCGAGTACTTTACAAATTATGGATCGGACACCAATTTTGTACCTATTTCTAACCTATAAGCTGACCTCTAAATGTGAAATTGCCCTTTGAGCTATGGACCTGGATTTTATGTGCAGCTCTTCATCTCTTTATGCCTTGTTACTTTAAAATCCCGATATGCATGAGAAAGTTATAATCCAGACAAGATCAGAACCACACACAATTAAACACTGGACCACCAATGTGACAACTATGTTGACTCACAAGCAAGCTAGACAATAAAAGACAATAATTTTATTAAGTTTCAGGCTTTTAAGATAAACACGCACATGATTTCGGGTGAACAGTAATAAGGAGGAATGATTGTGGTTATGTACCTGTAGGTCATATTTGTCATGTGGATGTTATCTTTAGTATTTTTTGGTATCTTTCTCATTATTTCAATTGAAACGAAACAGGCAATAACAAATTTGTTTAGTTTTCTATTTTCGCGAATCTACATTGTCAAGCATGTGGTAATGTTGGGCAGAGGTAAACCAAGACGATGCCGAAGTGTCACCCATCTATGGAGGAAAAGAAAAGGAGGAATATAAGGCGAAATATGGTGACAAAGACAAATGTTGAGCATGTTCAGCTGACCCGAAAACTGACCAGGAACATGGCACACAGCCGCGAAACAAAATACATAAAAACATGGTCAAGGAAGTGAATGAGAACATGGACTGATGTTTTTTTTATATTTACTGGTGGAAAGAAAAATGCTGACAGAGTGTCTGAATTACTTCATTAAATGTTGATGATCAGATATGCATAATCTTTTGGCTGCCATTATGACAAACAATTAGAAAAGCATCATTTCCTCAGTCTTGGAGGGCGGGGCACGATTAATCCTGACCCATGGCTGTGGGCCATGACTACCCTTAGCAGTCTTGGTGGGTGGGTGAGGATTAATCCTGACCCGTGGCTGCTATCATGACTACCCCTAACAGTCTTGGAGGGTGGGGGAGGATTAATCCTGACCTGTGGCTCCAGGTCATGACTACCCCTAGCAATCTTTAAAAGTGGGGGATGATTAATCCTGACCCGTGGCTGCAAGTCATGACTACCCCTAGCACTCTTTCAGGGTGGGAGAATTTCAATCCTGACCTGTGGCTGCAGGTCATGACTACCCCTAGCAGTCTTGGAGAGTGGGAGAGAATTAATCCTTAACCATGGCTGCAGGTCATGACTACCCCTAGTAGTTTTGGAGAGTGGGGGAGAATTAATCCTTAACTGTGGCTGCAGGTCATGACTACCCCTAGCAGTTTTTGAGGGTGGGGGAGGATTAATCCTGACCCATGGCTGCAAGTCATGACTACCCCTAGCACTTTTTGAGGGTGGGAGAGGATCAATCCTGACCAGTGGCTGCAGGTCATGACTACCCCTAGCAGTCTTGGAGAGTGGGAGAGAATTAATCCTTAACCGTGGCTGCAGGTCGTGACTACCCCTAGCAGTTTTTGAAAGTGGGGGAGGATTAATCCTGAACCATGGCTGCAGGTCATGACTACCCCTAGCAGTCTTGGAGGGTGGGAGAGGATCGATCCTGACCAGTGGCTGCAGGTCATGACTACCCCTAGCAGTCTTGGAGAGTAGGAGAGAATTAATCCTTAACCGTGGCTGCAGGTCATGACTACCCTTAGCAGTTTTAAATTGTGGGAGTGGATTAATCCTGAACCATGACTGCAGGTCATGACTACCCCTAGCAGTCTTGGAGGGTGGGGGAGGATTAATCCTGACACACGGCTGCAAGTCATGACTACCCCTAGCAGTTTTTGAGGGTGGAAGAGGATTAATCCTGACCCGTGGCTGCAGGTCATGACTACCCCTAGCAGTCTTGGAGGGTGGGAGAGGATTAATCTTGACATGTGGCCTTAGGTCATGACTACGCCTACTACTATCACAAGTGACAATATCTTATTACAGGGAAAATAATCGTTCAGGTATTGAATTTAACACCGGGTTTTGACACTGGTATCCTTGCACGTTTGAACTCAAATATTCACCATGCCAATTCCAGGTATAAAATTATAAAAAATTTAGGGAAACATATTTCTATTGATAACCATTCTTTAAGTAGAGAAAATAATAAAATGAATTAAAGTATGCAGACAATTCAAGGACATTACCAATCAAATAACAGAGTAGAAGCGTGATAATTTTGCAATTGAAAATAAGAGTCATTGCTTCAAGTCTATATGAGAATAGTAGCAGGTGTCGAAAAGAGCCTTGGTCCAGGAATAAGCAAATGTGTCAAAAGATGCCTATATCGATTAATGTAGAAAAGCCCCTTTTTCCGGGAATAAGCAAATGTGTCAAAAGATGCCTATATCGATTAGCGTAGAAAAGCGTCTATGTGGAGGAGAAAAAGATTTTTAAATAAACTAGTCAAGATGCCGTTTTTTGTTGTTTTTTTGCGTTGTGGAAAATTACGTATTAATATCATTCTTCTAAGTAATTGTATTGATACAGCGCATATAACAAAATAAAGCTTTTATGTAACTCAACATAACCACGTGACCATGATTTCACTGAAATATACCATGTGATTGTCAAAACAGTCAGCAGTTTAAGTAACTCTTTATCGATGGAAAGAATCAGCTTGCCGATAGTCTGTGTAATTTGAATTTCTGTATGTTTAAAGATTGTGTCATAGTGAACGCACTGAACAAACTTGATTGCATCAAATGAGATTTATTTGTGTCAAAATTACAAGAAACACGCTCTGGAGAAAACACGAGATGAATGTCAGTATTGATTTATTTGCATCATATACATTTGCACCTGATGGGGATGATGTAAAGTTAAAATACAATCTCCTGAAAACTCTTAAAATAGTTTGTGTTACAAGAAAATTTAGTGAAAGGGCAATAACTCTGCATAAAATTAAGGGCAATAACTCTGCAAAGAATGAAGTCAGCATCAATACCGCCAAACAAATCAACATTTGATGTTGACTATGTATGCAATGTTTCAAGTAAATCGCCTGAAAACTGTGGAAGTATTTTGCTCCACAAGCTACAAACAGACCGACCAACAAACACAATCACTCCTATATACACACATATATATATGTATGTTTAAACTTATTTGTGGATATATACTGATTGTTTAGATTTATGAAATTCGCCAGAATTAAACAGTCTCAAAACTTTATCATGTTATAATTGCATACCTTCCTCATGTGTTCTCTGCATCTGTTCTGCGGCTTTGCCACGCCCTACACCATTTATGGCTGTCACAGTAATTTTATACTGAATGTCTGGCAGTAACTTGCTTGTTGTGAATGTTTGTTGCTCGGCCAGCTCTGCTTTGGTTTTGTCGGTTATAACACGAGTATTCGAAGGACACATATTATCCAGCGAGTTTAGCTTTTGTAACAAAAAATAAAGAGAATATGTTTCTGGCATATTTTTTTAACATATAAGAGAAATGTAATTGGAAACTCCTATTTTTAAATCCCATAAAGAATTCTAAGTTGAAAATACAAAATATGTCATTACTACGTAGAGTCCCAACTCCTAACCTTCATTTTGACAGTTTAGAATTTTAAGTTAACTGCAATACCTTGCCTTATGGTAAACAACATTTCTGTGAAATTTAATTCAAACCAATTTGGAAACTATGTTACATTAGAAAGTCCTGTGTTGTTCGATGATGACAACATAAAACATAGTGTGTTAACATAATATATCCCTGTGTCATTCCATGGTACCAACATAAAACATAGTGTGTTAAAATAAAATATCATTTTGTGGTTCCAGTATAAATAAACCCTTATTGTTTGCTTTACCCTTTATACCAGTCCCAACACTTTTGGACCAGAGACATAAATAGTCTTATTGATGACAGATAATTGTGATTCTGAAATGATTCAAATTAACTACTGTTTGTAAACTTTCATCAACCTACTGTTTTCTTTAACAGGTGAGAACAGCTAAGGTAAGCCAACAGTACTACTCTTTATATACCTGGAATCTTTCTGTACAATCAGAACATCTGTATATTTGGTCTGAGACACAATCACTGTTCTCATATCTTATTTGAAGAACATATCCTAGGTTTTCGTCAGAGTACAAGTTTGTGGGAGTGTTCCACATGATGGCCATGCCTCTACTGTGGACATTTGATATTGTCAACTTGTTTGGTTCATCAGACACTGAAAACGTAAGTGAAATAAAATGAAACTCAGACTGGATTGATAATTTGTATTAAATAAAGAAAAAAATCCATGTTTCATTGAAAAAGCCAAAGTTACGAATTGATTTAATCCATAAGAGTGAATTTCAAGAGCTGGTTAATGAGAAGTTTTAAGAATTTTATTTACACTAATTACTGTGACAAGACAACTGCCTTCTATTATAAGTTGTTGTTACTGTCAAAATTTACCATCAAAAAGTTGCTGAAGGCAGCTGGTTTGCATCCACTCAAACTTTACTTCAGCTGACTGTTAAGATAGTACTAAACTATGTTATTTTCATTGTATATACAACAGTATTACAATTGTTAACACATGACGGGTTATGTATGACATACCATATCCAGTTTTATTGGTAGTAGAGGAAGACCTCAGAATGATGTTATTGTATAGTGTTTAGCATTGCTTTCAATGAATTTGTCAGTCATATCGCGATCGTGTATTCTTGAGACAGTATTCTGAGTGCTGCCACACTTGAGTACCATGCTACAGAAAAATGGTATGATACCCCACCCAGTCACATACTGGTACCAGGAATAACCTGCCAGGATTGAACCCATAACATTCCACACATAAAGGTTTTGTCAGAGCTGGGATCAAACCATCAACCTACTTGGTAAGTGGTAAGTGGTTGTTATACCACTGTGTAACTTTGCCTTAGGATCACTCAGGCATGAAAGACCCCAACAGTAATACATAATTTGTTTTTTCTATAATTCAAGATAATATACCTGAGGTATTTCTCTACTTCTTTTGAAATATGGTTTTACCGTGAGATTTTGATCACGACCCGCGAGACCGTGAATTGGTAAAAAAAACTGTGAGGTTTTGTCTCACGCCATTAGGTATCACATGTATGTACCTCACAGAAGAATATTAGAACATTACCCAGATTTTATATTATGTACACTAATTTTTTTATATCATTTCATAAAAATTACTTAAGATAGGACAGTTCTTAATATAAGGACTGTTTCAATAACAATTCTAAATGACATTAGTTCTAATTGTCCAAGGGTCACAACACAGACAATATATATGCTTGTGTCCAATGTTAACTAGACATCTTAACATTATCAGAGCCCTCCAACTTTTAGTTTTCCTGTTTAAATCGTATACATGTGATGTTAGATAATAATTAATTGAAAAAAAAGTCAGTTGTTATCCAGTAGTTGACTTGAAAGGCAGAAACACTCCATTGTGCAAACAATATGATTTGTTTTCAGAAAACTTACTAAAGATAAACAAACTTACTTTTTGCTTTTGTCAAACAATATGTAGATATGGGTGTAGTACCAGTGGCTGAGTTAAACTTCTCATTCTGTGTGAAAACTTTAAATCTGTAGTAGGTACCTGGATGAAAGAAAACAGAAAATAAACATCAGAATTATCATTATTCTGTTAAGCAAATTGACCTGTATTAAGCAAAACCCTGTCTTAAACGGTCACTTTGCTCCTTCTCTTGACCAGCTGCTAACTACAGGTTTGACTGTATAATTGTTTTCCAGGAAGGCTCATTATTGATATAGGACATAGGTTTTACTGAATTTCAAATTTCACCAAACCACAAATAAGACCTATAATTGACAATAACAACCTCCATAAAAATTATGTAACCATGCACACAGAGTATTTCCTTTTTATCTTGACAGCTGTTTTTTTACACAAAAATGAATGAAAGAGTATGAGAGAGCATCGATAGAATTCATGTTTTGTTATTGTTTATTACTCTCACACAAACATATATAATTAGTAATGTTAGTAATTGTCAAATAAATGGACCACTACAATCTTGAAGAATCGTAAATAAAAAAAAGTCATGAATACACCCTAACACTTAAGTATGAACTGTATTATATACTGAAATGAAACAAGAGGGCAAGAGTGGCCTTAAAACCCTCACCTTGAGCAGAGGAGACAAAATTTTTGCAGGTACTAGAGTGAGAATCAAATGAAAAATGCGGGTGCTAAGAGTACACAGTATAGTCAAATAATGCAATTTTTAATGTTTCAAGGGTCATAACTGACATTAATAATCCGAATTGGCCAGATCAAGAACTTGTCCAAGATATTATAGTATATAACTGCTGTGCAAGTTTGGTGAGGATCAAATAAAAAATGTAGGGGCTATAGTGCACACAAGGTCAAATAGTGCATTTTTAATGTTTCAAGGGCCGTAACTCTGATGATAATAATCTGATTTGCCCAATTCAAGAACTTGTCTGAGATATAATGGTTATGTAACTACTATATACGTTAAGTGAAGATCCAATGAAAAATGCAGGTGCTAACACAACAAAAATTTCATGAACAGACGACGGACAACAGGCGATCAGAATAGCTCACCTTGAGCTTTGCGCTAAAGATTCAACAAAATCGCTTGAATAGTTTTGTAGTTATGCTCCGGATCAAAGTGTAACAGACGGTCGGACGGAGGCCATTACCATATCCCCCTTCAGCTTTGGCAGGGGGATAAAAAAAGCTGTTTCTGTAAAATGTGTTACACTTGACGTAATGTTACTTTCAAAATATATATAACTAATTATACATGACTGAAGTTGTATGAATAAAAGACAAAAAACTTTGTTCCCAAAACTATAGACTCAATACAGCACTTCAGTACTGATGAACTATCAAAGCAGCATGTGGTTCATATCACATTTCATTAAACAATTTCATATAAGGCCATTATAAATTATTTTTTTTATTTTTTTTTTATTTTTTTTTATTTTTTATTTTTTTTTATGAAAATCAAAAGCGTCGAGGCGGTATAAAGTTAGGAGGCGGGCGATGATGATAATGTTGCAATTAATTTATTATTGCCATAACAAGATGACCCAAAGCCACATGTTGATCACACAAGAAGGCACACTCAGATTGAAATAATTGACCATAATGGATATACTAGTTGATCAACTCTATATCAACTCTATATGTTCAAGACTACAAGGTTGCATTTTACATAATTATGCAAATGCTGAAATTTTGGACAATTAAAATTCCATTCCATTTTTTGATTATTTATTCTAGTTTGATTGCAAATGCGAAGTAAAGTTAAATGAATTACTCTTGAGTACATTTCCGGAGTAGAACCAGAACTGAATGTTGATTTTGAGAAGCCAGTGGGTCAAACCGGGGATTGAACCCACAACTTCTAGCATGAGCAACCAACACTCTTTCCACTGTTTTATCAACCAACCATATTGGGGGAATTCAAGAGATATATTGTCTGATCTGTCCAGCTAAAATTATATTGATAACATGTACAGCTGGTAGTCTAAGTAATAT
This sequence comes from Panopea generosa, assembly GCA_029582155.1. Classification (NCBI taxonomy): domain Eukaryota; kingdom Metazoa; phylum Mollusca; class Bivalvia; order Adapedonta; family Hiatellidae; genus Panopea; species Panopea generosa. The sequence goes on from CM055898.1 coordinate 55,269,935, forward strand.
TGATGTCATGATTTGAACAAAAAAGAAAAAAAGAATAAAAACAAGATATTTACCTGGTTTCAAGCCTGTAGCAACGTATGTTGTAGTGACATTTCCAGTACTCTGTGTTGATATCAAGCTGTTTCCACTGTACACTTCAATGTTATACTGCACAAGGTCTCCATTAGGATAAATGGGAGTCTGCCATGTAAGTTCTATATACTCATCAAAGAGTCTGGAACACTGCACATCGGTAGGTGGGTCAGGTGCTACAATAATGTATATCTGTATTTTATACTATATAGTATTGTAGATCATTCTAATATATAAGTTGTATGCGTGAGAGAAACTCTACTGCTACACCTATACCGAAATCACTCCTGAAAATATCTGCTGAAGTTATAATGAGAGTGAGGTCATCCACAAAGCAGGATTAATACTTGGATGATTTATAAGACTGTGTTTATTCATTTCCCTCATCTGTATTATAATATTTAAGTATATTTAGGTTTAAGGTCAAACACGGTGTTCTCCTATAATGTTAAATGTGTAAATGACACAACATTTCTCTTGTTTTATTTTCTGATTGTGAAATTACTGTAAACATCATTATTATATGAATGTAACAAAATCATTTATTATTTTTCATGATAGCCATGCATTACTGTGGTGCAACAGTTGATAGTTGTACTTTTTAAAAATGTCACTTTTATTATACATATCCTAATATGCAGAACCAACAGTGTAATTTGTGTTGAAACTACACAATTGAAGGCAAAAGGTTTAATATAATACCAAGTGTTATCACTGTAAATGTAAGATTTTGTTTAAACTCACAATTGTATAAAAAAAGAAAGTTTGACATATAAAAGTTATGTGATACTTATTCACAAAATAGGTAGTGTAGATAATGTAAATAATTTTCATGGGACTACATATTGCTCAGTACAATCGACAAATTCTTTACTCGTTAAATAAATAACAAATTAACTAAATGGGCAGAAGCAAATTATGTGTATGTCGAAGTACAGTCTGGTTTGAAGGCTTAATTGTCATTATACATAGGGTAATTTCGCAGTTAAGAAGGAAAAAAAAGTTGAAATGTTCTTTCATAGATTTTTCGAAAGCCTTTGACTATTTAGCTCACCAAAGTTAAATATGGTTTAATGTAATAACAATTGGAGTTAAGGATAAAATATACATTGTAATAAAATCAATGCACAATTCTACGAAAACTACATTTAATATTGAATACTCAGTAAAAAAAAACAACAATTTTGAATATTTATTAGATATTTGTAAGGGGAAATGTCTAAGTATTTTCCTTTTATCTATGTATATCAATGACCTAGAGGAAGAATTAGTGTAGTATATATGGTATTAAAGCTTAGTGTGTTAAGCTTAATGTGTTTTAAGTTATTTCAATATTTCCAATGATTTAAGTTCTAATATCTAATTCATTTGAAGACTTACAAAATGGATTTAATATTTTACATAATTATTGTGAGAGATGGAAATAAAAAGTATATATATTAAGTAAAACAAATAAAATGGATATTTAAAAAAAGGAGACAATTATCAAAACATAAATTTACATATTTATGTGTTGTTTTTACCAACTGGGGTTCATTCAATGTGACACAACAAATGTTAGATGGCCAAGCACAAAAAACAATTTTGTCCATAAGACAGCGCGCTCGACTATTCAAATCATTGGTCCCAAAAGTACAAACTTTGACTGAGATTGATGACCAATCCAACAACAAAAAGGATGTGTCCCACTTACTAAATTGAATAAGTCTTATACCTGCAAAACCTTGTATAAAGTTTCAATCTAAAACATGCAGTGGCTGCTGAGATATAAAATTAAATCAGAATTATACAGTCAAACAAAGGCCGTAACTAGCAAAAAATCTGGCAGATGAAGTCTTACATGAAGTATCAATCAAATACATGAGTGGTTGGTGAGATATGGACTTGATGGTACTTGCATGCAAAACTTCTAAGTCAAACAAGAGCCGTAATTTGTATTATATTCAAGCAAGAGTTATCTTACTTATTTATTGTAGTAGGTGTGATTACTGGGAAGTCTTGTGTGAAGTTTCAATCCAAAAAATTGAGCAATTAGTGAGATATGGACTTGATGGTACTTGTGCACGAAACTTTATACCAATTTGGATACATTTTACAACAGTTCATGTAAAATGTAAATACCCAATAATTGTTTTCGGCTCTAAAGTGAACAAAAATTGTGAACCCAAAATTTATAATGTTCTATATGAACACATAAACAAATGGCCAGATCAACCCTAGATTGCTCATCTGTTGCAGAGGAGACAATGTGAATGATGGCAATTTTTGATAAGGTAAGGATCATACCTCAGACATATGAATTTGGTCAGTTGAGATAGTATAGATATATGATTATTGTCTTAGTAATGTGAAGATCGAATGAAAACTGAAGGTGCTGGAGTGTATATAAATTCATATAATGCAATTTTTGTCAATTCAAGAGCCATAACTGTATACAGCAATGTTTCGATTTGGCCAGCTAAATACTTGTCCAAGATAATATGGTTATGTAACTACTGAGTAAGTTTGGTGGACATCAATTGAAAGCTGCAAGTACTAGCGTGAACACGGTATCAAAAAGAGCATTTTCAATATTATAAGGGCCATAACTCTGACATTTATAATCAAATTTGGCCAGTTTAAACACTTGTCTGAGATATTATGGTATGTTTAAGTTTGGTGAGAATCAAATGAAAAATGCGGGTGTACGAGTGCACACACTGTCAAATATTGAATTTTTTAATGTTTCAAGAGCCATAACTCTGACATTTAGAATCTGACTTGGCCAATTCAAGAACTTGTCCAAGATATTATGCTTATTTCACTACTGTTGGCAAGGATCAAATGAAAAATGCCCGGGTGAGAGTGCACAAAAGGTCACGTTTTTGTGCGTTTTTAAGGGCCATAACTCTGGAATTAATAGTCTGATTTGGTCAGTTCAAAAACTTGGCAGAGATATCATAGTTATATAACTAATATATAAGTTTAGTGAAAATCCAATGAAAAATACAGGTGGTAGAGTGCACCCAACAAAAAATTCACGGACGGATGACAGACAACTGACAATAGGCGATCAGAATAGCTCACCTTGAGCTTTACTCAGGTGAGCTAATAATTTTTTTTGTGACCATTACCTATGATTTTCCTATGAAGTATATTTATAAAAATATTTATATCATTTTGGAGAACCATGTTTATGAAATGTCTCTTATGAATAAAAGTTATGACTATTAAAGCTTACCCAATGATTATATACCAAAAATAAAATACTAGTATAGAGTTAAAGAACAGAGTTAAAGTAAGTAAATATGTTAATAAGTATTGCATTAGTGGCATGAAACAATAAATGAATGTCACAATTACAATATAAATACACCCAACCTGATTGACCACTTTAAAGCCAGTATTATACTAAACAGTTTTAATATTATAGCAAAACTACAACAAAGTATACTACATAATTATACAATCACAGACAGGTACAGTTGTATTGTTTTATTGAACAACAGATGACATATATCCGAAATGACTTGATTTCTGAAATTTTAGAATTTAATATAGTTAGTTAAATGACCATAACTATTATTTTGTATTTTATAGATAAAACAGAATACTTTACCCGTCACTTTAGTCTTTATATCGATCACATATTTATCACTTGAAACATAAGCATTGCCATTAAATATTTGACTCCTTGTTGCTATGTTGATACTGTATCTGTGTCCATATCTGATATCTGAGGAAGACAGACTGGTGCTTGTTGATGATGCATACGCAGTTGCCTTTGATACAGTTCCATCAAACATCTCAACGTCATAACCACTGGCAACACCATCTGAGGTATTCCAACTAATGGTAATTCTATTGTTGATGATATCAATGTTACTGGTATGTTTTAATGTTCCAGGTACTTTTGGCTCTAAATGTAGAGAAAACATATATGTATTAGTAAATAACAAGTATCTTACCAAATACAAGAATTCCGCGGTATGATATGTCTCGCCATGTCCGCTTTGACCGTTAATACACACATGGGAGAGAAAAAATTTAATAAAATTATATTCATGCAAGAGTTATCTAACTTGGTTAATGTCGTAGGTTTAATGACTACGAAATATTGTAGGAAGTATTGTGTGAAGTTTCGATCAAATACATTAAGTGATTTTTGAGATATGAACTTGATGGTAGTTGCACACAAAACTTTAAATAGTATTTCTAAGTAAAACATAATTAAAACAACATTTTACCAGTATTTCTAAGTAAAAAACATATTTAAAAAAAAATGATTAAATAAAAAAAGATAAATAAATTATAAAAAAAGTACTCAACATCTGCATTATATTATGTAATGCATTGTTTTAGTTGTAAATATGATCCAAGTATGAGTGTCCTTGCACTAGTACTTATTGAGAAATAATGTAAAAATGAAAACTTAACGTTGGAGGTAAATGCAAAATTCAGCATCAAACAATGTCAATGGACCATGAAGTGTAGGTCACACTCAGCATCTGCAGTATATTATGTGATTCAGGGTATTAGATGTAATTATGATCCAAGTATTAGTGTCCTAGCACTTGTACTTGTTGAGAAAGTGTAAAAACGAAAACTTAACGGAGGTTAATGCAAAATTCAGCATCAAACAAAGTCAATAGACCATGCAATGTAGGTCATACTCAGCATCTGCAGTGTAAAATGTGATGCAGGGTGTTAGTTGTAACTATTATCCAAGTATGAGTGTCCTAGCACTTGTACTTGTTGAGAAATAGTGTACAAACGTAAACTTAATGTTGGAGCTAAATATAAATGTTTGATGCCATTGCTGCCGCCATCGACAGAAAAGCAACACCTTAATCTCGCTTTCACTCCTTCGACACGACGTGACAACAACTAGCTTCAATAGGTGAAATTTGTTTCATTGCAACTGTTAAAAGGTACGGGGGATGATATGCTCAGTTGGTGGGAAGTAGTTGTAATATTGTAGATCATAATTATATACATGTATATAGTTATTGTAGTCATACACATCTGCCCTTCTTCTTCACTTCCATCTTGTCTAAGGGAACAAAATTAATGTAATTAAACACAGAATGCCTTATATAAATGTTTCTAATAAAGAAACATTCCAATTTAGACATTTAGACTAAAAAAAAATTTTGGTGATAAAAAAGAAGTCGAGTTACTTAAGATGAACAGGCAATAATCAGTTCAATGATAGCAAGATGATAGAAACACTTGTCTGAATTTAATAATTACTAAAATACCAAAGTATAAAGGTAATTAAGGCAGATAAAAAGGTGCATACTTTCCAAATATCAATTCAAATATTATACTTTTTTCTCAGAATTGGAACATTTCAAAATGGACATGCACAATGATGGAATATTTGAGTGGTCAGAAGGAAAAATGAAATTGTTGTCAGTATTCCCATTAGACCACTAGGTTTTGAAGTTGTGTCTGGAAACAGAGAATTTTATAACTTTGACTATTTCTTCCCATGGTAACTGAAAAAAATATTGAAAATGAAAAGTCTCATAATCTCATTGCAAATGGCACTACTAGACCACTGAGTTGACATGTGTATAATGTTTTGTGAAGTTATCTTTTGAACAATTAAGCGAATTTTAAAAAGTTTGCTATTTGTTTCCATGGTAACAGAAACAAGAGTCGCTCACCTCATTTAACCTGTCACTTCTTTTCAAATTTTGAATTGATTAAGCTAAGCCTATGAAGAACTTAAAAGTGAGAAAAATGCATTACCATATAGAAATTAAAACCCCCAATATATAGGATCCTATATCGCCCCTTTATTTAAACAGGAGATAATTAAAAAAGTAAGCAAGGTAGAGTAACGGTTCTTGACACTGCACTTCCTCTCATTGCCCCCTATCATTGTGTGAAGATTCAACAAAATCGCTTGAATAGTTTTGTAGTTTTGCTCTAGACAAAAGTGTTACAGACAGACAGACAGACAGACAGACAGACAGACAGACAGACAGACAGACAGATTCACGGACAGACAGATGAACGTACGGATAATATTTCCATATCCCCTTTGCCTTTGGTTACAAGGTTAATGTGTGTACAAAGTTTTGTGAAGTTATCCTAAATGGAATTGGAGTTAGGTACTGGAAACTCTTTTGGACCCATGGGTGATGCTAAATTATTGGGTTGCATAACATACAACAGGGTATATATGGCATATCAAGATGTTTTGGTGGAGGAAGACCTCTTAATTAATCTAAGTAGAACCGACGTCCTTCCACAAGTAAATGGCAAACTTTCTCACAAAGTTTTTAGTTATGGTGGGACACAAACCTCAGCAGTGAGAGGGAAGTGGTCATTAAACGACAGCACCTTAGAACATTCACCAACAGCGAAACATCTAACCAGCAGAACTGATGAAATGATCAATGTTTATACAAGTATAAACACTCAATACATACTTTCAGCCTGTTGTCCAGAACGTGAAGTAGTTCTATCCCTTCCAGATTCTGTTTGACTATTTATAGATGTGATAGTGACAGTATATGTACGACCAGATACGATAGATGACTCTTTTGTTGTTGTTGTTACTTTGCCTAAGTAATGTTCGTTAGAAGCAGCAGAGTTGTCAGTAGGTCTCCACTGTTTCTTGTATCCATCTATGTATTCTTCTTTATCGCTTGGTGGTGTCCATGATATTGCAAACCCGGTTGTTGTGACGGAATTAAATCTAATGTTCGTGACTTGCAATTCTGAAACTGTAAAAGAATCATATATTAAAAACAACATTTCTTATCTGCAAGTTAAGTTATGAATTCAAATTTAAACACCAACAGTTCAAAGAGGAATCAGCTATATGGAATATATACTGAACCAAAACAGAAACTTTTGCTAATGTGAATATTTTGTTAACAATTAACTGAATTTGGCTGAAATCTTCTGTTTGCGGTATAATCATGTCTTATTAATCTACTGAAATAGCTTAATTGGACAAAATTTATTAATTTTATTGTTTGATTCGAATTTAAAATCTGAAGGGATGGATTTCTAAATGGGGTTATCAGTAGTGTCTATGGCTGCCGCGGGCGATGATGACTGCTTGACAGCCATGTTTCATTGAAAGCACAAGCTTGTTTATGTCAGCCTGTGGGATATCATGGGTGATTAATGGTCAAGTAGAAATAAAATAATAACGTTTGTGACCGATTTAACCTGGAACATTATATAAGCATATTTAGTAGAGGTTACTATTTACAAGCAGTCGTTTGTTATATGGGGAACCACAGTGGTGGTCTAGAGTAGAGCGTCCGCCTCGCAAGCGTAAGGTTGTAAGTTCAATCCCTGGTCCGATCATAACAAATACTGGACAACTCAGCATTTAGAGGATAGTTCTAGGGTTGGTCGGCTTGGTCAATATAATGTGGCTGGGTGGGGTATCATACCATTGGTTTCCGGTATGATACTCCAGTGTGGCAACGCTTAGTATACTATCTCAAGTAGACACTGTCGCTAAATCATTGAGATCACGTTATAAGGGACGCTATATAAATACCATACAACAACAATGTTATATGAGTACAACAAAATACATAAGACAAGATAATATATATATATTATGATATATTTCATCTAACTTTTATTTACAATGTTAAATTATTAAAATAATATTTCACAGTTCAATCTCCAAGATGATATATATTTTGTAATATTTCAATTAAAGTTCAATCTCCAAGTAAAATGGTATATTAAAGAGTTTAATTGTCCAGATGATCTACATAGATATGAAACAGACACAAAAAGTTATATTTCTTTCTGACCTTGAACTGCATAGTGTGACCTTGACCTTTGAGCTACAGACCTTGGTTTTGCGCAGGACACACGGTATGATTATGGTTAACAGACTTCTCTCTCAAATTGTATTCATGCCTTAGATTCCATTATCAGAATGAGGTTAGATTGTTGCATTCTATTATGTGTATCTGATGACAAATATTCAGATACAATCAGTTTTCACAAATTTCGAAATGACGAAAGTTAAAGAAAACAATGGATTGTATAAATCAGAATATATGCGGGACCTCTTTTCAAAGTAATTATTACTTCGTATTCCTTCATGTTTATTCTATTATATCTATATAGTAGTATTTACTATTATTTCGTTTTTACTAATTTAAATACCAACTGTCATTTTTCATTATACACAGTTTTTGTAAACTGTAACAACTTTATATATTACTGTATATTAATTAAAGTTTATCTTTGCATTCTGAAAAATCTCGTTCACAGAATTCATGTAATTTTTTATTTCAGATAGCTGATTCAATGGTTGTGTGTTCAAACAACTTCAAGGCTGGTGATTTTAAATGAATTTCTCAAGAAGACATTAGAAAGGGTGTTGTCCCATAAGTCTTTAATTTAATCAATACAGAAACAAGCATGGAGGTAATGTCTTTTGAACCCATGGACACAGATAAAATTCATTTGCAGGAAGAATTAAGGTTAAAGACAGCTGAATTGAAGTTAAAAACACATGAATGTGAAAAAATGCAAAACCAATAAGACATCGAACATTTTGGTATAAACAGATTTGCTAATGATAATAACATGTTTATAGTTTACTCTGGTTTTACTTCATATGTGTCATTAATTACATTCTTCAACTGTATAAAGTCAACAGCTCATACTATGAAAAGTACTTACTATAAAAAAAGTGAAACAGTTAGTCTTGCTTAAAGTTACTGATTGACAAATTGTTTATGCTTTTGTGAAGGTTGAGTGCTGGACTCTTACACGTACTAGAATATGATTTGTCAGTGATATATGACTGTTCATTGTCTACTGTTAATAGGAAAATTGTAACCCAGATAAATATTCTATATATACATTAGGTTTTATCCTTCTGTGGCTACCAAAACATGAAATACAAAGAATTCATAACACTTAATCCAAATACACGTGTTGTAATTGATTGTACCAAGTTTCAAACTTTCCAATATCAGCTGTTGTCAACGTTAATGATTCCAGTATTATCAATTTGTCATTGTTTAATACTCTGTTGTAATTGTTGCACATACAATTTTGTTGTGATAATTCAGGAAGTGATGTTTCATCAAACAAATTGATGACACAATTTTCTTCAAGTCACTGTTGGTATGACAAAACACTTCCTCTAGGTACTTGGCCAAACATATAGGGAACGCTCTTAATGTTGTCAAGCTTTATTTTTGGTATGATAAGCATATCCTTCACAGATGACTGCATCTCATCAACATTTCCAGTTGACATCATCTCCACGCACTGGATTGTAAAGAGTACATTTTACATCTATTGGTGTTGATGACCACTGACAGTTAAATTGTGCACAACCTTCTCTTATATATTTACTCCTCTTGGCTAATGCTAAAACTGGGGCAAAGATGTTTTGCCACATCTTCAGGCAAGGCCCATATTTCCAACATCTTATACTAAGCAAAGTGGTAAAGTAGCCCCCCCCCCCCCCCCCCCACAATGTGTTTACAGGCACCTGTCTGACCTTTATGTTGCTTTTTCTTTGTTTGGATTGTCAGCTCAAGAAACTGTTACCTGGAAATAGAATGCAAACTTAATGCAATTGGTATTTGTTTGTATATAAATGTAAATGTTATGTGAAACAAAAGCTGTTGAAGAGGCAATGCTCTCAACTATTTCGATGCTGTTCTGGAATAACAGCCATTTTAGGAAATAAATACCAAATGGAAGACAATTAATTTAAAATCTCAGGGGTGGTAAAATTAAGCTATAACTATTGCTTGTCTCTTAAAAATAAATTAACAAAATAATTCAATAACAATATTTATTTTCATCATCAAAAGTATTGTTTATTTGAAAACAACAAAGTGAATGGATGGTCATATTGCCAAATATCATTTAATTTAGTATTTAGTTACATTTTGTTGTTCAAACTTTTCAAATTAATTTATAAATTCATTAACCTATGCTGACAAATAACCCGAGAGGTGTGCTAATACCTAACTTAAGGCAACCATATACATATAATAACCCTAAATACTACAATTGAATGACTAAAATAATATCAGTTGGTCCAGCATATCAAGAAAAACTAATTAAACATTACCTGAAATATTCCAGCAATAATTTAAAATAGAGTGTAAGCTATAGTTGAGAGGATCTTCTGTTTCAAGTAGTTTACCTATGCGATATATGCACCAACTTCAAATCATATGGTAATATACCAGTTCTTGTAAATGGACTTATAGTCTTGTACCAACACATACAGTTTATCAATGCTGAATATCCTTCCACATTCTAAATTGTTTCAGTTTTTACACATACAATAATATATGCGCTAACTTCACATCATAGGGCAATATATTGGTATCGGTTCATGAAAATAGAGATTACGTTAAAATAATTTTGTACAAACATGCACAATTTATCACAGCTGGATTATAACTATTTCATGAAAATGAAAAAAAAAAAAAGAAAAAAGAGAAGAAAACTTTTGTAAAAGTGAAAAGAAAAATTATTTCTGAGCTGAAGGCCTTCAACTTTAGTAGAAAAGGTTTTCTAAAGTTTTCAATATATAACACTACATGTAAGTAAAATTTTGATCCAAATTGGTGGGCCAATTTCCTCCCCATGGTCATTGTTTTGAAGCGGGGCGGTAGTCTAATGGATAGAGTGTTGGCCGCTCACGCCAGAGGTTGCGGGTTCGATCCCTAGCTCGACCCGTTGCCTCTCTCCTAAAACAACACTCAGTACTGGTTCTACCCAGGAAGCGGAATCGAGAGTTGTTCATATAAGCTCTGAGCTTTTATCACAATCGAGCTTCAAGAAATTAGTATAAACTAAACTAACTATTGAACAAATTAGAGAAAAAACCACAAACTGACCCAATTCGTAAAACATCTAAGGCCTGTAACCTGGTAAAACAAGAAATGTCACTGATAAGTGTCACATGCCCCCTAAATGGTCTGTGAAAATAACAATATTTTATAATAGGTAGCAATTTTAATGTATCCTTAAATATCAAGAGTAATGCATTGACGTTTCAGACTAGACATGCAATTTCATGTTTTTTACATTGAAATATGACCTTGACATTTGTGTAACCTATCATAATGACATGTTGATCACTTGTGTCAAGTTATTTTAAGACAAAGTTACAGAACAGACATGAAAACATAAACAAACTGAAAGTGTGACCTTGACCTTTGAGTTCAGGTTCTGGGTCTTACACATGACATGTCGTCATGTCATGTTGATCAATTGAGGCGAATGTTTTAGAAATCCATCCATGTATGATAAAGTTACAAACTGGACTTGAAATCTCCAAGACTCAAAGTGTTGTCAAACAAACTCCAAGTGTGACCATGACCTTTGAAGTACTGGTGTGGGTCTTACATGTGACACGTCGTCATGTCATTTTGATCAACTGAGCCAAGTTAAAGACACAGTTTAGTTACAGATCAAACACAAAATATCAAACAAATTGAAAGTGTGACCTTGACCTTTGAGGAAAGGTTCTGGGTCATGTTTATCAATTGAAATCCATTAAAGTATGATAGAGTTAAGGACCAGACATGAAATCTCACACAGACTCAAAGTCAAGTGTGACCTTGACAGCGATGTACGGGTGTGGGTCTTATGTGTGACATATCATGTTATGCTGATGAATTGAGCCAAGTGTTTTTGAAATTTATTCATAGGTGACAAAATTACAGTCCAGACACAAAATCTCAGACAGACTGAAAGTGTCATCAAAGTTAAATTGTGACCTTGACCTTTGAAGTGGGAGTCTAGGTGTTATGCGAGACACGTCGTCAAGTTATGTTGATCATTTGTAACAATTATTTATGAATCCATCTATGCATGACAAAGTTATAGGCCGGACACAAAATCTCATACAGACTCAAAAATGTTGTCAAAGAAACCCAAAGTGTGACCTTGACCTTTGAAGTATGGATGTGGGTCTTCCACGCAACACATCGTCATGTTATGTTGATCAAGTGTAGCATATATTTATAAAATACATCTTTGCATGACATAGTTACAGGCCTGACATGAAATCTCACACAGGCACAAAGTGTTGTCAAACAAACTCAAAGTGTGACCTTGACCTTTGAAGTATGGTACCAGTGTATGTGTTATGCTTGATACATCATCATGTCTTGCTGATGAATTGAGCCAAGTGTTTTTGAAATTTATTCATATTTGACAAAGTTACTGACCGAACAGGAAATCACAAACAGACTGAAAGTGTCATCAAACAAAGTTAAATTGTGACCTTGACCTTTGAAGTTGGAGTCTGGTTGTTATGCACAACATGTTGTTACATGTATGTATGTTGATCATTTGGAGCAAGTATTTATAAAATTCATCCATACGTGACAAAGTTACAGGCCGGACACAAGATATCGAACGGACGGACGGATGCTGCGATTATTATATGCCATCCCAAAAATTGAGGGGGGTAGGTGGGTAGATGGGGATGTGTGGCTTAAAAACATAAAATTTCTATGATAATGCTAAACACATGAAAAGTTTCATTCATATCCAATGAGAGGTTGATGAAATATGTACAAACTCAAAAACTTTAACGTGCTAAAAAATTCTAACCAAATTCTAAAAGTCCAAAAGGGCAATAATTCTGTTAAAGGGCAATCAAGAGTTACGGCTATTGTCTCTATGAGTTTCCTAGATGATGTTGGGAACACATGTGAAGTTTCATTGATATCCAAGGAGTGGTTGCATAGATATCTTACCTGATAAAAATTTTAACCTGAAAAAACAACGTTGACACAGACGCCGCGGCAAATACTATAAATTGCCCCCGTATTTTATGAATATTCAAGCTAGAAATGTTGCGAATCACTTGAAATTACAAGTGAAATGTTTAACATACCATCATCTTGTTTGGTGCTTCAAACTTTTACTCGGAATGAAAGCAATTCCCATAAATGTCAGACTTGCGATTATTCAATTGAACTGAAAACAAAATCAAGAAATTAAGTTAATACTGTAATCTCTAAAACTTCCCTGCAAAATCCAACAAACACAATCTAGTAAATAACTTATTAATTTATGATCCTTTCTCCATCAGGATCAATTTTCAGTTTTCAAGGCAATGAAACAGATCTTGTATGCAAACAAACATAACTAATTGGTTCTCAGATAAAGTTTCATATATATTAGGATACACATTTTTGTCAGCAATGGAAACAATTCACATTACGCAAATGAAAATATGTTTGTCCTTATGATTTGGAAAAGTGTATTGGTAGTCATAGACATGGGACAGATACTACAGATCAAAATGTTGAATAGAAATGTATGCAGAGATTTCTGTTTATATGAAATAAGAGGGTACATAACATGTATGTAAACAGTAGAAATTTACTCACCTTTATAGTTTTCACTAATTTATTTGAATCTTCTTTCTATTAATTTGTTCCAGATGACATTTTTTGTTTCGTTAATATGATCTTCAACAAAAGAAAACGAAATATGTGGTAAATCTCTAGCACAGTGGGTAGCCATGATTGGGAGATGTAAACAAGCAGCTTGCTCACATGGCCTCGCTCTGGAAAATCTCTTAATATTCAGAAGATAATATTTATTTTTTTGTGCTTTTATTTCCTCGTCAATAAGTGAAATGGGAACTTGTATAAATTTTTCCATGTTTCCTCACTAAAGTTATATTTTAAATTCCATTTAAGTTTTGATGTAGGAGAACTTTTGTTCCTCTTAAGACTATCATACATGTCTTTTGATCTTTTTCTACTGTTTAAAAATATTTGGATGTTAGATGGTACAATTGGGTAATTCAACTTTGATGAGAATTCAGTTATATTGTTTTAGGTATACTTCAATTGCTTTCTTCACACTATGATATTGTAAAAGAATCATTTTAATATCGAGTTCAGTTCCTCACTAGTGTAAAACTTTCCATCTTCTCTTATAAAATCATTTATCTAAGTTAAATCATTATTATAGTATTTTTTATAAATTATATCCTTGCCACCAATTCTTATGTTTGGGTTAAAACAAACTGGACTTTTCATTTTCAGTATGTTTGATTGCAGCGAGTTGTCTGCTGTTGTCGTAGTATGTGTTAAAACACTTATATAAGATTTTAGAACATCTTTCCAGAACTGACTTTTAATATATTTAGCGAAGGCCTCCGATTTAAAATGTTTTTAATGTTAATTTTATGGTTTATTAAAAGTTGCCATTGCCCATCTGTAACAATGAGTCTCCGTATCCATGTGGATTTCAATACTGCAATAAATGCTTTTAAATTTATCATTTTTAGTGTTCTATCACAATATTTCTTTATTATTACATTTTTAAATTTTGTTGGACCTTGCCATAAAAAACAAAAAATAGGTCATTAACATGTTTTATTGTATGCTCACTTGGATTAGGTAGTGAAAGGAAGAGGTGATGTAGGACAGGTAATAATAAGGTTTTTATTACTGTTATTTTACCTAAGGGAGTTAGATATCTTCGCTTCCACAATTTAATTAAGTTTGCTATTTTTGTAATTTTTTCTTTGTAATTTATATCTGGGATTTTATTTAAATCTACATCAAAGGTTATACCCAACAGTTTAAATTGTTGACTTCCCCAAGACAGTTTCCATTTGGTTTTGATCAAGTCTGAACTTTATTTTTTGCCCCTATCCAAACTACATGTGTTTTATCAAAATTTACAATTAATCCTGAAATATTAGCATAAAAAGAGAGTTCTTCTAATGAATGTTTGAGTGAAGAAGAGGATTCGTCTAAAACTACTGATGTATCGTCCGCAAAGTTTGATCATATAAATTCATTATTGTTAATGGTTAAACCTTTTATATTTTTGTTATTACGTATTTTAATAGCCAAGATTTCTGCACAGAGAACAAAAATATACGGTGACAAAGAATCGCCTTGTCGGCAACCTCTCCTTATATAGAAACAAGAGGGCCAAGATGGCCCTATACCGCTCACCTGACTAACTTTGAGTCACCCAACTTAAGTAGATTATATAATACATGAACACTCAAAATTCCAGAAAAACGAGATTGGCAAGTAGTTAGAATTTTGATTTATTTTGAAGATGTAACAGATGTGTAGATGTTCACCAATGGTACATGTCAGTGAAATTACATGGTAATCAGGTCTGTAGATTCTGACAAAAAGGCTTTTGAAATTTTTACTATAGCTGCCTATATAGTAAACTTGCACCTCACTGTGAGGTCATGTTTTTTTAATAATCACAACGGCTTGAACAAGCTTGGTAAAGGGTCATCCAAGGTTCATTTCTGCGAGATTTTTTTAAAATTGATCAGGTGGTTTCTGACAAGAAGATTTTTGAAGTTTTTACTTTAGCTTATATAGTAAACTAACCCCACCTCCTGGCCGCCATTTGTTTTTTTGACAAATCACTACGGTTTGAGAAACTTGGTGAAGGATCCTCCAAGGACTATTTCTGTGAAATTATTTTAAAATTGAGCCAGTAGTTTCTGACAAGAAGATTTTAAATATTTTACTAATTATACATGCGCCACCCCGTAGCGGCCATGATTTTGACGAGTCAAGATGGCTTGACCAAAGTTGATAGAGATTCACCCAAGGATCATTTCTGTGAAATTATTTTAAAATCGAGCCAGTAGTTTCTGACAAGAAGATTTTTTATATTTTTTACTTTAGCTTATATTGTAAACTAACCCCTATCCCTGGCGGCCTTGTTTTTTTACCAATCAAGGTGGCTTAAACAAACTTAGTAGAGGGTCACCCAAGGAATATTTCTGTGAAATTATTTTAAAATCGAGCGAGTAGTTTCTGACAAGAAGATTTTTAAGTTTTTTACTAATCAAATTTGCCCCGCCCTCTAGCGGCCATGTTAATTTACGAAACAAGATGGCTTGAACAAACTTGGTAGAGGGTCACCCAAGGAACATTTCTGTGAAATTATTTTAAATCAAGCCAGTAGTTTCTGACAAGAAGATTTTTTAAGTTTATACTATAGCTTATATAGTAAACTAACCCCACCCTGTGGCCGCCATGTTTTTTGACGAATCGACATGGCTTGAACAAACTTGGTAGAGGGTCACCCAAGAAACATTTCTGTGAAATAATTTTAAAATTGAGCCAGTAGTTTCTGACAAGAAGATTTTTTAAGTTTTTACTATAGCTTATATAGTAAACAAACCCCACCCCTTGGCCGCTATGTTTTTTCGACCAATCAAGGTGGCTTGAACAAACTTGGTAGAGAGTCACCCAAGGAACATTTCTGTGAAATTATTTTAAAATCAAGCCAGTAGTTTCTGACAAGAAGATTTTTTAAATTCTTACTAATCAAATTTGCCCCGTCTCCTGGGGGCCATTTTTTTGACGAATCAAGATGGCTTGGACAAACTTAGTAGACAGGCACCCAAGGAACATTTCTGTGAAATTATTTTAAAATCGAGCCAGTAGTTTCTGACAAGAATTTTTTTTAAAGTTTTAACTATAGCTTAAATAGTAAACTAACCCCACCCCTTGTCCGTCATGTTTTTTGACGAATCAACATGGCTTGAACAAACTTGGTAGAGGGTCACCCAAGGAACATTTCTGTGAAATTATTTAAAAATCGAGCCAGTAGTTTCTGACAAGAAGATTTTTTAAGTTTTTACTAATTAAACTTGCCCCGACCCATGGCAGCCATGTTTTTGACGAATCAAGCTGGCTTGAACAAACTTGGTAGAGTCACCCAAGGAACGTTTCTTTGAAGTTATATCAAAATTGGCCAAGTGGTTTCAGAGGAGAAGTTTTTGGAAGCTAAAAATAACGACGGACGACAGACGGCGGACACCAGGCAATCACAAAAGCTCACCTGTAAGCCTTTGGCTCATGTGAGCTAAAAATCTGACAGGTGACCCCCCTGACTGACAGCAAGATTTGCATTTTTGTATAGAACTTCAATCCAGTTTTTAAAATTGTCACCAAAAAACATAAGAATGAGTATTTTTTGGATAAAAGCCCAATACATGGAGTCGAACGCTTTTTAAAAATGTACTAGAAGTATTAGTCCTGGGACATTATCATCTTCTGAAGATTGCATGATGTCATATATTGTTCTAGTGTTTTCCCCCATAAATCTGCCTTGGATAAAACCTGTTTGATTATTATGGATAAGCTTATTGAGAACTGATTTAATTCTATTTGCTATTGCCCCAGAGGCTTGTAAACACGATTTAAAAGAGATATTGGTCTATATTTTTTTTAAAAATCGTCTAGGTTTATCATCTTTTTGGATTAGTGTAATAATTCCCTGTTTTTGCGTAACTGATAACTCCCCATTAATATAGCCATAATTTATAGCCCTAACAACAAAATACCCTATTTTACCCCCAAAAGCTTTAAAAAGTCAGCACCAAAACCATCCGTACCCGATTGTTTACCATCTTACTAAGTGAAGATGAAGCTTGGTCATATGTAATTAAAATTTCCAAATGTCATGGACTCTGTATCAGTTAACTTATTCGTTATTTGCATATAAGTTATCATAAACATGTTTAGCTTGTTTTAAAATATCTTCTTGTTTTGTAATCATGCTAACAACAGCATTTCTAATTAGGGTATAATTTTACTTGTGAAGTTATGATGTTCTAGGTTGCAAAAATATTTTGTAGGGTTTTTTCTCCTTCAATAAATTGTGCCAGTGATCTTATAAAATGACTCTCCATTTTCTTTTTGCGCAAGGTTACACGTTCTTCTTTTAAATATTGAGATTGCTTATATTACTAGCATTAAGAGATTATTCTATTTTATTTATTTCATGTATGATTTGACATTCCAGCTGTTTTGTCTCTTTTTTCTTATAAAAAGAATAATATATTGTTTTACCTCTAATTTCCATTAAAAGTGTTTCTAAAAATAGTTGGTCATTAATAGTAAACTGGATATTATTATTACAAATATCATAAATATTGTCTATGTTATAAATAGGTACAGCATACTGACATTTTATTTCTTTAATTTTATCATTAATTGTTTAAATAATTTACATCATTGAGTAGACTAGTATTTAGCTTCCATAGAGGTTTACCTTTAATAAATTGGTTTAAATTACATTTTAATATGATAACTGAGTGGTCCGACCTATAGCTGGCTTCGATAGTACATGTGCTTATTGTTGCATGTGGGGAAAATCTTATCTTGCTTACTGTAGAGGTAGTTTTTTCTTTATGTAGTGGATGGGTAATATTCTCTGTAAGGGTCGACTAAATTGTAAATGGATTTGTTTCATAAAACCTTTTTCTCTAGCTTTTCTATTATTAATACATTTGTAATTATAGTAATCTAATTTTGGATCTTGAACTAAATTGTAATCCCCGCAAATAATTATGTCCTTATTATTCATAGTGTCTGAAATACTCATTATATTATCAAAAAAAATGGGCGAGTCCTGATTTGGGGCATATAAGGTTATTAGTGTCAACTTATATCATCCAGTGTAATGTCAACAATTATATAGTTTCCCTCAGGGTCAGATATATATTTATGGATGACAAAATGTAGATTCTTGCTAAACAATATTCCTACACCCCTTGAATTGCTTTTCCCAAAACTAAAATGCAATCATGCTGCCATTCAGTTTGTAATATTTTTTCCATATTTTTGGTAAAATGGACATCCTGCAGACAAAAATGTGACATATTTTGGATTTTAAATAGTTGAAAACATCAGTACGTTTTTCTACGGAACCTTATCCCTGACAGTTAACTGACATAATATCAATATCGGTCATTTATATATATTTTCTTGGATAGTAGTATGACCAGATGGAGAGAGGGAATCAAAATTCACACACACACACACACACACACACACACACACACACACACAAATGAATATCAAAGCAAGCCATTTAACCATTTGTTTGGGATCAATGTATGCCCTTAATTTTAGCAAAACCAATTTCCATATTAGTTGTAATATTATATATATTTGACAAAAAAAAAACACCATCAATCCAGGTATACGTTAACACTATTGAAAGGATTTAAGTAGAGTTGCTGTCATGATGAGATTGTGATAACCTGTTTATGTATTAATATATATACACACACACATATATATCCGCATTCACATACTTATATGTATATATTCACACCTACATATACAAGTAAACAAAAGGTCCTCCGCTGTCCTCTATAGTCTCATAAATTATAAATATATAACAAGAGGGGGAAGTCAGTAAATGGATAGAAACAACAACAAATAAATGGGGATAGGCAAACACATATTACACAATACACTATAAATATCCAACTGTAAGCAGTTTTTATAACTGTCAATTCTAAATTATCCAGTTCTGTTATATTATCAACACAGTATATTACTCTCTTCTAATATGATAATCCAATTATAGTTCATTTCAATATGGCTTTCCAACACAAAACATAAAATAGAGTATAGTCTTTATAATTGCCTATTGTCACTCGGTCAAGGTAAGGTAAGTATCATCACAATTATAAAGTTCAGTGTTTATATGTTTACAATGCCAGTTCAACTCACATCTTAAAAGACAATGCATTATATAGTTTTTGTTAAATAACACATACTAAATAAATGATCGTTTAAAAACTTATATTATATTCCACAACAATGAAAATACATTTTATTTATTCTGTCTTTCTGTGATCACTATGACTTTTTTAATCTCGTCCTGAATCGTCTTATCCCCGTGGCTAGGCTCCGATCACATCCCTGATGTTGTCTAACAGGTCAAACATGTGGTGGTTGTTGTTACTGGTCCTGCCATAGACGGTTCCGTTCCGTACCAGGCCTGTTCTATACGTTCATGCTTGCCCAGTTAAGTTTTGTGACATCAATGACAAGGCGATTACCCATTTTTTTAAACGCAGTGCGGTGAACCCTAATCTTCGTTTTCTCATTGTTGTTGAGAAATTTTATAAGAATTAGAGGAGATAATTTAAGAATGGCCTATTTGTGCTATTTTATTTAAAAAAAATGCGAAGTGGTAATAAGATATGGAGCAGATACAATTGTGTACATGTTTCTGACCTTGAACCTCTAAGTGTGACTTTGACCTTTGAGCTATGGATCCTTTGTTTATATTGTTTATGGAGTATTTTAGAAAATAAAATAGTATTGCTAGTGAAATGACTCCCCGTCACCAACATATATCTTATTGATAAATTATTTTTTAAAAACTTAACCATACCTATAAGAGAAATGAAAAGAATAAATAACCTAATGACCTAATTTATTATGGAATGAATTAAATGAAATTCATTTCATTGATTTTTCAATCAATAACAAGAGGGCCAAGATGATCTGAATGCTCTACTTACAACAGATGCTTAACAGGACCACCATGGAATGCTGCATGTTAACTATCTAAGGTAAACTCTAGGCCTTGAACTTTGAGAGAAAATGCTTTTTAAAATTTAGCTGAAAATGCGCTTATAAGCCCTGTGGAGGGGGTATTTCTGGTTGAAGGATGCTGGCTCAAGAACTCATCTGAGATCTTGTGGTTATAAAACTGCTGTGCAGGTTTGGTTAAGATTCAATGAAAAATGAAGATGCTATCGCGTCTACAAGAAAAACGTTAACGGACGGACGACGGGCAATTTACCATGACATAAACCCTGCTGGCCTTTAGGCAGTAGAGCTAAAAAGTATACCTTTTCAAACAGTATGCATACAATTTTTAAATGAAAACCGTGTAAAAAATACAGATTATGATTTTTACTTATTTTTGTTATGTTTATATGTATCTATATCGGTTATGCTTATTATAACTAATAAAGCATAAATATATACAAGAGACGGTTGCAAAATATACATACTTTTGCTCCTGCAAATAAAGTAGTATAGATTTTTCGAAAATATTTTTACTTTTGGTTCAAAGTATTCTCCATCTACATCAGATCAATACACTTTTGCCATGTCTAAGAGCTTTTGTACTTGTACTCCTTCTGCAAACCATGAAACAGTTACAGGTCTGTCTATGGTTCTGCATGTATTTAGTCCAAATAAACTTTTTCTTTCAGTTTTGGAAACAAATAAAAGTCACTAGGTGCAAGGTCTGGGCTATATGGAGGGTTTGCCATTTAATTTGTTTGTTGGAATATTTTGTATCATTTTTATGACTAATAAAATTTTAGCTGTAGATAAAAGGGATAGTTTTAAATGTTCTTGAAGGTGGAAAACAAGCTAGTTTCCAATGTTTTGACTTGGCTTTTGTCTTGTGTTGGCCTTTTGCACAGTTTCATCACCAGCAACAATGTAGTTCAAAACGCATTCCACTGACAATTAAATGGGCTCAAGTGATCTTCTAATATATTCGCCATATAAGCATTTTGTCCACGAGTCAACAGTTTAGGTACATGTACCCACTTTGCAATGACCATGCTCATCCCCAGTTGTTCATGTAAAATTCTGTAAGCTGTTTCTTTGTTTAACTTATCATTAACCTCCTGCACTGTTACTTGTCTGTCTTGCAAAATGAATAGCTCAACATCTTCAATCATTTGTGGGGTCACTGCATTAGTAAGTCATAAATTACAAATAAACCTACTACCGGTACTTATTAATGCTTTTATTGAACATCTCAACTAAATTATTAGCAAGAGATTGTTGTTTCTACACATGTTACTGGAAATGTCATTGAAGGGTATGGCGCTGTGACCCAGTTAATACACTGCTGTTTTTCTGCCTGCTTTGACACAGTCAATTAAAGTAACCGATCACTTTTGTGAAGTGTCATTGAATTCCAGCCAATGGTTGCCGAGAAACAGCGACAACAAAAAAAATGTCTGAAAATTTCAATGGGTTATTAAAGTCATTGAAAAATTATTTGGGTGCAATATGCCGGCGATAGCCAATTTGGCTTGGTACCAATCATTTTTTCGAAGTGTTAGTAACTTCCAGCCAATGGTTGGTGAGAAATAGTGTCCACCAAAAATATGTCGGAAAAACTGAAAAGGCAATAACTCATTGCAGAATTGTTAGAACTCAACATGCCGACGATATGCACAAATAAGCTTGGTACCTGAATCACTCATGTGAAGTTTCTATTATTTCTATTTCTAAACTACAGCGAAATGTTGGAACTTTTAAATATCAGGACGTGTTTAAACTTTTTGATAGGATGGTCTTACCACTTCTTAGGTATGGATCAGAAATTTGGGGTTATGAATACTCTAAAGATAAAGAAAATGTTCATATGGCCATAATAAAATAATTGCTAGATTATCATCCCTGCCCACCCCTAATTTTCATGCTGCCTTGACTCTTTTTATTTTCATATTTTTTTTTGAAAATAAAAATTAAAAATCAAAATCCTCCCGCCCTCCTCCTTTTTAAGAAAACTTTGAATGATCTTCGACAATTAATTTAAAATGGCCTATCCAATTTTGCAAGAGATATCTTAAACTTTATGAAAATACATTTCCTGCTTTCTCTTTAGGTGAAAGCCGAAAATACCCGTTGTATGTTGATTATTATTGTAAATGTATAAAGTATTGGTTAAGGCTTACCGACATGAATCACAATAGAAACCCTTAACAAAGTTATATTATGTTAAGAAAATTTGATAATGTTGGTAGACTGACTTGGGTTTCACATGTTAAATGTTTACTTTTTAGATAAGGTTTTGGTTTTGCCTGGATTTCAGATTATGCTGAAAATGAAAATTTGTTTCTTGCATTATTCAAACAACGTATTATTGACTGTGCTGTACATGACTCGGATATTTCTCAGTCATGCAAAGCTGTCCATTATGAAAACATTAAATCTCTTTTAAAGGTGAAAAAAAATATCTTACTTTATCAATATACCTGTATACCTCTAAAGTTTAAAATTGTTTTGCAAAATTAAGATGTTCAGCACACAAATTATATGTAGAAACTGGAAGACACATTAACTTTACTTATGAAGATAGAATTTGTATACTTTGTGCAGCTGGAGAAGTTGAAGATGAATACCATGTATGCATGGTATGTTCCTATTATAAAGATTTACGCAGTGCAAGGGCAGATCCAGTGGTGGGGGGAGTAGGACGCCCCCCCTGGAATTCTCAAGATATAGACTTATTATATAGTAAACTGTACTGTGAAAATTTAATAAAACGAGATCTACAAAAACTTACAGGTTGCGTGGAAAGATATAGAATCTAAATAATATATAATAGGGATATGATTTACATGTTCTCATTAACAATCAATGAATGTTAAAAAGACAAATAATTGTTTTAATGTCCGAGTGCACAAATCATCCATCGAATAAAAACAATCCACAGTCATTATGGAAGAGTTCTTTAACTTTATTTTGTTAAGAAGAACCACAGGTGAAGCTATAGCAGAGACGATAGTTGAAACTCTTCAAAGCAATGATATTCCAGTAGATGCAATGCATGGACAAGCTTATGATGGGGCTGTAGCTATGTCATTAGAAAAACAGGGGTGTCAAGGATGAATTAAAAGATTGAACAAGTTGGCCATCTACACTCACTGTCGAAGTCTTGTTCTCAATCTTAGTATAGCTTAAGTATGCAAATTACCTCCAGTGAGAAATATTAGAAGGCTTTGATATGCAAAGAAGAAATAAGTTTTGACAGTGTTTTGGCACATTTTATCATCTCTACAGTTACATTATCAAGTGTCTACATTGTATGTTGAATCTGTTGGATAAAAGCAGCAATGAAGATTGGTCATGGGGTAGAATGTCAGAGACAACAACACAAAGATTGCTAACATCACTGACAAACTTTACGGTTTTGATTGCATTTGTACGTGTTAGATATGTTCTTGACACAATAAAACCTCCGACTTTGAAGTTTCAAAAAAGATATGTTGACATCTCTAAAGCTTGTGAAATGCTTGAGCATCATGTCAAGAAAATATCTAAAATACGTAGAGAGGTGCACATCGAATTTGAAACATGTTTCTCTGATGCCACACAAATTGCAAATTACCTAGAAATACAGGTAAAAAAATCCCAGAACGTGTGTAAAACAACAGCATAGAGCAACTGTTATACAACAGAACCAAAGGAATACTTCAAGTCTACACTGGCCATTCCATTCCTTGATTATTTACTCAAAGAGTTAAGTTCTCGCTTCCAAACCGAAGATACATCAGCATATTATATCTGCTCTTTATTACCATCCAGCATAACTGAACTTGAAATAGAGCTGACCTAAGCTGATGTTCTTGGAAACTGATCTTGACTGCATTTCTTCCCAGGATTTACTAAAGGAAATTAAAGAATGGAAAAGATATTGTCAGAAATTTGAAGTCGATCAGCCTCAATGATCTGGTATCTCTATACAACCAAGTGGATGAAGACATGTTTCCAAATAGGAAGACACTTATTCACGTAGGTTGTGTTTTACTGATTACTTCATGCGAAGCAGAAATATATTTTTTTCTAGGCTCAGTAGAATAAAGAATTACATGCGCTATACAATGCACGTGAGGAGAGATTAGCTGAGCTGGTTTTGATGCATTTACATCATTCAATGGATATTGAACTTGATGATTTTGTCCAGAAATTTATTAAGACAAGCTATCGAAGGCTTTTTCAGTCGAGTGTAGTCTTTTCATCTGCGTGTGCTGAATTAGAATGACCCAGAAATCTAGCCAATAAGAATAAAGATGTTTCTTAACTTGAAGACAACCTAGTCGTTAAAACTCGGTTTTGAAATAGACAAACTATAAGTATGAAAGCTTTTCAGTACACCGGTTTAATATGGATAAGAAAATAAAGAGAAAAGAGCCAAAAAAAAAAAAAAGAAAAAAGAAAGACGATTCTACAAGTAGAAACCTCCGTGCGGTAAGAACTGGAAACGTTTAAAAATGAAACAACTAACATCCACAACAATACTTTATGAAATTAAAATTTGGACCCCCCACCCGGGGAAAATCCTGGATCCGCCCCTGCAGTCAATATTTTGAATATTACTGACATAAATTTAAATTCAATTTACAGATTAATGAGTATAACAAATGAACAAAAATTAAAAAGTTTATGTCATTTTATTTTTGAAGTATTCAATAAAAGAAATTTATTTATCCAATTATTCAACATGTAAACAAATGCATATCAATTGTTATCTATCTATTAATATACATTTTATAACAGTGTTGTCATTATTCACTATAAATTATATGTTAAAAACATAATTAGGTATTATTGGCCGGAAACCTATATTGCTCAGTAAAACATTTGTTATTGAATTCCAGCCAATGGTTGCCGAGAAATAACGACCACAAAAAATATGTATGAAAAATTCAAAGGGCCATAACTCATTGAAAAATTATTCTTGCGCAACATGCCAACGATTTGCACAACTGAGCTTGCTACCAGTCACTCGTCTGAAGTTCCATTGAATTCTGGCCAGTGGTTGCTGAGAAATAGCGATCACAAAGATTGTCTACAGAGGGAATGCATCGACCGACTGATGAGCATAACTCCTATATAGCCCCTTATACCTTTTGCATATGTGAGTATAATAAATTGTTAGGTAAACACATGTATAAAGCCAGAATCACAAAAAGTCCACATACGTTCTGACTGTCCCTTATAATAACTGAGTGGAATTATAACTTTTATGTTGAAGCTAACACTAATTTTCATATGTTGAACTAAATAGCTTACCTTGTTTACAGCTTGTATTATGTTTGTAATGTGTTCGCTTGCATATACATCTGTTTCTATCTCCAGTGCTGGTACACACAGCATTATCAGTAGAACAGTAGATGCTTGTAGGTGTAACTTGCAATTCTGAAGTGGCGCATATACTTCCTAAACTTGCTTCTGAAATAGTAGAATTAATATTTTGTGAAAGTTTCAAACTCTTTCCCATACATTATTCATAGATATACCGGCTAGCCAGCATACCACATATTTTCTTTAACAGGCTTTTGTTTTGTAGATGTGTTCAATTTAAAGAATAGAAGAAACTGTATCAATTATGGATACATTTAAATTCTTGACAATTCTTATGTCTCCTTGTGGGATATTACTGGACAAGCTTGACAAATGATTTACACTTAATATGAACACATTGGTTCTCTAACTGGAAGAAAAGTTTTGAAAATTCACAATTTAATCCCCTTTTTACCCATACTGGCCTCTTGTAGATCTTGTATGACTGGACCATGCTTTAGATATCAATATGTTAAAATCAGTGTTGAAATACAAGAGAAAATGAAATTTTAATGTTTGCTACAGGTAGCACCTTGAAGTGATCAAACTTGAATTTCCTACTCACATGGATAATTTATACCAAATATGAATATATTTGGCTGATTGTTTCCTTAGAGATATTTGAAAATTCACAATTATAACCATATTGTGGTCACTGCTGAACCGTTATGGTTCTTAAGGCCCATTAAAGGACCATATTTTAATCATTGTAAAAATAAATAAAACAAGAGCACCGCAAGTCAGTGAAGTGGACTTTTTAAACATGATGGTGATTAGTTTAAAAATCAATACTATTACAGTAAAAACAAGAGCACGCAAGCGGGTGCAGACGCTCGTCTTTTTTCAAATCTATTAAGAATGTCAAAGTCAGTGAAGTGAACTTTTTAAACATGATGGTGATTAATTTAAATACTCAATAACTTGACTATTCTAGCTTTGTCACAGAAAAGTTTATTATACTGTACCATCAGAAAAACAGATAAACAATCAAACCTGTGTAAGTGGTCATCTCTATTAATCAGCCACCTGTCTTAAGCAACCATACTTTCTATTCCTCATTTCTATGTTTCAGAGTAAATTAACCTGTATTAAGCAACGGCCACTTTTGCTCCTTCCCTTGACTGGTTGCTTAAGAGAGGTTTGACTGTATCTATATGAATGAAACCATCTTTCATATAAGAAAACTAGTAAATGCATGTATATGCAAGTAGGACTATAAGAGCAGAATATACACTATGTCTAAGTACTCATGTTGAATTGTGGGGGTCGGTAACAAAACCGGAATGGGGGCAGAGTGTTTGATTTAATACAAAAAATGGGCAACAGGGTTGTGGGGTGGGATGTCTTGGTTGGGCTCGAGCAGGTAGCCAAGTAGATACATGGGATAGATACATTTACATGTACGATTCATATAAATACCCAAGAACAGTTTTGGGCTATAAAACATAACACTTTTAACCCGATAATGCAAGTATTAACCAAGTCCAATAGATAGGTCAAGGTCAGTGATGTAAACTTTTTTAGTTGATGGTGATCAGTTTAGAGAATGAAAAGTATAACTGAAAAATAATTTTTTAAGTTTTGTTTAATTTTTTTTTAAAAAAAAGGAAAATAAAAAAAATAAAAAAATCGGACATGAGCTAAACAAAAAACATTAACCTAAGGTTTTAGAGTCCAAAATATGGAAATTTATGAAAGTGAACTACATACATTATTTCTATAACATAATATGACTGTGTTTATGAAGTAAGGTCACAAAAAATATGAGTAGTTTGTTCAGGAATTGAGGAAAAGCTGAGCTAAGCATACAATTTTAACCAAACCCGAGCTAAACAAAAACATTAACCTAAGGTTTTACAGCTCTAAGTCTGGAAATTTAGGTAAGTTAGCTATATACATTGTTTGTGTAACATGATATGATTGTGTTTATGAAGTAAGGTCACCATAACATAAGTAGTTTGTTCAGAAACAGAGAAAAAGCTGAGCTAAACAAAACTTTAACCAAACCCAAGCTAAACAAAAAAAATTAACATAAGGTTTTAACCCCCAAAGTATGGAAATTTAGGTCAGTTTGCTTTATATATTGTTTCTAAACATAATATGAACATGTTTATAATGTTTAATCATTGTAACATGAGTAGTTTGTTCAGAAACAGAGAAAAAACTGAGCTAAACATAAAACTTTAACAGGCAGACGACAACGACAACCAGGCCATGACAATAGCTCTTCCTTTTTTGAAAAGACAAGCTACGAATGAGATATTTTCCTACTTCCCCGTAGAAACCCTATACAGAAATCAGTCTTCTCATGGAGTTTCAATAGACTTAAGATGTTTTTGAAAAAATGCGAAACCATTAAATGAAAAGATCACTTAAACATAAAATCTTTTGACAATTGACCAAACGCAATTTCTCACTATCAATTTTCCGAGTCTTGTTGGATTCCCTTCCATATTTTTTAAGATTTATTCATGACAAGCAAATATAACTGAAAATGAAATAAACAAGAGCTGTCTCAAATTTACAAAGATTGTCTCAAAACAACAGCTATAGTATAACTAAAATTGGACAAGTGTATGCTACAAAACATAAACTGTTTCTTAAGTATAAAACTAAATATAATTTGAACAAAATACAAATAAACACTTTGTAACTCTGTGAGTTTTTACTAAATACAGTTGATATTTTATTAGTAGAGATTTTCTTAAACACTTTATTTTATTTTCTAAGTATAATATATCCAATGATTCCGCGTTCAAGAGATTTCTCCCATTTTATCACTCATGGAAGTGAAAACATTGTCTTCAGTCTCATTGATGTATCAGGTATGAACTTGCTATAAAACTAAAACCAAGTATTACAAAAAGCAAAATTCTACCTAAATTCAGTCCTCTCGATTCCATTAATGGTGACGTCACTAATATAAAGTTACATTCTTCATGACTAGTGTAAAATGAGACAGAAGCTTGTTATAACTTAGAACGTAAAAGGGGCAATAATTCTGTCTAAAATCACTACCATTGAGTCCCTTTACTGACAGTCAATACATATATAAAGATACATTGCTTCGTGACTAGTGGTTACTGAGACATAAGCTTGTTATAACTTGAACCAAAAAGAGGCCATAATTCTGTCTAAAATCATTACCATTGAGTCCCTTTAATGACAGTTGATACATATATAAAGATACAGTGCTTCATGACCAGTGGTTACTGAGACAGAAGCTTGTTATAAATAAGAACAAAAGAGGTGCCATCATTCTGTTTAAAATCATAACCATCGAGTCCCTTTAATGACAGTAAATACATATAAAAAGTTACATTGCTTCATGACTAGTGGTTACTGAGACAGAAGCTTGTTTTAACTTGAACCAAAAAGGGGCCATCATTCTATCTAATATCATTACCATTGAGTCCCTTTAGCGACAGTAAATACATAAATAAAGATACATAGCTTCATGACGAGTGGTTACTGAAACAGAAGCTTGTTATAACTTAGAACAAAAAAGGGGCCATAATTATGTCTAAAATCATTACCATTGAGTCTTTTAACGACAGTAAATACATATATAAAGACACATTGCTTCATGACGAGTGGTTACTGAGACAGAAGCATGTTATAACTCTGAACCAAAAAGAAGCCATACTTCTGTCTAAAACCATTACCATTGAGTCCCTTTAATGACAGTAAATACATATATAAAGTTACATTGCTTCAGGACTAGTGGTCACTGAGACAAAAGCTTGTTATGAATTTGAAATAAAAAGGGGCCATAATTCTGACTGAAATCACTACCATCGAGTCTCTTTAATGACAGTAAATACATATATAAAGTTACCTTGTTTCATGACTAGTGGTTATTGTGAAATAAGCTTGTGATAACTTTCAACCAAAAAGGGGACATAATTCTGTCTAAAATCATTACCATTGAGTATCTTAATGACAGTAAATACATATAAAAAGTTACATTGAACCATGCCTTATGGTTACTGAGACAAAAGCTTGTTATAAATTAGAACCAAAAAGGGGTAATAATTCTGTCTTAAATCATTATCATTGAATACCATTAATGACAGTCAATAAATATATAAAGTTACATTACTTCATGACCAGTGGTTACGGAGACAGAAGCTTGTTATAACTTTGAACCAAAAAGGTGCCATAATTCTGTCTAAAATCATTACCATTGAGTCCCTTTAATGACAGTACAAACATATATAAAGTTACATTGCTTCATGACCAGAGTTTTCTGAGACAGAAACTTGTTATAACTTAGAACCAAAAAGAGGTAATAATTCTGTCTAAAATCATTACCATTGAGTCCATTTAATGACAGTAAATACATATATAAAGTTACATTGATTCATGACTAGTGGTTACTGTAACAGAAGCTTGTTATAACTTTTAACCAAAAAGAGGCCATAATTCTGTCTAAAATCATCACCATTGAGTCCCTTTAATGACAGTCCATACATATATAAAGTTACATTGCTTCATGACTAGTGGTTACTGGGACAAATGCTTGTTATAACTCTGAACCAAAAAGGGGTCATAATTCTGTCTAAAATCATTAAATTGCTTCATGAAAAGTGTTTACTGAGACATTTATATCTAAAATCATTACCATTGAGTCTCTTTAATGGCTGTGAATACATATAAAATTACATTGCTTCATAACTAGTGGTTACTAAGACAGAAGCTTGTTATAACTTAGAACCAAAAAGGTGCCAGCATTCTGACAGAAATCATTACCATTGAGTCCCTTTAATGACAGTAAATACATATATAAAGTTACACTGCTTCATGACTAGTGGTTACTGAGACAGAAGATTGTTATATATTCAAACCAAAAAGGGCCATAATTCTGTCTAAAATCATAACCATTGAGTCCCTTTAATGACAGTAAATACATATATAAAGATAAATTGCTTCATGACTATCGATTACTGAGACAGAAGCTTGTTATAATTTAGAACCGAAAAGGGGCCACAATTATGTCTAAAATCATTACCTTTGAGTCCTTCAGTGACAGTAAATATATATATATAATGTTATATTGCTTCATGACTAGTGGTTACTGAGATAAAAGCTTGTTAGAACTTCAAACCAAAAACGGGCCGTTATTATGTCTGAAATCATTACCATTGAGTCCCTTTTATGACAGTAAATAAATATATAAAGTTACATTGTTTCATGACTAGTGGTTACTAAGACAGAAGCTTGTTCTAACTTAGTACAAAAAAGGGGCCAAAATTATGTTTAAAATCATTTCCATTAAGTCCCTTTAATGACAGTAAATATATATATAAAGTTACATTGCTTCATCACAAGTGGTTACTGAGACAAAAACGTGTTCTAACGTTGGACCAAAAAGGGACCAAAATTATGTATAAAATCATTACCAATGAGTCCCTTTAATGACAGTAAATACATATATAAAGTAACATTGCTTCATGACTAGAGTTTACTGAGACAGGAGCTTGTTCTAACTTAGAACATAAAAGAGGCCATAATTATGTCTAAAATCATTACCATTGAGACCCTTTAATGCCAGTAAATACATATATAACGTTACTTTGATTCATGACTAGTGGTAACAGAGACAGAAGCTTGTTATAACTTAGAACCAAAAAGCGGCATAATTCTGTCTAAAATAATTACCATCGAGTCTCTTGAATGACAGTAAATACATATATAACGTAACATTGTTTCATCAATTGTGGTTACTGAAACAGAAGTTTGTTATAACTTTAAACCAAAAAGGTGCAATAATTCTGTCTACAATCATTATCATTGAATCCCTTTAATGACAGTAAGTATATAATGTTATATTGCTTCATGACTCGTGGTTACTGAGATAAAAGCTTGTTAGAACTTCGAACCAAAAAGGGGCCGTTATTATGTCTGAAATCATTACCATTGAGTCCCTTTTATGACAGTAAATATATATATATATATAAAGTTACATTGTTTCATGACTAGTGGTTACTGAGACAGAAGCTTGTTCTAACTTAGTACAAAAAGGGGCCAAAATTATGTTTAAAATCATTACCATTGAGTCTCTTAGTGACAGTCAATATATATATAAAGTTACATTGCTTCATGGTTAGTGGTTACTGAGACAGAAGCTTGTTATAACTGAAAACCCAAAAGGGCAATCATTCTGTCTACAATCATTATCATTGAATCCCTTTAATGACAGTAAGTATATATATAAAGTTACATTGCTTCATGACTAGTGGTTACTGAGACAGAAGCTTGTTATAGCTTAGAACCAAAAAGGTCCCATAATTATGTCTAAAATCATCATCATTCATTTTCTGTTATGATAGTAAATACATATATAAAATTATATTGCTTCAAGTCTAGTGGTTACTGAGACAGAAGCTTGTTATAACTTTGAACAAATATGGGGCCATTATTCTGTCTAAAATAATTAACATTGCTTCAAGACTAGTGGTTACTGAGACATAAGCTTGTTATAATTTAGAAACAAAAAAGAGTCATAATTCAGTCTAAAATCATTACCATTGAGTCCCTTCAATGACAGTCAATATATATATAATGTTATATTGCTTCATGACTAGTGGTTACTGAGATAGAAGCTTGTTATAGCATAAAACCAAAAAAGGGGCCATAATTCTGTCTAAAATCATTATCATTGCTTCATGATTAGTTTTTACGGAGACAGAAGCTTGTTATAACTTTGAACAAATATGGGGCCATTATTCTGTCTAAAATAATTTACATTGCGTCATTACTAGGTGTTACTGAATAATGAGCTTGTTATAACTTAAAACAAAAAAAAAGGGTCAAAATTCTGTCTAAAATCATTACCATTGAGTACTTTTTATGATAATAAATACATATATAAAGTTACATTGCTTCATGACTAGTGGTAACAGAGACAGAAGCTTTTCATAACTTTGAACCAAAAAGGGACCATAATTCTGCCTAAATCTTTACCATTGAGTCCTTTTAATGACAGTACATACATATATAAATTTACATTGCTTCATGACTAGTGGTTACTGAGACAGAAGCTTGTTATAACTTTGAACCAAAAAGGGACCATAATTCTGCCTAAATCATTAACATTGAATCCCTTTAATGACAGTAAATATATATATAAAGTTACATTTCTTCATGAAAAGTGGTTACTGAGACAGAAGCTTGTTCTAATTTAAAACCAAACAGGTGCCGAAATTATGTCGAAAATCATTACCATGGTGTCCCTTTAAAGATAGTAAATATATATATAAAGTAACATTGCTTAATGACTAGTGGTTACTGAAACAGAAGCTTGTTCTTACTTAGATCGAAAAAGGGGCCATAATTATGTCTTAATTCATTACCTTTGAGTCCCTTTAATGACAGTAAATACATATAAGGATACATTGCTTCATGTCTAGTGGTTACTGAGAAAGAAGATTGTTATAACTTTGAACCAAAAAGAGGTCATGATTTCGTCTAAAATCATTACCTTTAAGTCTATTTAAATACAGTAAATACATATATAAAGTTACATTGCTTCATGACTAGTGGTTACTGAGACAGCAGCTTGTTATAACTTTAAACCAAGAAGGGGACATTATTATGTCTAAAATCCTTACCATTGAGTCCCTTTAATGACAGTAAATACATATATAAAGATACATTGCTTCATGACTAATGGTTACTGAGACAGAAGCTAGTTATAACTTAGAACCAAAGAGGGACTTAATTATGTCTTAAATCATTATTATTGAGTCCATTTAATGACAGTCAATATATATATAAAGTTACATTGCTTCATGATTGATGGTTACTGAGACAGAAGCTTGTTATAACTTTGAACCAAAAAGGGGCCATAATTCTGTCTAAATTCATCACCATTGAGTCCCTTTAATGATAGTATATACAAATATAAAGTTACATTGCTTGATGTGTAGTGGTTACTGAGACAGAAGCTTGTTATAACTTAGAACAAAAAAGGGGCCATAATTATGTCTAAAATCATTACCATTGAGTCCGTTCTAAGAGTGCCAATATATATATAAAGTTACATTGCTTCATGACTAGTGGCTACTGAGACAGAAGCTTGTTATAACTCTGAACCAAAAAGAGGCCATATTCATATCTAAAATCATTACCATTGAGTCTCTTTAATGGCTGTGAATACATATAAAATTACATTGCTTCATGACTAGTGGTTACTGAGACAGAAGCTTGTTATAACTCTGAACCAAAAAGAGGCCATATTTATATCTAAAATCATTACCATTGAGACTCTTTAATGGCTGTGAATACATATAAAATTACATTGCTTCATGACTAGTTGTTACTGAGACTGAATCTTGTTATAACTTTAATTAAAAAGGGCCATAATTCTGTCTAAAATAATAACCATTGAGACCCTTTAATGACAGTAAATACATACATAAAGATAAATTGCTTCATCACTATCGATTACTGAGACAGAAGCTTGTTATAACTTAGAAGCAAAAAGGGGCCACAATTATGTCTAAAATCATTACATTTGAGTCCTTCAATGACAGTAAATATATATTTAATGTTATATTGCTTCATGACTAGTGGTTACTGAGATAAAAGCTTGTTAGAACTTCGAACCAAAAACCGGCCGTTATTATGTCTGAAATCATTACCATTGAGTCCCTTTTATGACAGTAAATATATATATAAAGTTACATTGTTTCATGACTAGTGGTTACTGAGACAGAAGCTTGTTCTAACTTAGTACAAAAAAGGGCCAAAATTATGTTTAAAATCATTTCCATTAAGTCCCTTTTATGACAGTAAATATATATATAAAGTTACATTGCTTCATCACAAGTGGTTACTGAGACAGAAACTTGTTCTAACGTTGGACCAAAAAGGGACCATAATTATGTCTAAAATCCTTACCATTGAGTCCCTTTAATGACAGTAAATACATATATAACGTTACATTGCTTCATGACTATTGGTTATTGAGACAGAAGCTTGTTATAACTTAGAACCAAAAAGCGGCATAATTCTGTCTAAAATCATTACCATTGAGTCCCTTTAATGCCAGCAAAAACATAGATAAAGTTATATTGCTTCATGACTAGTAGTTATTGAGACAGAGCATTGTTATAACTTTGAACCAAAAAGGTGCCATCATTCTGTCTAAAATCATTACCATCGAGTCTCTTTAATGACAGTAAATACATATATAAAGTTACATTTTTTGATCAATAGTGGTTACTGAGACAGATGTTTGTTATAACTTTATACCAAAAAGTGGCCATCATTCTGTATAAAATCATAACCATGTAGTCTCTAAATGACAGTCAATGCATATATAAAGTTACATTGCTTCATGACAAGTGGTTACTGAGACAGAAGCTTGTTGTTACTTGAAACCAAAAAGGGCAATCATTCTGTCTAAAATCATTATCATTGAATCCCTTTAATGACAGTTATTAAATATATAAAGTTACATTACTTCATGACTAATGCATACTGAGACAGAAGCTTGTTATAACAGTTAACCAAAAAGGTGCTATCATTTTGTCTAAAATCATTACCATTGAGTCCCTTTAATGACAGTACATACATATATAAAGTTACCTTGATTCATGACTAGTGGGTACTGAGACAGAATCTTGTTAAAACTTAAAACCAAAAAGGGGCCATAATTCTGTCTGAAATCATTATCATTGCTTCATGACTAGTTGTTACTGAGACTGAAGCTTGTTATAACTTTGAACAAATATGGGGCCATTATTCTGTCTAAAATAAATTACATTGCTTCATGACTAGTTGTTACTTAGGCATGAGCTTGTTATAACTTAGAACTAAAAAAAAGGTCATAATTCAGTCTAAAATCATTACCATTGAGTACCTTTCATGATAGTAAATACATATATAAAGATACATTGCTTCATGACTAGTGGTTACTGGGACAGAAGCTTGTTATAACTCTGAACCAAAAAGGGACCATAATTCTGTCTAAAATCATTACCATTGAGTCCCTTTAATGACAGTACATACATATATAAATTTACATTGCTTCATGACTAGTGGTTACTGAGACAGAAACTTGTAACTTAGAACCAAGAAAAGGAGCATTATTATGTCTAAAATCATTACCATTGAGTCCCTTTAATGACAGTAAATATGAACAAATATGGGGCCATTATTGTGTCTAAAATAATTAACATTGCTTCATGACTAGTGGTTACTGAGACATAATCTTGTTATAACTTAGAACGAAAAAAGGGTCATAATTCAGTCTAAAATCATTACCATTGAGTACCTTAAATGATAGTAAATACATATATAAAGTTACATTGCTTCATGACTAGTGGTTACTGAGACAGAAGCTTGTTATATCTTTGAACCAAAAAGGGACCATCATTCTGTCTAAAATCATTACCTTTGAGTCCCTTTAATGACAGTACATACATATATAAATTTATATTGCTTCATGACTAGTGGTTACAGAGAAAGAAGCTTGTTATAATTTTGAACCAATATGGGTCATAATTCTGTCTAATTAATGTTGCTTCATGACTAGTGGTTACTGACACATCAACTTGTTATGATTTAGAATAAAAAAGGAGCCATAATTCTGTCTAAAATCATTACCATTGAGTCCCTTTAATTACAGTCAATACATATAAAAAGTTATATATTTCTTCATGACTAGTGGTTACTGAAACTGACGCTTGTTATAAATTAGAACGATTAAAGGGTCATAATTCAGTCTAAAATCATTACCATTGAGTACCTGTAATGATAGTAAATACATATATAAAGTTACATTGCTTCATGACTAATGGTTTCTGAGACAGAATCTTGTTATAACTTTGAACCGAAAAGGGGCCATAATTATGTCTAAAATCATTACCATTAAGTCCCTCTAATGACAGTGTATATATATGTAAAGCTACATTGCTTCATGACTAGCAGTTACTGAGACAGAAGCTTGTTATAACTTTGAACCAAAAAAAGGCCATAATTCTGTCTAAAATTATTACCATTGAGTCCCTTTGATGACAGTAAATACATATATAAAGTGACATTGCTTCATGACTATTATTTACTAAGACAGAAGTTTGTTATAACTTAAAACCAAAAAGGGGCATGATTCTGTCTAACATCATCACCATTGAGTCCCTTTAATAACAGTAAATACATATATAATGTTATACTGCTTCATGACGAGTTGTTACTGAGACAGAAGCTTGTTATAACTTTAAACCAAAAAGGGCCATAGTAATGTCTAAAATCATTACCATTGAATCCCTTTAATGACAGTAAATATATATATAAAATTATATTGCTTCATGACTATTGGTTACTGAGACAGAAGCTAGTTATAACTTAGAACCAAAAAGGGGCCATAATTATGTCTAAAATCATTACCATTGATACCCTTTAATGATAGTATATGAATACATAAAGCTACATTGATTCATGACTAGTGGTAACTGAGAAAGAACCTTGTTATAACTTTGAACCAATATGGGTCATAATTCTGTCTTAACTCATTAATATTCATGACTACTGGTTACTGACACATAACCTTGTTATGATTTCGAACCAAAAAGGAGCCATCACTCTGTCTAAAATTATTACCATTGAGTCCCTTCAATTACAGTCAATAAATATATAAAGTTATATTTCTTCATGTCTAGTGGTTACTGAGACATAAGCTTGTTATAACTTAGAACCAAAAAGGAGGCCATAATTATGTCTAAAATCATTACCATTGAGTCCCTTTAATGACATTAAATATAAATATAAAGTTACATTGCTTCATAACTAGCAGTTACTGAGAAAGAAGCTTGTTATAACTTTGAACCATAAAGAGTCCATAATTTGTCTAAAATCATAACCATTGAGTCCCTTCAATGATAGTGAATACATATATAAAGTTACATTGCTTCATGACTATTATTTACTGACACAGAAGTTTGTTATAAATTAGAACCAAAAAGGAGCCATCATTCTGACAAAAATCTTTACCATTGAGTCCCTCGAATGAGAGTAAATAAATATATAAAGTTACACTGCTTCATGACTAGTGGTTACTGAGACAGAAGCTTGTTATCACTTTAAAACAAAAAGGGCCATAATTCTGTCTAAAATCATCACCATTCAGTCCATTTAATGACAGTAAATATATATATAAAGTTACACTGCTTCATGACTAGTGGTTACTGAGACAGAAGCTTGTTATCACTTTAAAACAAAAAGGGCCATAATTCTGTCTAAAATCATCACCATTGAGTCCATTTAATGACAGTAAATATATATATAAAGTTACACTGCTTCATGACTAGTGGTTATTGAGTCAAAGCTTGTTATAACTTTAAACCAAAAAAGGCCATAATTCTGTCTAAAATCATTACCATTGAATCCCTTTAATGACAGTAAATATATATATATAAAGTTATATTGCTTTATGACTAGTGGTTACTGAGACAGAAGCTTGTTCTAACTTAGAACCAAAAAGGTGCTATAATTATATCTAAAATCATTACTATTGAGTCCCTTTAATGACACTAAATATATATATTAATGAATATTGCTTCATGACTAGTGGATACTGAGACAGAAGCTTGTTCTAAATTAGAACAAAAAAGGGCTCAAAATTATTTATAAAATCATTACCATTGAGTCCCTTTAATGACAGTAAATACATATATAAAGTTACATTGCTTCATGACTAGTGGTTACTGAGAGAGACGCTTGTTATAACTTAGAACCAAAAAGGGGTCATAATTCTGTCTAAAATCATTAACATTGCTTCATGACTAGTGGTTACTGAGACAGAAGCTTGTTATCACTTGAAACCAAGAAGGGGGCTTGATTTAGTCTAAAATCTTTACCATCGAGTCCCTTTACTGACAGTCAATACATATATACAGTTTCATTGCTTCATGACTAGTCGTTACTGAGACAGAAACTTGTTATAACTTAGTACCAAAACGGGGCCATAATTATGACTACAATCATTAGATTGCTTCATGACAAGTGTTTACTGAGACATAAGCTTGTTATAAATTAGAACCAAAACGGGGGCAAAATTCTGTCTAAAATTATTACCATTGAGTCTCTTAAACGACAGTTAATACATATATAAAGTTACATTCCTTCATGACTAGTGGTTACTGAAACAGAAGCTAGTTATAACTTAGATCCAAAAAGGGACAATAGTTCTGTTTAAAATTATAACCATTGAGTCCCTTTAATGATAGTAAATACATTTATAAAGATACATTGCTTCATGACTAGTGGATATTGAGACAAAAAAGCTTGATATAACTTATAACCAGAAAATGGGCCATAATCCTGTCTAAAATCATAATCATTGAGTCCCTTTAATGACAGTAAATACATATATAAAATTACATTGCTTGATGACTAGTGGTTACTGAGACAGAAGCTAGTTATAACTTAGAACCAAAAAGGGACTTAATTCTGTCTTAAATCATTATTATTGAGTCCCTTAAATGACAGTCAATATATATATAAAGTTACATTGCTTCACGACTAGAGGTTACTGAGACAGAATCTTGTTATAACTTTGAACCAAAAAGGGCCCATCATTCTGTCTAAAATCATCACCATTGAGTCCCTGAAATGACAGTAAATATATATATAAAGTTACATTGCTTCATGACTAGTGGTTACTGAGACAGAAGCTTGTTATCAATTAGAACAAAAAAGGGGCCATAATTATGTCTAAAATCATTACCATTGTGTCACTTTAAAGACAGTAAATATATATATAAAGTTACATTGCTTCATGACCAGTGGTTACTAAGACAGAAGCTTGTTATAACTTTGAACCAAAAAGAGGCCATATTTATGTCTAAAATCATTACCATTGAGTCCCTTTAGTGACAGTAAATACATATATAAAGTTACATTGCTAGATGACTAGTTGTTACTGAGACGGAAGCTTGTTATAACTTAGAACCAAAAAGGGGCCTTAATTATGTCTAAAATTAATACCATTGAGTCCCTTTAATGACAGTAAATACATATATAAAGTAACATTGCTTCATGACTAGTGGTTACTGAGATAGGAGCTTGTTCTAACTTCGAACAAATAAGGAGTCATAATTATGTCTAAATACATTACCTTTGAGTCCCTTTAAGGACAGTTAATACATATAAAAAGATATATTGCTTCATGACTAGTGGTTACTGAGAAAGAAGCTTGTTCTAACTTAAAACAAAAAAGGGGCCATAATTTTGTCTAAATACATTACCTTTGAGTCCCTTTAATGACAGTTAATACATATAAAAAGATACATTGCTTCATGACTAGTGGTTACTGAGCGGAAGCTTGTTATAACTTTGAACCAAAACGAGGTCATAATTCTGTTTAAAATCATTACCATTAAGTCGATTTAATGACAGTAAATATATATATAAAGTTACATTAATTCATGACTAGTGGTTACTGAGACAGAAGCTTGTTATAACTTAGACCCAAAAAGGTGTCATAATTCTGTCTAAAATTATTACCATCGAGTCTCTTTAATAATAGTAAATAAATATATAACGTTACATTGTTTCATCAATAGTGGTTACTGAGACAAAAGCTTGTTATAACTGAAAACCTAAAAGGGCAATCATTCTGTCTAAAATCATTATCATTGAATCCCTTTAATGACCCTAATTAAATATATAAAGTTACATTGCTTCATGGCTAGTGGTTACTGAGACAGAAACTTGTTATAACTTAAAACCAAAAAGGGGCCATAATTCTGTCTAAAATGATTACCGTTGAGCCTCTTAATCATTACCATTGAGTTTCTTAATGACAGTCAATACATGTATAAAGTTACATTGCTTCATGACTAGTGGTTACTGAGACAGAATTTTGTTGTTACTTGAAACCAAAAAGGGGCCATTATTATGTCTAAAATCATTACCATTGAGTTTCTTAATGACAGTAAATACATATATAAATTTATATTGCTTCATGACTAGTGCTTACTGAGACAGAAGCTTGTTGTAACTTTAAACCAAAAAGGGGCCATTATTATGTCTAAAATCATCACCATTTAGTCTCTTAATGACAGTAAATACATATATAAAGTTAAATTGCTTGATGACAAGTTGTTAATGAGACAGAAGCTCGTTTTAACTTAAAACCAAAAAGGGCAATCATTCTGTTTAAAATCATTACCATTAAGTCCATATAATGACAGTAAATACATATATAAAGTTACGTTGCTTCATGACTAGTGGTTACTGAGACAGAAGCTTGTTATAACTGATAATCATTAAGGGGCCATAATTCTGTCTAAACTGCTTACCATTGAGTCCCTTTAATGACAGTAAATACATATATAACGTTACATTGCTTTATGACTAGTGGTTACTGAGACAGAAGCTTTTTATAACTTATAACCAAAAAGCGGCATAATTCTGTCTAAAATCATTACCATTGAGTCCCTTTATTGAAAGTAAATACATATATCAAGTTATATTGCTTGATGACTAGTAGTTACTGAGACAGAACATTGTTAAAACTTTGAACCAAAAAGGTGCCATCATTCTGTCTAAAATCATTACCATCGAGTCTCTTTAATGACAGTTAATACATATATAAATTTACATTGTTTCATCAATAGTTGCTATTGAGACAGATGTTTGTTATAACTTTAAACCAAAAAGGGGCCATAATTCTGTATAAAATCATTACCATTGAGTCTCATAATGACAGTCAATACATATATAAAGTTACATTGCTTCATGACAAGTGGTTACTGAGACAGAAGCTTGTTGTATCTTAAAACCAAAAAGGGCAATCATTCTGTCTAAAATCATTATCATTGAAACCCTTTAATGACAGTTATTAAATATATAAAGTTACATTACTTCATGACTAGTGGTTACAGAGACAGAAGCTTGTTAGAACTTTGAACCAAAAAGGTGTCATCATTCTGTCTTAAATCATTACCATTGAGTCCCTTTAATGACAGTACATACATATATAAAGTTACATTGCTTCATGACTAGCGGTTACAGAGACAGAAGCTTGTTGTTACTTAGAACCAAAAAGGGGCCATAATTCTGTCTAAAATCTTTATCATTGAGTCCCTTTAATGATAGTAAATACATATATAAAATTATATTGCTTCATGTCTAGTGGTTACTGAGACAGAAGCTTGTTATAACTTTGAACAAATATGGGGCCATTATTCTGTCTGAAATAATTAACATTGCTTCATAATTAGTGGTTACTGAGACATAAGGTTGTTATAACTTAAAACGAAAAAAGGTTCATAATTCAGTCTAAAAACATTAACATTTTTTTTTTTTTTTTTTTTTTTTTTTTTTTTAATTTCAATCACTGAAAAGTGAT
Source organism: Panopea generosa (assembly GCA_029582155.1). Classification (NCBI taxonomy): domain Eukaryota; kingdom Metazoa; phylum Mollusca; class Bivalvia; order Adapedonta; family Hiatellidae; genus Panopea; species Panopea generosa. The sequence goes on from CM055898.1 coordinate 55,312,037, forward strand.
CCATTTAATCACCCCGTAATAGGTCTGTGAGGGTCGGGGTGGGCCATCCCTCAACAAACCGTACAAATATATATATCAGTCAAGTTGTAACATACATTCATATATATACACTGCAAGGAAAAAGAAAGCATACATTTTGGTTATTGAAATTATTTCATTATTGACTAAGTTTATTCATGTGATGGAATAGTGAACTGATTTTTATCTTATTTTTTTGCTTTGAAATGAATTAAATGTTTGTTTTTTGATTCAACAGTATGATGAATTATAAATATACAGAATTTATATGCAATACATTTTTTGTTCCTTGACCTGTCGACGTTTATAGGTATGTATACTTTCTTTTTCCTTTCACAGAATACAAATATATACATTAATCTTAAAGGGACACACCAGTCTAAACAAATTATAGATTGAAGCTCGAGCTAAAACAAAAATCAAACAGAAATAAAATATAATTTGACACAGCAGATGGTAGTATAAGAAAATTATTTAGTCTAATGACTTCAGGAGATTTTTCTCTCTTAAGTCTATAGTGGCTGGCTTGGTGTAGGACCTTAATAAATATTAAATATGTATTTTGGTTTATCCCTTTTTACAGAAAAGATAAAGTGGCAATAATTACATGAATTTTATTATATTGGGGTTGTTTTTGTGTGTTTATATTTATTAGAGGTATCTATAATTGGAATGGTTTATAAACACAATTTTTTGTGTGTTAATTGATGGTGTTTATTGAAAGCCAGGAGAAGACATTCAAAAAATATCAAGGATACCTCGGTTCATTTGATATTTTTCTAGTAAAATTTAACTTTATTTGAGAATCAGAAAACACAAAAGAATCACCTATTTCCTAAATTTATAAAACATGTGTTTTCAGTTATTGGATTGGTTGAATATTAGTGTAATATATTTCTCATTTGCATATATTTCATGAAAAATTAAGCAGATTCACATATAGACTAAAATATTATGTCAATTTTGTATATAAATATACAGAAAGAATAAGTAACAAACTTATATGTGAATTCAAGAGAGACAGGTGTGTAGTGTAAGGATTTTTTTGTTGTTGATTTTTAAAAATCAAATATTAAAAAATAATAAAATGAAACAACAATTGTTTTGAAAGAAACATTATTAAGAGTGTACATGTGTAAACACTATTTCCAAGCAGATATTTATAGTTTAACATAGTCCCTTATAATTATAATGATTCCATTTGTGACACAAAAAATATAGGCTATACTATTGATGTAAACAGTAATTAAGATCTAATATTATTGCAAAATTTGCTTTCACAAATAAGATAAACTCTAGTTAGAGTACACATGTGTTCTATGACCAGATGTAAAATTGTTATATAAACACTTTCCTTTTCTTTTAATGAAAAATAAAACAGAAGTTGAATCATTATAAAACAATATATAAGTAGAAAAAGAAAAAACAAAAACAACAATAGAAAAAATCGAGGCAGCAAGAGATTTTCACTAAAGTACTGTCTACACAAAATAAGCAAAGAGGCCATCCTGGAGGGCAACTTTTATAATACATAAATCTGAAAAATGTAAAATTAATAGTCTTTATTTTTAAGATACAAGAGGAATGTATAGGTTCCATAACAAATCAAATTTTTCCACCTCAATGTTATTTTTGGCAATACATCGTTCTGTTTCATACAACATTTTAATATAGTGTTTGAATGGTTCAAAAATAGGAATATTGTTTTTCATTTTTTGACAGTATATGAAGAGTTTAGCAGTATATAGCAACCTATTCAAAACAGTTTCGAATTTCATACTGCCAAAGATTATGTCTGAAGATGACCAGTCTGAGTACCTTTAATGATAGTTAATACATATATAAACTTAGATTGCTTAATGACTAGTGGTTCCTGAGACAGAAGCTTGTTATAACTTTGAACCAAAAAGGGACAATCATTCTGTCTAAAATCATTACCATTGAGTCACTTTAATGACAGTACATACATATAAATATATAGTAACATTGCTTCATGACTAGAGGTTACTGAGACAGAAGCTTGTTATAACTTAGAACTGAAAAGGGGCCATCATTCGGTCTAAAATCATTACCATTGAGTCCCTTTAATGATAGTAAATACATACATAAATCTACATTGCTTCATGACTATTGGTAACTGAGACATAAACTTGTTTTAAATTTGAACAAAAAAGAAAAAGGGACATAATTCCGTCTAAAATCATTACCATTGAATCTCTTAATGATAGTAAAACATATATAAAGTTACATTGCTTCATGACTAGCGTTTACTGAGACAGAAGCTTGTTATTACTTAAAACAAAAAAAGGGTCATAATTTTGTCTTAAATCATTAGCATTGCTTCATGACTAGTGGTTACTGAGACAGATGCTAATTATAACTTTGAACCAAAAAAGGCCATCATTTTGTCTAAAATCAATAGCATTTAGTCCCTTTAATGATAGTAAATACATATATAAAGTTACATTGCTTATTGTGTAATGGTTACTAAGACAGAAACTAATTATAAATTTGAACCAAAATGAGGCCATAATTCTGTCTAAAATCAATAGCATTGAGTCCCTTTAATGATAGTAAATACATATATAAAGTTACATTGCTTCATTTCTAGTGGTTACTGAGACAGAAGCTTGCTATCGTTTTGAACCAATATGGGGCCATAATTCTGTCTAAAATCAATAATATTGCTTCATGCCTAGTGGTTACTGAGACATAAGCTTGTTATAACTTAGAACAAAAAAGAAGCCATAATTCTGTCTAAACTCATTATATTGAGTCCGTTTAATGACAGTTTACACATATATAAAGTTACATTGCTTAATGATTAGTGGTTAATGAGACAGAAGCTTGTTATAACTTTGAACCAAAAAGGGGCCATAATTATTTCGAAAATCATTACCATTGCTTAATGACTAGTTGTTACTGAGATAGAAGCTAGTTATAACTTTGAACCAAAAAAGGGCCATAATTCGGTCTTAAATGATTACCATTGAGTCTCCTAATGACAGTCAAAACATTTATAAAGTTACATTGCTTGATGACTAGTGATTACTGAGACAGAAGCTTGTTATAACTTAGAACCTAAAAGGGGCCATCATTCTGTCTAAAATAATTACCATTGAGTCCCTTTAATTATACTAAATACATATATAAAGTTACATTGCTTGATGACTAGTGGTTACTGAGATAGTAGCTTGTTTTAACTTTTAACCAAAAAGAGGCCATTTTTTCTGTCGTAAATCATTACCATTGCTTCATGACTAGTGGTTACTGAGACATAAGCTTGTTATAATTAATAACCAAAAAGGGGTCATAATTCTGTCTAAAAGCATTACCATTGAGTACCTTTAATGATAGTGAATACATATATAGAGTTATATTGCTTCACGACTAGTGGTTACTGAGACAGAAGCTTGTTATAACTTAGAACCAAAAATGGCTCATAATTCTGTCTAAAATTATTACCATTTCTTCATGACTACTGGTTACTGAGACAGAACTTTGTTATAACTTAAAACCAAAAAGGGTTATAATTCTGTCTAAAATCATTATCATTAAGTCCCTTCAATGAAGGTAAATACATATATAAAGTTATATTGCTTCATGACTAGTCGTTACTGAGACAAAAGCTTATATAACTTTGAACCAATTTGGGGCCATTATTCTGTCTAAAATCATTAACATTGCTTCATGACTAGTGGTAACTTATACATAAGCTTGTTATAACTTAGAACCAAAGAAATTTCATAATTCTGTCTAAAATCATTACCATTGAGTACATGTACCTTTAATGATAGTAAATACAAATATAAAGTTACATTGCTTCATGACTCGTGGTTACTGAGACAGAAGCTTGTTATAACTTTGAATAAAAAAGGGACCATAATTCTGTCTAAAATCATTACCATTGAATCCCTTTAAATGACAGTACATACATATATAAAATTATATTGCTTCATGTCTAGTGGTTACTGAGACAGAAGCTTGTTATAACTTTGAACCAAATAGGGACCATCATTCTGTCTAAAATCATTACCATTGAGTCCCTTTAATGATAGTAACTACATATATAAAGCTACGTTTATGCATGACTAGTGGTTACTGAGAAAGAAGCTTGTTATAACTTTGAACCAATATGGGTCATAATTCTGTCTAAACTCATTAACATTGCTTCATGACTAGTGGTTACTGACACATCAGCTTGTTATGATTTAGAACTAAAAAGGAGCCATAATTCTGTCAAAAATTATTACCATTGAGTCCCTTTAATTACAGTAAATACATATATAAAGTTATATTTCGTCATGACTAGTGGTTACTGAGACAGAAACTTGTTTAAACTTTGAACCAAAAAGGGGCCATTATTCCGTTTAAAATCATAACCATTGAGTCCCTTTAATGATAGTAAATACATATATAAAGTTACATTGCTTCATGACTGGTGGTTACTGAGACAAAAGTTTGTCATAACGTTGAACCAGAAAGGGGCCATAATTCTGTCTGAAATCAATACCATTGAGTCACTCTAATGATAGTCAATACATAAATATATAGTTACATTGCTGTATGACTAGTGGTTACTGAGACAGAAGCTTTTATATAACAAAAGGGCCCTAATTCTGTATAAAATCAATACCATTTAGTCCCTTTAATGATAGTAAATATAACTACATATACAAAATATACTGATTCATGACTACTGGTTACTGCGACAGAAGCTTGTCATAACTTTGAACCAAAAAGAGTCGATAATTCTGTCTATAATCAATACCATTTAGTCCCTTAAATGATAGTAAATATAAATACATATATAAAAATACATTGTTTCATGACAAGTGGTTACAGAGACAGAAATTTGTTATTATTTTTAATAAAAAAGAGCCCATAATTCTGTCTTAAATCATTACCATTGAGTTCCTTTTAGGACAATAAATACATAAATAAAGTTACATTGCTTCATGACAAGTGGTTACTGAGACAGCAGCTTGTTATAACTTTGAACCAAAAAGGGGCCATAATTCTGTCTAAAATCATTACCATTGAATCTCTTTATGATAGTAAATACATATAAAAATACAATGCTTCATGACAAGTGGTTACTGAGACAGAAGCTTGTTATAGCTTTGAACCAAAAAGATGCCATTATTCTGTCTAAAATCAATATCATTGAGTCTCTTTAATGGCTGTGAATACATATAAAGTTACATTGCTTCATGACTAGTGGTTAATGAGACAGAAGCTTGTTAAAGCTTTGAACCAAAAAGGGGGCCATTATTCTGTCTAAAATCAATATCATTGAGTGCCTTTAATGACAGTAAATACATATATAAAGTTACATTGCTTCATAACTATTGGTTACTGAGACAGAAGCTTGTAATATTTTTTAACAGAAAAGGGGCCATTATTCTGCAAAATTAAAAGCTAGTTATGCCGTTACTCCCATTGAAAAAAACACTTGAAATCTGAAATTAACAAAAGCTGTTAGGGAATAGCGTGAGCTCGAATAATTTGTAGCCTTGTCATAGAACAATATCTATTATTATATCTATATGTATCAGATTTATAAACAGGTATATCATTAATAATCAAATCAACTTCGAGTGGGTACTAGGGAAGTTAATAAAGTTAAAATTGTGCTGAGAATTTTATCTTATACAAAATATAAAAAAAATGTGGGAGTCGGGGAGATGTTACACTAATACAAGGTATTTCCCACAAACAATTAACTATTGTACTGTGCTCAATGCCTAAAAACTGGAAACATTTTACAACAGTTCATATAAATACCCAATTATAATTTTGCGCTCCAAAGTACTTTACCCAAAATTTCCAATATTCTATATGATACACATTAACAAAAAGATTAGAGACAACATTTGGCTAAAAATTAATAAAAGACATAAGAATATAAGAATCATAATACAAAAGTAAAAATAATGTTTATATACACAACTTGCATCTAAACTTTTACATAGAGTTACAGTAGCCCTTTTATAGTACAAAAACTTGATGTATAATCGTACACCCTTGTGTCAAGTAACATTAACATATTAGTAAGTATGCATGTGTAAATCACTATTTGCACCAAAACGTTAACACAAAGTTTAAAGACAAAATATGACGTTTTTACTCTGTTACATGACCTTGACATTCAATTTATGAGCCCAATATGTTACAAAATGCCTCAGAGTATAAGCATGCATGCTTATGCAAAGTTACCTTACTGGCCCCGATGAACACTAGCTACTTTTAAGATTTCAACAAATCTGAAATGCCTAATGATAGAGATCATTTATACCGAATATGAACAAATCTTGCTGATATGTTCTCGAAGAAAATATTTTTAGAAATTCACATCTCTATCCTAGCCCCCTGCTAGCCTTATTAAATCTGCTGTAATGACTTAACAATGGCCCAGACATCAAGATGTTTGAAAAAATACCATAGACGAAACAAATTTCCTGTTTTCCAACAGTAATGCCATGTAAATACCAAAGTCCCTATAGACCCATTAGACCCTATAGCTCCTTTACTTGAACCCCCGCCCCCTAGAAACCGAATACCGGTAAATCTGGATCATTTATTACAAAATATAAAAAAACAAGAAATGTCACTGGTAAGTATTGCATGCCCTCCAATTGTTAAAATAACAATATATTTTATATTAGGTGTAAACCCACCATTGATTTTTGTTCTTTATTCTATAGTAAATAACAAAAGTTTGAAGGCTTGTCATTCATAGAGAGACCCAAATTAAAGGAGTGAAACTTACATTTTACTGTTTGTCAACCTCTGCACTATCAAAATATGATGAGAAAAGTAGGGGTCATGTGTCATATAAGAGATTCATATAAATAAAATAGGGGAAATGCATTTTAAAAGAAGAAGAAACGAGGATTATTTATAACTGCCATTATGCCACTACCCCACGAAAGCACTTCCTTTTTGCAATGGTGGTGCTATGCCTAATAGGTAGCCATATATCAATGAATTACAAGAGTAATGAACCGACGTTTCAGACTAGACATGCAATTTTATCTTTTTTTACATTAAAAGGTGACCTTGACCTTTGTATAACCTTGACATCTGATCTAACAGTCTGGGTATTTCAACAGGTAAATTCAGGTGACACATCATCATGACATGTTGATCACTTGTGTCAAGCTATTTTAAAATCCCTCGATGTAAAACAAATGTACAGACAAGATATGAAATATTAAACAAACTAACAGTGTGCCCTTGAGGTCATGTCATGCTGATCAATTGATGAATTGAGCCAAGTGTTTTTGAAATCCATCCATGCATGATAAAGTTACTGGATGGACTTGAAACCTCAAACAGACTCAAAGTGTTGTCATACAAACTCAAAATGTGACCTTTTGAGGTACGGGTCTAAAGCTTACGTATGATAGCACATCATTATCAATTAAGTCAAGTTAAAGACAAAGTTACAGACCAGAGACGCAATATCAAACAAATTGAAAGTGTGACATTGACTTTGAGGAAAGGTTCTGGGTCTCACATGCGACACTTAATTATGTCATGTTGATCAACTTAGCCAAGTGTTTTTTGAAAATATCTGTAGGTTACAAAATTACAGACCGGACACGAAATCTCACAGACTGAAAGTGTTTTCAAACTAAGTTAAATTATGACCTTTGAAGTGAGGTCTAGGTATTAAGTGCGAAGTGTTGTCCTGTTATGTTGATCATTTGTAGCAAGTATTTATAAAATCCATAAATGCATGACAAAGTTACAGGCTGGACACTAAATCTCACACAGACTCAAATGTTGTCAAACAAGCTCAGTGTGACTGAGTGTGACCTTTGAGGTATGCATGCAGGTCTTATGTGTGACACATCATCATGTCATGCTGATGAATTGATAGAAGTGTTTTTGAAATTCAACTATAAGTGACATAGTTACAGGCCGAACACGATATCTCACACAGACTCAAAGTGTTACCAAACAAACTCAAAGTGTGACCTTGACCTTTAAGGTACATGTGTAGGTCTTACTCGCGACACATCGTCATGTTATGTTGATCATTTGTAGCAAGTATTAACAAAATCCATCTAAACATGACAAAAATACAGATCAAATGATCATGATGTGAACAAACTTGAGAACTGAAAACGATGCTTTACTCAAAATTTAGTGAAAACCTGTCCAGTGGTTTCAGAGAAGAAATTGTTTGAAGCAAACATTAACAACGGAAGCGGACACCTGCCAATGGTGATCACAATAAAAATGTGGTTGTGCTTGGATTTGGGCTTGGGCAAGTACCTAAGTGAAAATGAGGCATAATTCAGACTGCTCTTAATTAATAATTACAAAACAGACGACTTTGTAAAAAATAAATGACCAAGCATTTTAAGTATAAAGAGATCATAATTCTGCCTAATATCAAAATGGAGTTATCCCACCTGACTCCTAAAGGGATACTAATTTTGTCGAAAGAAAAATGTAATTATACCATCAATTGTGGTCCCTTGAGTTCCCCATTATAGTATTTTTATTCATGTATCATAATATCATACAAAAGCTTTCTTTTTTCACAATTATCTTCTCCTATTCCAGTTGGACAATTGCATGTGTAGAAATTGATTCTATCTATACAAGTGCCACCGTTCTTGCATGGAGAGGACAAACACTCGTCAATGTCTGTAACATTGCATATAATAACCAATTCATTCTTACAATATAAAACTGTTTCTGCAACATCTATGAATTTTCTACTAAACATCCAAGAAACGCTGATTGCTCCAGTAAATATTCTATAAAAGGTGTCTTTACTGCATTTACCATTGTTAAAGACAGCTGAGACGGTCATTACGTGTTTTCATAATAATACCTGTGATTCATTAAGAAAATAAATGTTATGTTGTAAATAATGAAATGAAACATTTACATTATACTTTAGTATAAAATTTATGATAATGCTTTATTACTGTAATTTTGAATACAAAATACAATTCATAACACATTAATTAAAGGATATATATCAGGTATACTATTGTTTAAACAAAAACTTTAGACAAATGATTGTCAAACACGATGGCATTTGGATACAAACATAACAGACTGGTAAAAATATTAAACATTCATTGCGTGAGGTAGGGACTATTCATGGAAGTATGTTATAATAAATAGAAAGTAATTTTACACTGTACTTGATCATATTTCATCCGTTGCCAAAAACAACTGTATAAGCTAAAATGAGCTGTTAGAAGACAGCGTGTTCGACTTTTCGAATCAAAACAGTAGCTATCAGATGACTGAAAATTGCCAATAGTATGGGTGTTGACCAAATCACCATTGGCCAGTGGTGTCTATTCTATTGACTTTGGATTTTGTTGAACATCTATGGATATCTAATACTGAAATCAGTTAATTGGATAAAGTATGCACTATATTGCTATACATGTATGTTGTTTAATTTAAGGTAATGAGCGGCGTTCCAATCGGATTTTTTGACATCTGGTGTAATTTACCAAAAGTTTGTACAATTGATCTCTAAAGTCTCAGCTTTAGTTTAAGCTTTATTTATTTTTTAATATAGTACCGCAGTTTCTCGTTGACAGCGCCCCCTATTAGTATGTATTTTTCTGACGATTTTCACTTATTTCCCTTGTAAAATAATCAATATTTATTGAAAACTATTTTTAATAACATTATAAGATTACTTATTTTATTTCCTGTGATAAGATTACAACTTTCATGCAGAAAAAATATATCTAAACTTTGATCAAATAACAAGAGGCCCATGCACCTTAACAGTCACCTAACTATCAAAAATCCTGCCAAATGTAAAAAAATTCGATAGGAACGCCGAAAGTTTAAATAGCACGAATACATCAACATTCATATGTACAAATAATCATCCTCACTTTCTTAATCCCGAACAATATATTTAAATATTTCATAAACAAATAAAACCTTTTTTCACATAATCATGGTGTTTATACCTATACACAACACAATTGTTCTAAGTTAAAATCTGCATACATACCTGTACATGTGACACCATTTCCTGTGTATCCACTGTTACAAGCACATGTGTAGGATCCTTGTGTATTTCTGCACCCAGCATTGTTGTGGCAGTTATCGGTTCCACGAGAACATTCATTAATATCTAAAATGTTTGTAGATAAGCATACAGTATTATGTCTGAACAACAAAATTAACTTGTAAAATGCTTTGTCACATATAATGGTAGTTATGTGAACAACACATTTGTTCTAAATAATTAAAATCTGCAAACATACCTGTACATGTGATACCATCTCCTGTGTATCCACTGTTACAAGCACATGTGAAGGATCCTACTATATTTGTACATGCAGCATTGTTGTGGCAGTTGTCAGTTCCAAGAGAACATTCATTAATAACTGAAATGGTTGTGGATAAGCATACAGTACTATGTCTGAACAACAAAATTTACTTGTAAAACTCTTTATCACATATAATGCTAGTTCTATGAGAAACACATTTGTTCGAAGTAATTAAAATCTGCATACATACCCGTACATGTGGTGCCATCTCCTGTGTATTCACTGTTATAAGCACATGTGAAAGATCCTGGTGTATTTGTACATCCAGCATTGTTGTGGCAGTTATCAGTTCCACGAGAACATTCATTAATGTATGAAATGCTTGTGGATAAGCATACAGTTTTATGTCTGAACAACAAAATTCACTTGTAAAACTCTTTATCACCTTTAATAGTAGTTATGTGAGCAACGCATTTGTTCTAATTAATTAAAATCTGCACACATACCTATACATGTGCCGTCATCTCCTGTGTATCCAGTGTAACAAGCACACGTGAAGGATCCTGGTGTATTTGTACATGGAGCATTGTGACAGTTATCAATTCCAAGAGAACATTCATTTATATCTGAAATGGTTGTGGATAAGCATACAGTTTTATGTCTGAACAATAAAATTCACTTGTAAAACTCTTTATTACATATAATAGTAGTTATGTGAGCAACACATCTGTTCTAAATGATTAAAAATCTGCGTACATACCAGTACATGTGGTACCATCTCCTGTGTATCCACTGTTACAAGCACATGTGTAGGATCCTTGTGTATTTCTGCACCCAGCATTGTTGTGGCAGTTATCGGTTCCACGAGAACATTCATTAATATCTAAAATGTTTGTAGATAAGCATACAGTATTATGTCTGAACAACAAAATTAACTTGTAAAATGCTTTGTCACATATAATGGTAGTTATGTGAACAACACATTTGTTCTAAATAATTAAAATCTGCAAACATACCTGTACATGTGATACCATCTCCTGTGTATCCACTGTTACAAGCACATGTGAAGGATCCTACTATATTTGTACATGCAGCATTGTTGTGGCAGTTGTCAGTTCCAAGAGAACATTCATTAATATCTGAAATGGTTGTGGATAAGCATACAGTTTTATGTCTGAACAATAAAATTCACTTGTAAAACTATTTATTACATATAATAGTAGTTATGTGAGCAACACATCTGTTCTAAATGATTAAAAATCTGCGTACATACCAGTACATGTGGTGCCATCTCCTGTGTATCCACTGTTACAAGCACACGTGTAGGATCCTGGTATATTTGTACATGCAGCATTGTTGTGGCAGTTATCAGTTCCAAGAGAACATTCATCATCATCTGAAATGATTGTGGATAAGCATACAGTATCAAATTAAAATAACACATTCACTAGTAAAACTCCTTACCACATAATAATTCGATCTCATTTTCGTATTATTCGAAGCATTTCCATCGAATAATGCCATTTTTTATGACATTTATTTTCGATTAAAAAACACTAAGCCAGACTATCTTTTTCTAGTAAAGAAGATGACAGATTGCTGATGCAAGTTGATGCAAGCCAAACAAGAGCTGCCAGAGGGACAATGCGCTTGACTATTTGGATGCTGTTCTAAAACCATAGCTTTTTCAGGAAAAAATATCAAATAGAAGTCAATTAAAACTCAGGGGTGATAAAATTAAGATAAAATCATTGCTTGTCTTTTAAAAATAAATCAGCAAAATAATTTACCAACGATATTTATTTTCTTTTTTATAAACAACAAAGTGTATTTCCTTAATATTATTTAATTCAGCATTCGTCATTAGTTACATTTGCCTTTCAACGTTTAAAATTGCTTCATGAATTCATTAACCATTGCTGACAAATAGCCCCTATAGGTGTGCCTATACCTTACTTAAGGCACATCATGTTCATATAATAACCCTTAATACTTCAACTGCATGAAAAGAATAATTTAAGTTGGTCGAGCATATCAAGAAATACTAATTAAACATACCGAAATAATTCCAGAAAGAATTTAAAATATAGTGTAAGCTATAGTTGCGATGATCTTTTGTTTCAAGATTAGTTTATCAATGATTTACATACATGATACAATTATACACAACCTTCATATCATATAATAATATACCAATTCTTGTTAATTGGATCTATAGTCTTGTATAAACACATACAGCTTATTAATGCTGGATATCTTTTTTCATTCTAATATGTCAGTACCAGTCCACGACAATGGATCTATAGTTGAAATAATCTTGTACCAGCAAGTGAAAATTTAAACCTGAGCTCCAGGTAATCAACTTTGGTAGAAAAATATTTTAAGTTTTCCTATATAACACTACTATAAATAAAATGTTGACCCCTTAGGGTGGGCCAAGTTTTCCCCCAGGGCCATGGTATTGAACAAATTTGAGAGAGAATCGCAAACTGACCTTATATGTCAAATATCTAAGCTCAAGGCCCTGTACAACAAATCTTAACCTGCTACAAAACAAAATTACTTATGTGTAGAACGGAATAATAACACCAAAATGCAATCACGAGTTATGATTCTTGTTTCTATGAGCTTCCTTGAGAATGTTACTTTAACCTGCTTAAATTCTCTAACCAAATTGTTTAAATGTAAAAGTGCCATTACTCTGTAAAAATGCAACCCAGAGTTATTGTTTTCATCTCTGTGCATTGTGTTGATGATGCTAAAAACACATGTCATTCATATCCAATGATAGGTTTGTGGAATATGTAAATGTACCTGCTCAAATACTTACACCAAATTTTCAACATTTAAAATGATCATTATTTGGCCAAATGCAACCCAGAGTTATGGTTCTTATCTCTCTGAATTCCGTTGATGATGCTGAACACACATATGAAGTTTCATTCATATCCAATGAGTGGTTGGATAGATATCTTACTTGATAAAAGAATTTACCTGAAAAATTAAGTCCAATTCAGGGCCATAACTCTGCCAAAATGCAACCCAGAGGTGTGGTTCCCATCTATGTGTGTTTCATTGATAATGCTGAACGTACACGTGCAATTTCTTTCATATCAAATGAGTGGTTGTATAGATATCTTACGTGATTAAAAACTTTACCCTGAAAAATTAAGTCAAAAAGGGCCATAACTGTGCCAAAATGCAACCAAGAGTTATGCATTTTGTCTCTGTAGAGTGTTCCATTGATGATGCTGACGCACATGACTGTGAACTTTCATTCAGATCGAATAGGTGGTTTCATAGATATCTTACCTGATAGAACAACTTTAACCTGCAAAATTAAGTTCAAAAAGGACTAAAATGCTGAAAAATGCAACCCAGAGTTATGGTTCTTGTTTCTGTGTATTCCATTGATGATGCTGAACACACAATGAGTGGTTGCATAGTTATCTTAAATGATAAAAAACTTTAACATGAAAAAATTAAGTCGAAAAAGAGACATAACTCTGACAAAATGCAATCCACAGTTATGGTTCTTGTCTGTGTGTATTTCATTGATGATGGTGAACGCACATGTGAAGTTTCATTCATATACAACGAATGGTTGCATATATATCTTACCTGATAAAAAACTTTAAACTGAAACATTAAGTAAAAAAGGGCCATTAGTGTGCCAATATGCAACCTAGAGTTATGGTTCTTATCTCTGTGTATTCCATTGACGATGCTGAACGCACATGTGAAGTTTCATTCATATCTAATGAATGGTTGCATATATATCTTACCTGATAAAAAGTTTTAACCTGAAAAACCAACGCTGGCACCGAGATGAGAACAATGCAACTACAAGTGCCCCCCTCGACCCCTAGTCTACTAAGCGAAGTGAGCCACAGAATGTTCATATGTGATTGTATTGATACAAAATCTTGTACTTTTGAAGGAACCGTCATTACTGGATGTGGAAGTTTATCGCTGACAAAAGTTTTTACACCAGGCCAATTTATTTGACAGGCAAAAAAATGAAAAAAAAGTGGAATATAAAATTCAGAAACAGATGATATGAAGCAAGAATTCCGCGGAATGATATATCTCGCCGTGTCGCTTTGACCGTCAATACACACATAGGAGAGAAAACAGTAAAACATTTGTAAGCGGTCACCTCTATTAAGCAGCCACATGTCTTAAGTAGCATGTATTTTCTATTTTCCATTCTTTGCTTTCAGGGTAAACTAACCTGTATTAAGCAACAACCTATCTTAAAATACAACGTCTGCTACTTCCATTTACTGGCTGCTTAAGACAGGTTTGACTCTATAGCCAAATAGACGAAACCAGGCCTGTCCCCTTGTGGTTATGTATTTTGACGAGTCATAATGCCTTGAACAATCATGGTAGATGGTCACCCAGGAAACTTTCTGCCAAAAGATATTGAAATCCGGTCATTTATTTCAGACGAGAAGTTTTTGCTACAGTCATAATTATGTGGAAAAGCAGCACCACATCTGCCGGCCATGATTCTTGACAAATTGCAATGGCATGAACAATCTTGGAAGAATCTTGGTATAGGGCACCCAGAAAACATTTCTGTAAAATTATTTTGCCTTCGAGTTGAGTTTCAGACAGGAAAATTTCTGAAATATTTACTAAAGGCATACAGAGAAAACCAGCATAGATCCCTGCCCGCCATGTTTTCAGACGGATCGCAACATCTTGAACAATCTTGGTAGATGGCTACCAAAGGAACATATTAGGCTATATTAGGGAAAGCAGCCCTGCCAGCTGGCGGCCATGTTTTTTATGAATCATGATGATGTGAATTTTGGAAGAGGGTCACCCAACGAACATTCCTATGAAATTACTTCCAAAATTTAGCCAGTAGTTTCTGACAAGAAGATTTTTAAAATTTTTACTTTCCATTGACATTGCAGTCAGAGTTAAGTATGAATCAAGTTTGTTTTAACAACTTTGGTAGAGGACCATCCAAAAGTTATTCCTGTTTGATTTAAATCAGATGAGCATATTCAGAGGAGATGTTGTTTGAAGCAATTGTTTACAGACAACAGACAGATGCACACCCAGCTGACGAAGAGTGAACAAAATAATTAATCAAACAAGAGCTGTCAGAGGGACAGCGCACTCGATTATTCACAGAAGTACAAATTTGATCGAGACTGATGACAAATTCAAGCAAATAAGTGTTAACGCACTAACAAAATTTACAAAATTGAGTAGGTTTTATATAACTGCAATATCTTGTATGAAGTTTCAATCAAAAACATGCAGTGACTGCTGAGTAATAAAACACAGTCTCTAATTCGCAAAAAAAAAAAAAACTGGCAAAAGTTATCCGACTTGATTAATGTAATTGATGTCATGACTATAAAGCCATATGTAAAGTTTCAATCAAATACATTGAGCGGTTGATGTTATATGGACTTGACAGTACTTGCATGCAAATCTTTTACCGAAATTCTTAGTCAAAGAAGGGCAATAATGTGCATTGTATTCATGCAAGAGTTATCAAACTTAATTATTGTAGTAGGTTTGATGACTGGGAAGACTTGTGTAAAGTTTCAAGTCAATACCTGCAATAGTTACTTATATGTGGACTTGATTGTACTTGCACGAAAAACTTTAACCAGATTTTCTAAGTTAAACAAGGCAAATAATTTAAATGATAGTCATGCAAGAGTTGTCTAACTTAGTTATTGTACTAGGGTTGGTGATTGGGAAGAGTTGTGTAAAGTTTCAATCAAATACATTGAGTGGTTGGTGAGATAAAGACTTGATGGTATTTGTATGCAAAACTTAATATATTCATGCAAGAGTTATCTATCTTAGTTATTGTAGTTGGGTTGATGACTAGGAATGCTTGTGTAAAGGTTCAAGGCAATACAACAATGGTTACTGCAAAAGGGACTTGACATGCAAAAAGTCAAATAAGGGCAATACCTTGTATTATATTCATGCAAGAGTTATCTAACTTAGTTACTGTAGTAGGGTTGATTACTGGGAATGCTTGTGTAAAATTTCATGGTAATACATGTAATGGTTACTGCGATAGGGACTTGCATGCAAAACTTTAACCAGAATTTTGAAGTCAAACAAGGGCAATAATTTGTACTTTATTCATGCAAGAGTTATCTTACTTACTTATTATAGTAGAGTTGAAGACTAGGAAGGCTTGTGTAAAGTTTCAAGGTAATACATACTATGGTTACTGAGAAAATGACTCGCATGCAAAACATTAACCAAGGTGTGACGCTAACGCCTGGATGAGTAGAATAGCTCTCTTTATTCTCCAAAAAAGTCGAGCTTATAATCAATAAACAAGAGAACCAAAAGGGCATGAGGACGTTCTACTGGTTTATATGTACCATAGCACTTTTGTCATTAAACCCCTTATGTATAAATACCCCCCACTAAACCCTTACAGAGCAAAAAGGAAATGCTTTAAATTCCCATACCATTCATATGTAAACAATAAATGTCACTGGTAAGTGTTGTATGTCCCCCAAATGGCTTGTGAAAATAACAATATAGTTTATAATAGGTAGCGATGTATCCATGAATATCAAGAGTCAAGGACTGATGTTTCCGACTAGACATACAAGTTCATATTTTTTTCACATTAAAGTGTGACCTTAACCTTTGTGTAACATTGGCCTTGACATCTCATATAAAGGTCTCGGTATTTATACAGGTAAATGAAGGTGACACATCATCATGACATGTTGATTTTTTGTGTCAAGCTATTTTAAAATCCGTCCATGTAAGACATGAAGCAAACTGAAAGTGTGACCTTGACTTTTGAGGTTAGATTCTAGGTCTAAAAGCAACACTTTTTCATGTCATGCTGATCAATTGATAAATTGAGCCAAGTGATTTTAAAATCTATCCATGTATGATAAACTTGCTGACCGGACATCAAATCTCAAACAGACTCAAAGTGTTGTTGAACAAACTCAAAGTGTAACCTTGACTTTTGAGGTAAGGGTCTGGGTATTATGTGCGACACATGGTCATGTCATCTTGATCAATTGAGTCAAGTTTAATACAAAGTTACAGTCCAGACACGAAACAAAGTATGACCTTGACCTTTGAGGAAAAAATTCTGGGTCTTATATGCAACAGTTCAGCATGTCATGTTGATGAACTGAGCCAAGTGTTTATGAAATTTATAGGTGACAAAGTTACAGACCAGACACAAACTCTCAAACAGACTCTAGGTGTCGTCAAACAAAGTTAAATTGTGACCTTAATCTTTGAAGTGGGAGTCTGGGTGTTACGCATGACATGTCATGTAATGTTGATCCTTTGTAGCAAGTATTAACAAAATCCACCTATACATGAAATATCACACGGACTCAAAGTGTTGTCAAACAAACTCAAAGTGTGACCTTGACCGTTGAGATACCTGTCTGGGTCTTACATGTGACACATCATCATCACTTCTTGATCAATTGAGCCAAGTTAAAGACACAGTTACAGACCAGACACGAAATATCAAACAAATTGAAAGTGTGGCCTTGACTTTTGAGGAAAATTTATGAGTCTTACATGAAACACGTCATCATGTCATGTTGATCTACTGAGCCAAGTGTTTTTTAAATTTATTCACAGGTGACAAAACTACAGACCGGACACGAAATCTCACATAGACGGAAAGTGTCGTCAAAATTAAATTGTGACCTGAACCTTTGGAGTCAGCTCAGGGAGTCCGGGAGTTATGCGCGACACGTCGTCATGTTATGTTGATCATTTGTAGCAAGTATTTATAAAATCCATCTAAGCATGACAAAGTTACAGGTCTGACACGAACACAGACTCAAAGTGATGTCAAACAAACTCAAAGTGTGACCTTGACCTTTGAGGTACACGTATGTTTTATTCGTGACACGTTATTTTATGGTGATCATTTTTATGCATGACAAAGTTACAGGCCGGACACGAAATACCAGACGGAAGGATAGACTGACGTTCCTACGAATGAGTATTCAAGTGGCTTCTTGCGCCAAGCTTATTACTTGTGTGGCTTAATTTAAGCCACCCAAAAGAAAACAAAAAATGTCACTGGTAAGTGTCACATGCCCCCCAAATGGTCTGTGAATATTAACAATAAATGTTATAATGGTAGCGATGTATCCATGAATATCAAGAGTTATGGACTGATGTTTCAGACTAGACATGCAATTTCATGTTTTTTTACATTGAAGCATGACCTTGACCTTTGTGTAACTTTGACCTTGACATCTTATGTAATGGTCTGGGTATTTCAACAGTTAAATGCAGGTGAAACATCATCATGACATGCTGATCACTTGTGTCAAGCTGTTTTAAAATCCCTAAACGTAAGACAAAGTTACAGATCAATTGTTGATCAATTGATAAATTGAGCCAAGTGTTTTTGTATGATAAAGTTAAAGGACAGACTTGTCATACATACTAATAGTGTGACCTTGATCATTGAGGTACGGGTCTAGGTCTAACTTATGACAAGCCGTCATGTCATCTTGATAAATTGAGCCAAGTTAAATACAAAGTCACAGACCAGACACGCATTATCAAACAAATTGAAAGTGTGACTTTGACCTTTGAGGAAAGGTTCTTGGTCTTACATGCGATACTTAATTATGTAATGTTGATTTACTGAGCCAAGTGTTTTCAAAATTTATCCATAGATGATAAAGTTACAGACCGGACAAGAAATCTCAAAATGACTGATTGATTGATTGAATGAATATTTAGCGTCATTTTATGCCATCGAGGGATTACAGACGATCAGTTAACCTAACCACTGTTTCCTGGGATTAACCAGTACTGGAGCACACTCCATCTCCACTAGTAACTCAAAATGACTGAAAGTGTTGTCAAACAAAGTTAAATTGTGACCTTGACCTTTGAAGTGGGAGTCTGGGTATTAATTGCAACACGTCGTCATCTTACGTTGATCATTTGTAGTATTTATAAAATCCATCTATGCATGACAAAGTTACTGGCCTGACATGAAATCTCACAGACTCAATGTGTTGTCAAACAAACTCAAATTCTGACCTTGACCTTTGAGGTTCACATGTGTTCTTACATGAGACACTTCATGTTATGCTGATGAATTGAGTCAAGTGTTTTAAAAATTTATCCATATATGGCAAAGTTACAGACCGGATACAAAATATCAATCAGACTGAAAATGTCATCAAACAAAGATAAATTATGACCTTGACCTTTGCAGTGGGAGTCTGGGTATTAAGTGCAACATGTCGTCATGATATGTTGATCAATCGCAGCAAGTATTTATAAAATCCAAGTATACATGTTACTTGCACACAAAACTAAAACCAGATTTTCTAAGTAAAACCAATTAAGGCAAAAATTTGCATTCTATTCATGCAAGAGTTATCTTACTTAGTTATTGCAGTAGGGATGAATACTAGGAAGGCTTATGTAAAGTTTCAAGGCAATACATGCAATGGTTACTGAAATAGACACTTGCATGCAAAACGTTTTCTCTTATACATATTTGGCAAAGTAGTATCAAACTGTGAGATCCAGAGACAAGCAATTCACATTTTTTATGAAGGACTTATAGATGTCATTAATCATGCCCCTCCATTGTTCCTCAGTGCTTCTTTTAATTAGATGAATATTTTTAAAGTTTGCCTTGAATTTGACTGTTTTGGCCCGGCCCCTAAGACCTCATGGGGGGGGGGGACCATGAAATTCATATAGGTATTGAAAGGTATGTCATCAATAACAAATTGAACCAAAAAAACATTTACATAAGTCTATTAAGTCATAAGAAACAATTTTTTTTGTTATTTTCTCTGATATAGCTTGAGTAAAGTTGGCCCACACCCCCAGGACCACAAATTTTATAAAGGACCTATAGGCGTCAATAGTCATGCTAAACATTTGTTTCTCAGTTCTTCATAAGATAAAAAGAAGATTTTTAAAGTTAGCCTTTAATTTTTTAAGCCCCACCTTTAGGGTCAAACCACGAGATCCAGGGAAATGCAATTCTCAATTTGCATAAATGACCCATAGGCGTCCATAATAATGCTAATCATTTCTTTCCCAGTACTTCCTACAGTAAGAAGAAGATTGTTTAAACTTTACCTTGAATTTGATTGTTTTGGCCTGCCCCACATCCCCATTGGGGATGTGTGGGGGGGTAGGGGACCATACAATTAACAATTTAAATTAAGGACCCATATGCGTCCATAATCATGCTCACTATTTGTTCCCCAGTGTTTCATATATTAGTAAGATTTTTTAGTTTTTTAAGCTTACCTTAAATTTGACTTTTCACAACATTGCATTACTATTGAGCTTATGGTTTTTGAGAAGTTGGAAATGTAAAATGTTAATGGACGCACTAATTTTATTAGGTATCAAAGCTGCAAACAACATTTTATTATGATTAATCTTATGTTTTTTTAGGAAAGTTAAAAATGTTAATTGTTTACGGATGCACAACAACAGACAAAGGCGATCGCAAAGATCCCTTGAGACAAAGTCTACAGGATAATTTATCATAAGTGACCTCTGAAGTATTCCCACTTTGCTTTGCACTGCATATTTCGTAATCTCATCTTAACCATGAAATATCCCACATAATTATATATTGGGTTGGTTTAAATTTTACAATATCAAACTAACAACAGAATACAATAAATAATTGAAGTGACTGAATAATTCATATGCCCCTATCAAATATTTTTTAAAAAATATAAGATAATGTCACGATATAATTATAACATTTGAACAATTTCAAGTTTTTTGAATATATCTCATCTCTAAAGTCCACGCTTAATTTCCTCGTACTGTTTCTTATCACTCTTTATTAAAGTTCAAGCTCAATGTCATTTTAGAATATACTAACTAAGATACATTTGATTTATATACACAGTATCTATAAAATTTCACTTTAATGTCTAAACTGAATTTTCTGCATGTGGTCGTATCCTTCAGCGTTGTACAATCTCCTTGGGAAATGTCGTCGTACCATAGGTTCCATTTCTGTGTGTCGTTGTTCCATTACTAACGTCGCCGAGCCATATGTATCATCAGTGCCATAGTAGCCTCACCATATGTCGCCGCACCATAGCTTATTGGGTCAATTATGACAACCCATACCGTTGTCATCTTCGTGCCGTTTGTATCACTTTATATATCCCATAATATAATTTATCATACTGGTTTCAACCAAGTCTGTTGCGTTGATATCATTCACCGTCGATATCCGATACACCGTTGATATCTGATTCATCATTTATATCGAATTTCACCGCCGATATCATAATCACCGTTGATATCGAATTTCACTGTCGATATCGAATTTCATCGCCGATATCATAATCATCGTTGATATCGAATTCCACCGCCGATATTAAATTCAACCGTCGATATCGAATTCCATCGTCGATATTGAATTCCATCGTCAATATTGTCGTAGCCTCCTGTATCAACACCGGCGAAGTTGCTGAATCGTCGTGTTCCCTAACTCGGGGGTTTTGACTTGTTGTCGTGCTGCCATTTCTTCTGCTTCTGAACCGTTTCTACCATTCTCCATTACCGTTCACAGGCTTCGTGGAATCATGCTTTAATAAACATTCTCACTTTACGAGCTCTATAATAATTATAATACTTCCTTAATTCTTCCTTAATATAAACGTTCTATAAATAATAACACCTTTGTGTCTATAAAAAAACACTTAATTTGTGAATTTTTGGTAAAAATCATTTTCAATCTTGCAAAGTTATTTCTTTCGAATAATCAATTCATATTATAATGTACATTAATTTCATAAATGGTCAGATTTCCTTACTGCGTCTTTATTACGTTTTATTATATTAAAAAGATATAACATTCATTTTAATATGCATCTTGCATTATTTCTTTATTCATAGTCATTTTGATACCTATAAACTCATCTAATTTCGAATTCATTGCTTTTTTATTTATTATCATCATTATCAGAGGTGTAACTAAGTGTAAGTCGAAAAGCTTGCTATGAATCTATTATTTTGTGATTTTAATCTAATATATTTGAGAGAGCGCTAAATAAAACCTTTAGTTTCTTTTGAGATATCGATTCCTTACTGCTACTGCTACTATAACCACTGCTACTACTGAAACTCGTTTTCTTCGTAGACCTAAATTTCTTAGGGTTTTGAACATAATTAATGTCCATTTCTACTTCCGGTTCAAACTCACTATCTACTTCCGGTTCTCTATATTTAGAGTTATTTACTTTTGATAACTCAGTTTCACTAGTACTACTCTTTTCTGAATCAGACATATTTATTTGTTCCCGCCTTTTAGACGTTTTCAATGAATCTTCTGACTTAAGAGATACGTCAGTATTTGATTTACTACTACTGCTACCGTCACTGTCACTACTTTTATTTTCCTGCTTAATATGGTTATTCCGTTCTCTAAGCCTTCTGGAAAGTTCCATTATAGTAAGTCTTTCTTCATTGGAAGAACTGTCTCTTACTTTTAATCTCGCTACTAGCCCACCGCTAGAATATCTACCTTTCGGTAAATCTACTTTCTATAAATTTACAGGGTTTATATGTCCAGCATAACTTTCTCTAGTCTTCCCATCTATTGTATTTACTAAGAAAGTTCTTTCGCCTACACCTATTTCTGAGGACATTTTCTCGGTTTCATTATCATGAGAACTCCCTTCCGGTACTCGTGATAATAGATCACAATATCGTCTTTCACTGGGATGTGTTTTCTCTCTACATCATATGACTGAATAAACAAACCCCACATCGTTACATATAAGAATATATTGCAGTGGTTTGTGGTCAGTATAAATCAGTACCTTAGACCCATGTAAATAATGGTGAAAGTGTGTCACAAAGTAAACTACTGAAAACATCTCATTTTCAATAATCGGCCACTTGATTTGTGTACGCGATAATTTGTGAGATAGAAAATATAAAGTTTTTTCTACATCTTTTCCTGCTCCATCTTTATCTTCTTGACATAACACAGCTCCCGTTGATTTTTCACAAGCGTCCGTATACAAAATGAATCTCTTATTTATGTCGGGATAAACTAATAATGGAGCTTCTGCTAAACTTGATTTTAATGTTTCGAATGCTAATTGACAATTCTCATCCCATCTAAACCTAGCATTCTTTCTTGTCAGATTAATAAGTGGTTCTGTTATTTTGCTAAAATTTGGTAAAAATCGTCTATAATAGCCAAGCATAGCTACAAAACTACGGACTGCTTTAACTTTAGTGAGTGGAGATAATCCTTTTATCGTTTGTACTTTTTGCACATCTGGTTTAATTCCATCTTTGTTAACAATAAACCCCAAGTGTTTAGTTTCAGGTTTCATAAACTGACATTTACTTAATTTCATTTTTAACTTGTGTTCTTTTAACCTGTCTACTACCATTTGCAAGTGTACTAAATGCTCTTCAAAAGTCTTACTAAAAATTATTATGTGATCCACATATGGGATCGAACAATATTTAACCCATTCAACGCGCGCGTCATAACTTCTGAGAAATAGCTCGCTGATGTTTTTAGACAAAATGGAGCCCGATTTCATTCCATAAGACCTTTAGGAGTGCTAAATGCTGTTTTCTCTCTATCCCTTGGATGTATACCTACACAGAAAAAAACGCTGCGTAAATCTAGTGATGAGAATATGGCGCTATTACCTTATTTGTCTAACACTGAATCAATTTTGGGTAACGGAAAAGCATAACCTTTGACTACCTGATTTAGACCACGAAAGTCTATACACATTCGTTTCTCATTACTATCCTTTTTGCTTACCAGCAGAAGAGGAGCAAAGTACGGACTACGAGATCTACTTATTATACCTGCTTTTAGAAGTTCGTCTACTGCCTGATTTACATATTTTAAGACATTTTATAGTATTCTATATGGCCTTACTTTAACAGGATCACTAGTTCCTGTGTCTATTCGCATTTGTAAAAGATCTGTTTCTTCTACATCAGTCGCTGATACTGATATAGAACTTTGATTTCTATATAAAAGTTCCGCTATTTTCTCTTTATGCTTCTCAGGTGCGCTTATTTGCGTAAAAATCTCATCAATTGACTGTTTAGATTGAATATTTGCCTTTTTTGTAAACTGTGTGTCACTGACTGCATATACTTTTGATATTTCATTTAAGCGCGTTATTATTGTACCCTTCTTTATACTCTGAGTTTGGTTTCCATCATTAACTATAACAACTGGTAATTTTCCTGCTTTGTTTCGTTTAATTACTGAATCTACATTAATTAATTCGGGACGATTACTCATGTGACCTGTCTCACACTTGTCAATAACATAACTTTTATTTTCTAAAATGCTTGAATTCTTTTTAATTCTCCCTGTACATACTAACATTGAATTTGATTTCAAAGTAACCTTTCTATCTAATCTTACAACTGAGCCTATGTGCATATCATTTACTAGCGGAACCATTATTTTTCTTATACGTAAACATCCTAAATCATAATATAATATCACTCCATTTTCATAAAAAAATCCTGCCCTTATATTATATTTCTATTCATGTCTGACACTAATAAAACGGATGTTCAATTTTCTCTCCGTTCATTCCAAATTTCAAATTTATTTTACGTAACACATTTAATAAGCTACCATCAACTGGTTGTACGTTCACAAACTTGTTTTCTAATCTCGGTTTATTCTTCATTTTTTTTGTATATTTTGTAACGTATTAAACTAACCATGGCACATGTATCTTCTAAACATCTTAAACGAGTCTTTCCTACATCAATTAAACAAGAATTTGCATTCCCGGATAAGGAGATCATGTAAGTGGGCGATTTTTCATTTTTCTTTCCCGAGTCTTCACACCCAAATCTATGTCTCGGGATTTGCAGTTTCCCTGTCTTTTATCAATTCTATGCCCATATTTGTTCTGTAATTTCTGTGCTCACTATCCCTATTCCTATAATAACTTTTTTTATCGTTGAGAAGACAATTTTTCCTAATGTGCCCTATTTTATTGCAACCCCAACATACCATTTTGTTTCTGTCATTCCGTGGTTTACAAATGACTGCATTTATCTTCCGCGACACGACACGTGCCCTACAAAATTTAGTCAGGTGACCATTTCTCCTGCATTTTTGACATTTTTTTGTGATCTATAATTAATCTGTATTTCTTTGTGACTTACATTCTCTTTAATTCCTGATCTAAAATTAAAGCGTTTTATAAAATTATGTTCCCGAATAGCGATTTTTACTACGTCATCTAAATTTCTCACATTAATCTAAGTTTTATAGATTTATCTAATATGCCTTTGGTGAAAAAATCTACAAGTTGTCTCTTAATTAATTCACTATATTCTCCTCAATCTACATAAGCTCCCTCTGATAAGTTAAATATTCTTTCAGCAAATAATTGAAAATTTTCATTATGTTTTTGTTTGATATTACTTAATAGCATTAATGCGTGAGACGTATTTCGAACTTTGCCAAATCGTGATTCTAATTCTAATTTCAAATCTACTAATGTTTTGTTTTTTCTTGATTATTCAGATATCTTCTAATAAATTATGATAATAAACCGTCACTCGTCTGTTACAATAGCAATAGTTTCTTCTTATTTCAATAATTATTCATGTAGCTAAATCTGTTTAACTCATTTACCCATTCTTTTAATAATTTTGCCTCTGTTCCATCAATTTTTTTGTAAGAACTTCGCATTATTTTCAGCCATTATATTAATTTCTGCCATTTTTATTAAATTTTTAGATTTTCACACCCAAAAAATATATTAAATTACAAAGCTCGCTAGTTGAAAAGTTTAAATCTGCAATTAACCACTTATTTGTTATTAGTATTTCGCCGCGACATTCCTGGGTCGATCCTTGGTCACGGAAACCTTTTTTCTTACCCCTTCTTACATGTTTTACCATCGCACATCATTAACACATAACGCACGATTGTCTCTATATACATTTATTTCTTACATTGTTACAACTGTCATTTTAAATTTAATGAATCGCTTCAACACATATGCAGTTTCTAAAATATAGTTCAAAGTACAGTTCAAAATACGCTCCCATTTTAGTTTCAGTTCCTACTTAAACACCAACCATTATCATAATCAACCTTGTAACTTAACTTGCATTTCTACAACACCCAACCATCTAAAACATATCTTAACCGCTGGTCTCCCTAATGTTAACTGGCTTAAATTACTACATGACCGCACACCTGGCCTCTCTCCAGTAAACTTACTAACCCCTAAAAATCTCGTAGCACCCGCTAATTACCGTGACAGCTCATCAATCTCCCGCATTTTGATGCATATATGTCCTGACTATTTAACATTCTATTTCCTCAAAAATGCCCATAAACGCAGTTTATATTACTATCTTTAGTCCCGTTACATTATTTTGTGACAGGGTAATTTATCAGTAGTGACCTCTGAAGTATTCCCACTTTGCACTGCATATTTTGTAATCTTATCTTAACTATGAAATACCCCACATAGTTATATATTGGGTTTAAATTTTACAATATCAAACTAACAACAGAATACAATAATTAATTGAAGTGATTGACAATAACACAAAAGTTACAGACCAGAAATGAAATATTAAACAAATACGCAACATGTCGTCATTTAGTGTTGATCAATTGATAAATTGAGCCAAGTGTTTTTGAAAACCATCCTTATATGACAAACTCACACGCGACACTTGCTCATGTCATGTTGATCAATAAAGCCAAATGGATTTGAAATCCATCCATGTATGACAAAGTTACAGACCAGATATGACATCTCACACAGACTCAAAAGTGAGCCTTGACCTTTGAGAAACAGGTGTGGGTCTTAGGCGCGACATGTTGTCATGTTATGCTGATGAATTGAGCCATTTTTTAAAAATATTTATCCATAGATAAAAAGTTACAGACCAGACACGTAATCTCAATCAGACTGAACGTGTCGTCAAACAAAGTTAAATTATGACCATGACCTTTGAAGTGGGAGTCGTCATGTTATGTTGATCATTTGTAGCAAGTATTTATAATATTCATCTATGCATGACAAAGTTACAGGCCAGACATGACATCTCACACAGACTCCATGTTGTCAAACAAACTCAAAGTGTGACGTTTATCTTTAGTGTACGGTTGTGGGTCTTACGTGCGACATGTCATGTCATGCTGATGAATTGAGCCAAGTGGTTTTGCAATTTATCCATAGGTGACAAAGTTACAGACTGGACACGAAATCTCAAACAGATTGAAAACGTCATCAAACAAAGTTAAATTGTGACCTTGACCTTTAAAGTGGGAGTCTGTGCGTTACGCGGGACACATCTTCATGTTATGTTGATCATTTGTAGCAAGCATTTATAAAATCCATCTATGCATGACCAAGTTACAGGCCGGACAGTCTTAATCTCACACAGACTCAAAGTGTTGTCAAACAAACTCAAAGTGTGACCTTGACCTTTGAGGTATGGGTGTGGGTTTATGCTCTCGACACGTCGTCATATTATGTTGATTATTTGTAGCAAGTATTAACAAAATCCATCCATGCATGACAAAGTTACAGGCCAGACACGAAATACTGGACGGAAGGATGGACGGACAATGCAATTACTATATGCCACCCCAAAAAGGTTTTGGGGAGAGCATAAAAATATGTTTTAAGCCAATTTTAAAATTAAAAAAAGCCCCCTGATATATTCCCTTTAAAGTTTTGGTGCAATATGTTGAGAAGTGTGCATTGCTTGCATGCAGTTATATGACTTGAATTTGGTATATGTGTGCGTGTAACGTATAAATGTTATTTCTCTTTAACTAATAGTTAAATTTATGAAACTTGCTAGGACACATCACTACCAAGTGGAGATATGCATATATTAATGTTTATTATAATGCCACGTGTCCCTTAAATGAGCCATCAGGGCAGGGTATAGCATTTTTAACCCTTTAACACCATTCAGACAAATCTTACTGAACAACAGTTGGTTATAGTTACTACATAAATATTTTCAAAATCTGTAATGGTTCATGAGAAGATTTTTTTATTTTTTTAATATTTTTGGTAATGACCGCCATCCTGAATTTTAGGAAAAAAAACTTCTGTATATTTCCTATGCATTAGAAACATCCATGTGAAGTAAGAGTTTAATTGGCCTTGTGGTCACAGAAAAACTGCTGCTAACGGACGCCAGATGACAGATATCATAAATCGACAACACGCCATTGCAAAGGCAAAGAGCTAAAAAGTTGTTAATGAAATAAATAAGTTATTTGATTTATTACTGAACCCCTCTGGAAATATGATGGGTTGCCTTATCCCCCATTTATCCAACTGACCTCACATATATTTCTGTAGGGGGTTAATAACAAACCAAATAACTGATATATTTCATAATAATGTTTTACTCCCAAACCTCAGTACTATTCTAGAGCATAATATTATATATTATTTCCCATAGCATCACATTAACCATTATAAATAATACATTGGGTATTATACTTTATCCAAAGAAATTACTTACATTATATATTTCATAACATAATAACTTACCCTGTAAGCATTCAGTCTGATCAGTGTTTATAATATATCCATCATCACAGTCACATTTACTACTGTTACAGACAGCTGATGTGTAAGTACAGTCGTTATCAACAGTACAATCTTCACTATAACCGGCCCCATAACAACCTTGACTGAGGTAACTGATCACTATCACCACCTGAAAATGTATACATATACTAAGGTTCAATTTTATTGAACTGGTGTAAATTGAGACTTGCCATGAGAGAACAGCAGTGAAGGTAAAGGTCAGTATGGTTTCGTGAATTATCAAGGTTATTCTGACATAAAAATAGTGCCATTAAAAATAGGCGGAAAAAAATAGAATGCTTACAGTAAAGAAAAAAATAAACTAATGATTTATAAGTGAATAAGGATTTCAGATTAAATTTGGATGTTGATAAAGATTGCAGAATAAATCATAATTAGATTAAAAATTTGGTGCTAGAATTTGATTCCCAGAAAAAGCAAATGACATCCGGGGCATCAAACGGCAAACAGTTCACTGAAATGTTGAAGTATTTACGTCAAAAGAGGCCCTCCCAGGGGTTTTGGAGATCTGAAGAACATGGTCATTTATTTTCAAGTATCTGGGGAACATTAGCCATTACTTTCAGAGATCCAGGGGTCAAAGGCCTAATTTTAGAGATCTAGGGATATTGTCCTTAACGAAAAAAAAAAAGAAAAAAAGTACCTAATTTGATAAATTTTAACAGAAACATATAAATAGAGATAGGCAACTGGATGCACTTGTCTTAATTTCAGATGGCACTTTTGGCGTTTTTTACATACTATCCCTTGTATACCTAATACCGCGATATACCTATTGCCGCAAATGCCCGTATAATAACAATATCCCAGACATGAGCAAAGCTCAAACTTCGTTTAGCGTTGGTATTTGTTTACATTTTGTATGGCAACTGTTTATTACTCAGCATACTTCAGTATCTTTGTTACTATTTGTTATTGATGCCTTTATTTACATGGTTACAAGTTTTAGATTTGCGCTAATAGGTATGACCAGTATATATTTCTATTTTGTATTGTGTGTTGTTTTAACGTATTTGTTAAATCAAGACTAGGACTTCAGTACCGTTTTTTGTTTTAAAAAAAAAAATTGTGAACTTTCTAACATTTTCATTTTCAATCTGTTATAATTTAACTTCAAAAGAAAAATATGAAATGATTGATAATTGGAATTAGTCATCATTTTTATCAGCTTTACTTTGGTACCAAAATTATTTAATTCAGACAAAATTCGAAGAGTTATTAAAGAAATGCTAAAAGTGCCGTTTACATTTATTTATATTGCTTGTCAGTCTCTGTAATTAAGTCACTGATTTTATGTATACTTTCTATACTTGATCGTAATTTACTTTTAAAATGAGATGTTGAACATCTTTTGACATCTTTGGTGGTTTCTGGCAACGTGTTTGTCTGGGACCCTGCCCAACTTCATATTCGTAGTTTCGATTTTTCACCATCGTTATTTCGATTTTCATCATCGTAGTTTCGTTGTTTTGACTTGACTTAATTAAAAAAAAATATGCCGCGATGGCCCCCAACGGGACACCGTAGTTCATATATATTTGTAAAGGTATGCTTTACATTTACCTTGCGTGATCCATATAATGATTACACCGTCATCTGTCTAAATACACCATTGATTAATTTGATCGAATAAATTACTAACATAATTTATAATAATGTTTTGGTATAATCAGTTTATATTAAATATTATATATGCGAGTACCTGCATACAGCTGAATTATCCATTCAATGTAACTAATTAATGAAATATCAAAACATGTAGATATGTAGATTCGCTAAATGTTAGCTATATTTTATATTTATGCCAAAAAATCTAAGTATATTATGGATATACACGCACGCACGCACATACGCACGCACGCACGCACGCTTCTAGTAGGTTAATTTAAAATATCAGAATGTCAGAAATGCTGTGTGTCTGTTTTAAGCATACGATACTTTATTTAAATGTCTTTCTCCGTATCGCTAAGTATGTAACTGACTGTCTAAGTTTACGGTCTGCACAGGAATTAATAAATTCACCTACCATAAACGTTAATTTTGTCACATCCATTTTGTCACTTCCTGATTAAACAATTAACACAAATAGACAATTAAGAATTTGACGCAATCCGATCAATTATGTGTAGTGATTGTGAACAATATGAACATCTCGTTTTATGTTGAGGACGATTATCTTATATGTAAATAAATCAGCACGTAAACATGTAAAACGATATGTAGCCCGACATAAACAAATGTGTTCAGACAGACCAGGAAGTCATAGTCCGCTTTAAACATGTGAGATTGTATGCCGTACACTAAAATAAACTTATAAAACGAACGACCCGAATTTAAAGTGTTCTACATATATTGCATTTTTTACAAATTGGTTTTACAAATTGATGTCCAAGTGAGATTGGTAAACCAATGGTTTTGTATTATTATGAAAGAACGAAGAGACTATATGAAAGGATACGCAGCGTTCAAATGATACAGTCACCAAAACAGTATAAATATAATATTGAAAAACAGTATACAGTATATATATTCTGTTTGTCATATATGTTCATTTATTTCATAACATTACACAACCATGCTCTCAAAAAAAGTAAAAATGTGATAGAAAATATGTGCATAAAAGCTTTAATGTTTAATTTAAATACTAATGACCTTTACATTGAAATACGTTTTGATAAGTTATCCAACATGTAAACAATATACGTAACATGAGACTTGAACATTATCATTATTCTTCCTCTCTGTTATCAGTTTGATATCGGCATATATGTTTTGACACTACACTGTTTCAATAATGAATGCACCTGAGTCTGTCTCATAACTGAAATGTATGAGTGAACATGGGTGCATAATATATTGGCTTAGTCGGGAACGCTAGGTCGTGAGTTCGAGGGTTTATAATGTAGTGGCTTAGTGGTCAAACTTGGGAACGCTACGTCGTGGGTGCGAGGGTTCATAATGTAGTAGCTTAGTGGCCTTACTCGGAAACGCTAGATCGTGGGTCCGACAGTTCATAATGTAGTGGCTTAGTGGTCTAACTCGGGAACGCTACGTCATGCGTACGAGGGTACATAGACTACCTCGGGAACGATAGTCGTGGGTTCGGGAGTTCATATTGTAGTAGCTTAGTGGTCAAACTCGGGCACCCTAGGTCGTAGGTTCGAGGGTTCATAGTCTGACTCGGGAACGGTAGGTCGTGGGTTCGAGAGTTCATAATGTAGTAGCTTTGTGGTCAAACTCGGGAACGGTAGGTCGTGGGTTCGAGGGTACCTGATCAAACTCGGAAATGCTAGGTCGTGAGTTCGAGAGTTCATAATGTAGTGGCTTAGTGGACTTACTCGGGAACGCTAGGTCGTGGGTTCGAGGGTTAATAATGTAGTGGCTTAGTTGTCTTACTCGTGAACGCTAGGTCGTGGGTTCGAGGGTACCTGGTCAAACTCGGGAATGCTAAGTCGTGAGTTCGAGAGTTCATAATGTAGTGGCTTAGTGGACTTACTCGGGAACGCTAGGTCGTGGGTTCGAGGGTTAATAATGTAGTGGCTTAGTTGTTTAACTCGTGAACGCTAGATCGTTGGTTCAAGGGTTCATATTGGGGTTTAGTGGTTTAAATCGGGGACGCTAGGTCATGGATTTGAGGATTCATAATGTACTGGCTAAGTGGTCTAACAACTCGGGAACACTATATCGTGAGTTCAAGGATTCTTAGTCTAGTGGTTTATCCCAAGAACGCTAGGTCATAGGTTTGAGGGTACATAGTCTAGAGACTAAGTGGTCCAGTTCAGGAACAGTAGGTCGTTGGTTTGATCTTTAGCAGGGCATTTGAATATAAATAATTAATTTTATCGGTATGTAGCTACTCTCTCGATCCACTCCGTGAGATAAAGAGCGATGGTTGTACTAACATCTTTCGCATACAGTCTACATTAATTAAGTTTCGTTCAAAGTAATACATATATTCCAGCTTCCAATGTACATAGTTATAGGCGTTTAAAAACCAATGGTGTCTTCTTCATTCTAGTGCAACATTTAAAAAGAAGACTATAAATATTATGGTCGGTAAAATGATAATAGCATGCAGGTATATTCTATTCATAAACGTAAGTTTGTGTTCACATTAAACGGTAAAGTTATGTTCTAGGTGGCTGCACATGTATACGCTACACATACGCTATCAAAATGATATTAAATATCTTAACTATTTGTATGCGGGTTGTATTTCATAAATGTAGCGTCTTTCATTGTATTTTCAAACATATGCTATTATTACTACTCCGTCTATTCTACTTGAAACAAACCAAAAATGCATTTCGCATGTACAATATTAGATACTAGTGCCTGTAAACAGTAAATACCATGTATATTAGTTTTATTTTTGAGGCGATTTAATTTGTTTAACAGTTACCATATACGAATCACCCGTTTTCACTTCAAATAGAACATTGCAATTTATTTGCGATAGTTTAATAATGATTTCGCCCGTCACGCTTCTTCCGTTTGTAAGATACTTTATGCCTGTTAATTCATATATTAATATAATATGTTTTACGTCTTATCTACATATAAATGTATCATGTAGTTACCCCCAGAGATAAAAACAACACTACATTGGATTAGTAATCATATTATTCTAGGTATAATAGTAATTTTTATCTCTACAATTCTTAAATATGTTTAATATTACAGCACGATTAACTTCAATGTATGGAACGCCCAGCACATTTCCACATGGTACAGAAGTACATACGAATCACTCGGAGTAGGACTCATATTAGTGATATCAGCATTCCAAGTTGTAAACACTTGAATGGTGTTACCCACCAGCGCCATCATGTTGGGAGTAATTAGTGGTAAAATGAGCATACAATACATTAGCAGTGTTTATAGTCCAGCGACATCGTCATCACCGCACTTTAGACTAAATAATGTTTGTTCAGATTTGGCAAGAAGATCGGACTAACTGAAAGCTGAAAGTTTCAAACAGTTTTCTATATGATCACATTAAACAATTACAGAAAACCGATACAAAATTTGAATTCATCCGCAGTGATAAATTGCGAGCTAACCAAAACTTCTTGGATAATGTATTCGTGTATTGCAGAGGGCGGTGGGAATGAAATGCTCAACTATTACACGTACCAATATCTAAACTCAAATGAGTTACTTGTGAAAAAAACATTAGTACATTACTTATTCGACTTAAACATAACGTTTTTTTATTCAAAACATAGCGCAATGTATATAATCATTGGAATGAACTAGGAAACTAATTTATTTCAAAAGATGTATAGGATGATAATGCTGCCAGTAAACCGACACACTAACACTCCTAATTTGCAATGGACCAGCGTGACCATAACGGACTGAACTCGTAATTTAATTTTGCTCTTTGTACTATACAAAATAAGGTCTAAGATTTGCATGTTGAAAACCTATCCCACATACATTTTTAAGCACAGAAACTGGTAGGTTGACCAGCTTGTTCTTTTTTCTTCAATGTCATTAATACATACATCTGTTAAAATCCTATAAAAGTCACTTTTAACACCAGTGGTGACTCATTGCAGTATGTGCTACGCCAGAATTTGCTCTACTCATCTGCAGCTCAAATATCAGAACCTCTTTGAATCATTTTGAAAATATTTCCAACCAAATTACATAGACTTTTGTTAAAAAGGGACGCAGCTGTGAAGTGAGACGTCACATATCTGTGCGACGTTATTCTTCAATTTTGACTCACATTGGCTAACGACTATTCGAATACTTTGTCCAAAAAATGTCTCTTAATTTTCATTGATTCTAGCTACGTAGTAAATATAAGTCATATCATTAATTTCGACTCGTGTAACAATACCAACAGACGTATTACAATTTTAACGTGTTTTTCGGAAGGAAATTACCGAAATAATTAAGCATTTAGTTTGATTTACCAAAAAAAAAAAAAAAAAAAAAAAAAAAAAAAAAAAAAAAAAAAAAAAAAAAGAATAAATACTGATTGTTTGCTACATGTAGATATATTTATATTTTTTATATCATTATGATTCATTTTTGCTTACATTATAATTCGTTAACAATTAACTCAGCGATAACGTACATTTTTATAAATTATATGAACAACAGATAATCGGTTTGTTTCTACTTTCCATTCCACTTTGATATGAAAGTGAAATTATGAAACAGACTCAGATAAGAACCTGAAATATTTGGGCATTTGGCTTCTCCCAGCAAAGTCTCCCGTCTGGCTTAGCAGAAATATGATTAATTTTTCATCATTCGGTTTGAATCTTAATACTGTTTTATTCACTTATGGAAAGTACAGCCCTGTCAGAGGTGTTAACCAAATGCTGACCAGCATGCCACAACAAGACAAAATGTTACACACTTAGATCACATGCAACCGACCGACCGATCAACAGACAGACAGACAGACAGACAGACAGACAGACAGACAGTCAGACAGACAGACAGTGTCATATATCGATATGTACAGCCATCTAATTCATAAATAACGTATAAAACATATCAATATCTGGCCAATCCAACCTATAGGACACTGTGTCAATATTTATTTTCATCAGCAAAAAAGTAGTTGCTGTGATATTCATATTGTGGGTAATTTGTGTAACTTTGGATTCCCATCCTCGTCTGTTTATACAATTGTTATCAAACGCTTACATGTATTTGGAAGACGTCCGAGTTTCACGCAAAACCGA
The DNA here is from genome assembly GCA_029582155.1 of Panopea generosa. Classification (NCBI taxonomy): domain Eukaryota; kingdom Metazoa; phylum Mollusca; class Bivalvia; order Adapedonta; family Hiatellidae; genus Panopea; species Panopea generosa. The sequence goes on from CM055898.1 coordinate 55,347,668, forward strand.
AAAACGTTAGTCTTCTCCTAAACGTCTGCAGAGTGTATTTGCTTATGTTGTTTGCAATATTCCTGCGCCGTATAAAAACGGACTCAACATTTGATTCATAACGTATTTCGTATACTTCGAAAGTCAAAACTCAGTTCCTAAGCACTTCGTGTGCATTTTGTTTATTTATGTTACGGATTGCGACATAATAAGATGTTTATTTAGTCAAATACCTAGATATTTGTTTGATTGTTCATAATCAACTTCATTTTTACCGTATCTAAATACAGTCTTGCATGTTACTACTGATGGTGTTCTGAAAAGCATTACTTTAGTTTTGTCATAATTCACAGGGAACACCAAGCACCAAGCGTTACTGTATTTAGCATTATTTTGAGGTTCCCTGCAGAGAACGCTAATAACACAATGTCGTAGGATTATATAAGTAGCGATGTCATGACTTGGTCAATTGTTAGTCCACAGTTTAAGATAATTTCTTTCTTTCGCCAGGTCATTAATGTTGACTGAAAATAATGACGTTAATATTTTACAGCTCTGTTTTAAATCAGTGAACTAGGGTGACAACATTTTGCCATTGAGACATCATGTTATACCATTAACAATCGTTTTGATTGGAATCCTAATTTTGAAGCACGATAATATTGTTTGACGGGATATGTTTCTATCATTAACAATTATACACAGTATAATCATGTTCCTGACAGCTTTTCTACCGACAAAACCCGTTATTTTCGTGGGTCAACATATCGTTTCTTTCCAGCCACTTAGATAACCTTTGGTTCAATAGATCTTCGCATATTTTGTTCAGGGCGCAAAATAACGCGCTTACTCGACACTTCAATAGCTCGCTTGGTTCCTTTGAACCCATCTTGGGATTGATTTTTCAAGAATTTTAACTTGAAATTTTGAATTTGAAAGCAAAATGATATTAAACGATACATTAAATCTGCGCAATGTTCGTTTCAAAGTTATTCCGACGTTATCTCATCAATACCGACAGTCTTTCTTAATTTGGCACAATAAACAGTTTCCTTTACTTCTTCGCATGATACATCAGCATTTAGTACCGACATATCATTTTTTGAAGTTGGGATATAATTAGATTGACGATATTTAATACATTTTTATGTGTTCATTATCAATGTTGTAGAATCAGTTGGAGTATACACATCTTCATAATTATGGCCCCATGTTAAAATAACGTTTTTTTGTCATCAAACACCTGGAATCCGTTTAAATCAATAACCTCCATTGGTATCGCTGCTTTTCTGTCACGAGAAAGTTTTCATATTTCTTTCCAAAATTACACTGTATGTGATATCGCCTAATTTTTTTTGTCCTGTGACTTATTGTTGTCATTCATATTTGCGGTTTATTTTATTGAACGGTTTTCTTTACATCGTCTTAATACGTCTCTTTTCGCAAGACGATATACTGCGTTCAAGCCATATGCGATTACAGATATTGTCAATGTGTATGAAGAGCATCGTTCCAATAAGGTTTGTAGCGTGATTTATGCACCTTTGGTCGTTTGCGATTGCTTATTGAAACAGTATAAATTTTAATTTCCTATTCATTTCAGAGTACCTACACTAAATATTCAAAAGCAGTGTACGCTGCTTCTGTATTTTCATTTCTTTAAGTCCGTTTCAAGTGTTTGTATTGTCCTAAAAATCATGCTTTGTGTATTGTTATCATTGTAGACTTTTTGGAAGTGTCTCGACTTTAAATCGTTTCGTACTTTCCGAAAAGCGTTATTTTTTTTATTTCCAATGGCATTGTATATAGACGATTTCCAGACTAAAAAAATGATCCGCTACCTTTTGAAAACCATGTAATGAATACTGTTATTGGTTTCTGTCATTGCGTGGACTCCGAATGTTGATATCATAGATATCTGCTCGTGTGGAACCAGAATAGTGCACAACCGCTCGCCACGACCCGATGCTGATGTGACATTATTGGTAATTGGAACACGATCAATTAACATAAACATGTTGCAGTCTATCATGAAGCTCAATGATAAATCACCATCATGCTGATGTGACACTGTATCGATCATATCCCGTCCATGTACCTCATCGACTTCTTCAATATGATCAGAGAAATTGTCACATTAAGCATGGGAATCCGAGCATATATAGAGCTTTCCTTCATTTTGATAACCATGAACATGCTTAGTCAAAAATGATTCGACATCATAAGCCTTTGACGAGCCATGTGGTAGTAAATAACACATACATACACACACATTTGGTGTATCGATATTTAACTTGACCCAGAGAATATCTTCTATATTTCGTAGAATTGTCCAATACTTTATAATTAAAATTGCAAAGAAATATTTCTTTTACAAACAGCCCTACACCACATATATGCGACTTACGTTTTGATGTAAATCCGTTCTATTTCGATCAATAAAAGTATACGTATATAATTATAATTTAACATTTGAGGTTAAAAATGTTTCACATATACCAAATATATAAAAGTTATTTTAGATATCTACATTTTCCTATTCACCAAAAAACGAGTTTTCATAATTATGTTGGAACCATCAACCTACATTCCAGAAATCTAGCTGTATCACTTCTCTACGTTGGCCACTTTGACCGTTATACTGTTTAGCCACATGATCGCTGATCTCTCTTTTGGTTACGTTGTTTCTGTGGTGTGAAAGACTTCTTCCATGATACTAATTTTAATCCACTTGCATAATAGATATTTTCTTTCAGCACTGTACGGAATGATGAGCGGGTGGTTAGCATTGACAGGGACAGATATGGCTCAGCATACACGAGCTGTTGCCCTGCAGTTAACGTACATGTTATGGCATGCTATGTCATGTTATGTCATGTTATGTCATAACAATGGAATAGAAAACGAAACAAACAGCACAGGTATCAAACATGACAACACATTTATAAACACAACAATTCAGCAAATGAAAAATGTAGAATGTTTCGAATGTTCATAATGTAGTAGTTTAGTGGTTTAACTCAGGAACGCTAGGTCGTGGGTTCGAGAGTTCATAATGTAGTTTAGTGGTCTAACTCGGGAGCGCTAAGTCGTGGGTTCGAGAGTTCATAATGTAGTAGTTTAGTGGTCTAACTCGGTAACGCTAGGTCGTGGGTTCGAGGGTACCTTATGTAGTGGCTTAGAGGTCTAACTCGGGAATGCTTGGTCGTGGGTTCGAGAGTTCATAATGTAGTAGTTTAGTGGTGTAACTCGGGAGCGCTAGGTCGTGGGTTCGAGAGTTCATAATGTAGTAGTTTAGTGGTCTAACTCTGGAACGCTAGGTCGTGGGTTCGAGTGTACCTTATGAAGTGGCTTAGAGCTCTAACTCGGGAATGCTAGGTCGTGGGTTCGAGAGTTCATAATGTAGTAGTTTTGTGGTCTAACTCGGGAGCGCTAGGTCGTGGGTTCGAGGGTTCATAATGTAGTGGCTTAGTGGTCTAATTCGGGAATGCTAGGTCGTGGGTCCGAGGGTTCATAATGTAGTAGTTCAGTGGTTTAACTTGGGAACGCTAGGTCGTGGGTTTGAGGGTTCATAATGTAGTGGCTGAGAGGTCTAACTCAGGAACGCTAGGTCGTGGGTTTGAGGGTTCATAATGTAGTAGCTTAGTGGTCTAACTCGGGAACGCTATGTCCTACGTTCGAGAGTTCATAATGTAGTAGTTTAGTGGTCTAACTCGGGAACGCTCGGTCGTGGGTTCGAGAGTTCATAATGTTGTTGTTTAGTGGTCTAACTCGGGAACGCTAGGTCGTGGGTTCGAGGGTACCTAATGTAGTGGCTTATTGGTCCGACTCGGGAATGCTAGGTCGTGGGTTCGAGGGTACCTTATGTTGTGGCTTAGAGGTCTAACTCGGGAACGTTAGGTCGTGGGTTCGAGAGTTCATAATAAAGAAACTTTGTGGTCTAACTCTGGAATGCTAAGTCTTGGGTTCGAGATTTCATAATGTAGTGGCTAAGTGATCTAACTCGGGAACGCTAAGTCGTGGCTTCGACGGTACATAATGTAGTAGCTTAGTGGTCGAACTCGGGAACGCTAGGTCGTGGGTTCGAGGGTACATAATGTAGTGGATTAGTAGCCTAACTCGGGAACGCTAGGTCGTGGGTTCGAGGGTACCTCATTAAGTGGCTTAGTGGTCGAACTCGGGAACGTTAGGTCTAGGGTTCGAGTGGTCATTATGTAGTAGCTTAGTGGTCTAGCTCGGGAACGCTATGTCCTGCGTTTGAGAGTTCATAATGTAGTTGCTTAGCGGTCTAACTCGGGAACGCTAGGTCGTGGGTTCAAGGGTACAAGGTCTAACTCGGGAATGCTAGGTCGTGGCTTCGAGGGTTCTTAATGAAGTGGCTTAGTGGTCTCACTCGGGAACGCTAGGTCGTGGGTTCGACGGTACATAATGTAGTGGCTAAGTGGTCGAACTGGGGAACGCTAGGTCGTGGGTTCGACGGTACATAATGTAGTGGCTAAGTGGTCGAACTGGGGAACGCTAGGTCCTGGTATCGACGGTACATAATGTAGTGGCTTAGTGGTCGAACTCAGGAACGCTAGGTCGTGGGTTCGACGGTACATAATGTAGTGGCTTAGTGGTCTCACTCGGGAACGCTAGGTCGTGGGTTCGACGGTACATAATGTAGTGGCTAAGTGGTCGAACTGGGGAACGCTAGGTCCTGGGTTCGACGGTACATAATGTAGTGGCTTAGTGGTCTAACTCAGGAACGCTAGGTCGTGGGTTCGAGGGTTCATAATGTAGTAGCTTAGTGGTCTAATTCGGGAACGCTATGTCCTGCGTTCGAGATTTCATATTGTAGTAGATTAGTGGTCTTACTTGGGAACGCTTTGTCCTGCTTTCGAAAGTTCATAATGTAGAAGATTAGTGGTCTAACTCAGGAATGCTAGGTCGTGGGTTAGAGAATTCATAATGTAGTGGCTTTGTGGTTGAACTCGAGAACGCTAGGTCGTGGGTTCCAGAGTTCATAATGTAGTAGTTTAGTTGTCTAACTCGGGAACGCTAGGTCGTTGGTTCGAGAGTTCATGATTTAGTGGCTTAGTGGTCTAACTCGGGAACGCTAGGTCGTGGGTTCGAGGGTACACAGTCTAACTCGGGAATGCTTGGTCGTGGCTTCGAGGGTTCATAATGAAGTGGCTTATTGGTCTAACTCGGGAACGCTAGGTCGTGGGTACGACGATATATAATGTAGTGGCTTAGTGGTTGAACTCGGGAACGCTAGGTCGTGGGTTCGAGGGTTTATAATGTAGTGGCTTAGTGATCGTATCCGGGAACGTTAGGTCGTTGGTTCGAAGGTACACAATCTTACTCAGGAATGCTAGGTCGTGGCCATGAGGGTTCATAATGTAGTGGCTTAGTGGTCTAACTCGGGAACGATAGGTCGTGGGTTTGAGGGTTCATAATGTAGTGGCTTAGAGGTCTAACTCGGGAACGCTAGGTCGTGGGTTCGAGGGTTCATAATGAAGTAGTTTAGTGGTCTAAGTCGGGAACGGTAGGTTGTGGTTTCGAGGGTTCATAATGTAGTAGCTTAGTGGTCTAACTCGGGAACGCTATGTCCTACGTTCGAGAGTTCATAATGTAGTAGTTTAGTGGTCTTACTCGGGAACACTAGGTCCTGGGTTCGACAGTTCATAACGAAGTAGTTCAGTGGTATAACTCGGGAACGTTCGGTCGTGAGTTCGAGAGTTCATAAAGTTGTAGTTTAGTGGTCTAACTCGGGAATGATAGGTCGTGGGTTCCAGGGTACCTTATGAAGTGGCTTTGCAGTCTAACTCGGGAACGCTAGGTCATGGGTTCGAGGGTACCTAATGTAGTGGCTTATTGGTCCGACTCGGGAATGCTAGGTCGTGGGTTCGAGGGTACCTTATGTTGTGGCTCAGAGGTCTAACTCGGGAACGCTAGCTCGTGGCTTCGACGGTACATAATGTAGTAGCTTAGTGGTCGAACTCGGGAACGCTGAGTCGTGGGTTTGAGGGTACATAATGTAGTGGATTAGTAGTCTAACTCGGGAACGTTAGGTCGTGGGTTCGAGTGTTCATTATGAAGTAGCTTAGTGGTCTAGCTCGGGAACGCTATGTCCTGCGTTCGAGGGTTTATAATGTAGTGGCTTAGTGGTTGAACTCGGGAACGCTGGTCGTGGGTTCGAGGGTACAAAGTCTAACTCGGGAATGCTAGGTCGTGGCTTCGAGGGTTCTTAATAAAGTGTCTTAGTGTTCTTACTCGGGAACGCTAGGTCGTGGGTTCGACGGTACATAATGTAGTGGCTTAGTGGTCGAACTCAGGAACGTTAGGTCGTGGGTTTGAGGGTTCATAATGTAGTAGCTTAGTGGTCTTATTTGGGAACGCTATGTCCTGCGTTCGAGATTTCATATTGTTGTAGATTAGTGGTCTAACTCAGGAATGCTAGGTCGTGGGTTAGAGAATTCATAATGTAGTGGCTTAGTGGTCGAACTCGGGAACACTAGGTCTAGGGTTCCTGAGTTCATAATATAGTAGTTTAGTTGTCTAACTCGGGAACGCTAGGTCGTTGGTTCGAGAGTTCATGATTATGTGGCTTAGAGGTCTAACTCGGGAACGCTAGGTCGTGGGTTCGAGGGTACACAGTTTAACTCGGGAATGCTTGGTCGTGGCTTCGAGGGTTCATAATGAAGTGGCTTATTGGTCTAACTCGGGAACGCTAGGTCGTGGGTACGACGATATATAATGTAGTGGCTTAGTGGTTGAACTCGGGAACGCTAGGTCGTGGGTTCGAGGGTTCATAATGTAGTAGCTTAGTGGTCTTACTCGGGAACGCTATGTCCTGCATTCGAGAGTTCATAATGTAATAGTTTAGTGGTCTAACTTGGGAACGCTTTTTCCTGATTTCGAAAGTTCATAATGTAGTAGATAAGTGGTCTAACTCGGGAACGCTTATCGTTGGTTCAAGAATTCATAATGTAGTGGCTTAGTGGTCGAACTCGAGAACGCTATGTCGTGTGTTCGAGAGTTTATAATGTAGTGTCTTAGTGATCGTATCCGGGAACGTTAGGTCGTTGGTTCGAGAGTTCATGATTAAGTGGCTTAGTGGTCTAACTCGGGGACGCTAGGTCGTGGGTTCGAGGGTACACAGTCTAACTCGGGAATGCTTGGTCGTGTCTTCGAGGGTTCATAATGAAGTGGCATATTGTTCTAAGTCGGGAACGCTAGGTCGTGGGGTCGACGGTACATAAAGTAGTGGCTTAGTTGTAGAACTCGGGAACGCTAGGTCTAGGGTACGACGGTATATGAAGTAATGGCTTAGTGGTCGAACTCGGGAACGCTATGTCCTGCGTTCGAGGGTTCATAATGTAGTAGTTTAGTGGTCTAACTTGGGAACGCTAGGTCGTGGGTTCGAGGGTTCATAATGTAGTAGCTTAGTGGTCTACCTCGGGAACGCTATGTCCTGCGTTCGAGGGTTCATAATGTAGTAGTTTAGTGGTCTAACTTGGGAACGCTAGGTCGTGGGTTCGATGGTTCATAATGTAGTAGCTTAGTGGTTTACCTCGGGAACGCTTTGTCCTGCTTTCGAAAGTTCATAATGTAGTAGTTTAGTGGTCTAACTCGGGAACGCTGGTCGTGGGTTCAAGAATTCATAATGTAGTGGCTTAGTGGTCGAACTCGGGAACGCTAGGTCGTGGGTTCGAGAGTTAATTATGTAGTAGTTTAGTGGTCTAACTCGGGAACGCTAGGTCGTGGGTTCGAGGGTACCTTAAGTAGAGGCTTAGAGGTCTAACTCGGGAATGCTAGGTCGTGGATTCGAGGGTACCTTAAGAGGTAGCTTAGAGGTCTAACTCGGGAATGCTAGGTCGTGGATTCGAGGGTACCTTAAGAGGTAGCTTAGTGATCTAACTCGGAACGCTAGGTCGTGGATTCGAGGGTACATAATGTAGTGGCTTAGTGATCTTACTTGGAACGCTAGGTCGTGGGTTCGACGGTATATAATGTAGTGGCTTAGTGGTCTAACTCGGGAACGCTAGGTCTTGGGTTCGACGGTACATAATGAAGTAGCTTAGTGATCTAACTCGGAATGCTAGGTTGTGAGTTCGAGGGCTTGTAATGTAGTGGCTTATTGGTCGAACTCGGGAACGCTAAGTCGTGGGTTCGAGAGTTCATAATGTAGCGGCTTAGTGGTCTAACTCGAGAACGCTATGTCGTGGGTTCAACGCTACATAATGTAGTAACTTAGTGGTCTAACTCGGAACGCTAGGTTGTGGGTTCGAGGGTTCATAATGTAGCGGCTTAGTGGTCTAACTCGGCAACACTATGTCTTGCGTTCGAAAGTTCATAATGTAGTAGATTAGTTGTCTAACTCGGGAACGCTAAGTCATGGGTTCGAGAGTTCATAATGTAGTAGCTTAGTGGTCAAACCCGGGAACGCTATGTCGTGGGTTCGAGAGTTCATGAAGTAGTAGTTTAGTGGTCGAACTCGGGAACGCTATGTCGTAGGTTCGATAGTGCATAATGTAGTAGTTTAGTTGTTTAACTCGGAAATGCTAGGTCGTGGGTTCAAGAGTTCATAATGTAGCGGCTTAGTGGTCTAACTCTGGAACGCTAGGTCATGGGTTCGACGGTACATAATGTAGTAGCTTAGTGAACTAACTCGGAACGCTAGGTTGTGGGTTCGAGGGTTCGTAATGTAGTGGCTTAGTGGTCTAACTCAGAACGCTAGGTCGTGGGTTCGACGGTACATAATGTAGTGGCTTAGTGGTCTAACTCGGGAACGCTAGGTCGTGGGTTCGACGGTACATAATGTTGTAGCTTAGTGGTCTAACTCGGAACGCTAGGTTGTGAGTTCGAGGGTTCATAATGTAGTGGCTTAGTAGTCTAACTCGGAAACGCTAGGTCGTGGGTTCGAGGGTACCTAATGTAGTGGCTTAGTGGTCTAGTTCGGGAACGCTAGGTCGTTTGTTCGAGGGTACATTATATAGTGGCTTAGTGGTCTAATTCGGGAACGCTAGGTCGTTGGATTGAGGGTACATAATATAGTAGTTAATTGGTTTAGTTCGGGAACGCTAGGTCGTGGCTTCGAGGAAACATAATGTAGTAGCTTAGTGGTCTAACTCGGGAACGCTAGGTCGTGGGTTCGAGGGTTCATAAAGTAGTGGCTTAGTGGTCTAACTCGGGAACGCTGAGTCGTGGGTTCGAGGGTTCATAAAGTAGTGGCTTAGTGATCTAACTCGGGAACGCTAGGTCGTGGGTTCGAAGGTTCATAAAGTAGTGGCTTAATGGCTTAGTTCGTGAACGCTAGGTCGTGGGTTCGAGTTTTAATAATGTAATAGCATTGTGGTCTAACTCGGGAACGCTAGGTCGTGAGTCAGAGAGTTCATAATGTAGTAGCTTAATGGTCAAACTCTGAAACGCTAGGTAATGAGTCCGAGTGTACATAGTCTAACTCGGAAACGCTAGATCGTGGGTTCGAGGGTTCATAAAGTAGTGGCTTAGTGGCCTAACTCGGGAACGTTAGGTCGTGGGTTCGAGGGTACCTAATGTCGTGGCTTAGTGGTCTTACTTGGGAACGCTAGGTCGTGGGTTCGAGGGTACGTAATGTATTGGCTTACAGGTCTAGCTTAGGAACGCTATGTCGTGGTTCGGGGGTTCATAATGTAGTAGCTTAGTTGTCTAACTCGGGAACGCTAGGTCATGGATTCGAGGGTTCATAGTGAGGCTTAGTAGTTTAACTCAGGGACGCTAGGCCGTGGATTCGAGAGTTCATAATGTAATGGCTCACTGGTCTTACAACTCGGGAACACTATATTTAGAGATCAAAGGTTCTTAGTCTTGTGGTTTATCCCAAGAATGCTAGGTCATTGGTTTGTTGGTACATAGTCTAGAGGTTAAGTGGTCCAGTTCAGGAACAATAGGTCTTATGTTCGATCTTCAGCAGGACATTTGAATATAAACCAGGTGCGATTCAAAATTTCCAGTTGGGGATTCGCGGCGAATTGCAAACTACCAACCAGCTGCCAGTTGGGGATTCAGAATTTTTTTTTAATCGCTGTTTTATTTTTTATAATAAATCAATTCAATAAAAAAATAAGATTATGTTAATAAATAAAACACTTTTGCTAGGTTGGTTCTCCAGTATAACGAGTATACTGACCAGACGGCGATTCAAAATGTCCAGTTGGGGATTCGCCGCGAATCGCTAACTACCAACCAAAACAGTTCATAACAATAAATAAACACCGTTCCCGCGCTGTTCCTTCAATACCATGAGTATATTCACCAGGAGGCGATTCATAATTTCCAGTTGGGGATTCGCGGTGAATCGACAACTACCATCCAGCTGCCATTTGGGGATTCGGATTTTTTTTTAAAATCGCTCTTTTATTATTTTAACATATCAATTCAATAAAGAAAACAGGATTAGGATAATCGTATCACCAATGGTGGTTTGTTTCTTCAATAAAACGAATATAATCACAAAACGGTGATTCAAAATGGCAAATTTGGGATTCGTTTATTTTCCAAATAGATATTTGTTTTCGAAAACAAATCAATTGTATAGAAAAACAGATCATAAAAATAAATAAACACCGTTCCCGTGCTGTTCCTTCAATACCATGAGTATATTCACCAGGAGGCGATTCAAAATTTCCAGTTGGATTTTCGCGGCGAATCGCCAACTACCAACCAGCTGCCAGTTAGGGATTCGGATTTCTTTTTAAAATCGCTGATTTATTATTTCAAAATATTAATTCAATAACGAAAACAGGTTAAGGATAATAATAACACCAATGGTGGTTTGTTTCTTCAATAAAACGAATATACTCCCAAAACGGTGATTCAAAATGGTCAATTTGGGATTCAGAATTTTTTCAAATCGATATTTGTTTTCGAAAACAAATCAGTTGTATAGAAAAACAGTTCATAACAATAACTAAACACCGTTCCCGTGCTGTTCCTTCAATATCATGAGAATATTCACCAGGAGGCGATTCAAAATTTCCAGTTTGGGATTCGTTGCGAATCGCCAACTACCAGCCAGCTGCAGTTGGGGGATCGGATTTTTTTTAAATCGCTGTTGTTATTTTTTAACAAATCAATTCAATAAAAAATAAGTTGATGATAATAAATTACACACTTTTGCCGGGTTGATTCTTCAGTATAACGAGTATACTCACCTGACGGCGATTCAAAATGTCCAGTTGGATTTTCGCGGCGAATCGCCAACTAACCAACTAGCTGCCAGTTGGGGATTCGGATTTCTTTTTAAAATCGCTCTTTTATTATTTCAAAATATTAATTCAATAACGAAAACAGGTTAAGGATAATAATAACACCAATGGTGGTTTGTTTCTTCAATAAAACGAATATAATCACAAAACGGTGATTCAAAATGGCAAATTTGGGATTCGTTTTTTTTTTCAAATCGATATTTGTTTCCGAAAACAAATCAATTGTATAGAAAAACAGTTCATCAAAATAAATAAACACCATTCCCGCGCTGTTCTTTCAATACCATGAGTATATTCACCAGGAGACAATTCAAAGTTTCCATTTGGGGATTCGCGGCGAATCGCCAACTACCAAACAGCTACCAGTTGGGTATTCGATTTTTTTTTTAAAATCGCTGTTTTATTATTTTAACATATTAATTCAATAAAGAAAAAAGGTTTAGGATAATAATGGTGGTCCAATGGTGGTTTGTTTCTTCAATAAAATCAGAAAATCAGTTCATAACAATAAATAAACACCGTTCCCTTGCTGTTCCTTCAATACCATGAGTATATTCACCAGAAGGCGATTCAAAATTTCCAGTTGAGGATTTGCCGCGAATCGCCAACTACCAACCAGCTGCCAGTTAGGGATTCGGATTTCTTTTTAAAATCGCTGATTTATTATTTCAAAATATTAATTCAATAACGAAAACAGGTTAAGGATAATAATAACACCAATGGTGGTTTGTTTCTTCAATAAAACGAATATACTCCCAAAACGGTGATTCAAAATGGTCAATTTGGGATTCAGAATTTTTTCAAATCGATATTTGTTTTCGAAAACAAATCAGTTGTATAGAAAAACAGTTCATAACAATAACTAAACACCGTTCCCGTGCTGTTCCTTCAATATCATGAGAATATTCACCAGGAGGCGATTCAAAATTTCCAGTTTGGGATTCGTTGCGAATCGCCAACTACCAGCCAGCTGCAGTTGGGGGATCGGATTTTTTTTAAATCGCTGTTGTTATTTTTTAACAAATCAATTCAATAAAAAATAAGTTGATGATAATAAATTACACACTTTTGCCGGGTTGATTCTTCAGTATAACGAGTATACTCACCTGACGGCGATTCAAAATGTCCAGTTGGATTTTCGCGGCGAATCGCCAACTAACCAACTAGCTGCCAGTTGGGGATTCGGATTTCTTTTTAAAATCGCTCTTTTATTATTTCAAAATATTAATTCAATAACGAAAACAGGTTAAGGATAATAATAACACCAATGGTGGTTTGTTTCTTCAATAAAACGAATATAATCACAAAACGGTGATTCAAAATGGCAAATTTGGGATTCGTTTTTTTTTTCAAATCGATATTTGTTTCCGAAAACAAATCAATTGTATAGAAAAACAGTTCATCAAAATAAATAAACACCATTCCCGCGCTGTTCTTTCAATACCATGAGTATATTCACCAGGAGACAATTCAAAGTTTCCATTTGGGGATTCGCGGCGAATCGCCAACTACCAAACAGCTACCAGTTTGGTATTCGATTTTTTTTTTAAAATCGCTGTTTTATTATTTTAACATATTAATTCAATAAAGAAAAAAGGTTTAGGATAATAATGGTGGTCCAATGGTGGTTTGTTTCTTCAATAAAATCAGAAAATCAGTTCATAACAATAAATAAACACCGTTCCCTTGCTGTTCCTTCAATACCATGAGTATATTCACCAGAAGGCGATTCAAAATTTCCAGTTGAGGATTTGCCGCGAATCGCCAACTACCAACCAGCTGCCAGTTTTTTTTTTAAATCGCTGTTTTATTTTTTTAACAAATCAATTCGATAAAAAATAAGTTAATGATAATAAATAACACACTTTTGCATGGTTGGTTTTTCAGTATAACGAGTATACTCACCAGACGGCGATTCAAAATGGGGATTCAGATTTTATATTAATTTACATACATTTATTATTGATTATATTTTGAAACATATTAACACGAGTAAAATATGTAAATGAAATAGTAATTATAATAACGTATCCGAATCCTCAACTGGCAGCTGGTCGGTAGTTGGTTATTCAAATCCCCAACTACCAACTGCGAACTACCTACTAACTTTACAGTCATGATGTTTGCACGTACATCTTTCGCATATATTCTACATTAATTACGTTTCGATAAAGGTAATACATATATTCCAGCTTCCAATGTACATAGTTAGAGGCGTTTAAAGACCAATGTTGTCTTCTTCAATCCAGTGCAACATTTAAATAGAAGACTATGGTCGGTAAAATGATAACTGCAGGTATATTCTATACATAAACTGAAGTTTATTAAACTATAAACTTATGTTCTAGGTGGCTGCACATGCATACGTCACACATACGTTATTAAAACGTTATTGAATATCTTAACTATTTGTATGCGGGTTGTATTTCATAAATGTAGCGTCTATCATTGTATTTTTAAACCAATGCTATTATTACTGCTCCGTCTGTTCTATTTGTAACATACCAAAAATGGATTTTGCTTGTACATCATTAGATAATAGTGCCTGTAAACAGTAAATGCCATGTATATTTGTATTATATCTGAGGCGATTTAATTTTGTTTAACATTTACCGTGTACGAATCAACCGATTTCACTTATAATAGAACATTGCAATTTATTTGCGATAGTTTTATAATGATTTCGCCCGTCACGCTTCCGTTTGTTAGATACTTTATGCCTGTTAATTCATATCTTAATATAATATGTTTTACGTCCTATCAATATTACGTCCTATCAACATATAAATGTATCATGTAGTTCCCACTAGAGATAAAAACAAGACTACATTGGATTAGTAATCATTTTATTCTCGGTATAAAAGTCAGTTTTATCTCTACGATTCTTAAACATGTTTAATATTATCGCACGATTTACTTAAATGTATGGAACGCCCAGCACATTTCCACATGGTACAGACGAACACACGAATCACACGGAGTAGGACTCACATTAGTGGTATCAGTATTCCGAGTACGGTACTGTAACCACTTGGATGGTGTTCAGTACCCACCGGCGCCATCATGATCGGAGTGCCGATGATAAATATTTGTGTTTGTGTTTTGTGGTATAATGAGCATCCAGTACGATAGCCGGGTTTGTAGTCCAGCGACATCGTCATCACCGCACTTTAGACTAAGTAATGTTTATTCAGATTTGGCAAGAAAATCGGACTTACTTAAAACTGAAAGTTTCAAACAGTTTTCTATACGATCACATAAAACAATTACTGAAAACCGATACAAAATTTGAATTCATCCGCAATGATTATTTGTGAGCTAACCAAAACTTCTTGGATAATGCATTTGTGTATAACAGAGGGAGGTGGGAATGAAATGCTCAACTTTTATTCCACTTATCAATATCTAATCTCAAATGTGTTACTAGTAAAAAAAACATTAGCACAATACTTATACGACTTGAACAGAAAGTTTTTTTATTTAAAACATAGCGCAATGTATATAATCATTTGAATGAACTAGGAAACTAATCTATTTCAAAAGATGTATAGGATGATTATGCTGCCAGTAAACCGACACAGTAACACTCCTTAATTGCAATCGGCAAGCGTGACCACAACGGACTGAACATTATCAGTCACGCTTCAATAAACAAAATGAAATATTTGTGTGATTTCACTTTCGTAGGTATAGTGTTTAACAGAACCGTGAAAGAACAGTTAAAATGCATGGACTTATTGACTATGCGACACAGTTTTAGATTCTGACATTGCAGACCAGATATAACCTCGACCACAATTTACCATTCTCTATAACTGGACTCATAATTGCACTGGCTATAGTATTCATTCGTAACAGGTTTCACTACATACGAGGTGTGTCCGTATAATACGTAATTAGAAAAATAACGCAGTCTGATCAAATTCAACTTTATTATTATAAAGTACTATGTGTTATGAGTTATGTCCGTAAATATTTAAACAGTTGTTTGAAAAATTACGAAAATATACCTATATAGGCATACTCGTAAAACGATGTGCGGGGCAGGTCGGACCTCACCAGAAAGATGAAAAAATACATACGATATATACGAGCGGTATATAACACACAATAAAGTAAATACGTCGAAATTTTCTCGGTAAAATGAACGTGACTTCGACGGCATATCTCGACAATTTCAGCGGCAACGTTCAAGTTGTTTACATTTTACAGCAATTTTCAATAACTGCATGGAATTATTATGACGCAAAAAACGTGCGAGTTTTACGTTCAACTGTGAGTTTCTTTAGGAAAATCATAAGGAGATATCTGCAACGGGAAAATCGAAAGTATACCGTGCATTTGTGTACAAGTGGCATAAACGATTTTCGGACGGTAGAATTTCAACTGCTGATGATGAGAGACCGGGACGACCAGGATTAATCAATGATAGTCTCGTGACGTCGGTGCAGTTTATCAATAATGAAGATCGGCGGGTTAGTGTCCGAGAAATTGGAGACCGGTTTGGGGTTGGACGAACAAATGTTGACATTATTCTGAAAGATTGACTTAACATGAACAAAGTGTGTGCCTGCTGAATACCAAGGATCTTATCTGATGCTGATAAACTTCAGAGAGTTGCAACATCAAGGAATTTTCTTCGGCAATCTCGGTTAGAGGGGGGCGATATTCTCAACAGGATAGTGACGACAGATGAGACATTATTCAATCTATACGATCCAGAAACGAAAAGAGAATCTTCTGTATGGAAAAGAACATCCTCAACGCCACCCCTGAAAGTAAGAGTGACGAAATCTGCCAAACGTGCGATGTTCATATTCTTTATGGACCGGAAAGGAATGCTGCTGGTGCACGAAGTTCCACAGGGCCAGAATGTAAATGCCACTATTATTCAAAAGTAATTATTTTGTTTCAATACACACCAGTAGACAGTGCTATTTTAAATACAACAAAGCGGGTTCTGGGCTTATTCAACAATATAGTCCTTACTATATGCTGTTTACATTCTTCAGGTACTGAGACGAGGTCTTGCCAGGTCGATCAGAAGGAAGTGACCGGGACTTAATTTAGACACGGTCATTCTCCATCAGGATAATGCTCCCCCACATCGCGCAGAAACAACGCAGATGGAAATCGGGTTACTCGGATTCGAACAACTTACGCACAGTCCATATTCGCCGGATTTGGCTCCCAGGGACTTTGCGATTTTTCCACAAGTTAAGCGGCGGCTTAGAGAAGTCAGACACGAGAACATCGATGTCTTAGTGAAGCATGTACAGCAAGTTGTGCGGGGGTTTGATATTCAATTTTGTGAATCTGTGTTTACCAAATGGGTGCATCGGCATCAAAAATGCTTAAAGACTCGTGGAGAGTACTTTGGCATACTGTGACATAAGTACCAGTGTGGTATAACCCTAGCACCGAAAGACACTTTCGCAACGTCGGGCTGACGTCGTAAGTTAGCGTGACATCAAGACCCGCCCCGCACATCGTTTTATGCATGTATTTTAAAAAGCATATTTGTATTAATATTTGGCGTATCATATTGATATTTTACCATTATGTTGGTATTAACATCACCTACACTGCTATATAAATTTTATGAATGACAAACGTTTGTTTCAAGTTTTATACGTGGTGTCTACGTATTTTACGGACACACCTCGTAGTTTAATTTTGCTCTTTGTTTTATACAAAATAAGGTCTAAGATTTGCATGTTAAAAATCTATCTCACATACATTTTTTAAGCACAGAAACTGGTAGGTTGACCAGCTTGTTCTTTTTTCTTAAATGTCATTTATGCATATATCTGTTAAAATCATATAAAAGTCACTTTTAACACCAGTAGTGACTCATTGCACTATGTGCTACGCCAGATTTTGCTCTACTCATCTGCATAAAAAATATCAGAACCTCTTTGAATCATTTTGAAAACATTTCAAACCAAATTACATCGACTTTTGTATTATAAAAGGACGCAGCTGTGTAGTGAGACGTTACATATCTCTGCGACGTTATTCTTCAATTTTGACTCACATTGGCTAACGGCTATTACAAATACTTTGTCCGAAAAATGTCATTTAATTTTCATTGATTCTAGCTACGTAGTAAATGTAAGTCATATCATTAATGTTAACTTGATTAACTCACGTAACAACACCAACAGACGTTTTAAAACCACGTGTAGATAAATTTAACGTGTTTATCAGAAGGAAATTACAGAAATAATTAAGCAATTAGTTTGATTTACAAAAATGAAAGAAAAATGAATAAATACTGATTGTTTGCTACATGTAGATATATATATATATATATCATTAAGATTCATTTTTGCTAACATTATAATTCGATAGACTCAGATAAGAACCTGAAATATTTGGGCATTTGGGCGTCTCCCAGCAAACTTTCCCGTCTGTCTTAGCAGAAATTTGATTCAATTTTCATTATTCGGTTTGAATCTAAATACTGTTTTATTCACTGATGGAAAGTACAGCCCTGTCAGAAATGCCAACCAAATGCTGACCAGCATGCCACAAAAAGACAAAATGTTACACACTTAGATCACATGCAACCGACCGCCGGACAGACAGACAGACAGACAGACAGACAGACAGATAGACAGACAGACAGACAGACAGACAGACAGACAGACTGATATGTACAGCTATTTAATTTATAAATAACATAATATTTGGCCAAATCCAACCTATAAGACACTGTGTCAATATTTATTTTCATCAGCAAAAAAGTAATTGCTGCGATATTCATATTGTGGATAATTTGTGTAACTTTGGATTCCCATCCTCGTCCGTTTTGACACGACCATTGATATACAATTGTAATCAAACGCTTACATGTATTTGAAAGACGTCCGAGTTTCACGTAAAACCGAAAAACGTGTCTTCGCCTAAACGTCTGCAGAGTGTATTTGCTTATGTTGTTTGTAATATTCCTGCGCCGTATATAAACGGACTCAACATTTGGTTCATAACGTTTTCGTATACTTCGAAAGTCAAAATTCAGTTCCTAAGCACTTCGTGTGCATTGGAGAAAGCGCTCTACTTGCAGATTTTGCTTATTTCTGTTACGGATTGCGACATAATAAGATGTTTATTTAGTCAAATACCTAGATATCTGTTTGATTGTTCATAATCAACTACATTTTTTTCCGTATTTAAATACAGTCTTGCATGTTACTACTGGTGGTGTTCTGAAAAGCATTACTTCAGTTTTGTCATAATCCACAGGGAAAACCAACACCAAGCGTTAACTGTATTTAGCATTATTTTGAGGTTCCCTGCAGAAAACGTTAATAACACAATGTCGTGTGATTATATAAGTAGCGATGTCATGACTTGGTGAAATTGTTATTCCACAGTTTCAGATCATTTCTTTCTTTCGACAGGTCATTGATGTTGACTGAAAATAATGACGTTGATATTTTTTTACAGCTATTTTACAGCTCTGTTTTAAATCAGTTAACCAGGGTGACAACATTTTGCCATTGACCCTATATATATATATATATATATATATATATATGTTCTACCATTAACAATAGTTTTGATTGGAATCGTAGTTTTTAAGGACGATAATATTGATTGACGGGATATGTTTCTATCATTAATAATAGTATACAAAGTATGATCATGTTCCTGACAGCTTCCCTACCGACGAAACACGTTCTGTTCGTGGATCATGTATCGTTTCTTTCCAGCCACTTAGATAACCTTTGGTTCAATAGATCTGCGCAAATTTTGTTCAGGACCCACAATAACGCGTTTAGTCGAAATTTAATAGCTCGCTGGTTTCCTTTAAACCCATCTTGGGATTGATTTTACAGTGGTTCTATTCCATTCTTCAGGAATTTTGAATTGAGATTTTGAATTTGAAAGCAAAATGATATTAAACGATACATGAAATCCGCACAATGTTCGTTTCAATGTCATTCCGACGTTATCTCATCAATACCGACAGTCTTTCTTAATTTGGCACAATAAACAGTTTCCTTAACTTCTTCGCATGATACATCAGCATTTAGTACCGACATATCATTTTTTGAAGTTGGGATATTATTTAGATTGACGCTATTTAATATATTTTCATGTGTTCATTATCATTGTTGTATATTCCGTTGGAGTATACACATCTTCGTTAATATCGTCCCATGTTAAATTAACGTTTTTCGTCATCAAACACATAAAATCCGTTTAAATCAATAACCTCCATTGGTATCGCTGCTTTTCTGTAACGAGAAAGTGTTCCCATTTCTTTCCAAAATTACACTGTATGTTATATCGCCTAACTTTTTCCAATGGCATTGTATATAGACGATTTCCAAACTAAAAAAAATGATCCGCTACCTAATGAAATACTTTTATTGGTTTCTGTCATTGCGTGGACTCCGAACGTTGATCATAGATATCTGCTCGTGTGGAACCAGAATAGTGCACAACCGCTCGTCACGACCCAATGTTAATGTGAAATTATTGGTTCCTGGAACACAATCATTTAACATAAACATGTTGCAGTGTATCATGAAGCTCAGTGATAAATCACCATCATGCTGATGTGACACTGTATCGATCATTTCCCGTCCATGTACCTGGTCGACTTCTTCAATATGATCAGAGAAATTGTCACATTAAGCATGGAAATCCGAGCATATATAGAGGTTTCCTTCATTTTGATAACCATAAACATGCTTAGTCAAAAATGATTCGACATCATTAGCCTTTGACGAGCCGTGCGGTGGTAAATAACTAATACATACGCACACATTTGATGTATCGATATTTAACTTGACCCAGAAAATATCTTCTATATTTAGTAGAATTGTCCAATATTTTCTGTTAAAATTGCAAATAAATGTTTCAAACAGCCCTACACCACATGTCCGCGATTTGCGTTTTAATATAAATCCATTCTATTTCGATCAATATAAGAATACGTTTTCATTTATAATTTAACATTTGAAGTTAAAAATGTTTCACATATACCAAATATATAAAAGTTATTTTAGATGTCTACATGTTCTGTTCACCAAATAACGAGTTTTCATTATTATGTTGGAACCATTAACCTACATTCCAGAAATCTAGCTGTATCACTTCTCTACGTTGGCCACTTTGACCGTTATACTGTTTATCCACATGATCGCTGATCTCTCTTTTGGTTACGTTGTTTCTGTGGTGTAAAAGACTTCTTCCATAAAACTTATTTTGATCCACTTGCATAATAGCTATTTTTTTCAGCAATGTACGGAATGATGATCGGGTTGTTAGCTCTGACAGGGGCAGATATGGCTCAGCATACACGAGCTGTTGCCCTGCAGTTTACGTACATGTTATGTCATGTTATGTCATAACAATGGAATAGAAAACGAAACAAACAGCACAGGAATCAAACATGACAACACATTTATAAATACAGCAATTCAGCAAATGAAAATGTAGAATGTCATTCCAATGTAATTATTCATATAACTTTTCTACTAAAATCCACCAAAAGCCTATGATATTGCAGGTAAAATAGAAATTACTTAGCATGAGACTAAAATATCAGACCAAAATGTGCAAAAGGACACCTTTAAGAATAAATAAAATTAGAGCAATAAGGTACCTAGTGTATATGAAATAAGAAGGCACTTGGTACTTTTTTGCACCAATGAAGCGAAATATTATTGTACAGGGTACATCTAACAAAATGAAGTAGACTCTCATTCGTCATCTAGTTATATTTTATATACATGTTTTTTTTTCATGAATTTGCTATACAATTTTTACTTCTGAAACTGAACGAATTGAACTGTAGCTTGGCTGAATATTACATGTTCAGTCCTTTTTCAATTCAACCGTGACGAACTATTGATTGAAAATGTGTTCCACATAGCAGATATTGATTTAAAATTTAGATTAGAATATTACTTTGTGTTACAGTACAATATATGTTTGTATTGGTTTTGATTACATGATTGTTGGTGATAGGCAAATTGCATTATGTTGTGAATGTTCTTCAAGATGCAATCGTGTTAGATTATCAGTTAAGGTTGTAATACCTCCGAATCTGAATTATTGGTACAAGGTTGGTGATCACATTTATTGTCATTGTAGTATAGAAGAACCCTGCAAGTAGACAGGAAAGAATGACATGATTGTTTCAAGTTCATTCGTTAACCCTGCAAGTAGGAAACAATAACATGATTGTTTCAAGTTCATTCGTTAACCCTCGATTGTGATTTTATCATTCATAATGATTGATTTGTCATCCAAACCTATATAAATGCATAATAGCGAAGTTAAACCTGAAACAGAACAGTTGAGAATATAATCAAACAAATCTGAAAACTTTGTTAGATAAATTTTCCGAAAATCTATCAGAAAGTCAGACCAAACATTTGTCAAATGTGTTACTCAGAAATACAGATGCATTTGTATCTGCTGATGACAAAGTAGGTACAAATAATTGGGTCAAGCATAAAATCGACAGCAGCAATGTAAAACTACTACCACACAGGATTTCTTCAAGAGAAAAGAAAGTTATAGACAAAAAATAGCTTTTGTTTGAAAACCACTTCATATAACCTAGTAAAAATGCTTGGTCCTCTCCGGTTTCACTTTGTATTAAGAAAGTTCGTTTTTGCATTGATTTTAGTGGGTAAAATTAGTAACTATATACGTATTCATTACCCAGAATAGACGATACACTAGAAATAATGTCAGACACGGTTTGGCAACATACTACTGGCAATGTGAAACGAATGGAAATGATAAAGCAAAAACAGCGTTATCTTCTTCCAGTTCAAAATACTCACATATGGTATGTGCAGTACACTAGAAGCATTGGAATGGTTACATATAATGACATTATATTTAAAGGCATGCATTTTCAACGATGTCTGTTTGGATGACGTAATACTTTATGGTGATTCCTGCAAAAATGCTTTATAAAAAATAGAAGCGTTTGATAGCGGCACATCCAAAATGAAGACATCTAAATGCTCTATAACATGCTTTATTTCAACCAAAATGACATTTTCTAGGTCATATTACTCATATCGTGTTACTCTGCCAAAGACACCGACTAATGAATAAAACATATCTTATGACACACCTACATCTAACACATAAGGATACAAAATTGTCCTGGTCTGAGCGTCGTTTTAGAGCTCGCAGAAAGTCTTGTGTCAGTTCTCATTATTGCATAATTAAATGAAAATGATTAAATCGTGCTTGATACAGATGGTAATTTGTTTGTTTTAGGCGCGTTCTTATGACAAGTTCAGGAAAGAGGAATATTCTATGCAAACAAAACGATAAATCAATCCTGAGTACTTCACGACATATTGGGAACTGTAACCTGCACTGACATTCAATTAAATATTTAGACATTATCTCCATGGAAGAAGGTTTTGGTTCGCACGGATCATTCAGCTATAAAATGGTTGTGAACTTAAACAAATCCAGATGGTATGATAGAAAGATGGTATTCAGTTTTGAGCACATATGAATGATTTCATCGCATTGCAAGCGTATTCATTCTACACATACTGTTACAATGAGTAGAACACCGTACAAAGTCTGCAGAACAAGCGTAATAAAACACCTGGTGGAGGTAAACACACACTGTTTGAGCCACTGGGTTTGGATTTAAAATCAAGTTGTAAGCAAGTTTACAATAGTTATATTCTTGTTCTGTTTTGATGACTTCCGTACATTTCAAAACAAATACATATCAATCCTAAGAATAATCAGCATTTCTCTTCAAAACCACCAGGAAATGATATAAAGACACTTTGGGTTTACGGGAAGTCATAAGTGTCAAAGATAGAATGTTGCATTACAGTTGATAAGATGAGATAGACAAATGAAAAAAACTTATCTGAGTTTATTGAGATTTTATTAAAAAAAACTTTTACGTCTACCAAACGAAACACTAGACTCGACTCTTTGCTATATCATAGGAGAGGAAAGAAAAAGAATCGGGACATGCATACTAACCCAAATTTCAGACAACGCTGAGTTCATTGTTATGAGAAAAGTTTTGAACAACTGTCCAACAACAATCATTTCTATCAGCGAAGGAAGCCTGTTATAGCAGTAGAGTTTATTGGGAAGATATACTCCTGAAATATGTAGATACCTAATGGATTATGAATCGTATCATAATAAGAAATGAACTGTCAATTTACATATATTCATGAATCAAAGGACTTAATTCCAATATAGCGTGATATGAGAGAGAGAGAGAAAGAGAGAGAGAGAGAGAGAGAGAGAGAGAGAGAGAGAACAAATACCGAACTGATAGAGAAGGAACTCGACCAGCTGAAAGATACGGTTACAGTTCTGCAGTTTTAGCCGATGCGGTACAATCTAGAGTTTTGTAACATTCCAGAGTCGAGTAAACAAACGACTAAACTGGAAGAAAGTATGGTTTAACTTTGACAGTTCTTTGTAGAAAAATTTGAATTAACACAAGATATTGTTCCCTCACTCAAGATAGAAAACGCGCATAAAATAGAACCGCAGCAACACGGATAAAACTGTAAAATCGTGCGTAAATCCAACATGTTTACTGTCAAGGAAATCGTACGAAGGCAGTCACGAAAACTGTAAAATACAGAATATTATTTTACCAAAGGAAGTCGTTGAAAAAGGGAGAAAAGAGATCGTAGATAAGCAACGACACATTGTATATATACGTGTAACCAGTGGGAGATTAGTTTAAACATATTTGTGCCCTTACATATAATGTGTTCTAATTGCCATGTACTTTCTTATATTTTATACATATAATCTATTCATGTAAATGCAGTATGGTTTTTATGAATGTTTTGAGACAATCATATCAAATTAAAAATGGTTAACATTTATTGATACAGTTACATATTAGTATTATTCTAACTGAATAATGGCGTAAATGTTATCGCTGTTGTTTAAAATTAGACTGTATTTAATATGTATTTGAGAAAAAGTCAACATCGGCAATGAAATCCAAGGAGACAGGAAACATGCATAATTATGAAGGAACTAGAAAAAATGTGGGACTTACAAATTTCAACATTATTTAACATTAAAAACACTTTAACGAATGGAAATATTTAAACAGTTCAATGACAAAAATGATCATCTGACTACTATGGCTCATGGAAATACATAGATATAAAAAAGAAAATACCTGTTTACAATTCTAATACAATGTGCAAAAGATAAAACAAATCCTTTTAATATAAATATGTTTTGAGAATACTATTAATTAATGAATACATGTATGTATATAATGCAATAAAATAGGACACTGTGCATATAGAAACAAATAAATCACTGTACAAGAGCACTGAGAACAGACATACACAAATTAGAAAAAACGGGAACATTTGGGAACCACATAATCTTTTCTGTCTAACAAGATTTAATAATCTGACAACTGTAATCTGTGCTGTTGTAAAGGCTGTGTCCTTTGACTTAGTGTTTCCGGACGTATATTTTCTTGTTTTTTATGTCGATCGTGAAATAAATGTTAACAATTTATATGAGTCAGCCAGGGTGTCGTTATCGATAGGACAAATGCTAAATGCTGACAACATATGGTCATCGTTTGGAATAGACGTATTAAGGTTTTAACGCACAACTGTCAATATTTACAAAACCAATGGGTATATTAATTATCATCATATTATTTCATATTAATGTAATTCGAAGTTGGTTAGCATAACAGATATTGCTAATGACAAAATAACGTTTTTGGTTTATAAACTATTTGGAACTTCCAACATATAACCCCTGTTCGATCAAACATATGCCGAGGTAAGTAGCAGTTCTTTAGTATTCTGTAACCCGTATTGGCGTTGCGCATTAGCTATGTTATAATAATGTAGTTTTGAAACATAAAATAAGAACAAACATATGAATATCTAAAATCAGTAATAATAGTATTTGCTACCATGAGATAAATATTTGTGAAACAAGTTTTACTATAAAACATAAAAACACAATCATATTTCTGACTATTCAAAATATAATATATAAAAGCATTCATCAAATGAAAACCAACATATACCGATAAGAGAATATTACAAGCCCATTTTGTCGTGTTTTGTTCTTATTCAGGGCCAAAGAAATTATATCAAGCATTGTGTATAAAGTGTATATATTCATGAAACACATAAATGCATTAAAGGATTTTTGTTCTTAACTCTATAGTAAATAACAAAGTTTCCTGCTTGTTATCCACTGAAGGACCCAAAGAAAGTAGTGAAACTTACATTTTATTGTTTGTCAACCTCTGTACTACAACAATATGATGAGAAAAGTAAAGGTCAAGATATGTCTTTCTGTTCAGTATGTAGTATTGACCTCTACTTTTGACAAAGTTTACAAAGTGAAAGTAGACGTCAGAAATTATGTTTGCATACTCCAATATCTAACTTCATAATTTAAACATAAACAACGCTTTCAACATATTTAACATACATCAATAAATGCATTCAATTAAACATGAGCATTAAATTAAGGAAAATGCATTTAAGAAAAAAAAAAAGAAGAAACAGTGATTATTTATAACGGCCATAATGCGACTACTCCATGGAAGGTTTTTTTTCAATTTCTTTCTGTCACCATGCATATATATATCTGCAAATGAATATACATACTCAGACAATTCATTGCAACATTAGTCCACATAATATTTTTTGTCAATATAGTAGAATGTTGATACAACTAGAGATATTCAGAAACTAGCTTATGTAATGTTTCCAAATTTTGTTAAAGTGAAATTTTTTAGTTGATAAAGGCTACATATTTTTCAATTTTGTTAACTGATTTTAAGTTATTTATAAAATTGGCACAATATTTTTTTTTAATAGCCGGACGCGTTAGCTCAGTCGGTTATGCGTCAGACTATCAATCCAAGGGTCGCGAGTTCGAATCCCCGCCCGGCAACAGTTTCCGTGATGATTGATTTACGACATTGTGTCTCATTATCATTCGTATCTCACTGCTGATTCAAGTGGGAAAGCTATCAGTTCCTTGTGGAGATGAGGTGTGCTCGAGTACTGGTTAATCCCAGGAAACAGTGGTTAGGTTAACTGATCGTCTGTTAGGCCTCGATGGCTTAAAATGACGCTAAATATTCAATCAATTGTTTTGATAGAATATGTGGTATTTTCCCAGTATCAAAATTTTAATTAGTATTAAACCAATATTAGTATTCCCTTGAATTATATCTGAAACCGACAAATAAGTTATTACATTTATATTTTTGATGAAAATTGATAGATTTGTCCAAAAAGTCTTTGATATTTTACAGTCATAGAAAAGATGTTTAATGGTTTCTAAAGATTTATCACAAAACTTACAATTTTCAGAGTTGGAAATGTTATTTTTTTTAAGTAAATAATTCGTTCCTTAAAGTCTGTGGTTATTATTGTACTGGAACCATTGTAAATTTGTATCTTGATTTATTTTGAAAGGCAATGAAAGTATTTTATTCAAATTTCAGTGCGTATGTTGGGAAGTTCTTTTTTCCATTCGTGTTGTGCTGATGCAGGATAAGTTATAGATTCAGTTTAGCTAACACGAAGTGAAACATTTTTTTTCTTAGAAAGAGCCCGAATGATGTCAAGCAGTATTTAAGTGCTGACTATTTTTATAATGGGGATTTCGTTTCAAATTTAATTCTCGAATTTAAATATCGATTTTGTCGCGTTTTTGTGGACTTGACATACCAAGCCAATCTTATTTTATTTAATAATAGTTTTGTGATGTTTTTATATCAATTTCAAATATATTTTTTCTTAAGACATTTATAGCGTTTTCCCCCGATATATTCCCTTTAAAGGCACTTGCCTATTTTTATATGATTTATACACGTGAGATAAACACACAAACATTAGCGTATTGTATCTTTAGTTAAATGTTTTGTCATTAAACTTTGATCTAATAATTATGTACATTTACTTTGATATTATTATGAGCAGGTGTATGGTTTAATTTCTAATAGAAATATGCTTGTATAACAAATACGCGATTATTTTTATTTATTTTGAGAAACTATTATCAATCTATTCCATCATATTTCTTTTATGTTATATTTTATTGATACATTTTAACTCCAGTAGTTATGACCACAATTGTTTGCTCTGTGTGTTGTAAAAAAACGACCATTATCCCCACTTGAGGGGAAGAAGAAAAATCTATAGATGGAATATTTGGATTAAATGTCATCGGTAGGGACAATGGTGTTAACAAAACGCTGTAAAGTTGAATCCTCAAAATTAGCTAGAAAACAAATGTAATAAAGAAAATCAATAAATATAAACACTTTTGATGTAGTATATAAATATTATATGCCCTCTAGATGATCAATTGAAAAATATGAAAGGACATCATACAATATATTAAGTACAGATGCTCTTTTTGATTCTGTTACAGGCATAGTACCACCATTGCAAAAAGGAAGTGCTTCCGTGGGGTAATTGCATAATGGCGATTATAAATAATCATCATTTCTTATTCTTTAAAAATGCATTTTCCTTATTTTAATGCTCATTTTTTTTATTTGAATGGCATTATTGATGTATTTTGAACATTTGTTATTTCTTCATCCAACTGATAGCATTGTCATGTTTGAATGGTGAATATAGAAAAAAATGATGCTTGGAAATTGGGGTATGAATATATGATTTCGGAAGCCTTGTTTCACTTTGTCACCAGTGTACACACTGAGCAGAAAACAATCTCTTATATGACACATGACCCCTTCTTTTCTCATCATATTTTGATAGTGCAGAGGTTGACAAACAGTAAAATGTAAGTTTCACTTCTTAAATTTGGTACTCTCTATGAATGAAAAGCCTTCAAACTTTTATTACTTACTATAGAATAAAGAACAAAAATCAATGGTGGGTTTACACCTACACAATGGATCTATATTGTACAAGTGTCTTGTATCAAATCGTTAACGGAATGCATATGCACCTTTAAAGGCATTCATGAAATGTTTACTTAGCAATAAGTTTAAGCGATGTTATCTTATATACATAAAATATATACAAAATAAAGACGTTATTTTCTTTCTTATCATTTATCATTATAAAATTAATGTTATGCTAGTGGACAGCAACAATTACTTGTACTCAATTGCTAGACCTGTCAAAATACTGACATATATATATAAACAAACATAAAGGAACGAACAGGATACTGGTCAATATGAAAAGCCGATACTTCAGAACGATAATAACAATGCCATTGTGTATTGCCTTTGAATCTAGACCATTGTCATTTTGTATTGCCTTTGAATCTAGACCATTGTCATTGTGTATTGCCTTTGAATCTAGACCATTGTCATTGTGTTTTGCCTTTGAATCTAGACCATTGTCACTGTGAATTGCCTTTGAATCTGGACCATGCCATTGTGTATTGCCTTTGAATCTAGACCATTGTCATTGTGTATTGCCTTTGAATCTAGACCATTGTCATTATGTATTGCCTTTGAATCTAGACCATTGTCACTGTGTATTGCCTTTGAATCTGGACCATGCCATTGTGTATTGCCTTTGAATCTAGACCACTGTTATTGTGTATTGCCTTTGAATCTGGACCGTTGTCATTGTGTATTGCCTTTGAATCTGGACCATGTCATTTTGTATTGCCTTTGAACCTGGACCATGTCATTGCGTATTGCCTTTGAATCTGGACCATTGTCACTGTGTATTGCCATTGAATCTGGACCATGTCATTGTGTATTGCCTTTGAATCTGGACCATTGTCATTGTGTATTGCCTTTGAATCTGGACCATCGTCATTGTGTATTGCCTTTGAATCTGGACCATGTCATTGTGTATTGCCATTGAATCTGGACCATTGTCACTGTGTATTGCCTTTGAATCTGGACCATTGTCATTGTGTATTGCCTTTGAATCTGGACCATTGTCACTGTGTATTGCCTTTGAATCTTGACCATTGTCATTTTGTATTGCCTTT
The DNA here is from genome assembly GCA_029582155.1 of Panopea generosa. Lineage (NCBI taxonomy): Eukaryota > Metazoa > Mollusca > Bivalvia > Adapedonta > Hiatellidae > Panopea > Panopea generosa. The sequence continues at coordinate 55,376,866 of CM055898.1, forward strand.
GAATTTGGACCATGTCATTGTGTATTGCCTTTGAATCTAGACCATTGTAATTGTGTATTGCCTTTGAATCTAGACCATGTCATTGTGTATTTCCTTTGAATCTAGACCATGTCATTGTGTATTGCCTTTGAATATAGACCATGCAACTGTGTATTGCCTTTGAATCTAGACCATTGTCATTGTGTATTGCCTTTGGATATGGACCATTGTCATTGTGTATTGCCTTTGAATCTGGACCATGTTATTGTGTATTGCCTTTGCATCTAGACCATTGTCATTGTGTATTGCCTTTGAATCTGGACCATTGTCATTGTGTATTGCCTTTAAATCTGCACTTCATTGTTTGTTTCAAACATTTTGATACAGCCTGTAACCTCTCTTGTCGGTTGATTTGAGTTTAGTAGCTGGAAAAAAATAAACATTAATTTTAGAAATAAAGATGTGATGTTTAAGCAATTATACAATTTCGTCTTGACAAAAAGGGTATAATTTAAGATAATCATTGGTATTTTTTGGCTATTACATTGCTTTAATGGCACTGTCGAAAATATATTATTATTATTTAAATACTATGGACATTTATAATCACATATACATGATATTTTTCTTCTACTGTCTTTGGTTTATATTTTGATTTGCGAAATCAATGCATTATGTTTTTTTCTCAAATAATGCTCTGACACCAATATTTTATTACATTTAGTTATGCGCTCAGATTATTGACCAAAAATATAACTCGGCCTTAAGTAAGATTTGACTCATAACTGAAGAAATCGTATGGATTTTCAAAACTGCATATAAAACTTAAAACGAAGACATCTATGAACTACATGTATATACAATGTTATACAAGAACAGTCATTCGTTAGGACACGGAGGCTGAACGTATATCGTAAAGACTTTCACACTCAGATGGAGTCCTTAAGTAGGTTAATCATATCTATACAACTGTCTATTTTGTACGATTTATAAATTTGCTGAATAAAAAAATCGATAGCCCGTAAACAGCGTTTGAATTGCTGATTGAAAAAGCGAATATCCTGATCGCGCGGAAAAGTGTTTCGATAACCGGCTCATGTGCCTGTGTCCAAATAACAATCAAAGTGGGCAAAATACGCTGCAGCTGCAATAAATAAGTCGCCTGTAGTTGTTATTGACAAATATAGACTACTATGGCTCTCACATAGTTTGCCGATACCTGAACATTTTAAGTTTACAGCCACAGAGAAGGAACACATATCTCGATAAAGCACAGTGCAATAAGGTTTCACTACACAGTTGAATTTTGTTCTATGTAAAATAAGGTCTAGGATTTCCCTTGTAAAAAAAGAATTCCACATAGAAATTTTTTTTATTTTTTTTATTTCATAGCAGGAATGTAATCTCATGTTACCTTGGGAATAAAAAGGGGCGTAAATGTGTAGTGAGACGTATAGATATGTGAACAAATAGATAGTTTAGTGGAGTGGAGTGCCTCATATTACCCAAAAGAATAATTTTTTTTTATTTTAGGTAGTTTTGTCTACGACATTCTTATACTACAATGTTTTCTATGTTCTGTTAAACTTGTTGTTTTTGCATTTTCTGTCAAACATTTACAAGCTCTATGTGATGGTAACATTTGCACCAGACTGAATATATTATAATTATGTTTTACCCCAATAAGGTAAACAATTACTTTTCTCTTAATGTGTTGAGTTGACTGACGGTACGAGTTAATGACCCCTGAACACATTCATTACTGTATCGTTTGCCAGCAATGCCGATGAAACTTAAAATCAATGCATGACACCACACATACCTGGAGGAATATCAGGCGTCTCATATGGGGATTGAGAAGCTCTTGTTTCCAACATCATGGAAGATTTGTCGGTCTTTTCAATAGTATCATATGTATCAATTCGTGTTGCCTCGTCAAGATCCATATACTGTCCACTGACAACTTCGGTGTCGCCTGTAAACGCTTCGTTTGTTATTGCAACATTACGTCTCTGGCTGTTTATTGAACAACCCATTTTTGTTATGTTAGTGTTTGTGTATGCAATATCATGAAATAACAAAAATATAAATTAATTTGTTAATTAAAGGCAAAGCCAACACGATGTCCATTTTATAAAGGCATTTTTGAAAAGAAAGTAGTGAAATGAATAAAATTGGAAAAATAACCAGAGTATACAAATGTTACATTAACGTACATCCTTATTTCTATTAATGATTAAATAATAATAATAATAATGATAATATTTTAATCACAATCTCTAGAGATTACACAATATATGTGTTACATGTATACTTACGTTGGTGCTTCTTTTATATCAGCAAATTGATCGGTGTGACCTGATACAATTTAAAGTAAATTAAAATAGTTATTTTTACTTTTACACTACAAACGCATTTCAATAGAACATTTCAATTACATGTATCTCAACTGGATAAAAATCTTGATAAAAAATAAAATTATAAAGCAATAGGATTAATATATTATTTATATTATCATCAATCATTTATTTAATGTTTTTCAATTAATGACTTAAACATTATACTCATAAATCTGCAGGTTACTTACATCGTTCAATTAAAGGTGGAAAACTAAGTTAAAATTTTTTCTGGACAAAACATTTTATCGAAATAATTTGATATGCTTTCTTTTTTTTCTTCTTTTGATTCTTTTTTTTTTTAAAAAGAGCCTCTATAGACAACCACCGAGGTTATAAATATTTTTTCCATACTCAACACAAGATTTCTTGCTCAACTCAAAGATGACTCGGCTCATTTTAACAAAATAAACGTAAATACATATAATTTTCTACCTCAAATCTCCATTAAAACTTCAAAATTCGAGACCTAGTCAAGTGTTTGCGGTTTAAATTGGGTTTGTATGTGACTCCTAGAAATTGGGTTTTGAGTACGAATTTGAATTGAGCATGATTTTTTTTTATATAACCTCGGGGCCTGAACGCATTGTTCAAAACTACAATAAAGCATACACTCAAATGAATATGGTGGAATCTAATCCAATATGTTAAAATGGAGAAAACAGTCTCATGAATTTGGTAACATAGAATTAGTATTGCATTGTTTAAATGTTGAGATGTCGGACGAATTCTTTTTTTTCACCTACGTTTAATCATCAACTAGTCATGAAACTCATGATATTTTGATATGACGAACTAGCAAAATCGCCAATACATGATATCATATTTATTTTTGAAAATAACGGTCACATGTACATATTAATATATTGTTACTAGAATAAGAATGCTATTATCTAAATAAATATTCGTTTGTCCTAACAAAATCGTATCATTGTAGTGTATACACACCTTTGCCTTGTGCCGCTTGAAGTAAGCGTTTGTGGTACACATAACCGGCTATTATGACTATCACAAGAATAAGGATGACACAACCAAGAATAGCTCCCACAATAACGGCATCGCAGTTGCAGGTACAGTCTGTTACATAGTAGTAGTATTATGCAATATATATGCTTTTACTGGAAAGTATCGCAATATGAACATTCTAGTATACAGATTTATTATTATTAAGATATTGTTTAGAAGTACAATATACTTGTAAACAAATTCATAATAAATATCACAGGCACATACAACACAACGTATATTTTACACAATTAAGCATAGTATTACATAATGATTTACACAGGTACATGAAGTGAAGCAGTAATATTACTTGCACTCACAGATATGTCGCACGTAAATATACAGGAAGCCAGTTAGATACGCACGCACGCACGCACGCATACACACACACAATATACACATACACATATTTATATACATATCAAATAAATTCTTAATAAGTCACTATATTTACATACCACCTCTTACTATAACATAAAAATAATATATTTCTACTAAGACTTTGGACTAGGAACTTGATGATGGTTATAAGTGCATCTCTGTATTGTCATAAATGTCAAGGGCCCTTAAATAGGATATAACATGTAAGATCTCAACATAGGGTCTTAAGTATGCTCCACCTTTGTTCATCGCTGTTCCCTCTTCATTCTGAAGAGGTTGTTGCTATTTGTTTTCCTGATGGTGCTTGAAGCCAAATTAGTCAGACGTGTTCATGGAATTTTATTATATATATGTTTTAAAAATAAATAAAACAAGAGCTGTCTGGGACAGCGCGCTCGACTATTTCAATGCTGTTCTAAAACAACAGCTTTTTCAGGAAATAAGTACCAAATTGAAGTCAAGTAAAACTCAAGGGTGATAAAATTAAACTAAAGTTATTGCTTATCGGTGGAACCGATGGATGCTCCCCAAGTGAGAGTTTGACTCTGTACCGGCTACTTGTTGGAAAAATACCAAACTGCATAGCAGGAACAATATGTAGCTCTGCACTTGACAGAACTCATTCGTAAGTCATTGAACCGGAACAAAATACAAATATGTGCATATCCTAGCTAGTTTTACAAAATTAAAACCAGAAGACAATATACACATCTCCACTTGGTAATGATGCATCCTAGAGGTTGTAGAGAAATAGCGCGGATAAGAATTTGGTCACAAACAGAATCAAAGGGCCATAACTCCGTAAAAAATTATCGAATCGGAACACAAAGACAATATACACATCTGCATTGGTAATGATGCATCCTAGCAAGTTTCATAAAATTACAACATGGGGTTGTAAAGAAATAGCCCGGACAAGAACTTGGGGACGCACGGACGGAGGGACGAAGCGTCGACTATATGCTTCCCCCCTTTGGGAGATCACATTAAATTAGCAAAATAATTCACCAACACTATTTATTTTCATTATCAACAGTTATGTTTTTCTGAAAACAACAAATTGAGTGACCGACTCATATTGCCTTAATATTTTAATTAATTCAGCATGACATATAGGCTTATGCACTAACTTTACCTCAGAGGGCAATATATCGGTACCAGTTCATCTAAATGGATCTATAATTGAAATTATCTTGTAGTAGCATGCACAGTTTATCACAGCTGAAAACCTTTTCATGAAAATGAAAAAAATTATATCCCTTACGGCATGCCAATTTTGCCCCCAGGGACATGGTTTTGAACAAATTTGAGAGAGGACCACAAACTGACCCTATTTGACAAACATCTAAGATCAAGGCCTTGTACTACAAACTTTAACCTGCTAAAAACAAAATTTCTAAGTCTTAAAGGAAAATAATTCTGCAAAATGCAATCAGGAGTTATTATTTTTGTCTCTATAAGTTTCCTAGAGGATGTTGAACACACAAGTGAGGTCTCATTCCTATCCAACGATAGGATGATGAAATAGGTACCAAATCAAAAACTTTAACCTCTAAAATCTCTAATCAAAGTCAAAAAGGGCCATAACTCTGTGAAAATGCAACCCAGAGTCATGGTTCTTATCGCTGTGCATTCCACTGATGATACTGAACATACATGTGAAATTTCATTCATATCGAATGAGTGGTGGCATAGATATCTTACCTTATAAAAACTCTAACCTGAAAAATTAAGTCCAAAAAGGGCCATAACTCTTCTAAAATACAACCTAGAGTTATGGTTATTGTATCTGTGAGTACCATTGATGATACTGAACACACATATGAAGTTTCATTCATATCAAATATGTGGTTGCATAAATATCGTACCTGTTAAAAAAAACTTCAACCTGAAATACCAACGCTGAGGTCGGGGCGATTACAATAGCACCACCTATTTTACGAATAGTCGAGCTAAAACATCATAAACCGTGTATATTTATTAAATAGTGTCTTAAATTTCAACTGATTCTTTCATTGCCATTTGGACTCGTCCCTGTGAAATAAGATTCAGTGCATTGCGCAGACTGACAACGTAGTCAAGAACTACACTCATGGAAGACCACCATAATGGTAAAGCAATGATGTTTGTTCATGTACCGAACATTGAAATCAATAGCCGAAATTCTAAAGTTATGGGACTATTCTCGGCACAGGAGAATTTCCTTAGCTTTTGATTAACATTAAAGCAGTAGATATTAATGCAATATGTAATGGGATACGTTTGTGCAATGTGACAATACAACCTTGTAAATGATGATCTATTCATGACATACTGCTACTATATAAGATACGTTTATCAACGCTTGCATAACGTATAATGCCCTGTGTGGATCGGGGTTGCCTCATTGTGAATAGAACATGATCCACTTTCTGAACCCTTGCATCATAGTAAAGAACAGGTACACACATATATTAAGCTATTATAGCTTTTTTTGAACCCCTTCCGTTTGTTACATAATATGTTTATTGAATGTATGACTACCATGTATATTATGAATAAAACATTGTTTAAACTAAAGTCGACTGATAGCAGGGTTCATACAGATAATAACTGATAAAATTCAAGCACTTTTCAAGGTAGAAATTTTCAATTTCAAGCACTAAAATAGATGAACCCGCCATGCATACTTATTGTACCTTAGGAGTTCCTGCACAGCGATCCGAGGGGCTAGTTACAATATTATTATATATATTCTATATCCCTATACATGTATATAGTATAATACAGTCTTTATTATACTATATATAGGGATAAAATATATATATATATATATATAAGGAGATAATTATTTGTGAATAACCAAGACATAATTGTACAGACCAGACTATGGCGAGCGCGCCTAGCTACAATGCAAACCATAGATACAATATCAAGGCCGCTGCCAAACCAATAAATTTGGTGTCGACCATGATTTATATACTATGGAATTACATGCAACACATCTGGACAGGGTGGACAAATTTACATACATAAAGTGATAGCTTTATATGAGTAGGATCCAGTTAAGGATTCATGACTACTCACACGCTATATAAGGGACATATTTATAAACCCGTTGGATCATATAGATACAGTGAATTCATATATATTTAATTTCATAAAGGGAGATAATTAAATTCACAACAACGGAATTTACGATTTTTGGGATCTTTTCAGATGCTCATTCACAATGCATGATATATATAAGGAGATAGTTATTTGTGAATAACCAAGACATAAATGTACAGACCAGACTATGGCGAGCGCGCCTAGCTACAATGCAAACCATAGATACAATATCAAGGCCTCTTGGTTATTCACAAATAATTATCTCAAAAAAAATAAATAACAAAAAAAAATTATTTTAATAAAATTATTAGAAAAACATCAAAATTTTAAAAATAAAAAATAAAATACTCCCGCTTGCCCCGTTTTTTAGAAAAAAATAGATGATAATCTAGAAATTAATTTATAATGGCCTAAATTATTTTTTTACAACACAGCCAAGTACTCCCTCAGCTTTGCATCCCATTTTTTACCAATTTCTTTGTACTACATAAGTTTATCTTGTGCTCATTTGCGAATTGTCGGCATGGACATTTCATTTTTCTGGTGTTTTTGCTCTATCGTGCGACTTCAGCGCTGAAAATACACTTTCTCCGAGGCGCTGTTATCCGTTCATTACTAGCACGTGCTTTTGATACATTGGGTTTCCCCAGATGACGTCACTAGTTCAGAACACAAGCAGCTATTAAATTGCATTTGATTCCGTTCTCTGTATTTTGGGTGTTATCGGCTATTTTTCTGCGCGGTTTATGTGAGAATTATTTATCAACTGCGTTAAGTTTGTTTAGACTACAAAACACCGTATCTATTTTTAAAATTAGAACATTATTATATCATACAACCATTATTTCCAATTTCTTTTTTCTTTCTTTCTAAATCCTTTATCTCTATAATAGTTATCTAATATCTAAATCAATTTTTTTTTATTAATAATATGTTGTTTATCAGCAATTGTCATTTTGAGTATTTGTAATTCATTCTGTGTAGGGAAGGGCCGTAACTAATGTTGGTAGAACTTGTGGCCCAACACTTTTTGCTTATATATGTAATCTGTCCTTTATATAGCATGTGAGTAGTCATGAATCCTTAACTGGATCCTACTCATATAAAGCTATCAGTTCATGTATGTAAATTCGTCCACCCTGTCCAGATGTGTTGCATGTCATTCCATAGTATATAAGTCATGGTCGACACAATTATTTATTGGTTTGGCAGAGGCCTTGATATTGTATCTATGGTTTGCATTGTAGCTAGGCGCACTCGCCGTAGTCTGGTCTGTACATTTATGTCTTGGTTATTCACAAATAATTATCTCCATATATATATCATGCACTGTGAATGAGTATCTTAAAAGATCCCAAAAATCGTAAACTCCGTTGTTGTGAATTAGATTATCTCCCTTTTTGAAATTAAATATATATGAATTCACTGTATCTATATGATCCAACGGGTTTATAAATCTGTCCTTTATATAGCATGTGAGTAGTCATGAATCTTTAACTGGATCCTACTCATATAAAGCTATCAGTTCATGTATGTAAATTTGTCCACCCTGTCCAATTCAGTTCAATTATGGTTAATATTGTTTTGAGGAACATAATTTATTACATACCTTTTTAATCATGATACATTTGGGAAAATTACTGAATACGACTGTATGAACTATTGTTGTGTTCATATAACATCAATAATCTAATATTCGACTAATAATAAGGAAATTGTCACAATTTGTTATCAGATAGACGTTGGTGAATGCGTAATCTAATATTGTTATGAATTTCAGTCTCAAAGAACTATGTTACACAGTTGTGAAACTACATGCACGAAGTGAATGCGCATTGACAGACACTGCATGATGTATCAACTCATTTATTTAAACAATATATATGTTGAGAGTAAATATCTAATAAAAACGATGCCTTTGTGAATTTTGTGATTTGTTGTCGTTTGTTGATTATTTATAAAAAAATCAGTTTTTTTGGTCTTGAGGTTAAAAAAAAGTATTCAAAATCAATACCTCCAAATGGGCAAAGTAAGTTCTGAAATGCAGGAAAAATGCAGGAAATGACACCCTCGTCCAAAAATAACTTTGTTGGAGCATACCCCCACATTCCTTTAGAATCGGCCTCCCTGTTTTTTAAGGTCTAGCTACGGGCCTGCTATCTATCTTGGCTAGATCTATAATATTATGTTATTCCATATTTTCTACTTAATGCGTACATTTTGCTTTTATTGAAAGTTTAATTCAAATTTTAAATCTTTAATTTAGTGCACTGATTAAGTTAAAGTATGATAACTGTATTAATATTTGATCTGTTTCATTACATAAAATATGCCTGCCAATATCATAGGTTGTGTATTTACTTGCATTTATTTCATTTTCCTCACTGTGGAAAGCGCTAAAATAGACTGTTTCCTGAAGAATATGTCAATTACAATAGTACATGACACATTTTACACCAGTGTGAGATATTTTTACAGCATTCTTTCAGGTAGGTATTTTTTAAAAGAAAACAGTTTGCATGCGAATATATGCATAAACGACACAGATGTCTAGTATTTAATAAAAAAGTAGCAAATTATTTGTTTTTATTTCTTCCTGCCAATGGTATAAATATATCTAACGAGTTGATTTGCGTTGTTTACATCTTGAACTTGTGACACCAAAGTGCCGACTAATTAATATCTCTAACCATGATTTGATTACCCCATGTTGCAAAGAGCATTTATTGCCACAAGTGTAAGTACAGGTGGTGTCTTGAATAATTATATAATCCAGATATTTCACATCATTTTATCAATTTATCCCCCCCCCCCCTTCAACTGTGCCTACACTTTGCTTTCAGCCAAGGTTTGTGAAATAGCAATACTCAAATTTAAAAGTATAGAAAGTTCGTACTGGGAAAACTTTTTTTTCTAAAATTAGATTTCAACAAAATTGAATCCAAATGAAAACGGCCTTGAACCAAAATAAAAATAAAATTAATCCCAACAAAAATTAATGATTTCACAGTATTCATAAATTTATTGATTCTTTTACTTTTAAGATGGGAAACAACTTTTCCTAACCAACATTATATATATATAAACCATGCTTTTCGAAACTAAACACAAAATCAGTGTGAATTTTTCTCCCTTTGGTAAGCATTATTGAAATACGGAAGATAGTTTTCACTATTATGGAATCTTCAATTCGGAGTGGTTATTAATGGACAAGCTTATTGTCCTGCTACACAATTATATACAGGTGATATTTAAGGCTATATATTGATACTACTGCAAGGTTCTCCAAAATGCCTCCAAATGCTTACCTTTACAAACTTATATACTAGCACTATACTTAAACCATGGAGCTTGCCTTTAGACTTAGTTCATATGTAATAAAAATACCAACCAAACAATATAAAGTAAAGGTATATTAAAGCAATAATAGAGTGAGAGATACACGGTTACTGTCACGGTAACTGTCATAGTTACTGTCAGGGTAAACATCATGGTAACGGCCACAGTTACTGTCATGGTTATTGTGATGGTAACTATCACGGTTACTGTCATGGTAACTGTCACAGTAACTGTCACGGTTACTGTCACGGTTACTGTCATGGTTACTGTCACGGTTACAATCATGGTTACTGTCACAGTTACTGTCACGGATACTGTCACGGTAACTGTCACGAATAGTCACAGTTACTGTCACTATTATGGTTACTGTCATGGTACTGTCACAGTTACTGTTACTGTCATGGTTACTGTTACGGTTACTGTCATGGTTACTGTCATGGTTACTATCACAGTTACTGTCAAATATACTGTCACGGTTAGTCACAGTTACTGTCACAGTTATGGTAACTGTCATGATTACTGTCACAGTTACTGTTACTGTCACGGTTACTGTCACATTTACTGTCACTGTTACTGTCATGGTTACTGTTACTGTCATGGTTACTGTCAGAGTTACTGTCACTAATATTGTCATGGTTACTGTCACGGTTAGTCACAGTTACTGTCACTGTTATGGTTACTGTCACAGTTACTGTCACATTTACTGTAAAATTAAATGCTATTTATAATCTGTAATGTATTGAAAATGGCCTTAATTACCATTAAAATACACACAACATGAAAGCACAATGTGTTTTAAGTAACTCGGGTAGGAAATAATGAAATGTTCCCCGAGGCTCTTTCTGTCGTAACAGGTGGAGAAATAAACTGTAAGTACCAATAAGTTTGCTTTTCAACAATTATGTTTCAATGCCAATGCACATAGATTTAGCACCGAAAAAAAACAGGATATAAAAGAACTCCATTCTTGACATATAATGTATAATGTGTAAAATACCTTTTGCAGTTCTAAATGGTCCATATTTATTACTCAGCAAACATCCCCCATTTGTACAAACTACTGCATACACACTGAATAAAAAACAACACATAATCTTATAAATATAAGAACTGAAACATGCACAAGTATTATAAATTGAAATAATTTAGATGATGATAAACACTCTGGTCACGTTATAAAGCGGTTGCCGGGATCTATGGAATGAAATCGCGATATACGCGGAACTGCGTTATTAATATGCCAAGGTGCACTGCGCAACACTATTTGGCAATATTATTTCCGGTCGAAGTACTGTAAACAAACACAAGACAATATATGATAAATATGAAAGACCATAACGCGTTATATCGGACAGCGTTATATTAGGACCTGAGTGTATTGTTCTTAACAGCCTGCTTGCTGAACCGCCAGACACAGACAGACATATAGACACATGGACAATTGTAACTAAATGTTATGTCAGAGTGCACACTTATCTAATTAAATAAATGGTACATCTATTTTTGGTTACAACTGCCAGAAAGGATTACAAGGCTGCAAAGAAGAAAACCATAAGACTACAAAACGTAGACAACCAAACAACTATCAAAATAACTCAGGTGATTTCTCAAAAGTTTGCATGTTAACTTTTTCCTAACTTCAATTTCATAAGTGAGTTTTTCATATGACTGAAGAATAAGACATTCTCCATAAAATAAAGAAAATTATTCTAGTAATAACCCTTTTGTGAAAAAGGGCTATAAAGTGTCTTGGATAGGACCATTTTGCATGTGAAGGCCATCGTTGGATACCCAAGGGTGTCAATTCCGATATTCTCCATCCATCACCAGTGGGATATAACGCTTGCTCTGCGTCTCTTTATTTGAACAGAACAGAACAAAATACAGGTAACGTTAGCAACGTCTTTTCAAAACGATGTTTACATTAAACTAGCGTTGTGATTGGATGACATTCCCTTCATGAAATCGTGAAGGAACCAATCATATGGTTGCATCGTTGCTTGGTAAAAACGCCGCAAAGCTCGTGCAATGTCCCACGGGTGATGAATGAAGAGTATCAAAATGGATTACGTGTGGGTATCCGACGATGGTGTAGGCCAACATTTGGCCTTACTATTCCACAGCAGTGTTGTTATTAATAGTAGCACAAAAGGTGGAAATATTGAACATTCAATAGCTATGTAAATAGCAAAACGAAAGAAGAGATCAAGTCTAGGCAGTTTGTAAAATAATACCGGTAAACAGCAGCAAATCTTACATGTTTTTACATTCACTGCATGCATACACTCAGATATTTACTTGTAAATAAAAACAAGTAAACAGGAACAAATCTTACATGTTTTTACATTCACTGCATAAACACACTATGATATTTACTTGTAAATAAATACCGGTAGAACAAGAACAAATCTTACATGTTTTTACATTCACTGCATAAACACGCTATGATATTTACTTGTAAATAAATAACGGTAAACAGGAACAAATCTTACATGTTTTTACATTCACTTTACATTCACTACATAAACACACTTTGATATTTACTTGTAAATAAATACCGGTAAACAGGAACAAATCTTACATGTTTTTACATTCACTGCATACAAATACTTTGATATTTACTTGTAAAAATATAACGGTAAACAGAAACAAATCTTACATGTTTTTACATTCACTGCATGCATACACTCAGATATTTACTTGTAAATAAATACCGGTAAACAGGAACAAATCTTACATGTTTTTACAATCACTGCATGCATACACTCAAATATTTACTTGTAAAAAAATACCGGTAAACAGGAACAAATCTTACATATTTTTACATTCACTGCATACACACACTATGATACTTACTTGTAAATAAATACCAGTTATTAAATAGGAACAAATATTACATTTTTAACATTCACTGCATGCACATACTATGATATTTACTTGTAAATTAATACCGGTAAACAGGAACAACTTACATGTTTTTTACATTCACTGCATACACATACTATGATATTTACTTGTTAATAAATACCGGTAAACAGGGACAAATCTTACATGTTTTTAAATTCACTGCATGCATACACTCAAATATTTACCTGTAAAAAAATTGCTGCAAATAAGAACAAATCATGTTTTTACATTCACTGCATGCACATACTCAGATATTTACTTGTAAATAAATACTGGTAAACAGGAACAAATCTTACATGTTCTTACATTCACTGCATGCATACACTCAGATGTTAACTTATAAATAAATACCGGTAAACAGGAACAAATCATACATGTTTTTATATTCACTGCATGCATACACTCAAATATTTACTTGTAAATAAATACTGGTAAACAGTAACACATCTAACTTTCACTGGATGCATACATTCAGATTTTAGTTGTAAATGAATACTGGTAAACAGGAACAAATCTTACATTCACTGCATGTATACACTCAGATTTTTAGTTGTAAATAAATACTGGCAAACAAGAATAAATCTTACATTCACTGCATGCATACATTCAGATTTTTAGTTGTAAATAAATACCAGTAAATAAACAGGGACAAATCTGACATGCACTGCATGTATACACTCATATTTTTAGTTGTAAATAAATACTGGTAAACAGGAACAAATCCTACATTCACTGCATGCATACACTCAGATTTTAGTTGTAAATGAATACCAGTAATTAAACAGGAACACTCAGATTTTTAGTTGTAAATAAATACTGGTAAACAGGAACAAATCTTACATTCACTGCATGCATACACTCAGATTTTTATTTGTAGATAAAAACCGGTAAACAGGAACTCTCAGATTTTTAGTTGTAAATAAATATCAGTAATTAAACAGGAACACATCTTACATTCACTCCATGTATACACTCAGATTTTAGTTGTAAATAAATACTGGTAAACAGGAACAACTCTTACATTCACTGCATGCATACACTCAGATTTTTAGGTGTAAATAAATACCAGTTATTAAACAGGGACAGATCTTACATTCACTGCATGCATTCTCTCAGATTTTTATTTGTAGATAAATACCGTTAAACAGGAACACTCAGATTTTTAGTTGTAAATAAAAACAAGTCATTAAACAGGAACAAATCTAACACTCGCTGCATGTATACACTCAGATATTTAGTTGTAAATAAATACCAGTAACCGGGAAAAAATCTTACATTCACTGCATGTCTACATTCAGATTTTTAGTTGTAAATAAATGCTGATAAACAGGAACAAATCCTACATTCATTGCATGCATACACTCAGATATTTAGTTGTAAATAAATACCAGTAATTAAACACTCAGATTTTTAGTTGTAAATAAATACCAGTAATTAAACAGGAACAAATCTTACATTCACTGCATGTATACATTCATATATTTAGTTGTAAATAAATACTGGTAAACAGGAACAAATCTTTCATTCACTGCATGCATACACCCATGTTTGTAGTTGTAAATAAATACTGGTAAACAGGAACAAATCTTACATTCATTGCATGCACATACTCAAATAATTGCTTGTGAATAAATACTGATAAAGAGGAACAAATCTCACATGTTCTTACATTCACTGCATGTATACACTCAGATATTTACTTGTAAATAAACAACAAATAGGAAAAAAACTTACATGAAAGGGGTATCAGGCACTAGAGGGCCATTACAAAATGCTGTTGATTTTGCCAGACATGTTTCCGTACCCACTACGAAGTCAATCTCCCCAGCTGCTGCGCGTTTTTTCCTTCCTGAAATATAAATGGAACAATGTGCCATTCAACAGAAGTTGATTGAGACATTTACATTTACATTAACATTTGCATATGTTGCCTCTGACTGACATACTCGTTAAACTTCCACTGCCATATTTTACAATTTTTACAATATTTAGCATCTTTTTTGTGGCATTGAGGGCTAAAGATGATTACATTAACCACTCTAATTGGTATCCTGGAAGTTTAACAAGTACTCGAGAACACCCATCTCCACAAGTAACTAATACCTTTTCCCATTTGAATCAGTGGTGAGATGAATGATAATGAGGCACAATGTCATATATCAATTATCATGGAGACTGTGGCCAAACAAGGATTCAAACGAATGACCCCTGGATCGTTAGTCAGATACACTATCGGCTGAGGGAATCTGACCCGGAAACAGAAATGAAATTCCACGATATACATTGATATTGTGTTGTGTTTGTAAAATTAATGTAAGATTTGTGTTCAAACAAATCATCAATAGGCATCATCTTAAACACAAACTCTGTTATCAAACAGTAGGTAACTTTTTGAAAATGTACTAATCATAAATATTTGGTAGATACCACCTTTAATACAAAATTGTATTAAAACATAAACTACATGTATATGCTTATCCTTACCGTTGCTCTGATTCTGGTCGTCTTGCCAACTTTCCTTTGTAGGTCTATATGGAGGAAATCCTTCCCCAGATGCCACATTCCAGGTCATAGAAGATTTGAATTCTAGTAAAGTAATACTTTGTTTATCTGAAAAATATAAACTAATAAATAATATATTATACATAATGTCAAAATTATTTAAGGAAAATGTAAAATATACATTATTACGGTGACAAAACTACAAATTATGCAGTACACATATTGTTCGTTTCAGTGTTATAAAATAATGCTCACTGATAGTTTAAAACAATTTATATATTTTTAACGGTGTAATAATCAAAGACAAGAAAAGTTAGTGAACTCATATCCCCTTCTCAAAAAGGTCATGGACTGAGATGTATATAACTATTGTCTGTGGATGTGGGTACTGAACACTGCATTATAATAACTGGGGTGTAAATAACCATTGTCTGTGAATGTGGGTACTGGAACACAGCATTATAATGACTGAGGTGTAAATAACCATTGCATGTGAATGTGGGTAGTGGAACACTGCATTATAATGACTGAAGTGTTAATAATCATTGCCTGTGAATGTGGGTACTGGAACACTGCATTATAATAACTGCGGTGTAAATAACCATTACCTGTAGATATGGGTATTGAACACTGCATTATAAATACTGAGGTGTAAATAACCATTGTCTGTGGAATTGGGTACTGGAACAATGCATTTTAATGACTGCGTTGTAAATAAACATTGCCTAAAGATGTTGGTACTGGAACACAGCATTATAATGCCTGAGGTGTAAATACCTATTGATTGTGGAAGTGGGTACTGAACACTGCATTAGAATGACTGAGGAGTAAATAACCTTTGCCTATGGATGTGGGTACTGAACACTGCATTATAATGACTGAACACTCCATTATAATGCCTGAGGTGTTCATAACTTTTGTCTGTGGATGTTGGCACAGAACACTGCATTATAATGACTGTGGTGTAAATAACCATTGCCTGTGGATGTGGGTATTGGACACTGCATTATAATGACTGAGGTGTAAATAACCATTGCCTGTACAGTCGGTAATGGAACCCTGCATTATAATACATGAGGTGTAAATAACCACTGCCTGTGAATGTGGGTTCAGGAACACTGCATTATGATGATTGAGGTGTCAATAACTATTGGCTGCGGATGTGAGTACTGAACACTGCATTATAATGACTGAGTTGTAAATAAACATTGCCTGAAGATGTTTGTATTGGAACACTGAATTATAATGCGTGAGTTGTAACTACCTATTGCATGTGGATGTGGGTACTGAACACTGCATTATATTGATTGAGGTGTAAATAACCATTGCCTGTGGATGTGTGTACTGAACACTGCATTATAATGACTGAAAACTGCATTATAATGCCTGAGGTGTAAATAACAATTGCCTGTAGATGTGAGTACTGAACACTGCATTATAATGACTGAGGTGTAAATAACCATTGCCTGTGTATTTTGGTACTGAACACTGCATTATAATGACTGAGTTTTAAATAACCATTGAATGTGGATGTGGGTACTGAACACTGCATCATAATGACTGAGGTGTAAATAACCACTGCCTGTGAATGTGTGTACTGTAACACTGCATTATAATTACTTAGGTGTAAATAACTATTAGCTGTGGATGTGGGTACCGAAAACTGCATTATAATGACTGAGGTGTAAAAAACCATTGACTGTAGATGTGGATACTGAACACTGCATTATAATGACTGAGGTGTAAATAACCATTGGCTGTGGATGTGGGCACTGAACACTGCATACTAATGACTTAAGGGTAAATAACTTTTGCCTGTTAATGTAGGTACTGAGCACTGCATTATAATGATTGAGGTATAAATAACCACTGACTGTGAATGTGGGTACTGAACACTGTATTATAACAACTGAGGTGCAAATAACCATTGCCTGTTGATATAGTACTGAACACTGCATTATAACGGCTGAGGTGTAAATAACCATTGCCTGTGGATGTGGGTACTGAACACTGACTTATGATGAATGAGGTGTCAATAACCATTGCCTGTGGATATGGGTACTGAAAACTGCATTATAATGACTGAGTTGTATATAACTATTGCCTGTGGTTGTGGGTACTGAACACTGCATTATAATGCCTGAGGTGTAAATAACCATTGCCTGTGGATGTGGGTATTGAACACTGCATTATAATGACTGGTGTGTAAATATCCATTGCCTGTACAGTGGGTAATGAAACCTGCATTATAATGAATGAGGTGTAAATAACCACTGCTTGTGAATGTGGGTACTGGAACACTGCATTATAATGACTGATTTGTAAAAAAACATTGTCTGAGGATGATGGTACTAGAACACTGCATTATAATGCCTGAGGTGTAACTACCTATTGCCTGTGGATGTGAGTACAGAACACTGCATTATAATGACTGAGTTGTAAATAAACATTGCCTGAAGATGTTTGTATTGGAACACTGCATTATAATGCGTGAGTTGTAACTACCTATTGCATGTGGATGTGGGTACTGAACACTGCATTATATTGATTGAGGTGTAAATAACCATTGCCTGTGGATGTGTGTACTGAACACTGTATTATAATGACTGAACACTGCATTATAATGCCTGAGGTGTCAATAACAATTGCCTGTAGATGTGAGTACTGAACACTGCATTATAATGACTGAGGTGTAAATAACAATTGCCTGTGTATGTGGGTACTGAACACTGCATTATAATGACTGAGTTTTAAATAACCATTGAATGTGGATGTGGGTACTGAACACTGCATTATAATGACTGAGGTGTAAATAACCACTGCCTGTGAATGTGTGTACTGGAACACTGCATTATAATTACTTAGGTGTAAATAACTATTGGCTGTGGATGTGGGTACCGAAAACTGCGTTATAATGACTGAGGTGTAAAAAACCATTGACTTTAGATGTGGGTACTGAACACTGCATTATAATGACTGAGGTGTAAATAACCATTGGCTGTGGATGTGGGCACTGAACACTGCATACTAATGACTGAAGTGTAAATAACTATTGCCTGTTGATGAAGGTACTGAGCACTGCATTATAATGACTGAGGTATAAATAACCACTGACTGTGAATGTGGGTACTGAACACTGTATTATAACGACTGAGGTGTAAATAACCATTGCCTGTTGATATGGTACTGAACCCTGCATTATAACGGATGAGGTGTAAATAACCATTGCCTGTAGATGTGGGTACTGAACACCGCATTTTAATGACTGAATTGTAAATAACCATTGCCTGTGGATGTGGGTACTGAACACTGACTTATGATGACTGAGGTGTCAATAACCATTGCTTGTGGATATGGGTACTGAAAACTGCATTATAATGACTAAGTTGTATATAACTATTGCCTGTGGTTGTGGGTACTGAACACTGCATTATAATGCCTAAGGTGTAAATAACCATTGCCTGTGGATGTGGGTATTGAACACTGCATTATAATGACTGGGGTGTAAATAACCATTGCCTGTACAGTGGGTAAAAGAACCCTGCATAATAATGAATGAGGTGTAAATAACCACTGCTTGTGAATGTGGGTACTGGAACACTGCATTATAATGACTGATTTGTAAATAAACATTGTCTAAGGATGATGGTACTGGAACACTGCATTATAATGCCTAAGGTGTAAATAACCATTGCCTGTGGATGTGGGTATTGAACACTGCATTATAATGACTGGGGTGTAAATAACCATTGCCTGTACAGTGGGTAAAACAACCCTGCATAATAATGAATGAGGTGTTAATAACCACTGCTTGTGAATGTGGGTACTGGAACACTGCATTATAATGACTGATTTGTAAATAAACATTGTCTAAGGATGATGGTACTGGAACACTGCATTATAATGCCTGAGGTGTAACTACCTATTATTGCCTGTGGATGTGGGAACTGAACGATGCATTATAATGACTGATGTGTTAATAACCATTGCCTGTGGATGTTGGTACTGAACACTGCATTATATAGACTGAACACTGCATTATAATACCTGAGGTGTAATTAACTATTGCCTGTGGATGTGGGTATTGAACACTGCCTTATAATGACTGAGGTGTAAATAACCATTGCCTGTGGATGTGGGTACTGGAACACTGCATTACAATGACTGAGAAGTAAATAACTATTGCCTGTGGATGTGGGTACTGAACACTGCATTAACATGACTGAGGTGTAAATAACCATTGTCTGTGAATGTGGGTACTGAACACTGCATTATAATGACTGAGGTGTAAATAATTATTGGCTGTGGATGTGGGACCTGAACACTGCATTATAATGACCGAGGTGTAAATAATCATTGTCTGTTGATGTGGGTTCTGAACACTGCGTTATAATGACTGAGGTGTAGATAACTATTGCCTGTAAATATTGGTACTGAATACTGCATTATAATGACTGAGATGTAAATAACTATTGCCTGTGAATGTGGGTTCTGATCCCTGCATTATAATGACTGAGGTGTAAATAACCATTGACTGTAGATGTGGGTACTGCACACTGCATTATAATGACTGAGGTGTAAATAACCATTGCCTTTGGATGTGGGTACTGAACACTGCATTATAATGACTGAGGTGTAAATAACCTTTTCCTGTGGATGGGGCTACTGGAACACAGCATTATAATGACTGAGATGCAAATTACTATTGTCTGTGAATGTGGGTACTAAACATTGCATTAAAATGACTGAGGTGTAAATAACCATTGCCAATAGATTTGGGTACTGAACACTGCATTATAATGACTGAGGTGTAAATAACCATTGCCTGTGCATGTGGGTACTGGAACACTGCATTAGAATGACTGAGGAGTAAATATTATTGCCCGTCGATGTGGGTACTGAACACTGCATTATAATGACTGAGGTGCAAATATATATTGTCTGTGGATGTGGGTACTGAACACTGCATTATAATGACTGAGGTGTTAATAAATATTGTGTGTAGATGTGGGTACTGAACAATGCATTATACTGACTGAGGTGTTTGTAAATAAACATTGCCTTTAGATTTCAGTACTTAATACTGCATTATGATGACTGAGTTGTAAATAACCAATGCCTGTAGAAGTGGATACTGAACACTGCATTATAATGACTGAGGTGTAAATAACCATTGCCCGAAGAAGTGGGTACTGAACACTGCATTATGATGACTAAGGTGTTAATAACCATTGCCTGTGGATGTGGGTACTGAACACCGCATTATGATGACTGAGGTGTAAATAACAATTGCCTGTGGATGTGGGTACTGGAACACTGAATTATAATGACTGAGGTGTAAATAAACATTGCCTGTGGATGTGGGTACTGGAACACTGCATTATAATTACTTAGGTGTAAATAACTATTGGCTGTGGATGTTGGTACCGAAAACTGCATTATAATGACTGAGGTGTAAAAAACCATTGACTTTAGATGTGGGTACTGAACACTGCATTATAATGACTGAGGTGTAAATAACCATTGGCTGTGGATGTGGGCACTGAACACTGCATACTAATGACTGAAGTGTAAATAACTATTGCCTGTTGATGTA
Source organism: Panopea generosa (assembly GCA_029582155.1). Lineage (NCBI taxonomy): Eukaryota > Metazoa > Mollusca > Bivalvia > Adapedonta > Hiatellidae > Panopea > Panopea generosa. The sequence continues at coordinate 55,398,061 of CM055898.1, forward strand.
GGTACTGAGCACTGCATTATAATGACTGATGTATAAATAACCACTGACTGTGAATGTGGGTACTGAACACTGTATTATAACTACTGAGGTGTAAATAACCATTGCCTGTTGATATGGTACTGAACACTGCATTATAACGGATGAGGTGTAAATAACCATTGCCTGTAGATGTGGGTACTGAACACTGCATTTTAATGACTGAATTGTAAATAACCATTGCCTGTGGATGTGGGTACTGAACACTGACTTATGATGACTGAGGTATCAATAACCATTGCTTGTGGATATGGGTACTGAAAACTGCATTATAATGACTGAGTTGTATATAACTATTGCCTGTGGTTGTGGGTACTGAACACTGCATTATAATGCCTGAGGTGTAAATAACCATTGCCTGTGGATGTGGGATTGAACACTGCATTATAATGACTGGGGTGTAAATAATCATTGCCTGTACAGTGGGTAAAAGAACCCTGCATTATAATGAATGAGGTGTAAATAACCACTGCTTGTGAATGTAGGTACTGGAACACTGCATTATAATGACCGATTTGTAAATAAACATTGTCTAAGGATGATGGTACTGGAACACTGCATTATAATGCCTGAGGTGTAACTACCTATTGCCTGTGGATGTGGGTACTGAACGCTGCATTATAATGACTGATGTGTAGATAACCATTGCCTGTGGATGTTGGTACTGAACACTGCATTATATTGACTGAACACTGCATTATAATACCTGAGGTGTAATTAACCATTGCCTGTGGATGTGGGTACTGAACACTGCATTATAATGCCTGAGGTGTAAATAATCATTGCCTGTGGATGTGGGTACTGAACACTGCATTATAATGACTGAGTTGTAAATAACCATTGCCTGTAGAGTGGGTACTGGAACCCTGCATTATAATGACTGAGGTGTAAATAACCACTGCCTGTAAATGTGGGTACTGGAACACTGCATTATAATGACTGAGGTGTCAATAACTATTGCCTGTGGATGTTGGTACTGAACACTTCCTTATAATGACTGAGGTGTAACCAACCATTGCCTGTGGTTGTGGGTACTGGAACACTGCATTACAATGACTGAGATGTAAATAACTATTGCCTGTGGATGTGGGTACTGAACACTGCATTAACATGACTGAGGTGTAAATAACCATTGTCTGTGAATGTGGGTACTGAACACTGCATTATAATGACTGAGATGTAAACAACTATTGTTTGTAGATTTGGGTACTGAACACTGCATTATAATGACTGAGGTGTAAATAACTATTGGCTGTGGATGTGGGTCCTGAACACTGCATTAAAATGACTGAGGTGTAAATAACTATTGCCTGTAAATATTGGTACTGAATACTGCATTATAATGACTGAGATGTAAATAACTATTGCCTGTGGATGTGGGTTCTGATCCCTGCATTATAATGACTGAGGTGTAAATAACCATTGACTGTAGATGTGGGTACTGAACACTACATTATAATGACTGAGGTGTAAATAACCATTGAATGTGGATGTGGGTACTGAACACTGCATTATAATGACTGAGGTGTAAATAACCTTTGCCTGTTGATGGGGCGACTGGAACACAGAATTATAATGACTGAGGTGCAAATAACTATTGTCTGTGGATGTGGGTACTGAACATTGCATTAAAATGACTGAGGTGTAAATAACCATTGCCAATAGATTTGGGTACTGAACACTGCATTATAATGACTGAGGTGTAAATAACCATTGCCTGTGCATGTGGGTACTGGAACACTGCATTAGAATGACTGAGGAGTAAATAACTATTGCCCGTCGATGTAGGTACTGAACACTGCATTATAATGACTGAGGTGCAAATATATATTGTCTGTGGATGTGGGTACTGAACACTGCATTAGAATGACTGAGGTGTAAATAAACATTGTGTGTGGATGTGGGTACTGAACAATGCATTATACTGACTGAGGTGTATGTTAATAAACATTGCCTTTAGATTTGAGTACTTAACACTGCATTATGATGACTGAGTTGTAAATAACCAATGCCTGTAGAATTGGATACTGAACACTGCATTATAATGACTGAGGTGTAAATAACCATTGCCTGAAGAAGTGGGTACTGAACACTGCATTACGATGACTTAGGTGTTAATAACCATTGCCTGTGGATGTGGGTACTGAACACCGCATTATGATGACTGAGGTGTAAATAACCATTGCCTGTGGATGTGGGTACTGGAACACTGCATTATAATGACTGAGGTGTAAAAAAGCATTGCCTGTGGATGTTGGTACTGAACACCGCATTATGATGACTGAAGTGTAAATAACCATTGCTTGTAGATGTGAGTACTGAACACCGCATTATGATGACTGAAGTGTAAATAACCAATGCCTGTGAATGTGGGTACTTAACACTGCGTTATAATGACTGAAGTGTAAATAACCAATGCCTGTAGAATTGGGTACTGAGCACTGCATTATAATAACTGAGGTGTAAATAACTATTGCCTGTAGATTTGGGTACTGGAACACCGCATTATAATGACTGAGGTGTAAATTACTATTGCCTGTGGATGTGGGTACTGGAACACCGCATTATGATGACTGAGGTGTAAATAACCATTGCCTGTAAAAGTGGATACTGTACACTGCATTATGATGACTGAGGTGTAAATTACCAATGCCTGTTGATGTGGGTATTGAACACTGCATTATAATGACTGAGGTGTAAATAACCAATGCCTGTGGATGTGGGTACTGAACACCGCATTATAATGACTGAGGTGTAAATAATTATTGCCTATGGATGTGGGTAATGAACACTGCATTATAATGACTGAGGCGTAAATAACTATTGCCTGTGGATGTGGTTACTGAACACTGCGTTATAATGACTGAGGTGTAAACAAATCATTAGTGGGGACATGTAAGGGTGGAAATAAAACCAAGGCAACAGTTAAACAATAAGTAAAGAAACAAATGAGCAGGTGCCATGAGAGTTAGTGATGGTATGGTGGAACATAAGGAAAGAAGAAATAATTAAAGAAATAATTAAGAAACAAGAGCTTTTGGAGGGACAACGTGCTCGACTCTTTCGAAGCTCTTTTAAAACAACAGCTGTTTCAGATAATAGGTACCAAATGGAAGACAATTATTATAAAACTGAGGGTTTGTAAAATTTAGCTATGATTATTATATAATGCTTGTCTGTTAAAATTAAATAACAAATTATTCAACAACAATATTTATTTTCATTATAACAGTTTTTCATAGTTGAAAACAACCAATAAACAAATGGCTCTTTTTGCCTTAATATTATTTAACTAAGCATATAGTTACATCTGTCTTTCAAACATTAACATTGTTTTATTAATTCATTAACCTTTGCTGAAAAAAACAATAGGTGTGCTAATACCAAACTTATGGCACACCATGTACGTATAATTAACGTAAATACTACAATGGCATGACTACAATAATATAAGGTCAAGCATATCAAGAAATACTAATTTAAAATTACCTTAAATAATTCCAGCAAGAATTTAAAATATAGTGTAAGCCATAAATGAGATGATCTTCTGTTCAGAATGATGCTGAACACACATGAAAAGTTTCATTCATGTCCAATGATAGGTTGATGAAATATGTTTTACTCTAAGTGTGACCTTGACTTTGACGTACGGGACTAAGTTTAACGTGCCACACATCATCATGTCATCTTGATCAATAAAGCCAAGTTAAAGACAAAGTTGCAGACCAGAAAAAATATCAAACAAATTGAAAATGTGACCTTGACCTCTGATGAAAGGTTCTGGGTCCTACAAATGACACTTCATCATGTCATGTTAATCAACTTAGCCAAGTGTTTTTGAAATGTATCCATAGGTGACAAACATACAGATCGAACAGATATCTCAAACAGACTGAAAGTGTTGTGAAACAAAGTTAAATTGTGACCTTGACCTTCGAAGTTGGAGTCTGGGTGCTACGATTCCTACGTCTTCATGTTATGTTGATGATTTTTACTAAGTATTTATAAAATACATCTGTGCATGACAAAGTTACAAGCCGAATATGAACTCTCACACAGACTCAAAGTGTTGTCAAACAAACTCAAAGTGTGACCATTTGCTTTTGAGGTACGGTTTGGGTCTTACACGTGACACGTCATCATGTCATGCTGATAAGTTGAGCCAAGTGTTCTTAAAATTAATCCATAAGTGACAAAATTATAGATCAGACACGGAATCTCAAACAGATTGAAAGTGTTGTCAAACAAAGTTAAATTATGACATTGACCTTTAAAGTTGGAGTCTGGGTGTTATGTTGATCATTTGTGGCAAGTATTTATAAAATCCATCTATGCATGACAAAGTTACAGGCTGGACATGAAATCTCACACAGACTCAAAATGTTGTCAAACAAACTCAAAGTGTGACCTTGACCTTTGAGGTAAGGGTGTTAGTCTTACTCACAACACATCGTCATGTTATGTTGATCCTTTGTAGCTAGTATTAACAAAATCCATCTATGCATGACAAAGTTACAGGCCAGACACTAAATACTGGACAGAAGGACTGACGAACACTGCAATTACTATATGCCATCCCGAAAATTTTGTGGGGGCATAATCAAAGTTTTGTATTTTATATGGAAACTAAATTCACAACAGGATGCTTTACTTGATATGTATTTGTAAGACAGTAAATATTTTGTAAACTAGAAATGCGTCCATGGGACACAGATGCCCCCGCTTTGTAACTACATTATAGATATTAATAAAGTCAAATATCAAGTTTCATCGAAATCGGTCCATCAATAAAGATTTAAGAGGTCAGAAACCGTCAGCCAATATGAGTCCAGATCACCTAATTAATATGCGCGAAGTCCATCCATTGTTGAACTTAAACTGGGTCTTGTTGATATAAAGCCAATTATAAATTTTCGGTCCATAAATAAAGACTTTAGAGGTTGGAAACTATCAGTCAATCAGAACCCAGAACACCTAATTAATATGCAGGGATTTTGACGGAAACCAAACTTGAGCTGAAGTTTACCACCATACATCTTTCTACCAAATATGAATCAAATCCATCCAAACCTTCAAGAGATATCAAGCAGAAACCAATTTCTTGACATTTGTCAATAATTTAAATCCAAAAAAGGGCATAACTCCATCAAAAATCATCAGACCGGAACGAAATACAAACATGACCTGTATTACCTGAATATGAAGTCACACATTAAATTTGGTTTAAATCTGTTCATTTAAGCTAAAGATATAAGTCGGAAACCATTTTCATACGTACATACGGACGGCGGTGATACTATATGCCTGCCCCCCATTGAAAATGGTTGGGGCATTAAAAACAGTTATAATACTTCCTGGTAAACTTACTGTCCCAACAGTTTTCTTCGGCACAAATAAGGAGACCTGTTTCTACAACACGACCGTAGAGATTCTGCTCATAAAAAATTGTCTTTATGCTCAGCTTGAGTTTTGTCTGCCCTACATCTGATGGTGGAGCAATTACCTTAACCTTATCCAGATCTTCAACATCATTCTTTGGAACTGTAACACATCAATTATAGAAATGAAAAGTTTAATTACCTACATAATATGATAAATGTCCAAAATATAAACATCAGATTTAACTTTTATCAATCATCTCTCAGATCTTCATTTTTTGCCAAATGGTATTTTTGCTAGATTTGAAAGTTTTCAATATAAATTCATTTGCAATACATGTGGTACACCATCCTTAAGTACAGTCCGTACATAAGTTCAGTCCAACTCAATTTACATATTTAGAATATACTCAGAGATGCACACTTGCTTCTACATAAATATTTTTTCTTTTTCTTAGTATGCATAAATGTCTCTCCATTCAAGAATAAAATCTAAGACAACTTTTGTTAAACAGGCACATTTCATGTTTTTAATTTAATATAATTAAGCACTTCTACAAGAGAAACAGTCACGTTTTAAAAGTTAATTTACATATTATTTATACAAATGCGACATAGCTGATATAAAGTGTTAACCATACTGATAATATTAATGGATTATAGGAAAATATCTTGTTTATCAAAGAAACTGATTACAATATTTATTACGTGTACAATGTAAATGAGTGTTGATTGAAAAGGCAAAAATCTGTATAACACAACATTACACCTATAAGGTTATCTTACTGTTAACTTGTATATTATAATAAAGCAATTTCAACCAACTTTTAAAACAACTTTTATATAGTAAGATCATGTTTTAAATGTCTACACGGTAATGTTTTTAGCAAAATCTATCCACCTTATTCTACATGTGATGACAACTTCATTAACTTCTCTGTTCCTGTTTGAAAGCCACCAGCTTTACAATTAATCTATGCGGCTATTATCAACTCAAAACTTGTTATTAAGGGAGTGTTGCTAAGATTGGAAAGACCTGCTAAAAGATATAGTGTTTATTGGTTACTTTAGGTCACATGGTATTTACTTTAAAGCACATTAAACACTTTCAGTTATGAAAAAGGAGATAACGAGACAGTACTTAGTCGCAGAACGTATACTTAAGTTTTGTTCTTCAGTTTTCGACAGTCATCATGTATTTCTTAAGTAATGCAGCGGTTTCGGCTGTGGATTCTATGGATTTGCATAACACTTAATGATTAAGCAGGACTTCTAACTTACTTCTTGTTACTTAAAGTTAAATAAGGATCAATTAAATCTTAAATCAACTCTTAATTTGCAATATATTCTATTACATAATTCTACATAAAATCACCATAGTGAACATCTATGGACATTCAATGTATTTGCAACAACTACAAGACGTAACTTCAACTACTAGTGTTAGTCCATTTACATTCAAATGTATTAAAGTGTATATACTGTTATTTGCTAAATGGATGTTTATGTTGCATAATTACTTTAAATCAAGTGTTGTTTATCTTCAACTTATGATCACTATTATTATTAACCACTACTGGCGGCACATTATATTTTACAGATGTTATAATTCTACTGCATTACCAGTACTAAGACACTTTTCCGCATATGCTTAGTACTGGTTCTAACCAGGAAGACTTCGAGCATGATTTGCCTAAGTTATAAGAACTTGTTTCACAATCGAAGTAAAATAAATAAATTTAAACTAAACTACTGCATTAGTATTAAATTTGTTCACAAACGAGGTGTGTCCAAACAATCTTATGTTACAAGAACTAAACATATGACATTACATAATTTGCACAGCCATGTAGATAAAAAAATTACCATTACAAATGTAAATGATTAAATTGATACACCAAACATTTACTTTTATGTGCCCATGTACCTAAATACACAGTACTCAGCGTGAGGCAGGTGCTGATGTCATGTTGATGTTTGACATTGCTTAGACGCTCCTGAAGTGTCTTTTGGTGTTGGGATTACACTGTTTTGATACTAACATATGCGCTAAGTGACAGTTCAAAGTTTTCAGAGTAATGTCCATTTTTTGTAATTTGGTTCCATTGGATTCATGTTGCGGAAAATGATTCATACACATGAGCATCAAACCTTCTGACAATTTATTACACATATGTGTTATGAATAAATTGTTATCAGCATACCCAACTCCTTTACTTTGTTATCTTCTGTAGATTTTTTTTAAATCAGAAATCCCTTCATGCTATTTGTACCCATAAAACAATACACTTATAAGTTTTCAGTTTCAGAATTGATAATTTTACCAGTTTCCGCGGTGATTTTGGATCGAAATCTTTCATTTAATAATAATCTTCTCTTCTGCGGTGTCAAAATCACACATATTTTTAGTCATCACACGCAGTATTTATTAACATTGACAATGAAATTTTCAGAATATGATTTCAGCGTCATATGAATTTTAACTGTGAATGTTGGCCACGTTTACTCCATTATGCTCTATGTAATGCCCATATAAATTATAGGTATGCTTAATCGTCTTCCTAATAATCTGCCTGTCACATCGCTATATTATGACCTGCCCGTCACATCGCTACATAAGTTTGTAATTATGGGTATATTATCATAATGATATTTTGATAATATTCACAGATATAATTTATAAAACACTACGTTACACTACATTTTATAGTGGTAACCTGAATGTGACAAAATAGCATCTATGTTCCTAAAACAAATATTGTCCATAAGTATATGAACACACTTCGTTCATACATCCAAATTTTACATCCCCCTTCCACACCTTATTAAATTGAGAACATCACAACTATGTGTTATACATACCACCAGCAGGAGCTTTCATAACTATAATCTCCGGTTCACCCTGTTGTTTACCTTCATTGACAGCATTTACCTTAAAATATTAAAATACTGGATGATTTTTGCAAATCTTTTCAACTCCATCATTCATATAATTAATAAAAGGATTGAAATTGAAAAGGGTCCAGATGGTTCTTATAAAAACATTAGAGGCCAAGCAAGAAGTTCTGAAACCACATTTGCATCTATTTTTCATCAATGGATGTTGCAATTAGATCAAATATTAATTTGTTATGGCACCAAACACAAAATTATAAGATTACCATCGAACCAAAGAATCATATTTGCTGACTTTAGTTGAACAAGGTGTCAAGGACAACAGCTGTACCCCAAGCTGCATTATTGGATGCTGGTAAATACTATTTGCAAAAAACAGTGTTATTCTTAAGTAATTAAAAAGTTACATAATATCAACACAGGGTGTAACTTTTAAAAGTGACTCAACCTTAAATGACTTTCAGTCATTAATTGATTTTCTGTGTGATAAATCGTTAATGGGGACATGAAAGGTTTTAGAGAAGATTTACACAACATTTTGATGAAGTGAACATTTGACATCCTTCAATAGATTTTAGAGATAAAAAGCCAACACAAGATAACCGAAATTTGACTTTGACCTTGACACGACATGGTTAAAATGTAGGCGCATCATCTCGATGAGGTGAGCACTTGACCCAAGTTTTATGAAAAGCCTGCAAGGGGTTAAGAAGATAAAGAGAGAACATGTTTTAAAGGTTGAAAACAACTGACCTTGACCTGACATGGTCGGAATGTAGATCCCACACATTATCTTAATGAGGTCAGCACTTAAGGCAAGTTTCATGAAAAGGCTTCAAGGTTTTAGAAGAAACAGAGGACATGAAATTAAGGCTAAAAACATATGACCTTGACCTTAATCCAACATTGTTGCTTTCAGTATGTCTCAAGGAGGGAAATATCTGACCAATATTGTGTAAAAGTTCATAGATACAGAGCGGACAAGAAATCATGGCTTAATCAAAGCTGAAAACATATTTCCTTGAACTGTGACCATGACCTTGAACAGCATGGTTAGAAAGTGAGTTCTGCAAGTCGTTTGGAGAGCATGAATATCTGCCCTAAGTTTGATGAAATTCATTCAAAGGCTTTAAGAGATACAGAGCCAACAAGAATTGATGGCTAAAGCAAAGTAAAAAAAAATTGAACTGTGACCTTGACCAGCTCCATTTTTTTGTGAGTCATTGATGACCCACTGACTAAAAATCTGGGGGTCATTTTCAAAATCTGGGGGATCATCAGTTGACTAGTTTTAAACTTAATCAACTTGAATAAATGGAGGTAACAAATGCATATTTTACTAAAACAGTGTTACTTCCTGTTTCACACAAATTTCTCAATCAAAGCTGCAACTTAAGTTAACAACTTCAAAACAATTTAATTTTAAACGAATGTTTCACTTCTGGCAACAAGTTACAAAACCTATAGAAAGTACATTTGCTGTTTTATGATCATAGCCACAGGGTCATGAACTTTTCAAATGTCATGACCCCAGCTCAATCACCATGACCCTAACTATTTTTAATGATAAACACTAAAATTATTTCAATATTTTGTATTTCAGCTGAGCTACATGTTTAGCGTTGCTAAGCATTATACTCTTTGGAAAACAAAACTTTGTTGTTGCTTTCTTTTTCCCTAAAGCATTTCTCTTTTGGTTCATAGCTAGACTCATTTTAGAGTAATGTTACCTTAATATAAAAACATTTCAATTGTAACTTAACAAAAATCAATTAAATTTTTGAAATTATATAATTATTTTTCAAAATGATATCATTTTCTAAAAGTTTTTTTTCTTTTTTCATTAACCTTTTAAACGTCCGTTAAAGAAACATAAACGGTGCCGGGAATACCGCCATAAAACTTGGACCGGCTGATGTTTAAACTGGTATTAAAATGTCGCACATGCATGTCTCAATACCTTATAGAAAACAAAATAAAACGTTTTTCAGATAGAGTATCGTCCATACACTGTAAACAACTTTTTTGAAAAGTTTCATGATTTCCACATTTCATCTTTTTATACAAACAACCTAAAACTGGGTTTATATCAGTGCTATTGTTGCAGCGTACGTTTGTTTTCATAGTTGTTGTCTTCAAACTACAATATTGCTTTGCAGATTATGTATGTGATCATAATTGTCAATGCCATTGCATTAATATAGCGTTAATAACCAATTAAAGCGTTTATGTAACTTAGTAGTACCGTGTGACCGGGGTTTCCCTGAATCAGACCATGTGATTTGTCAAAAACAGCTAGCATTGTAAAAATAAATCTGAAACCATTCTGAAGCAAATAGGCCTATGCGTAATTTGAATTTCTGTATTTTTAAGGTTGCGTCATAGTGGACGCACTGAACAAACTTAATTGCATCAAATGAGATTTAATTGCGTCAAAAACGCAAGAAACGCACCGTGGAGAAAACACTGCAAGGCATTCAAGAGATACAACAGAGTGACACGAAATCATGACTTATCAAAACTGAAAATATTTGACCTTGAAATGTGACCTTGAACCAACATGAGATGGTAAGAATCTGAGGATAAGTCTTGGCAGTGAGGACCATTTATGTTAAGTTTCATCCTGATATGGTAATAGTTACAAGTTATAAGCTTGACACAAAGTTTTCAATTTGAATTCAATTTCCCAAAATAATATTTAACAGTTGTTCTTGTTTTCATTGTTATTAAAACAAGAGAGAGAAATCAATAGACGAATGATAGACACATAAGAAGTAGACTGAAGCTGAAAAATACTCATTAGTTTATTCAACATAAATTTTGAAATGCTATTTTGTAATTAAACTAACCTGAAAAGAGTATGTCTGCTCTGGATCAACAACAACTGTCTCTTTAAACACTTTGGTTTCATCAGAGACTGCACCAAGTACTTTTGGACTGGCAGGCTAAAAATCAAAGAGTAAAAAACCGTTAACATTTAATACTGTTCTTCAATACATCGTGTATGGTGTTTAGCGTCGCTTTCAACAATTTTTCAGTCATATTGCGACGTTGTCTACTTGAGACAGTATTTTGAACGCTGTCACACTGGAGTATCATGCCGCAGACACATGGTATGATACCCCACCCAGTCACATTGTACTGACATCGGGCCAACCAGACCTAGAACTCTCCTCTATATGCTGAGCATCAAGCGAGGAAGCTTCTAGTACCATTTTTAAAGTCTTTGGTATGACCCGGCCGGGGATCGAACCCACGACCTTCCTCATGCAAGGCAGAAGCTCTACCACTAGACCATGCCACGGTCGTCTTCAATACAGGTGCAGCTGCAGTGTTTATCTATTTTGGTATAAAAAACAGTAAGAAATTAGAATTTTACAAAAAAACAAACACAAAACAATTGCTGCTTTGGCTGACAGCATTATTGGTAACAAAGGCAGAAGACAGGTGCTATATTTAACTATAGAAGAATTAAATGAAATAATATGGATAAGTGTCATATAAAGAAGGACAGCTGTTTTTGTAAAGATGACAAAGAAAGGTGTAACATTTTATACACAAAATAAGAACCATTTTTTAAGAGAAAACATACTTTGGCAAAAAATTGCTAATCATTAAGGTTTCAATTAATGCCCCCCAAAATTAAGATTTCATCAAATTTTAATAAAAATCAAGTTAACAAACTTCAATCTATTTCAAATACAATTGAAAAGGGAATGTAAAAAACACTTAATCATAATAATCTATATTTTATGTTTTCAAGATTAGTATTGGATATAAGGTTTTTTAAGTAAAAATATACGGTGGATTTTTATGTGTGTGCTGTTCAGAGAGAAGAGAGTTGAAGTCCTTTGTGTTTTGATTAAATAAATATTTGCAAGTCAGAATGTAACACAATAGGTGTATACAACGTTCAATAATTCTCCTGTAAACATCATGGCTTAAAAAACTGGAGCATATAAGAACTTAGATTAACTTCCTGGCTTGGAAGCAAATATTAAAAGCTAGATGCTCAAAGGCACAATATCTATCCCACCATTTGACCATGCAGAGTGATCTGAGTATGGTTAACATTTGTGGTAGCTTATTTCAAAATCATGACATCTGACCTCACTCACTTGGATATTACATGTGACCTGATGACCATCTTGGACAACAGATCTCAAATCTTATGGCTACGTGTACGACACAAGGTACATTGAGGGGACAAAAAGAGCACCATTACAAGGCTACATACATTCCAGCCCCATTCACTTGTCCAATTTTTAATCATTTAGTCAAATAGATATGGCAAAATGATGTTTTAGATCTCAATCTAAGTTTTTTTTGTATAAATGAATGCAAAATGAATAATTTCCTATTTCTATGTAAAAGTAAAAATCCCTTAATACGGCCTCTAAACAAAGCCCTTTTATAAGTATTAACTTCAATCCCTTTCAGAAAAATGTTTACCCTTTTGGAGCTCCTCTTGGTCTTTTATGGAAATTCAATCCTATTATTGAACCAAGTCTAATTTGTTATTACAAGACAATGCTTTATATCTCAAAATGAAAATCACGCATGAAAAAATAATAATTTTCCAATAGGATTACTATGTGAAACTCAAGGTCTTCTAACATGGCCCCTATATATCACAGTCCCTTAATTTGTATAAACTTCAAACTCTACTCATAGTGATAATGTGTACACATTTTGAAAATAATTTTAACTCTTTTAGGACCCACCTCGGGGTCTTATGGAAATTCAATCCACATTATTGAACCAATTCTTATTAGGTATGACTAATCTACACAAATATTAACAAATTTGATAGTGATTTCTGTAAATTCTCAACTTTACTCTTTCTGGGAGCCTTTCTGATCCCTTAAGATAATGGAACCTAGTCATTTTAACAAACTGAATCTCCTTGACTCAACAATGCTTCTGAAATAATCTATTACATTTTTAAAAAATCCCAAAAATCTCTATTGTAATCACAAAGCCCACACTAAATGAGCAGAGTAACTTTTAACTCTAGAGACAGTCCATTTGTATTATTTCTGACAGAACTACATTTGGTGATTGATGAGAAGATATTTAAGTGTTTTACTGTTTTTAGTAATGATGGCCAACTTTTGGCTTTATGTCGAAAAAACCCTAACAATCTTGTTTATAGCCTCAAATACATGTGAAGTTTTGAGTATAAATGGGGTAGTGGTGTCAGAGACAGTTCTCCTTACAGACAATGATTGACAACAGACAACGCACCATCTCAAAAGCCCTTTTGATGTTTTACCAAAACTGTTGATAATTTCTTAACTACAAGACATTTACACTTTTAGGGTAATATCTTCATACTGTTACACAGTAACAGTAATATGTCAACAGTGTCAAGAGTGATTTGACCAACATTATCACTTTGTCTGTTTATAAGTTAAGATAATTTATAAATGAGTCTGTGAAGTCCTATTCTTAAAGTCATTTTGAGATACCCAACAAACCTACAGTTTACAATAATAATGGAAGATTAAATCTTTTTTTATCACTTAAATTAAATAGATGTTTACAATTCATGCCTACAAATTTTCTTAACACCCTTTAATAAACATTATGCAAGTTGATCTAGTTTATATTTGTATGAAAGTTAAACTTCTGAATACAATGTAACAAACTATTATATATAGGGCAGAGTGAGAAACTATGTTATATGTAACTTGTACATGCAGTTTCCAAATACTGACATGTTTAGCTTTGTAAGCGGATCAGATATAGCAGTGATTATTATGCACTGGCTATCTATAATACAGTTCATTATCTTAGATGGTAACAGATAGTTATTATATTATCTTAGTTATTAAATGTAACTTTATGTTTACTTACTGCAGCAGTGGCATTGTGTGTAAAAGTATAGCTGACAATTTTACTGTTTCTCTGCAATATTGGTGGTATCTTCCATGTAACCTGAAGTTTTGTGTAATCTCCATTTGGTGTTTCAACTTTGAAGTCCGACACCTTACCAGGAGCTGTAATTTTTATAAAACAAATACAATTATCAATCAACTTGTCTTAAGCTTAACAATACAAACACATATTTCAATTATATTACTTCAGACATTGACATTTCTGCTCATGCACTGTTTGCATACATACCATAATGACCAACTTCTATAATAATTCTGATCTTCCTGTGAGGAATTTTGTAGCTTCCTTTTGAACATTGGTAAACTGAACTTCTTTGGAAATGATATTCAGGCATTATAAAAAGTTTCCCCTAAAATCAGCAGAGTTTTTCCTCCGATATTAATTACCCAATTTGGTCAGTTCAAAACTTGTCAATATTTTTGATAATGAAAGGGCCATAACACTAACACTAACTGCCCAATTTGGCCATTTCAAAAACTTATTCAAGATATTTTGGTTATATAACTATTGTGTAAGTTTGGTGTAAATCGAATGAAACTTATGAGTGCTAGAGTGCATACAACATCAAATAACCACTGATTTTCAATATATAGGTCCACCACTTTGAAAAAAATCTTAAAAAACGAACTATCACCTTTATGTTTGCAATGTTGTTTTTTCTCTTCTATAACATTTCAAGAACAAAAATCTGAACTTTTGAATGCAACACTATTAACGTTTTTCAGTTTTTGTTGTTGAAATACATTGAGCAAGTGTGAAAGTTTGGAAGTGTTAAACCTTCGTTGTTTTGGACGTATGTTGGTCTTGCCGTATATATGAATTTCACAAAGATTGATGATCTTATGTTTACCCATTGATGTTAGTAGTTCAAAATAAAAAGGTCTAGTACTAAATAGTAATAAATTTAGTACTGCTATTTCTGTGTCTTTTTTGTTATTGTCTTTGCCAACGCTATTTCAAGATCATTTCATTATCTTTATTTGGTGTTGGTACACCAACTGAGTTTGGACCTTTTTCAGGCTTTCAACCCTTTTGACATCTTGTCTACCTGGCTGTGTTCTGCTATTGTCTTTCCTATTCTTGACGGCTTCAACCCTGCCCCGTTGACTTTTAACCTTGCTCGTCTCAGTTGACTTTTCTGCTTGATGAATTTCAATTTCACTCTTGTTTAATCTATGCCTAGTCATGCCACTTTCAAAAAAAGGGGCACATTTATATCATTTCATATCTTTACCAGAAATAAACTGTGAACATCTTTCATCTTACTACTTGATGTTTCAGACTTAATTGTCTTGATTTCACTAGCATGAACATCGCCAAACTATAAGGACGTTAAAAAAAGCTTCTTTTTGAGACACTGAGAGGTTTGCATTTGTCATCATTTATTTAGAATCATCTCTTGTGCTAGGTTGGTATAATAGGTAGAAGGAATGTGGTGCGCATCATTTGATCTCTGCATTGTTATTTTCTTTCATTTGCTGCAGAAAAGCTTTCTGAAAGTCCTTCCTTCTCTTCCATATTGCAATTCTAATATGAATAAAACTTCCGTTACCGTCGTCAAATCTTCTTTACCGTGATTTGTTAAGCAATATGTACTGCATCGGACTGATATTCGATGCAAGTGAAAAAAATAAAATCTGTATTTAAACTATAATATGTAATGAATAATAATAATAAAGTGTAACACTAGTGTTCGAATATATTGCACATTTCATGATACCTAGCGCTTACTTTAAAAACAACCACACACATGCACAACAAAATAACTTAATTGTTTTAAAGAACAAATAAAACTTCCATTTAAAACTGGATTTCAGTTCTTAATTTGATGCTTTAGACATTTGCTTTTAGAATGTATGGCACAACACTGATCTATCATGGTTTTTATAATAAATAGAAAAGGTTTTGTGCAATGGATTTCTCTCTATGAACCAAAGGGAGATATGGACAATTGTTTGAATGATAAACCAGGCTTTTTGGGATTTGAAAATCTAAATAACAATAACAATTTACGTAAATTATGATAACTATAAATACCAATCATAAGGCTCTTCACATTTTCGATGATTCTTGTCTCTAAAGACTATCTAACTCATTTTAACTTACGAAAGTTTGTTTTCAAAGTTATGTGACAGCAAATTCTTACAATGACGTCATTTATGCAGAGCTATTTATATTCGAATCGTTAGTTGGCATTATTGATAACGAAAGTTTATGTAATGAATATTTATATGACAAGCCATTCTATGTGATTTTTGATTGGCATTTCTTTGTAAAGGTCTTGTTGTTTGATAAAGCACTCGTGAATATAGTTAGCTATAATATAATAATATCCTATACTGTAAATTTGCACTCATTTTATTACAAAATGGGTGATAACGAAGGTTTTTCGATTTACTTTATTAGATGGGTGGTTATCTTATGAGTTTTACATGTTGCTTTGCGCCCGTGTATTTCGGTACAGTATGATTATATTTTTATTAATTATGTTTCTAAGGTTGACTGAGAAAGTATAACAATGTTAAAAGACAGCGGTGGTGAAGATGCTTCATACCTAAATGAACAGACCACGAAGGTTTTCAAAAAGGAAAAATTCAGGCGACAATTAAAAAAACAATATATTTGAGAGAAAAAAAGTGAATAATTATTTCAATTCTTTTTTCCAGGACACAAGACATGTTCATTGAAATAAATGTCAAAGATAGTTTGATTACATAGCTTTACAGTGAAAATAGATTGTATCAAACATGAAAAATCATGACGGCGACAGTAAAGAAAGTTTAAATTTTGGAACATATATACATTTTTCTTCAAGTAAACTTCGCACTTTAATGTAAAATAGAGTTTCCTCATTTACTTTCATTGTATTTTCAAATATAAACTTGAAAAATGTTAAATCATCTAATAGTTTTAAGTGAAATATCACAAAAGTAGTGATGGACCTACTTATTGAAAAACAGTGTACACAGTTTTTTATGATTCAAGGGCCATCACTGCAACAATAATTATCAGATTTGGCCAGTTCAAAAACTTGTCTAAGATACACTAGTTTGTAAGTTTAATGAGGATTGAATATTAAATAAAAACTGCAGGTGCTGGTGTACGTACAAAATAAAAAAAAAAGCAATTTTGGAAGAATCACGGGTCAAAATTCTGATAGTATATAAAATATATATAAAATGAGAAAAAAGATTTTGCAAAGTCACAATGGTATCACTTTTTGAAACCCTGCTGGCCAGTAATGGATTTTAAATCCTCTGCATAGGACTTAGTCTCAACTGATATGACTAAACAATGCTTCAGATCTCAAGATGATTAAAATAATTCCTAAAATAGATGAGAGAATGAGGATTTCCTTGTTTCTCCTTAGTATTCCTATGTTAAAGTCAATGTACCCATACTGGATCCCAAAGTATTCTAGCTCCTTCATTTGAACACAATCGAAACCCCTAAAAATTGAAATCATTTATATCATATATGAACAAATATGGCTGGTAGAATTTTGAAAAGGTTTTTTAAAATTACAATTGCATCCCTTTTTTGCCATTGCTAGTCCTTTATGGATATTACAACTCCCTTAAAAGAACCAAGTTTAAACTTCTATCCCTAAACAATGCTCTATATTATCTAAAGATAATTAAAACAATTTCTAAAATACATGATAAAAAGAGAATCTACTGTTTAACTTTTCCTATAATCCCCCTTTGTAAAGGCATCTTATTTTGCCCCAGTATAACCTTGCCCTATTTGAAACCCTACTCTTTGGGATCATTCATATTAAATAATGTTATTGAATGGAAATCATCAGGGCAAACAAAAAGGGGCATAACTCACACAGAATTGTATTACGGTGTTAAATTCAAACCCATACAAAATTTAGTGATATACAACCAACCTTGTGTGTCATTTTGAAAAGAATCAGGTAGCACATATTTGTGTTATAGAGTTGAGTTAAATAAAAGATAATTTTACAATTAACTTAATATGCAAGAACATATTGTGCAAGATCCCACGCAAGGTCTAATGATTAGCAACCACATATTTAAATAATCAAACAAAGTTTGTTCAAGTTCTGGAGCGGATGTTAATTAAAATGCAAATTTATGGTAAATAAAGGGGCACAACTTAGGTCAAATTAGACATGCAAGCCTGAAATCAATCCAATGAAATGTCTGGTGTTAGTCAACCTTGTTCAAATTACAGGGTGGATGTTGATGAAAATCTATTTTAAGTTAAGAAAGGGCCAATTTTGTGTAAAACTTGAGATACAGAGTTGAATTTTAATCCAATGCAAGGTTTTGTAATAAGTGGCAATGTATGGCAATTTAAAAATAATAAGGCTTTATTCGTTCAAGAAAACCAGTGGATGTTACATGTGGGAGGTCGATAAATGATTGATTACAAATTCATATAAAAGTAAAAAAACTTGTGAAATGGACATTACACCCATTTAGAGGGTTCCTATCACCCTACAGAGACTGGCAGTGATACTATTCTTAACTGGAACCACACAGTTTAAAACAGTTTAAAATCCACCATTTGGTAATCTACATTGACACATATACAGTCAAACCTGTCTTCAGAGATGACTAAAGGGAAATCTGAAAAGAGGTCTCTTAAAGCAGGTGGTCTCTTATTGGGGTAAAATGTTTTTTTTTGTCTTTTTTTGTGTCTTATACGTGTGCATGTACGTGTAACTTGTCGTGACAAACTTTCAATCCGTCCATGAAAACAATGACAAAACTGCCTTGTCTTTAGTTTCCAATGTAATCTAATCAAAAAGCCGATCAAATAATCAAACATAATAATAATTTTAAATCGTAATAAAACAAGAAGTGTTGCATACCCCGCAAATGGTCGTCGAAAAATAACAATATAATTATGTTATAATAGGTAGTGATGTATCCATGAATATAAAGAGTAATTGACTGATGTTTCAGACTAGACATGCAATTTCATGTTTTTTTCATTAAAGCATGACCTTGACTTTTGTGTAACCTTGACCTTGACATCTGATGTAATGGTCTGGGTATTTCAACAGTTAAAGGCTGCTGAAACATCATCATGACATGCTGATCACTTGTGTCAAGCTATTTTAAAATCCCTAAATGTAAGACAAAGTTACAGATCAATTGTTGATAAATTGAGTCAAGTGTTTTTGAAATCCATTCATGTATGATAAAGTTTAAGGACGAACTTGAAATCTCAAACAGATTCAAAGTGTTGTCCTACATATTAAAAGTGTGACCTTGACCTTTGAGGTATGAGTCTAGGTCTTACTTATGACACGTTGTCATGTGATCTTGATAAATTGAACCAAGTTAAAGGCAAAGTCACAGACCAGACACACAATATCAAACAAACTGAAAGTGTGACGTTGACCTTTGAGGAAAGGTTCTGGGTCTTACATGTGACACTTAATTATGTCATGTTGATTAACTGAGCCAAGTGTTTTTAAAATTTATCCATAGATGACAGACCAGACAAGAAATGTCAAAATGACTGAAAGTGTTGTCAAACAAAGTTAAATTGTGTCCTTGACCTCTGAAGTGGGAGTTTGGGTATTAAATGCAACATGTCGTCATTTTATGTTGATCATTTATAACAAATATTTATAAAGTATGATGTTGAAGGCCGGACAGAAAATTTCACACAGACTCAAACTTTTGTCAATCTTAAATTGTGACCTTGACCTTTTAGGTAAGGGTGTTGGGTCTTGCTCGTGACAAATCTTCATGTTATGTTGATCAATTGTAGCAAGTGTCATTAAAATCCATCTATGCATGACAATTTTACAGACCGGACACAAAATCTCACAGACTCAAAGTGTTGTTAAACAAACTCAAATTGTGACCTTGACCTTTAAGGTACAGGTGTGGGTCTTACTGGCGACATGTTATGTTGATCATTTGTAGCAAGTATTTATAAAATCTATCTATGCATGACAAAGTTACAGGCTGGACACGAAATCTCACACCAACTCCAAATGTTGTCAAACAAACTCAAATAGTGACCTTGACCTTTGAGTTACGGGTGTTGGTCTTACTCGCGACACGTCGTCATGTTATGTTGATTCATTATTCTCTGTAATGATACATTTTAGAATAGAGATAGATAATCATTAAATATTGTAAAAGAGATTCAAAAAAAAAAAAAAAATTACCAGCAGGAGGTGTTTTAATTTGCTCTGTTGTGTCTGATGTTCGGCTTCCTGCTGAAGTACTAGCTTTGACTGCCACAGAGTAGTTCCAGAACTCTTGTAATTCCTGAACTGTGGTTGACCTTTGTTCAAAACCTGCAACAAACATTGGCATCTAACAGTGTAAAAAGTATGGAAATTTATGTGCAATAAGATATGAAGTCACCACAACAGCATTAACAGAACAAGAGCTTCCTACACACTGCATTTCCTCTCAATGTCCTCTATCATTGTATGAAATATCAACTAAATCCCATGAACACTTTTTGAGTCATGTTCTGGACTGACATAACAAAATATAATAACAAAAGGAATTATTATGTAAAGACATAAGAAAATGTTATGCTTCCTACACACTGCACTTTTTCTTAATGTCCTCCATCATTGTGTTAAATATCAACTAAATCCTTTGAACACTTTTTGAGTTATGCTCCGGACAAACATAATAAAGTATAATAAAGGGAGATAATTAAAAATTGAGCAAGGTAGAGCTATAGTCTTGGACAATACACTTCCTTTAAAAAAACATAGTATTACCCTAATAAGTACATTAAATACATAAACATGAATTGACAACAGTGGGTAAATGTGAGTCGAGCTTGGTTAGCTCAGTCGGTAGCCTTCTAACTATAAATCCAGGGATCGACGTACCGTAAAACACCATTCATTCGTTCATTCATTACAAATCCAGGGGTCGTGAGTTCTTATCCCAGCCAGACAAAGGCTCTGTAATTGAACTGATCGTCTGTTAAAGCTCGATGGCATAAAAATGAAGCTAAATATCCAAACAAACAAATACACCAAATATTTCACAACTTGCTTGACCTTATGTATATCAAATCCCCTTTATAGGATTGAGACTAAACAATGCTCCAGATATCAAGATATTTGAAATATACCCTAAAATAGACAAGAGTTGTATGCCTTTGTAAAAATCAAAGACCCCTTTGTGGGCACCAATATTTTGTCTGAATTAGTAAAGTATATAGGTTGGGATAGATGAGACAAGTTTCCTCAAACGGTTTTGGAGTTGTGCTCCAGAAACAGAGAATTTTGTGATTTTGACTATTTGTTTCTCTGGTAACAGAAAAAATATTGATAATGAAAACTCCCCAATAGAAAAAGGCACTATTAGACCACAATTTTTACTTCAAATGGCTTTGCAGCTATGCTCTTGAAATGGCAAAGTCAGTAAATTTGGCTATTGAAGAACAAATATTGACAACAAAAACTCTCCAATTAGAGCGAAAGGTATTACTAGACCATTAAGATGATATGTACACAAAGTTTCGTAAACTTATCTTAAACGGTTATAGAGTTGTGTTCCCCACAAGCTTTCGGGTATATGGATGGTTCCCCAGTAAATACCACCTCCTCACCCCTATTTTGTGTGGCGGATAATAATACATAATGAAATGATAAAAATGATGTTGTAGTGGATGTGTCAATGCTCAACTCTGGTTTGGCAAGTATTTTCTAATTCTTGAGTAAATACTACAGAATAATCTTATATTGGTAGAGATTAAAGGAATCAGTTTACTCACCCTGAATGGTTACATTTTTTGATGTTGCTATATCTGGGTGACCATACACCATAATGGTGTATGTTGTATTTCCTGGCCATGTGTCTTCTATTTTCCATGTAACTGTAAAGGATCTTGAGCTTACATCTAATATCGAAACATCAGTGGGTTTTTTGGGAGCTGAACAAATAAAATTTAATGCAGATATAATAACCATAAAATGCATTTTTTAAAATGAAGACTGTTTAAAAAAGTTGGCAAATACAAACATTGAAAAACTTAGACATGGCTTTATGCACCTATATCATGAAGGTCAACGATATACATGTATGTATTGTAAATGTTCCTAATTGTTCTCACTAATCTCTTCAGTCTTGTCATATAATTCTTTTATTGAACCTGTGTAAAATTTTGTAGTTCATATCCTTGGAGCATATACCCATAAACATTTGAGTTTAATTTCAGGTGAGCTGTTGGAGAGCTACATGCACAACTTTTGGAAGCTTGTTTTAAAACAATAGTTACTGGATATCTGAAAACTGGACAATAATATGAAACATGCTATAAAAATCTATCCTAATTTTCAAAAAAAGGACAAAAAGGAATAAATTCTAGCAAAATACAAGTAAAGGTTAAGGTACCCTGAGTTTTTCTCTTGAATATTGATCATAGCAGTTAAATTTCATAACAGTTAAGTCATGATCACATCTTCTGAAATAGATGTTTTCTAAAACACTTTAATCAAATGTCTAAGTTTAAAATAGACAGAGTTATCTCACTTGTAACCCTAATGGTACAGTTATGATATTTCACTGATGTGACTAGAAAATACATAGAAATAAGCATGGTGTAAAACTGTTACTACATTTTCTAAGTATCAAATGGTCAGAACTGTAGAATCCTACTTAAGTCTATAACAACATATCCGAATTGTTCACTTGAGTTCTCAAAATGGTAGAGAAAAAGTATGTGAAGTTGCATTGATGTACGAATATTATCTGCTGAGGTATGAACTTGCTATAAAACTTTAACTAAATTTCTAAATACAGAAGGAGCATAATTCTGCAATAAATCATATTGTTAGTTATCCCACTTGTCCCTCTGAATCCCTGGTAGTGGACACACTAATCGATGCATGATAGTACATGTAGTTAGTGAGATATTAAAAACGTTGTTTCAAGATTTATAACAAACTCCTAAGTATAAATGAGACCATCAATCTGTATGGATGGATGAAAAATGAAGACAAGCCGATCACAAAAGATCACATGTGAGCCTTTGACTCAGGTGAGCTTAAATTACTTTAAAGTATGATAATGTTTTGGATGAAACTTGGTTAACAATACTATATAAAAGTTATCATTCAAATATATCTGTCAGTTATGACGACACATGTTATATTAAAGAGAAATCATGATGTTAAATGCTGATATAACTTGACCACACACATGTTATAAAGACATTTGATGAGACACATTTTATTAAGAGATATCTTTAAGTTAAATGCTAATATAAAGTGTGTATGTTACCTATGACAAGAGTCATTATCTCCTCCATGTAGACATCACTAGGGACAACATGACTGCCGTCAAACTGTTGACTGTTTGCTGTAATCTGAATCTTGTATATGTATCCATATCTCATATTTACAATAGAGATATCAGCACTGGAGGATGTGACTGTCTTATTTGCTTTACGCTCAGTTCCATCAAATATCTCAACATGATAATCCCTGGCAACACTGTTACTGGAGTCAGGGACGATCCAATCAATAGTGATTCCTTTACTAGTGATATCAATGTCACTTGTCTTTCTTAAAGGTCCAGGTTTCTGAGGCTCTTTAAAAGTAGAAAATAAATACAAACAGTCATCATTATAACAGCATAAAAAACTATACTACAATACATATATTTCATTGAAAAGTTTATAAATTTGTTTCAAAACTATATACGATTTGTTGCAAATAGCTTAACCAAAACTCATATCTATGAAAGATTTACAAGATGAATTATGGAGAAAAAAAAGGCTCCACCTATATTTTAGACTTGATACATGTATTTTGCTTTCATTACTAGAAAGAATTGCATTGAAATTCTTGGATCTTAAAGTGATTGTTCAAACCAAACTGACAAGCTTGGAGGCAATGCATTGAAAACCGCAACAGGAGATCATGAGACACAAAAACCTATGATTTATAATTTCTACACAATTACTAAGCAGAGAAATGGATCATAACAATTGTTAAACAATTGCATCAAACTTCCACAACCTTTAGGGACTTGTTGAAGCTGAGTAGTAAAAGACAAAGACCTGAAAACCACAAAAATATGGCTGAGACACAAACCCCTATGACAGGTAATTTCTGCATATCTCTCACTCCTTACACAAATAATCAGTTAAAAAATATAATTTATATTTATTTTGTAGAAACAATGACTTTGACCCCAGTGGCTTTATATACAATCCAAACCTTCGTCTTCATCCAGTCTACTGATACACCAAGTTTCATAGAAATATCTCAATCTCTCATCTCACTATTAACAAAAGTTATTAGTTGTAACCATTTTTCTATCATTAGCAATGGTGACATTTACCTTGACCCAAGTGATCAATCACAACATTTCTCTCAATCCAATCTACATACACACCAAGTATTTCATGGCAAAATCAGTCAATGATGGATTAACAATGACAACAATGTGTGACAACCCACAGATTGATGCCTTCACATCTACATGGGTGAAAGTATAAAAATATTGAAATCCTGAAAAAAAAAACTGGGGGCCACATGGCCCCCGGTTAGGTCCAGGGCTAAGCCCTGGTTGGGGTTCATGGGGGGCAAATCCCCCCTGAAGCTGAGAGAAAATGAACAAATCGAAGACTTTTGGAAGCTTTTGAAATATGTTTATACACAAGTTATTACTTGACACAAATCATTGCAAAAACAATAATTTTAAAATATTTCCATACAAGAAAAGACATATTTGAAAAAACTTTTTCAACATAATTCAAAACAAAAGCATTGGTTGGAAATTAAGGATCACCCAGACTCTAATGAGTTATCAGAAACATAACATAAATAAACATGGCTTTTCAAATTTCGTCTGCTTTTCAACTATCAGACGAACAATTACAAGTATCTAGAAAACTGAAAGATTTCTATTGATAAAGAGTTGAAAATATTGAAATAAAAGGGGAAATTGCTCGTTTTGAGCAATTTCACCTTTTATTGCAATGTTTTCAAAAGTCGTCTGCAACAGCAGGTGTCAAATATCGCCTGTGAGAAGGAATGAGTTAAGCTAATTTGATTCTTTTCCATCGTTTATTACTTTCACTTGCCTCACTCTTCCTTTTTTTACTGTTCATTGACACAACCCTGTTTTTCAGTCTAACCAATTTTGCAAGTTTTTAAGCCTTTTCCATCTTTAGGATGTGTACAGAGCTGCTCAACTTTTCCTCATGTTTTTTCAGTTCTTCTTCTTTTTTACTTTTAAGGTATTTTCTGTAGGTGTCATAGGCGCTTATACAGGCAGCTTTCATGTGGTTGGTAATCTCCATGTTTGTACTTTTCACTTTCTTTTTACGAAGTACAGTCTTTACAATGGCTCCTGCCTCATAATTAACCACTGTTAGTTTTGTTCTATCTTTCTAAACAATATCGTCCATGATATTGAATGTTGATTCAATTAATGGTCCACTGAATATAGACAATACAGTCATGACAAGCTCCTTTAGCATTGGATACCGTACTTCTTCATGATTTTTCAGAGAGAAGACCTTTGACCAATAACCAGTGTCGATTCTCATCTTCCTTGTAAGCCTCTGACCGGTCCTTTACTTGGCGGTCTACAGTGTACCGGTCGACCTCCATTGACAGCTGACCATTCTTTTCTGTTGTGAATAACTGTGGCAGCTTATTGGCCAGCTCCTTGAAGGATGAGGCTACCTGGTAATGACCAATCATTGTTGGATCTAACACTGACATTAAGCGTATTGTTTTATTGTCAAGAGGTAGTTGGAGCAGTTTCTTTGCAGCCTTAATGTACCCTGTTCTCAGTCGATTGTATAAACTGGTAACCCAAGGACTGCATGTTTTGTCAAGTCTGGCCTTGTTCAGGTCTACGTAGGCATACTTCCCAACACTCATGTCCTTGTCAGATTTGTGGAAATGACTATCTGTTAGATCCAGCTTCTTTAGTTTCCTTACACTATGATCAGGAATGCACTCTGGCTTTATGAAGAATGCCAGTAGCTCTGTTGTAATATCATACATACGGCCATGGAGCTTGTGAATGAGAGGCTTCTTCGACTGAAATTTACATATCCTTTACATATCCATGGAATACACTCAGCAATCCCCTGAACAGATTAAGTTTGATAAGGGTTTCTCTCTTATGCTGAAACAAGTCATTTAGGATCCTTTCTTTTCTGTCATTGCTCGTTGCCGACTTCTGTTGTTTTTCTTGAGCCATTTGAAGAAGAATTATTGCTGCTTGAGCTTCATCAGACACCTTGTGATCCGACTTACAACCACCCTGAAAAACATAAGATCAAATTAAGTGGCATGAACAGAGCATGAACAGTAGCAACATTAACTGTTGTTGTTTTCAACTTCTGATTAAGTTGTTTACATTAATTTTTTTTAAAACTAAACTATTACACAATATACATAAACTGCTTAAAAAAACAAACCAATGATTTATTTTCATTTTCTGATAAGTTCTTTATATAATTATTTTAAGAATTATTGATGACAAGCTCTATATTAACTATAATTTAAATGAAACAAGTTCAGTATTGTTTTGTTATCAGTACAAACCTGTATTGTGTTTTTTCTTCCTCTGACAGAAAGCTGTAGTAATACACTATGAGATAATCCTGTAGATCACTCACTCGAGTGGCAACATCCAGCATCTGCAGGAATCTACTAGATATTGGACGAACAAGATGCTTGGGCGTCGTTGCATTCATAAGTGTCTGAAGTTCATGGAACAACTCTCTAACTTTAAGCGACTCTTCTATGTCATAAAAAAGGTCTGAACAAAATAACTGAACACCTTCATCAACAGTGCTAAGCAGTGTCTTCGCCACATTGTTTATCATGTGCACTGTGCATCTAGTAGATTGGGGTTTTCCTCACGCACTAGAGCTTCCACACTGCCCCTTATCCCTCTCATTGTGCTACAGTTATCCATCAGTATACTTATTATCTGGCACCATTCAATGTCATATTCCTGAAGAACACTCTGCAGAGATCCCATGATGTTGGCTGCGGTAGCTAGATTTTGTTTTCGTGATCCCAAATGTCTTAGTGCAACTTGGCTTTCTTCCTCATCATAATATTGAACTATAACATTTAAGATTTTGTCATTGTTATTGTTTGTTGCCTTGTCAATGTTTAGAGATAACATTTGGCCTTTCAATTTCTGCTTCAATTCGTCTTTAAAGCTTTTCCCAACACCATGAGTATTAATGTAGGTTGCACTTGATTTTGATAAAGTTGTCTTGTCAAGTGCAGGTTTATCCTGGCTCAATCGTTTGGCTAAATTGATCAAGTTCTCTGCTAGGGTGAATGGGAGACAATGTTCACTAATAAAAGCAGCTGTAATTGCTCTCTGTTTTGCGACTCTACTCTGCATAGACTCCGTCTCTGGTTCAGCTTAGGAAGACCCTGGTAGTACCTGGAATCATTATAATTTTTGTGTTTTTAAAAACAACTATCTATAGCTCGATCTCTTCAAGTTTTTAAATGACTGGTGTTATCAAAACAAAGGAAATATTCAATATAGTTGGGAAAAAACTGGCAAAAAAAAATGCCAAATAAACTAAGTCCACATTTACAAAATAATTGGGCAGCACTTCCCCTAGGGCAAGCTCATTTTAAATTATAACCTATCACAGACCTTTTAAAAGAGTTGGAAAAGACAAAATGGAAAAAGGTTTGGTGAGGTATTACGACTCATAATGGTCATTACAAATTGACATTCGTGACAATTTTCAGTGTTCATAATACCACCTTTTCCCAGCTAGATAGATAAAAAACACTCTTTACCTGGTTTGATTTTATAATCCTAAGCTTTGCTTTATGATTTGAATCTTTAGCATGCACACGAAAAGCTTTTTTCCCACTGGATCTATAATTGATTGTCTTTCCGCAGACGTCACAAAACGCTATTCCAGCTACATCTATTTTCTTCAACCACTCTCCAAATTTCTGACCATGCGTATCTCTCACTTCTACCCATTCCCATCTCCATTTGTTTTTCACACCCGTTTCCAACAGTTTAATGTCTGAATTTCTGTCTAAAAACCTCTTTACTACTCAGCTTCATCACAGTTAAAAATGTAAACATTGGCGGGGTAAATAGATTCAGACCGAAAAATTACGAATTTCGGAATACCTCGGCGATATTCATTACAGCGGGATTTCAGGGCTCTGACTTGGCTTAAATTTTTGGACGAAGTGACTTACCCCTCCAGGAAATTAAGGGCGAAGAGGGCGAGTTTAGGGAGAAGTGATATTCCATGCGAGTTGTTATACTCGCTTTGGAACACATTTACTTGAACAAAGATGAAATAAAGCGCCGATATTTTATTAACAATTGATGTGTATACATCTTGTTATTGTTTATCTGCTGTTTTCCTAATCCTCCATCAATTAATTGCACTTGTCAACTTACGTGTTACCCAGTTTGCGATCCGAACATTGTGTTTTAAGACGCCGAAATATAAATGAATCTTCTTTTTACTCACCATTCATTCCGTACAGGTATGAGGCTTTTTGTTTCGAAGCCTGTCGTAAGTGTCATAATCAACGAAATTATTTGTATTTTGTTTGCGATCCGAACAATACTTTCTAAAGTCGCCGAAATATATTTAATGAAGCTACATATTTTGCTCGCTGTGTGTAAGACGTCTGTCGTAAGTGTCATAAATTGTATTGGCCAAACATAAACTCATGACCAATTAGAATTATAAATAGTTCTATATTTAGATTGGGGTATTGTTCTGATTGGTTAATTCCAAATATTATGTAACCCCCATGCTCCCAGGACCTCATGCTCTGGACAGCGATTATAATGAAGCCGAAAATTTATGATTGGAAACGAGGACAGAATTCGAGGTCTTTTTATTTATTAATAGGATTAAATTATGAGTCTCACGTCTGTATTTCAGAGGATACCCCCCCCACCCCCCCCCCTAAAAATATCCCAACGAATTTACACGTTTCACAAAAATGACCCTTTTAAAGACAGAAAATCCGGAAATCCGGCATAATCCGGAACACTTTCACCCATGCATCTACCTGGTTTGGCAACACCAAAGAACATAATCATGAAATGTGATATCCAAACTGAATTCCAGTAAATTGTTTTGTATGAATGTCATTTAAAATTATATTACTTGTTGCTCATCAAATATTTATAAATATATATATTTATATATATAAAAGCCCCAGAACATGCTTTAAGAAGAGTTATCTTATTTTTTTTATAAAAGTCCTTTTTGTGCTGTCACTTAAAGAAAACAAAAAATGAGGTCAATTTCTTCACAGGAGATTGACCATTAATAATAATAAATAAATAAAAATAAAAAAATTTGGGGGGCATAAAAAAAAGTGAAAATTAAGGGCAGGCGGGGATGATAATCTAACAATTAATTTATTATGGCCTAAAAGCTCTAGAAGAGTTTTTGTGAAAAGCAGGGATTACTGACTGACAATAGAAACTGGGTAGTCACAAATATATCTAGAAACTTATAAAGAAATAGAAAAGTTTCATATATGAGCAGTGACAAAGTGACTTAAATATTGTCAGTATAACAGTTCTTCGACTAACACAAACCTAGAGATTAGGAATATATGAAACATACTTGTAGCCTGTTCCTTGGAAACAGAAGTGAATCTTTCAACTCCTCTTTGTGTTTGATTATTCCTGGAGAAAATAGTGACACGATAGGCCCGGCCAGAGATGATGTTTGATGATATGGTCCGTGACACTGCAGTACTTTGTAGAGTTTCTGAGCCACCACCATCAGCAGTGTTGTCTGTTGGACGCCACTCAAGTGTGTAACTATTTATATATTGTGTTTTATTTGCTGGTGGTGTCCATCCCACAATGAAGGCAGTAGTTGATATAGAGCTGAATGTTAAACCGCCTACCTTCAGCTCTGTCACTGTAACAACAGAGAACAATATTGAATGTTTTATTGTGTTACATCGGGCATGTATTTTATCTACCAGTTATCTGTGATTTCGTTGACATTCCTATAATATTTCTCTTTTACCGAGGATGTTAATTGACGGTATATGAATTACATACAGTTCACTGATTATGAAACAGAAACTTGCAAAATCACAATACTATCAGAACTTTATATCATATATAAAAGTATTTTGTGCAGAACACAACAACCTGACTAGTGCTGCCTTCCTGATGTTGAGTAATACTACTCATAAACCAACCATTGACAAAGTCACATTACCATTGCTGCTCTGAACTAAACAGTTTCAATGAAACAGGTAGGCTAAAACGTTTTGATGTTTAAAATCATGGATCTCATTCAGGTCTCACTACACAGTTGAACTTTGTTGTTTTGTTCTAAGTAAAATAAGGCCTATGACTTCCATGGTAAAAAGAAATACACATAGAATGCATTCCACACATAATAATTTTAAAGCTGTGCAGTGACACTCCTAAGTTTTTTTAAAAAAAGAAGTCCCAAAATGCTCATAAATACATCTGTTAAAATCCTATAAAAGTACATTTTCAACACCAGTGATGGCTTATTGCAGTATATGCTATACCAGCCTTTGTTCCACTCATCTGCATCAAGAAATCATATCCCTATGGACCTCTTTGTAAATATTTTGAACCAAATTACATAGGACTTTTTTTTAAGTGCAAGAATCATGTTACTGTGACAAATAAAGGCACGCAACTGTGTAGTGAGACATTCAGTGAACATGTAACATGCCTCTAATTGAATACACCTTCAAATAAAAAGGGTGTAACATTATAGACTTTTAAGTTATCCAACCTTTCGAAGACTAAGCAGTGTACACAGAAACAACAGACATACTTACTGTCTTTACAGTTACCACCAGTATTAAAACCGTTGCTGTCATAGTGATTGTCTCCACAAATACATTTATCGTTACTACAAATTGCAGCTGGGTCTGAACATTCATTTGCAATATTTGCTTGACACTGGCCCCCAAGGGCAACATCTGTAAAAGACAATATAGACAAAGTGATATGATGACTTGTCTCCTAACTCTAACATCAGCAACCTGAAAACCTGTCTGTTTAACATACTGATACTTAGTTATTGCCACATTCATAACGACATGTACATAAATTGTAAACTACCTTACAGATGTAACCATTTTGGGTTTGTAAAGGTTCAATTTGTGTACAGAAAAGGCTAGTATTGTGAGAAATAAAACAAAATGATATTAATGACGATGATTGTATATTGTGTATACCTCAACACAATTAAAGTATACTTACTTGCTACACATGTACTGGCCTCTGCATGATATCCTGCATTGCACTTACATATGTTACTGGTGTCGCATTTGGCATTTGAGTCCTTGCATTGATCCCTATTGTATGGGGATTGTGAATTACAGGTTGCATACAAATCTTTTCCTGAAATATACATTATGTTAATTAACTTTTAATTACTATCAAATATAGAAAAGGTTAAATCTATAAAAAAAAACAATAGAAATATTCTGTTGTTTTGCAGTTGTAGAACAATATATAAATGAAGACAAAATAATGGTGATTGTTTATTGTTCAGTTAAAGGTGATTTGAACAAACTACAAACACTGAGAGATACATGCAGAGTAGCAAGGTTATTCCTCCAAAGGTATCAGTGTCATCCAAAATAATGGTGCTTGGATTGAGTAATACAATGTATTTGTTTTCACTGATGTCACGAATATGCACACAATTACCTATGATACAACGTGCGCACGTCAAAACCACCATTTTGGCTCCTTAGAAAAACAGTCACGGATCCAAACAGTGTCTAAATAAAATAGTATAACAATTATTTGATTTGTGTATTGCAAACATTTGCATGATAATACGATAGTTAATTTATATCAGGAGAAAATTTAACAAACATAACTTTTTTTTTAAACAATTATAACCATCAAGGACAATGTGAACACTGATATGTCACCTGATGTTATCCTTACCCAATGTGTAGGTGTGAATATCGTCCATAATTGAAACAATTAAGTTTACAACAACAAGTTTATTGGCATATCAGCAAGTCTACGAATTAACTTGCCATCTTAAATTAGTAACGCTTCAATCTTTTTCTTTATATTTTAGTGAAACAAAAAATAAGGTTATCGGGTAGATGAACACTCATCCCGTACAACTTATGTTGGTGCTCACCAACTGCTCATTTTTTAAAACTGAAATGTACAGAAAAAAATATTTTCAATGCTGGTAGATAAGGATCTTCCATTACAGTTTCATAAGTTATGTAGATGTATGTTCTGTCTTTTCTTCATGTTTTAAGTCTTTAAGAAACAAAAACAATTATATTCATCTCGAATATCTGTGTTAACAAATACACATCTTTTAACCAATAAATATATCTATGAGGCCATAATAAATTAATTGCTAGATTATCATCCTCGCTCTCCCCCTAATATTCCTGCTACCCCGACCCTTTTTATTTTCATAAAAAATAATGATAGATACATTTTTTTTTTTCAGTAAAAAAAACATCAAAAATTTTAAAAATAAAAATAAAATCTTCCAGCACTCCCGGTTTTTAAGAACAATTTGGATGATAATCTAGCAATTAATTAAGTATGGCCTTATAAATAGTATTTTTTTACAATTTATTGCAATAAATCTAAAACTGACATAATTTTAGCTTTTCTTAAATTTGAAAATTCTTTAAAATAGTTTTATTTAACTGTATAAAAATAAGCACTGAAATAAAGAAGTAAAATAATTATGTAAGTAACGTTATTAACATTTACTACAGCCTATTTTATATCAAGTTTAATAAACAGAATATTGAACAAAAGGGCTAGGGGAACAGCGTTATATTACATTTCATCAGTATTCTATAAACATTGTTTGAATTCATAAAAGTATTCTTATTCATAAAGACCTGTGTAATATAGTTGGGTCATACTGTGTATATTGTTAAAGTATTTGCTACTGACTTCTTGATTAGCTCTTCTAACCCCCTCCACCATAATTATGCGGAAGTGCCAATTACGCACGCGTGCTGTACTTCAAATAGCATAAATCACCCTAGGGATTATCTGTTTATGACAGGATGTACATAACATTACATCATACTATGGCTAATTATCAGTTAATTAGGGGCCAATGACAATGGTGACTTACAAGTAAAAAAATATAATATCCGTCACCTTTTTGTAACATCCGTCATATGTTTTTGAAGTGAAAACAAACATTAAATTTTAGGGCATGTATAATCATTAATTAATATAAATTTCCCGAAAAAATAATTAATTGATATTTATCAAAATTAAAATCAACTAGAATAACAAAAACCTAGAATACCAGTATCAAGCGATATACAACTGATTACAACTTAGGAATGTTAATTTAATACTAGTATGTTTATGTCTCTTGGAATGTGTACGATTGTTGACATGTGTATTTTTTTAACTTAATCTACAAAGATATAAATAAAGGTTTCATGTTAACATACAAATTCAATCAAAAATGTAATATATGAGTTGACCGATAGTATGACAATTATGTATGAATTAACATTATTTGCTGATAAGAATAAATTCTCTTTTATTCACTCCACCACCAAGAGTTGATTCCCTGGGGACACAAAATGGTGGATTGCAAGGTGTGTATATTGTGTGACGTCACATGAAAACAATGAATATACATGTAACTATGGACTAAGAATATGACTAGTAACCAAACAAGTAATTGAATAACAGAAATAAATGTAAAAATACACTTTTAAAAGTTATTTATCTATAGAGACTATGGATGCAGTCATATTATGACAGTAATTAATGAGTTTGTTTGTTTGAAAATTTATTTTTATGCAGTATAAGGACATTTGCTCTTCCGGACATTTGTCCCTCTGCTCAAATTTGCAAAGGTGGACAATTGCCCTTCATTGGTTTTGCTGAGGCGGACTTTTGCCCTTCCATTGTTTTACATAGGCAAACGTTTGCCATTCTGCTCAATTTACATACGTGGACAATTGCCCTTCCGTGGTTTTGCAAAGGCAGACATTTGCCCTTCCAGTTTTATATACATACTAGTATACTACAAATGACCCTGTTTCGGATGACACGGTCATTACGGATATGCCTGAAATTGGTCTCTTATATTATGTTCAATATATGAAATATGCATGCTGGTATAAAATAATTGTTTATAGCAATCTAAACTAAATATAAAACACAATAGAAATCTTAATAATTTTACCAATATGCTCATTTAGTATAAAAGTGTTACTTTTGCAACTGCAGTTCTCAAATTACGCAGTAACATGTATATTTTTATATTGATTGTCATTAGAACAGGTACCAGAGAATATTTTGTGAGGTTTTAATATAATTTTATCCATACACTATATATATATCAGAATATTAAAAAAACATATATTTTTATTGAAAAATCGAAAAACAATTGACACTCTGCCGAAATGATTTTGTTTTTAAAAACCCTAAACAGTTAAATTCAAGCTTATCATTACCATTTCCATGACAAGCATTTTTCTATGCATGCATCTGTGTATTAGTTTCAATTAGATACTGGATGTAAACAATTTTAAATATTGTTTTTGCATTGCTTGTTAAATCTACATTTGTTTGCCAAATGTCGAGGACGGTTATGTTTATAAGGAGGTAATACTAAAAAATCTGTACAGTAACATGTATTTTTTATTTCTAATATTGCATGAACATACATTAAACTTAAAAACTGGAAAGTTTCATAAAATTATATCCATAGGGAAAATATGACAAAAACTACAGCAATCGTCTTTAAGTACTGAAACCTGGGCAAAACTAGAGCTATCACTGAAGGTGATGAATACCCCCCGAATGCCGCCATGACAGAAAATGGTTTACCATTGTATGAAGTTTTATTAAATTATATCCAATAGTTTTAAAGTTATGCTCCAGACAAGGGAAATATATCAAAGGGCAATAACTCTGTAATTAGCAAGAATAGAGTTATGTTTCCTGTACACTGCACTTCCTGTCATTATATTCTACCATTGTATGAAGTTTGATGAAATTCCATCCAGTACTTTAAAAGTAATGCTCCGGACAAGGGAAATATATCAAAGGGCAATAACTCTGTAATTAGCAAGAATAGAGTTATGTTTCCTGTACACTGCACTTCCTGTCATTATATTCTACCATTGTATGAAGTTTGATGAAATTCCATCCAGTACTTTAAAAGTAATGCTCTGGACAAGGGAAATATATCAAAGGGCAATAACTCTGTAATTAGCAAGAATAGAGTTATGTT
Organism: Panopea generosa; assembly: GCA_029582155.1. Taxonomy (NCBI): domain Eukaryota; kingdom Metazoa; phylum Mollusca; class Bivalvia; order Adapedonta; family Hiatellidae; genus Panopea; species Panopea generosa. Next base: position 55,433,514 of record CM055898.1, read on the forward strand.
TCTTGTACACTGCACTTCCTCTCATTATATTCTACCATTGTATGATGTTTGATGAAATTCCAGTACTTTTCAAGTGATGCTCTGGACAAGAAAATTTCCAACGGACACACCGACCGACAGACCGACCACAGGGTGACTCCAATATACCCCCTCAAACTTCGTTTGTCGGGGGTATAAAGAGTTAAGTAGAAATGAAATAATAAACTTTGTGTCAGATGTAGCCCAGAACATTATAAAACATACTGATGGAAAGTGATTTAGGTAACTATTTACAAACCATTGTTTATTGTATAGGTGCAACAAAATATATAAGACAGGATAATACTTAGTTATTTTAGTAGGTTTGATGACTGGAAAGTCTTGTGTGAAGTTTCAACCCAATATATGAAATGGTTACTGAGCTTGGGACTTGATAGTACTTGCACGCAAAACTTTAAACAGATTTTCTAAGTCAAACAAGGGCAATAATTTGCATTATATTCATGCAAAAATGATCTAACTTAGTTATTGTAGTAGGGTTGATGACTTGGAAGGCTTGTGTAAAGATTCAATCAAATACATCTAGTGGTTGATGAGATATGGACTTGATGGTACTTGCACGCAAAACTTTAACCAATATTTCTAAGTCAAACATATTTATGCAAGTGTTATCTAACTCAGTAATTGTAGTATGTCTGATGACTGGAAAGTCTTGTGCAAAGTTTCAAGTAAATACATGCAATGGTTACTGAGATAGGGACATGCACGCAAAACTTTAACGAAGATGCGAAGCTAACACCGACGCCCGGGTGAGTAGAATAGTCGAGCTAAAAGCCTCATATTATACAGTTGCAAATGTCAAGCTTACAGTATACTCAACCCTATATTTCGTAGTTCAGTCTCCAAAATGTGTGTTTTTAAAAAAAGAATAGTTCTGTCTTTAAACTGAATTATATACTTTTAGGGTCAATCTTCAAGTTCAATTATCTATTTAAAAAGTCCATCTCCAAGTTAGATAATGTATTTCAAAGAAAGTCCAATTCAATATACTTAAAAAACTTCATTTTCCAAAATGACCTAGATGTATATATTTAAAGAAAAAAAAGTTCACTTTCTAAAGTTTACCTTGAATTTGACTGTTTTAGCACCGCCCCTAAGGCCCAAGTGGGGTCGGGACCATGTAATTCACAATTTTGATTCACTTTTAGATAACAAAGCTGCAAACAACATTTCGTAACAATTGAGCTTTTTTTTTTGAAAAGAAGACGAAAATGAGAACTGTTTACGGATGCACTAAATTTTTTAGGCCGATTGCTGGGGCCAATCCATGAGACCCAGGGATATATAATTCACAATTATTATAAAGGACTCATTATTGTCAATAATCATGCTCACCATTTGTTACCCAGTGCTTCCTATATTGAGAAGTTTATTTTAAAGTTTACCTTGAATTTGACTGTTTTGGCCCCATCCCCAAGGCCCCAGTGGGGTGGGGTCCATGCAATTCACAATTTTGATAAAGTTACCAAAAGCTGCATACAACATTTCATTATGATTGAGCTCACGGTTTTTGAGAACAAGTCGAAAATTTCAATTGTTTACGGACGCACAATGGACGATGCACGATGACAGACCAAAGGCTTGTCTCAGGTGTTGACGGACAAAGTCTCAGGTGACCTAAAAATGCTACATGGTTTTCATCAGAAATAATCATTACACAACTATAGACCAGATTTCAAGTATAAACAGTTTTGAGAAACAGAGATCAATGCAAAAAATGTAACCTGTAATGTTGATGCCACCACTGACACCAAAATGTCACCTATACCTCTTTTGTTCTTCGGAAAAATATCATTGTTCTTTTTGCATTAAAGCGTTACATAATTGTACTGTTAATACAGATATCTAAGAAACTTCCTTCAATTGCAGTTCATATTCTGAAAATTATGAGTTGTATTTTCAAATATAGATAGTAGCTATTCTGACATAATTGTTTTCATGATACTTACTAATAATTGTTGTGTTATCTAAGGTCACACAAGTATAATTATCATTTTTGAATTATCATTAGACTATGATGATAGTAAAGAAGAATCAATGGTTTGTAAATATATGAGTCATTTGAAATGTTCAATTGTTCTGGATGTTAAACATTAAACTATAACACATGTTTATTATGAGAACCAAATCATGACTTACTTGATAAACATGCTCCACCATTACTTGTCTCTGTGTTACTGTCATAATATTCTTCTTTACATTTACATTTACTTCCACTACATTCAGCATTGCCTGTAGCACATGCATCTGGCATTGGACAATCTGTTCCAAGTCCCACCTCTGGATATAATAAAACATAAAGAAAATAAGTCACACCAATGGACAATCTGCAAGTACCTTGTGTAACATAGATGATTATGTAGTGATTAGTGGATGACTATGTTAAATACATCTACATATATACGTACTGACAATTCATTTTCTACCATACCAGCATAATTAATAAGGCAGTTAAAGACAATGCAAGGCAATCACATTGAAATCACCTGAGGCACAAGCGATTATGTTCATCTTATGTAAATAAGGTTTAAGCCAAAAGTATTGAATGGTTTTATCTTACAAGTAAAATTGTGGTTTATTATTCAGGGATGGAACAAAGTTTATATCCATTCATCACAAAGACTGTGTCTGGGCGGGGATTGCAATTCATGACCCCTTTATTGACAGTCAGACATATCATCAATGGGGCTTGGGCCTAGCACATTTATATCAACAAGAGGCCAAAGAGGGCCTGAGGACGCTCTACTGACTCATAGTGGCCATAGCACTTTTTGAAATTCTACTATGCAATAGAAACATCAGCAATCTTGAATTTTAGATAGAAAAAATAAATCTTTTGTATAGTCTCCTATGCAATAGAAACATCCATGTGAAGTTTCAGTTTAATTGGCCTAGTGGTTTCAGAATAAATGAAAAAAAAGAGATTTTTCTGTTTTCCCACAGTATCCATATGTAAAATTCTAAGTCTCCTTACAGGGCCCCTATATACTTTAGTCCCTAAATTCTTATCTGCAATCAAACCCCTACACTTAGGGATAATTTTTATCAAATATGTACAAATCTGACATACCAGTTCTTAAGAAAACAATTTTACTAATTCCCAATTTGTACCCTTTTAGGGCCCCTCCTGACCCCTTAAGACATAGGAACCCAGTCATTTTTACAAATCTTAACCTCCTTCACCAAACAATGCTTCTGTGAAGATATAGGCAAAATCATTTCCATTTAAGAAAAAAAAAAAAAAAAAAAAATTATAATGACATGTGTCCCCTAATTGAACCCTCGGGGCGGGGTCATATTTAACCCTAGGGACACCATTTGAACAAATCTAACAAAACTATAGTTAGTCATCAATACTACATAAACATTTCGAAAATCTGTTGGGCCGTTCATGAGAAGAAGATTTTTTAAGTTTTGGACTATTTTTAGTATTGGCGGCCATCATGAATTTCAGACAGAAAATAAAAAATCTTCGGTATAATCTCCTTTGCAATAAAAACACCCATGTGAAGTTTCAGTTTAACTGGCCTAGTGGTTTCAGAAAAGATGAAAGAAAAAGAGAATTTTCTGTTTTCCCATTGTATCCCTATGTAAAATTCTAACAGATGAAAGAAAAAGAGAATTTTCTGTTTTCCTTTGGCCTTTTGGCCAGTAGAGCTAAAAACTGAAGTGTTTGAATTGTTGTTGTTTCAACACTAACAGAAGTCAATACGAATTTGCATCTCAATGTGTATTGTTTGAAAATGATCAAAACAGCTGTCAGATTTGAGAAAATATTGGTAAGAAACATCACAAACAGTTAATTACATTTGGTATTATCACAAAATGAAATAATAGAAGAAACAAAGTTACAACTTACTTCTAACACAGCTTCCGTTCTTATTACCAGATCCGTTATCATCATAATACTCTGATGTACACGAGCACGTCCCGCTGCTACATCGGGCATTTGATGTAGCACAAGCATCTGATTTTGGACAGGAATAGCCAAGGTTCACCTCTAATAATAAAATAAACATAAATAACGGCATTTTACAATTGAAAAGGAATAATGAATATTAATATATGACAGGATTGTCAATTGTTTATATTTAATTATATTCCACAAACATACTTACATACTATCAAAAAGAATGGAATCTCATTGAATGAGACTATATTTTACGAATGTGTATCATGGGATTTGGAGGCAAATTATGTAACCTTCTCACTGTGATATTACTTTGCCATGCTTAATAAAATTCCAACAGGATTACCATTTACAATAGTGGTATTCCTTCATTAGAAGTATGCCATCAGGTGAAATACATAACAAACTTTACATTGTGATTTTGTAATATAATCTGTCAATATTTTTCTATGTAAGTGTTAATATATAACCCTTTTTAATATCAAAGGATGATGTAGACTACAGTAGTTGTCAGTTACTGAAAATGATTCACCAGTTAATCCCAATTTTGTGCGTGAAACAAGTCACAAACGACTTCACCCATACACGTATAATGACCTGAATAATTTTCAATTACTGAAAACTTCATCAGAATAAACTATCAAAACATGTATTTAATATATATATGAATGGATAAATAACAATACACTTCTTGTAAGATTTGTTTCTTAAGGAAGTTACACTTTAACATACATAAATACACACTAAATCATTTAGCACACAACTCATCACATCAGTCTATAAAATGTTTATGATGCCAGCTGTGATGTCAGTTTATGATGTAATTGATGCGTAATCAACTTGTATCACTGTTGAAATCAGTTGCAGTTTTATTGTAAGTCACTTGTTACTAATGTGTTATTGTTTCTTATCAGTTTTTTTACCAAATTATTTGGTTTCAGTTGTTTACTTGGAAGTATCTGGCAACACTTGTCACTATTTAAAATAAAATAGTTGGGTCAAAGGTCATGCAGCATAATGTATGTGCAGATGCAGATCCTGGATTAGTCAGATAGTGGTAATTAATTTTGAGTATGTCAAAATATTTCATTATACAGCCATATTCCCAAAATCAACTCATATTTGGAAAATCCCTGTTGCCAGTGTCTGGAACACAAAATTTTGCAATACATTTTTAAGATTATTGAAAGACACAGTTTAATGTCTTAAGAAGAAAAGACTTGGTAGGTATTTCGTAGAGATTACTGAAATAGCTGCGAATTAATTTTGAGTACAAGACATTTCATAACAGTCAGATAATTCTTTACTCAAGATGTCTAATTAATTAGAAATGTCATAAATATTTATAACTAGCACATTACTAAGACAAATCTGATTTGGTTCTCTCCATGTAAATGATATATTATTTGACAAAGAATTGTGTACGTACTTGGTGTACAACTTCCATCTTTGTTGTAGTATGTTGATGTACATTTACACTGGTATAATGATGATTTGTATACACATTCAGCGTTACTGTCACTGCATGAGTCACTGGCCTTCACATTAGTTGTTAATGGATTTGGACATGAAACATCAAGGATCTTCTCTGTAACAAATATCATAATGAGCATAATTCCTACAAAGGCATCTGGAGATGAAACTGATGGGACCTCAAATGTTAGTTTTACTCATCAGTTGTTAACACATGCTTTCTGTATCTAGGAATACAGACATGTTCATATCTTTGAATTAAGAGAAATTAATTGGCATAAACAAATTGGATGATCCCAATAAGGGTAGTGATTAGGTAAGACAATTTAATGTTAATACACACCATATATTGTTGTTTGTGTTTTGTAGCATTATATACCGGAGCATTCAAATAATCTCTAGTTGTCGATTAAAAAATGTAAAATAATGACCTTGTATTAGATATATCTACATTATTTGTAATTTTATCTTCATCACTTTTAGGCAGTTTCTGGTTTATGTTGTCTCCTGCTGACCTGGAATATCATTATTTTATGCATATGTATACACTAAACTATTATATGTTGTATTGTGGGCTAGTGCTTTATATACTACGAATAAACACTATTCTATTTACACTATTATTCTCCAAATTACTTACTTGAAATACAAGTTCCATTACTCCAAGATCCGTTGTTGTCATAGTACTGGGAAAAACACTGACATGTGTACGAGTTACCAGACTGAGTACAGCGAGCATTATTGTCACCACAGGACTCTGTTACTGCTATTCCTGTTGATGGATTTGGACATCCAGACCCCAGGCCATTCTCTGTGTTATAAAACAGAATTTCAATAGGGTGTTATTGATGATGCATTCCTGGTTTAGATAAAAACTTTGTTACAATGTTCAACGTAGAAGCTATGCATGTGCATTTAGTGTTTATGTCTTTCTTGCAAGAGTATTGTTATATTTATAAAAATGAAACTTTAACCATTGAATATAATTAGCACCTCACTGTGGCGGTCATGTTTTTTTTAACAAATCACAACGGCTTGAACAAACCTAGTAAAGGGTCACCCAAGAAACATTTCTGAGAAATTGTTTTAAAATCGAAGATTTTTTAAGTTTTTACTAATTAAACTTGCCCCGGCCCCTGGTTGTCATGTTTTTTGACGAATCAAGATGGCTTGAATAAACTTGGTAGAGGGACACCCAAGGCACGTTTCTGTGAAGTTATATCAAAATTGGCCCAGTGGTTTCTGACAAGAAGATTTTTTAAGTTTTAACTATAGCTTATATAGTAAACTAACCCCACCCACTGGCCGCCATGTTTTTTGACGAATCACAACGGCTTGAACAAACTTGATGAAGGGTACTCCAAGGAACATTTCTGTGAAATTATTTTAAAATCGATCTGGTGGTTTCTGACAAGAAGATTTTTTAAGTTTTTACTATAGCTTATATAGTAAACTAACCCCACCCCCTGGCCACCATGTTTTTTGATGAATCACTACAGTTTGAACAAACTTGGTGAAGGGTACTCCAAGGGACATTTTCTGTGAAATTATTTTAAAATCGAGCAAGTAGTTTCTGACAAGAAAATTTTTTAAGTTTTTACTACCTAATTAAACTTGCCCCGCCCCCTGGTGGACATGTTTTTTTGACGAATCAAGATGACTTGAATAAATTTGTTAAAGGGTCACCCAAGGAACATTTCTGAGAAATTGTTTTAAAATCGATCTGGTGGTTTCTGACAAGAAGATTTTTTAAGTTTTAACTATAGCTTATATAGTAAACTAACCCCACCACCTGGCCGCCATGTTTTTTTTACGAATCACTACGGTTTGAACAAACTTGATGAAGGGTACTCCAAGGAACATTTCTTTGAAATTATTTTAAAATCGAGCCAGTAGTTTCTGACAAGACGATTTTTTAAGTTTATACTTATTAAACTTGCCCCGTCCCCTGGCAGCCATGTTTTTTGACGAATCAAAATGGCTTGAACAAACTTGGTAGAGGGTCACCCAAGGAACATTTCTGTGAAGTTATATCAAAATTGGCCCAGTGGTTTCTGACAAGAAGATTTTTTAAGTTTTTGCTATAGCTTATATAGTAAACTAACCCCACCTCCTGGCCGCCATGTTTTTTGACGAATCACTACGGTTTGAACAAACTTGGTGAAGGGTCCTCCAAAGAACATTTCTGTGCAATTATTTTAAAATCAAGCCAGTAGTTCCTGACAAGAAGATTTTTTAAATTTTTTACTAAAGATGGCTTGAACAAACTTGGTAGGGTCTTCCAAGGAACATTTCTGTGAAGTTATATCAAAATTCGCCCAGTGGTTTCAGAGGAGAAGTTGTTAGAAGCTAAAAGTTAACGACGGACACCAGGCGATCACAAAAGCTCACCTGTGAGCCTTTGGCTCAGGTAAAATAACAAGAGCTTTCAATAAGACAGCGCATTTGACTATATATGAACATTTGTCACAAAAGTGCAAATTTGATCAAGACGGATGACAAATCCAAATAAACAAGATTTATCTTACTAAATTGAGTAGGTCATAACTGCAAAGCCTCGTATGAAGTTTCAATCCAATAACTGCAGTGGCTGCTCAGTTATACAATTTCTAAGTCAAACAAAGGCCATTATTTGCAAATATATCTGGCAAAAGTTATCCCAATTGATTAATTTAGTTAGTTTCATGACTACAAAGCCATACATCAAGTTTCAATAAAATACATTAATGACTGGTTGGTGTGATATGGACTTGATGGTACTTGCTTGCAAAACTTTAACCAGAATTTCAGAGTCAAACATGGGCAATAATTTTGCATTATAGTTATCCAAGAGTTATCTAACTTAGTTATTGTAGTAAGCTTGATGACTGGGAAGTCTTGCTTAAAGTTTCCATCAACTACATTGAGTGGTTGGTCAGATATGGACTTAATGGTACTTGCATGCAAGACTTTAACCAGTATTTCTAAGTCAAACAAGGGCAATAATTTTGCATTAGATTCAAGCAAGATTTATCTAACTTAGTGTAGTAGGTTTGAAGACTGAGAAGTCATTGTGTGAAGTTTTAATGCAATACATGCAGTGGTAAATGAGATATAGCCTTGCATGTAAAACTTTAACCAAGGTGCGAAGCAGAGGCTCAGGTGAGTAGAAAAGCCCTCCTTGTAGTCCAGTTAAAATGACTGTTTCCGAAGTTTAATAAGCCTTTAAAGTAACAAAACATGGCACACAGAAGGGATGCATGTAATTTAGTTATTTTACTGTTTTAAACATAACTTGCTATGCTAAATTTGTCATAATTAGAATTTCAACATGAATGTTCAAATGAGGAAACTTTACAATAATTTCACTTTATCTATCTATTCATCTGTTAATGCCAAACTCTAAGGGACCTGGGCATGCGTTATCGTACCAACAAAGACTATTAGCATTTAAAAATATATTAAAAGAATATTTAAAGACACAGTGATGCTTTAAGGCTTAAAAAATAAAAACATACAATGAACTGATTGTGTGATGCGTTCAATTATCATAGGAAAACAATATTGAAGTCACTGTAAAGGCCAGAAGGTTCAATTTAATTACATGTTATAATATATATTAACATTCTATCTGGTTGAATGTACAAGAACCAACAATTTAATGATAGATTACACATAATCTTTGAAATGTGTTCTTACTTGTTATAGCACATGTTGGTGCAGCTTGCCATGCTCCAGAAGCTGTACATTGTATTGTCAGGGAAGATGATGAAAGACTGTACCATATGTCGCAAGTATATGACGCAGTGCTTCCGTAAGTTGTGCCTGTGCGTGAGATCCAAGCGGAATAAGCCGTAGCGGATGGTGGTTCTGAGCAGTCTGAGTAAAATAAAAGTAATATTATAATTTGAACCAACTTGACCAAAACTAGAATTTATGATAAAGTGAGTTCCATAAAGACAAACATGTGATACCTCATGGCGTGAGACAAAATCTCACAGTTTTTTTACCAATTCATGGTCTCACTGGTCATGATCAAAATCTCACGGTAAAACCATATTTCATAAGAAGTAGAGAAATTGACCGCTATTTTCCGAGTTTTACAGTAACCTCCACCTTTTCTTATTGGTTTTGGGGAACAAATCCGAGTAAACTGTATGACGCACACTTGATACTTTGCAAAACAAAACATGTGTCCACAACAATATGCTTCGAGGGAGAAGGTATTAATTGATTATGTAATTAAATGATTACAACTGGAAGATAATCTTTATAATTGAAGTGGGTTTATGACTTAAAAGAATCAATTTGTCTCAGCAGATCATATAGAAAACAAGTGGTTGGTAGAGGAGGATTTGCCGGTGAGTAAACAGATACTGAGATGGAAGAGATTTGTATTGTATTTTAATAATTGATTATTAACGCATTGAATTGATGTTTGGTGTTTGTAGGTCAGTCTTTGAAGTTTTGTTTTCGTATTTTTAAAGCAATATATACATTACATTTACTCAGATGATTTATTTATGTTCGACCAGGTTGTTGTTGGAAAGATTATTACACGTTTGTCATTCCATGATGTGTTCTTTGATCACTGGGGTGCCTGTGTCCAGAGACTAGACATAAGGTGCCTGTTTTGGAAGGTGTGTATATATATATATATATTATAGGTGAATACCCAAGACCAGGATGAAAAACATTCATATTGAAGTGGATGCTGCAAATGCTTAAACATGGAAAAAATGAAAATGAAAATAACATAAATTATTTCTATTTGATATTACAAATGATTATGAATAAAAATAATCAATATCAGACTCTGTCTGTAATATATCCTGTCACTTCCAAAAGCTTATGTGAAACCACAAGTTAAAACATTGCAGATAAAACCAAATATTTATTCTATGATAATTTATATTTTTCAGTTATGAAGCTGTGCCAATGATTCCAGACCAGTAATGTCTACCAACCTGGTTGAGGAAGAGACTTAAGAATACACCATTCCCCCAACAACAGAACTACCACTTTTGAATAGTGAATTTATTCAATCTTTTGAGAGACTATGGCATAGTCTAGTGGTAGACATCCTCCTCACATGCGGAAGGTCGTGGGTTCAATCCCCGGCTGGGTCATACCAAAGACTTTGATAATGGTACTAGAAGCTTCCTCGCTTGACGCTCAGCATTTAGAGGAAAGTTCTAGGTCTGGTTGGCCCGGTGTCAGTATAATGTGACTGGGTGGGGTAATATACCATGTGTCTGCGGCATAATACTCCAGTGTGACAGTGCTTAGAATACTGTCTCTAGTAGACACCGTCGCGATATGACTGAAAAATTGTTAAAAGCGATGCTAAACACCATACAACAACAACAATCTTTTGAGTGTCAAAATCAATAATCAGTCAAAAGTATCAAACTGAACAAGACTGTGTCTTTTTAAACTGCAGAGAGAGAGAGAGAGAGAGAGAGAGAGAGGAATTATAAAAAGAAGTCTTTCTTATACAGGACCTTGGTGTGTGTAATTAAACTCAAAGTATGGAATTGAAATGCAAAAGAAACAATATAGAAATAAGTAGAACAAGAGGCCCAAGAGGGCATGAGGATGCTTTACTGACTCATAAAGGCCATAGCACTTTTTGAAATTCTCTTATGCAATAGGAACATTAGGGTGGGGTCATTTTTAACCCTAAGGACACCATTTGAACAAATCTAACAAAACTATAGTTGGTCATCATTACTACATAAACATTTTGAAAATCTGCCATTCATAAGAAGAAGATTTTTTTAAGTTTTGGACTATTTTTAGTAATGGTGGCCATCTTGAATTTTAGATAGAAAAAAAAAATCTTCTGTATACTCTCCTATTCAAGATTTCTGATATGTTAAGTAAGAAGGCAATTCATTGGGATTTAGAAAAGAATGTGGTGTGTTTGATATTTCTTTTGTGTATCTGTATAAATAATCTCCTGCATACAATACACAGTCCATATTGATACTTTTCATACAGTACCTATCAAACAATATTAATATTGCATTTGCAAAGAATGCTGAACATGGTACACACTGTTTTCCCTGTGAAAATTGACTGAATATTCGATGACTCTGGTGAAAATTGCCATTTACAGGGAATTTTGTAAACTGGTAATGTTGTAGTCCAGGAATCCTTTCCATATCTCCACATAAAAGTTATCAACATGAACAACCTATATGAAAGCTTGACAAACAAACCTTCATATTCTGAACAAACCTTCATATTTTGACGATTCAGTTTGTGTTATATATATTATATTTTAACTTCAACTCCAGATTTTGATTTTCCATGAATCATCTTCAGTCTGGCAATCATATATTTTGTGTTACAACTCCAGTCAATTTTAATATCTCCAGTTCAATAGTAATGATTGATGGATAACGAAATGCATTCAGCACAAAATGTTCCTGATTGTCCGAGAATATACCACACATTATCCTGAACTCTTTGTCCAGAACAAAACAAACATGACCTACTCACAGATTTACGCGAATATCGACTTTAGTTGTGTTCGATTCTCATAAAACTTTCAATCAACAATATGAATTATCAATAAATTGCATTATAAACGGTTTTGCGTGACATAGATTTAATCAATCTAAAATATACAACAAAGACACAACAAACATAACGGTAGGATGACCTAATTAATGGTTAAATATGTTTGGATAAACTAAGAAGCAGCAAAAATTGAGTAGCAATACAACAGTATATGATAACGGTAAATATATATATGAAATAACGAATGTATATTTAAATCAATTACTTAGAGCTGTGGATCTGTACATCAACATCAAAACACTGCTTGCATAAGATGACAGATTGGCGTGTTTTTCTGTCAGCATCAAAAATAGACCGGAACCTAATTTCTTTTTTTTACTATCAAAATCAAAGAGGACATTCAATAGTGAATGAAATTATACTAACAATTACTTTTTACTCAAACTAGTTGCTATATCGAAAACATGTCAATATTTCACCCTGTCAATGAGTACACCTGATTACAGTAGAATGATGTTAGAGATTATAGCCGAAACAATTTTTTTATCAATGAAAATTGCCGTGTTTTATTTTTAGAGCACAGCGTGGTAAGTGTATTCTACTGCATTTAAATGGAAATTGTATCCTTCACGTATCGTATCTTTGAATATTTATACAGAAAAAAATCTGCAATAAATAAAAAAAAAATTTGAATCTTTTGTTGTATAATACGTCCTCTTCTACAGCAAATGCGTTTTGAAACTTGTGAACTACCTTATCGGTCAGATGAATATGGCGGTTTCTGCCATACGTTACCTTTATAACAGATTGCTAGGGCTACACGTCAGCTAAGGAAGTCAGAGCTTTGCTCGCCTTTCAAAAATTTATAATGACATGTTTCCTCTAATTGAACCCTTGGGGCGAGGTCATATTTAACCCTAAGGACACCATTTGAACAATCTAACAAAACTATAGTTGGTCATCATTAGTACATAAACATTTTGAAAATCTGTTTGGCCATTCATGAGAAAAAGATTTTTTAAGTTTTTGACTATTTTTAGTAATGGCGGCCATCTTGAATATCAAATCGAAAAAAAATAAATTTGTATAGTCTTCTATGCAATAGAAACATCCATGTGAAGTTTCAGTTTAATTGGCCAAATGGTTTCAGAGATAGTGCTGCTGACAGACGACAGACAACGCACCATCGCATAAGTACTTCTGGCCTTTGGCCAGTAGAGCTAAAAACCAACCTGGTCAAGGTATGCTTTTTTCTATAATTGCATATCTTGAACCAGTGAAGAATTTGAGCCCAGACACATGCTGCAGAATTTGATTTTTCACTCTGTTTTGGACATAAATGTTACAATGGAGCCCTATGGGAAATGTAATAGTGGTGTGAGACGTAAACCTAGCTTGGATACTTTTTTAGTAATATCTGGACAGACTAATGGAAGCCAGATGGGAGGAAGGTAAACCCAGTAAAACTGGAAGGGGACTAACAAGCTTCACTGATTTAGTTGGATTAATGTAAACTTGATTAAACAAGCACTTTTTTTTGTAACTGATTAAAGTGAACCCACACTTGAACCCAAATTAAAAATACTGCAAAATTGTGTTTTTTTTCCAAAATCATTTAAGTCAACCTTCCATGGATCATATTGAAACTCTCTGCTCCCTCACAAGTCGATTTTATGTTGACGAATAACTACATTTATTACTTTTAAAATTGTTGGATTGTACAGTCAACAATGCTGATTTTTAGTTTTATCTGCTTTTATATAAAAATCGCTCTCATCTGAAATTCATTTATCAAAACCAACAGCTAAAGGTCTTTAAACAAGAGGGCCATGGGCCTTAATGGTCACCTGATTATCCTTGAAGACATTATTAAAAGCTATAAAAATCTATAAAATTCAGGAAGCAGCAAAATTCCAAACATGGATTCTGAATGCCATATCATCTTGCATCAGCAAATCCCGACATTTTCTCTTATAAAGATTTTGGAAAGTAGTACCCATCCCAAGGTTCAAACCGTGAGACCCAGGGAAATAAAATTGACAAATTTTGTGACGGAATCATAGGCCTCATTGATTATGCCTACAATTTGTTTTTCAGTGCTTCCTATAATAAGAATATTTTTAAAGTTTACTTTAAATTTTACTGTTTTGACCAAGGCCCAAGGTTTCACTCAAGAGGTGGCGGGCACTCAATAAAACATAAGCATTAACTAACTGTCACGTTAGCAACAACAAAACACACCCAAAACCATTCAAATGCGTCTATTCAGTCATTAGAAATAATGTTTTTTTGTCATTTTCACTCGTATAGATTTAGCAAAGTAGGTCCCATCCCCAGGGCCAAACTGTGAAACCCAGGGCCATGAAACACAATTTTAATAAAGGACCAATAAATGTCAATAATCATGCACACCAATTGTTTCCCAGTGCTTTTTATAATAACATGAACAATTTTAAAGTTTACCTTGAATTTGACTGTTTAGGCCCAACCCCTAAGGCCCCCATGGTACGGGGACCATGAAATTCACATAAGTATTAACCATCATGTCAGTACCAATGGATCACACCAAAAAACATTCCCATATGTCTATTCAGTCATAAGAAATAATGATTTTTGTCATTTTCTCTTATATAGATTTAGTAAAGTAGGCCCCCAACCCCAGGGCCAAACCATGAGACCAAGGGGCATGAAATTTACAAATTTTATAAAGGACCCATAGGCATCAATAACCATGCTCACAATTTGTTTCTGAGTGCTTCCTATAAAAAGAAGATTTTAAAACTTTACCTTTAATATCTTTAGGCCCCTATCAAAGGGCCAAACCTTGAGACCCAGGGACATGCAATTTACAATTTTTGTATAGAACCCATATGCATCTATAATCATACTCACCATTTGTTTCCCAGTACTTCCTATAGAGAGATGAAGATTTTTACAGTGAATTTGACTGTTTTGGCCCCACCCAAAAGGCCCAGTGGGGTGGGGGGGGGGGGGGGGGGGGTGGACCATGCAATTCACAATTTTAATTCACCCTTACATACCAAAGCTGCATACAACATTTCACTACTATCAAACTTTTTTTAAGAAGAAGTTGAAAATATGAATTGTTTATGGATGCATAACACATGACAACTGACAAAAAGTGATGCAATAGGTCAAGTTGAGATAAAGTCTCAGATGACCTAATATACAAGAGGCCTATTAGGGCCTGAGGATGCTCTACTGGCTTATAGTGACTGTGGTCATAGCATTTTTTGAAATTTCGCAATATTAACCTAGCTCTTTGAGGGTCATCTTAACCTCTTATGGATACCGGTAAATATCCCCACCACACCCATACTGAACAAAAAATTAATTGCTATGAAAAGGAAATACTTTAAATTCTCACACCATATATTCATCTGTAAAAAAAATATAATCCCTGTACAGGACCCTTATATATCCCAGTCTCTTGTTTTGTCAAAACTTTTGTCAAAACTTCAATCACCCACTCATATGGATTTGTTATGAGCAGAAATGCTTTATACACATGGATGCGAAAAAGAAAAATTTCAGTTTCCCTATAATACTCTTATGTATAAAAGTCACCTTGCAGAGTCCCTATATATCTCAGCCCATTGATTTTTACAGAATTTTCAATCGGTTGTTCATTTAAGGATAATTTATATCATTTACCGGTATGAACAAGTTTGGTTATTGAGAGGAAGATTTATGAAAATTCCCAATTCTAACCATATTGTCCTCCTTGGCCCCTTATAGAAATTCAATCCTCTTTATTGAACGAAATCAAATTGACTGTTACAAAACAATGCTTTAGATCTGAAACTGAGCAACATATTTACATAAATTGAGAATTTTCCATTTTCATATAGTATTCCTATGTAAAACTCTAAGTCCCCTTACAGGGCCTCATACATCCCAGTGTCCCTTGATTTGTATAAACTTAGAACAATTAATCATGGGGATTATGAACAAATTTGACTGACTAGTTGTTGAGAACAAGACTTTTGAAAATGTTCAATTTTAATCTTTTTGTGACCCCACCTGGCCCCTTTTGGTGAGTCAATCCTTCTATTGAACAAAATCTTATATGTCATGACTAGAAGATGTTTCAAAACTCAAACCCCTTGAATGGTACAAACTTTAAACCCATAAGTATTGGACTAAACTATATCAAATATGACAAAATTTCACTAACCACTTGTTGAAAAGAAGATTTTTTTTTTCTATTTTAACCTTTTTTTAACCCACCCTATTCCTTATGGTATGTCAATTCTCCTAAATGAACCAAGTCTTATTTTTCTACAACTAGATGATGCTTCTGAACTCAAATAGAATAATAATTTTGTCCGATGGATGAAAAAATGTTTTTCTCACAGAATCCCTATGAAAAATTCTAATTCCCTTTACATGGCCCCTATAAATAAACGCCTCTTAATTCTTATCTTCATTCAATGTGTCACTAATGCAAAGATATATGAGGGGTTATCTAAAATTAATGAGACTGATTCTAGTACGGGAAAGGGTATTTGGAATATGAAACTGAAACAAAGACAATATGTAGTCCAATCTTTATTTAGCAACTTCACCAAAGATTAACTATTTTGTATTGAAATTTGATAAACCCGTACAATTCTACACCAGGTATATAAAGCTGAAGCGGGGCAGTCCAATACTAACACGATGTTGAGCGACGTCAATGTAATGAATCTACGGTAAACATGTCAACATTTCTATAAAATCTCTCCATCACAGGAAACACGTTTCTCCAGTTGTCTGTCGATCCATTGTCTATATTATGACTTTATACCACTATGAATCTAGCCCAGATACAACATTTTGTGCTGCATATGAAAGTTCTTTTAATGAGTCAAATCGGTCACCTTTCAATGTTTTTCGCGTTGGTATGGCATGCTGTATTCCTGTGAAAATGATGATCATCTATTTTCCTGCAGACATGAACCTTTTTAGGTGGAAGAGATGGCGGAGTCCACCACTGTTTTTATTGTTCCTCCATTTCTGGGTTGTATAAAAGCAACCAAATTTCATCTGTAGTGATGATTCTCTGCAGAAAAATGTCGCAATCTTTACGATACCGCTCAAAATGTCCTGGAGGCATTTACAATGTTGACCTTCTTGTCATTTGATAATATTCGCGGTATCCACTGAGCACCACCTTTGTTCATATTTAAATGTGTTTCTAAGCTTTTTTAAACAGTTCCATAACTGTGTCCAGCTACATCACAAATGTCTAACAGTCTCATGGCAGTTAGCATATATTTATCGAACTCAATCGACGTAACATCAATTATTGTCTTTCTTCCTCATCCATGTTAATCTTCTACCCCTAGCCATCCGCCCTTAAAGCATCGATGCCATCTAAAAACCAATGCCCGTAGCACAAATAATTTCATAGATGTTTTCTACATCATTTCATACATTGATGAAGGTGTGTTTCCCAGCTCAGTTAAAATTTAACTACTGCTCGATTTTCTATCGAATCTTTCGACGTCATTTCTTGTTATTATTTAGTTCAGTAATGGTTACTTGTTTGTCGATTGTGTACTAACATTAATGGATATGACATCAAAATTTTAAAAACATACGCTTATGACATCATACAAGGTGCAGATGAAGTTGCGCTACATTTGAGTATAATGAATTTTAACGTTCTCTTCACAGAAGATATTGTTTTCTATTCCTCATGCCCCGCTCTTCAGTTCATGGGTTATTATAGCAATGTATCAAATGAGCTTATGTGATTTTAAACTTATTTTTATTTACATATCGTGTAGATAATTACTTCTGCTTTATGTACATACAGTATCTTGGTACAAAAACAAGAGATGAATATTTTAAGAACAAAAATCTCATCAAGATCACCCCTAATACTGACATTCATTTCCTGCAAATTGGGAATGTAATTGACTTGTTTATTTAACTCATGGGACTAATGAAAAGTTAATTAGTGGATAATAACATAAAATGTCAGAACTATTAATCACTTAACTAAGCATATCTCTCATGCAGGGCTTGGAACTAACATTTGAATCTGCAAATCGGTTCAGTTGTTTTTACTGTCGTAATTCACTTATTTCTTTAAACATAATCACCAAACCGTATGTATAATGCCCATGCGTGCAGGTATATTTAATTTTGTTATAAATTTATTTATTTTACCTTGATTGAGAAACAAGTTATTCAACTTCCTGGTCGAAAAGATATCTTAAGTACTTGATTCAATATATATGATTATGAGTACATTATTTGTGGTCACTTGAAATAGGATCTTGTCAAAAGGTATGTATTTACCTTTTAAATATCTTCCATTAGATGCGAATCTTGTTCAATGAATTTAATAATAGTACTTTAAAGTAGCAAACGCACTGATAAAATTGCATGGTGTGTAAGGGTATAGCATCTGACCCAGGATCGGAGGATCAATTCTTTTTGACCAGGAAGTTGAAATAACTTGTTTCTCAATCAAGGTAAAATAAATAAATTTATCTCTATATAAGTCTTTGATTGAATGAAACAAAACATTTGCGTTTCTGTAATGCAGTGGGATGTAACCATGCATCGGCAAATATCAAAGGAATAAATTGCATCGGTGAAATTAATAGAATTATTTAGTTCTTTGATGAAATGTACATAAAAGAACTTGAAAGTGGCATGTTGACATGGTTTGTTCTTAAAGTTGTCAGATTGCGTAGTTAGTTAATTTGGAGGAAACTATATAATTATGAAATCAGTGACTTTCACTCATCAAATAAATGGATTATGGTTAAACTAAAGATGTATTAAGGATTTTTTATGAAATTTTTATTTTTATTACAAATGCAATATATTTAGTTTACATTGACATTTACAAACAGCTAACGGTATATCAAAGAAATTACAGATGCAAACACATTTCAGTCTGGAGAATAGAACTTGGTTGAACGTGCAATATACTTTGATCACACAGACCACTGATCACATATCAAAATATAGATTATTCCATTAAACTTCCCTACTATCGGTAATGGTCTATATGAAATAAGCATCCTTTGGCCTATCGGGTGACACAATATTCAGACAAACAATCATATTATGAATCCTTGACTAAGTCCCATGGATTTATTGGTCATGGGATCAAATTTAGCTTTTTTCCCCACTTGCAATTTTTAGAATGTGCCAATTTTTTCTACTTGCTATACATTTGAATTTGTACTTGCAATTTCATATTTATAGAGGATGGTGATAAAATGACCCTTTAAGAAGAATAATGGTAAGAAAAGTTGAAATTATTAGTACACTATTTCATAGATATATGTAGTTAGAATGCATGTAGTTTTATTTCTCTATTTAAAAAAAAATCATATAAATAATAGATGAAATGCCACATTCAAAGGCTACATGTTTATACTATGTACTTATGTTTGTAATGTTCAATGATATAATCACCTCTGCTTAATCCTTACTTAGAGACTTAATTAATGTCTCTTGAACTTAAATTGAAGTTCAGCTTTGCCTTTTTCCTATTTGTTTCCGTGTTGTTATATTTTGTAACAGCTTATGTATGTGATAATGTGTTTCCCAAGTTTAAAAAAAATCAATATTTTTTCATTATGAGCGAACTGAGGTAAGTACGAACTGTGCCAGGGACGTAATTTACGGAAATGTCACTTTCAGTTGAATCATTTATCAATGATGAAAAAGTGCATAATTCTTGAAATAAAACACTAAAATACAAAAGAAAGTTATTTAATATGGATGTCACCCAGTGTTACTAATTCATTTTTTTTTATAGTTCCAGCATTTTATTGTTCAAGGGAGACAACATTGTCTTAACCTATAATTATCTAAGTCAAAGGCTTTAATTTGCAAAAAAATCTGGCAAGAGTTATCCCACTTGATTAATTTAGATGGTTTTGTGATTGTAGAGTTGATGACTGGGAAGACTTGTGTAAAGTTTCAATCAAATATGTTAAGTGGTTGGTGAGATATGGACTTGATGGTACTTGCACGCAAAACTTTAACCAGATTTTCTAAGTCAAACAAGGGCAATAATTTGCATTATATTCATGCAAAAATGATCTAACTTAGTTATTGAAGTAGGGTTGATGACTTGGAAGGCTTGTGTAAAGATTCAATCAAATACATCTAGTGGTTGGTGAGATATGGACTTGATGGTACTTGCACGCAAAACTTTAACCAATATTTCTAAGTCAAACAAGAGCAATAATTTGCATTATATTCATGCAAGAGTTATCCAACTTAGTTATTGTAGTAGGTTGTTGACTGGGAAGGCTTGTGTAAAGTTTCAATTAAATACATAGAGTGGTTGGTGAGATATGACTTGATAGTACTTAAACACAAAACTTTAACCAGAATTTGTGGTAGTGTTGATGACTGGGAAGGCTTGTGTAAAGATTCAATCAAATACATCGAGTGGTTGGTGAGATATGGACTTGATGGTACTAGCACACAAAACCTTAAACAGAATTTCTAATTCAAGCAAGGGCAATAATTTGCATTATATTTGCACTTAATTGAGTGCATGCAAACAGAGCACAAAATGTGAATGGAGTGCAAACTTAGTGTAAACGGAGTGCAACTATGGGGTACTTGCATGTACTAACTGTAGACATTCAAAAACCTTTCTTGTCTGTCGAAAAAGGAAGTAGATAAAATATATCTTATTTACTTTGGTAATTCTCACCAGAGATGTACATATAAGTGGTGCACTGTAAACTGCATTTTTGTTTCCTCAGAAACGTGTCTTTCCTTTAAAAACAATATCTTAATCTGTTTAAAACCAGTACTTACTCTTTATTTTGCATGTTGGTGTAGACTCCCAGATTTTAATACCTGTACATTTAATAGTCAGGGAAGAAGATGTTTCATATCCTGTATCACATTCATATGTGGCCGTATCTTCATAGTTGTTGCCTGTCTTAGACTTGAATGCCGAACCAGTACCAGTCAGTGGTGGGTTGGGACAGCCTGTATATAGATATTGTACACATTCAATGATTTTTCTTGTTTGTATATAAAGGTAGTAGATCGAATACACTCGGGTCTCGTAATAACACGGTCTGGTATAAAGCGAAACTTGTTAAAACGCGATTTTTCTATGGCTCCCAAATTTAAAATTGATATTTTCAACAGATTCATTAAAAACTCGCAGTATAATAATTGATAAATTGATAAAAAATTTCAACTTAATCGCTTAGTCAGTAAGTGTTCGCGGGCTTGTTATGTTTTATCAAACTGTGACCATGTATTTGTGCATCAATTACACATTGATAATTCAGACTGAAATGATAGTAAGTTCTTATTGTTATAAACAACATAGCTTTTAATTGATTTATGTCAACAAACAATGGTCTGTCATATTTATCACACCTTATCATGATTGTGTTTGTTTACAGTACTTTGACTGGAAACAGTATTGCCAAATAATAGAGTGCAGTGCACCTTGGGATATCTTTAACGCGGTTCCGCGTATATTGCGGTTTCATTCCGTGAATCCCGGCTACCGTGTTGAAATGGGACGGCCCTAGTGTACGAGGGGTTATCCGGAAGTTCGTGGACAAATTTAATAAAATCTATATTTATGCAAGTGCATAGCTATATTTTTCACAACTTAAGTATTGGTGTATCTGTCATCGATGTACGGTGTTTTAGTATATTTCTTATGTCAGTAATAATGTTATGGTATCCATAGCAACATACATACATGATAAGTGCCGCAGCTCAAAATGTTGAACAATTCGACACACAATTATGTGAATAAAAACAATCATTTTCCCATAACACTCGCGGTAAATCATATATTATTGAGGACAGGGCATCAGTGTCTGCATGACAATGTCATTCCAGCATTGCACGCAGGTGTTAGGAGTTTAAATCAACTTCTATTGAAAATGTAGATGCATTCATATGCAAATAGTGCATCTGATGAAAAGGTGAAACAACGAGCAGTAATACAGTTGAAGTCAATATTAGCAAAACACTGACTCAGATGATAGATATGTATAGTAAAGCTCCGAGAAAGTTATTTGTAGTGCATTTTGTAGTCTACAGATGACACAAACCGTACAGTGAGGAACGAGAAACAATAATGGATGATAACATATGTGGTCGCCCTGTGTCAAAATCGCGTCAATGTCACATTAATGTGGTAAAAACTGCCTTAATAAGGATTGCCGTAATACAATTCATGAACTATGCTGCGAACTAAGTATAGGTTACAATACAGTGCACACGATAATTAAGAAAAAATAGCATGTATTTAAGTGCTCGCTGGGTTCCCTGGTTGCTAAACGAGTATAAATGGAACACAGTAAGAGTAGGAAAATTACTTGTAAAATAAATTGACGTCACAACGACGTAACGTAAATCTTGCCTGCGGCAGATAGGCATACATGACATATTTGAAATACATGTTACTGTTTTATTTGAATATATATTTTCTTCATACTTTGCATACAGTGTGCCGTTAGATTAAATATAATACATGTAAAACTCCAAATAAATCAGACATGTCATGTTCATATTATGAGATTTGTCCATGAACTTCTGGATAACCCCTCGTATATCTTATTTACTTTGGTAATTCACACCAGAGATGTACATGTAAGTGGTGCACTGTAAACTGCATTTTTCTTTTCTTTAGAAACTTGTCTTTCCTTTCAAAACAATATCTTAATCTGTTTAAAACCAGTACTTACTCTTTATAGTGCATGGTGGTGTAGACTCCCAGACTTTAGTACCTGTACATTTAATAGTCAGGGAAGAAGATGTTTCATATCCTGTATCACATTCATATGTGGCCATATCTTCATAGTTGTTGCCTGTCTTAGACTTGAAAGCCGAACCAATACCAGTCAGTGGTGGGTTGGGACAGCCTGTATATAGATATTGTACACATTCAACGATTTTTTTGTTTGTATATTAGGTAGTAGATCTAATACACTCGGGTCTCGTAATAACATGGTCCAATATAAAGCGAAACTTGTTATAACGCGTTTTTCTATGGCTCCCAAATTTAAAATTGATATTTTCAACAGATTCATTAAAAACTCGCAGTATAATTATTGATAAATTGATAAAAAATTTCAACAAAATCGCTTAATCAGTAAGTGTTCGCGAGCTTGTTATGTTTTTCCAAACTGTGACCATGTATTTGTGCATCAATTACACATTGATAATTCAGACTGAAATGATAACAAGTTCTTATTGTTATAAACAACATAGCTTTTAATTGATTTATGCTAACAAACAATGGTCTGTCATATTTATCACACCTTATCATGTGTTTGTTTACAGTACTTTGACCAGAAAAGTATTGCCAAATAATAGAGTGCAGTGCACCTTGGGATATCTTTACGTTGTTCTGAGTATATTGCGGTTTCATTCCGTGGATCCCGGCTACAGTGTTAAAACGGGACAGGCCCTAGTGTATATCTTATTTACTTTGGTAATTCTCACCAGAGATGTACATATAAGTGGTGCACTGTAAACTGCATTTTTCTTTCCTCAGAAACTTGTCTTTCCTTTCAAAACAATATCTTAATCTGTTTAAAACCAGTACTTACTCTTTATGGTGCATGTTGGTGTAGACTCCCAGACTTTAGTACCTGTACATTTAATAGTCAGGGAAGAAGATGTTTCATATCCTTTATCACATTCATATGTGGCCGTATCTTCATAGTTGTTGCCTGTCTTAGACTTGAAAGCCGAACCAGTACCAGTCAGTGGTGGGTTGGGACAGCCTGTATATAGATATTGTACACATTCAATGATTTTCTTGTTTGTATATAAAGGTAGTAGATCGAATACACTCGGGTCTAGTAATAACACAGTCTGGTATAAAGCGAAACTTGTTAAAACACGATTTTTCTATGGCTCCCAAATTTAAAATTGATATTTTCAACAGATTCATTAAAAACTCGCAGTATAATAATTGATAAATTGATAAAAAAATTCAACTAAATCAATTAGTCATTAAGTGTTCATGAGCTTGTTATGTTTTTACAAACTGTGACCATGTATTTGTGCATCAATTACACATTGATAATTCAGACTGAAATGATAACAAGTTCTTATTGTTATAAACAACATAGCTTTTAATTGATTTATGCTAACAAACAATGGTCTGTCATATTTATCACACCTTATCATGTGTTTGTTTACAGTACTTTGACCAGAAACAGTATTGCCAAATAATAGAGTGCAGTGCACCTTGGGATATCTTTACGTTGTTCTGAGTATATTGCGGTTTCATTCCGTGGATCCCGGCTACAGTGTTAAAACGGGACAGGCCCTAGTGTATATCTTATTTACTTTGGTAATTCTCACCAGAGATGTACATATAAGTGGTGCACTGTAAACTGCATTTTTCTTTCCTCAGAAACTTGTCTTTCCTTTCAAAACAATATCTTAATCTGTTTAAAACCAGTACTTACTCTTTATGGTGCATGTTGGTGTAGACTCCCAGACTTTAGTACCTGTACATTTAATAGTCAGGGAAGAAGATGTTTCATATCCTTTATCACATTCATATGTGGCCGTATCTTCATAGTTGTTGCCTGTCTTAGACTTGAAAGCCGAACCAGTACCAGTCAGTGGTGGGTTGGGACAGCCTGTATATAGATATTGTACACATTCAACGATTTTCTTGTTTGTATAAAAAGGTATTAGATCAAATATATTTCCCATTTCTGCCCAAAGAAGATACAAGTTTTCCCATGGAGGAATAGAAGAATCCATAATAAGTATTCATGTGGGATAGAAAAATGTCAAATTTTGGTCAGGTCATATGAGAAAGATGTCATGTGATATGAAAGATAGAGATTTCCTCCATGGGTAAAACAGGTATATTTTATAAGCAGATTATAAGAGTCCATCATGAGCATTCATTTGGGATAGAAAAATTTCATCCGAGGGGTCAGAATTTCTTGCAGAGATGTGTCTATGCCAGAGGGTGAGATTTTTCTTTCCCATATGGATAAATTCATTGTGGATGTTATCAAAGCCTTACGTCCCTACATAAAATTGTGACCCCTGAGGAGAGATTTTTCTATCCAACATATACTCAACAGAACAGCTAAACTTCAACTTTTATACATGTATTTGGAATATCTCAAAATATTGAGTAGCATTATTAAAATTTGTATACGACAATTACTGTCAAATTTGATAATATATACTTGGTCATTGTTATCCTAAATATTCTTTCTAATTCAAGTCCGAATTTCAAGAAAATTGCTTTGAAACTTTTTTAGAAAATACGTACAATGGCAGGTGGTGGGTTAAATACATAAACTGTTAGGTGGCGGGTTAGCTGTTCTGTTCAGTATAAACTCATAATGGATTTTTTCTCCCACTCAACATTTTAAAGTACATACATACTAAAAGTATCAGGGTTCGGCTTCATAAAATTCTGTTCCTAATGGGATTCAACAGTTTTATGGTAGGTATATTTTAAAATGCTTTAATGCACTTCAATGAACATTTTTTAAATGCTAATTCTACCCTTTATTTTGTGCAAATGCTTTTCAAATGAGTGAGATATTTAAGTTTAAACTACATATATTATATTATACACTGACCACTTGTAAAATGGACGAAAACGCTGAGATTCAAGGCTATATAAAATGCCGCTCTAGGCTGGGTATAGATCAAACGCAGATATTAAATGAATTGTGTGATATATACGGGACAAAATGCATTATTTAGGTGGGTTAAAGCTTTTAAAGCTTGTATATCGTCTGTCAAAGATGATGCCTGTCAGGGTGAACCTCAAACAATGACCTACTGTCAGTGAAGGATATTGCCAGTGGTACAGATATATCAGAAGGCTCCTTTCATTCAATTCTGACAAAGCAGTTCCAAATTTTTCATTATCCAGGAAAACACGAAAATGACAGAGATACACAGAGACATAGACAGAAAACCCTGGAATATTATTAAAAAAACCAGACTTTTTTTCTAAAAGGCTGGGAAAAGATTCCATGGATTTTTTAGATAGCAAAAAATTGGAATATTGTGGACAAAATAACCAGGAAACCCAGGAAAATGCTGGGAACACCTGGAAAATATTTTGGTAAATATTTTTTTGATTATAAACAGATTTTTATGGTAAAATTCTACAGAATAAAACTGTTAACCTTTTCAAAAATTTAATTGTTTAAAGTTGTAAAAGTAAAAATTTAATGCATATGTTTGATAAATCTTAATTTCTTAAAAGGCTGAACAATAATGATTATGGTCATGCACAAAATTTATCTTAAAATGTACAAAGATACCCTTGGTAACACATTTTGAGATCTTAACCACACTTAGTCAATTTGCAAGTTCATATATACGATGGTCATACAATATAATATAATGCAATGTATCACGTAAATCATTTATTATGGAAATAAATGTAAATTCCATATTATAATCCCTCAAAGTAATGTCCACTGTGGTCAATGACCAATGTCCATCACTTCGGCAGATCTTTCATTCCCGTTACTAGGCAACTGCGCTCATATACCCTCACCTGCTCGACCGCTGCATTTTCAATATCCTCTAAGTCGGCGAATCAAATTTCCCTGATATTTTCTTAAAGTCTTGGGAATAAGTCATAATCACAGGGACTAATGTCAGGAGAATGTGGAGGATGGTCAGCTTTTCCCATTCATATTCCGCAAAAAGTGACGTCACACCTTGTGAATTGTGTGGTGTCGCTTTGTTGTAAAGTATGATAGGACTGGTTCGCAATAGTTCAGGGAGCGTTTTATATATGGTTGGTCATAGGCATTTTTTATTGTACTTCTTGTAGTATGTGCTGTTGCCCATTTGACAGATTGGAACCATGTGACTTGTCAAATATCATATGCGAATATCATCAGTTGCTTTATTTTTCCTGGCATCCGATGGAACTCTGACAGTCTCAGTGAGTTCGAGGTGTGCCACTCAGCCAATTGTCGCTTCATCTCTAATCCATGTCTTGTCTATGGCAACAATTTTTGACAGAAAGTCCCAACCTTCTGCATTGAAGCGTGAAAGTAGGTTGGTCATGACTGTCAAGCGACGTTCAATAAAATCCGACGTTAGATCGTGCCGAAACTTTACACAAAACAGTTCCGTATATTTGAATGAACAGATCCCACACTAATGTCCTGTGTTATTTCTTCATATGTCAATCTTCTGTCTTTCTGTCTGAACGTAAAAGGTTCCATCTTCTTTTTGGTATTGAAAGTATCAGTTGTGGTCACATTTTGTCCACTGGTTGTTTTCAATTGTGTACCTAGCATTCTTAAATTCATTAACCCATCTTAAAAGTTACTTGAGAATATGAAAGAGAACATTCATCGAGAGCTTCTTGTGATGCATTAAATATTTCTCTCATATTCTTATTACGTCGAGACTCAATTTTTATGTAGCTGGCTGTTCAACTGACGTTCAACTGACGTGATCGTGTCCATGATGCTTTTAGTGATGTCATTTGATGTTGCACACTGATGACGTCATTCAAGATAATGTGCTCAGAGTTTGCAGAATAATTAGCAAGTAGTTGATTCATTAGCATGTCAAGTTTCATCACAATACTATACGTAGTTTTAGAGATATTTAATAGGTTGCTAGGTTGCGTTATATATTGAATGACCTTCATATATTAAATAATAAATTGCAAGTAAAAACAATAAATGTGTCCAATTAGTACATGGATGTCCCCACTGAGGTCAAAAGGTACATAATATGTATATGAAATATTTTTTAAAAAAGGGTCATAACCCCTTAAATAATAATCTTGGTGAAAAATCCTAATGATAATATTATGCACTTGTTCAAATGATTGATGTATAGCAAGTTTGATTAGAATCGGATGGAAACTCTAGGAGGAGTTGATCAGACCACAATTAAGGTACATCTTTATATGAAATATTTTTAAGTCAGAAAAATTGGATGTAACTCCTTAAATAATAATCTTGGTGAAAAATCCTGATGATATGCACTTGTTCAGATGATGGTCATGATGTGTAGCAAGTTTCAATTAGCATTGGATTAAAAATCTAAGAGGAGTTGAGGCCACAAGATATTCGACTTGGAGAATAAAAAAAATGTATAGATCTATATATATTTTTTAGACAGAAATTTACTGAGGAAACTTTTTCTTTCTTTTTTTTGTTAACTGTCAGGCTATATACACAAAATTTCATCAAAATATGTCAAAGGAAACGATAGTGTGTGAATTTGATCTAGATCTACCAGACAAAAAGTTACTTTCTATGTTTAATGCCATTTTCAACACATTTCAGGTTATATATGGCATATCCAGTTGTACTGGTGGAGAAAGACCTCAGATTGAGTCAGACTGAGTAGAACCACCGTCCTTCTGCAAGTTACTGGAAACTTTCTCACATAAAGTTTTTGGAGCGAGCGGGACTCGAACCTACGACTTTAGCGACACCTTAGACCACTCAGCCACAGAGGATCCTACAAAATGTTATAGCACCAAAATTATAAATAACAACATTATATATATGTCGCTACTGCAAGTTTGACTATATTTAACAAGTAATTTTTTATTAAAATAAATATTTTCATAACAACATTAAATTTTCATGTATATTTCACACACGCTCGCAGAAATGAAAAAACGGCGTAATCATAACACTGTTTAAAGGCGGGAACAAAAAGAACAACAGCGGAAGGACAGCCCGCTCAACTTTTTTGATGCTGTTCTAAAACATTATAGCTATTTCAGGAAATAGGTACCAAATGGAAGACAATTAATATAAAACTCAGGGGTGGTAAAATTAAGCTGTAATAATTATATGATGCTTGTCTGTTAAAATTAAATAGCAAAATAATTCAACAACAATATTTATTTTCATTATCAACAGTTTTTTTTGTTGAAAACAACAAAGTGAACGGATAGCTCATATTGCCTTAATATTATCTAATAAAACATTTAGTTTGTTTGTCTTTCATACTTTAAAATTGCTTTGTAAATTCATTAACCATTGCTGATAAAATCAAAGCACTACAGTGCAGATGGGGGCGGAGCATATAATATGTAAAATGTCGCTATTGTTTTAGGCAAACAGGTCAGTACATTGAAGTAGAATAATCCTGATTACCTTTGATTCTTATACAGGGTACAAAATCTATGTAATCTATGCTTAACATTGACCCTTTTCTCGAGAATGTAACTGAATGGTTTGCCTTTGAAAGTGTATTTTCTGCTATAGTAGGAATATCAACTCTTAAATTTGGCAAATGTCCAACTTCAAGATATTAGTTCAACTCAATGATATGAGATTTGTATCTTGTATATTTTCAGAAATGACAAGCTTTCTATCATATAAAAAATATCAAAGTGCTCTGAATCTTAGATTATCTAGCACGATGAATTCCACTTTGAGTATATTCATTTACTATTTTATTTATTGATTTCTCTATTGCAACAATGAAACAATTCGTTTAAAAGACGAAAGGTAGAAATGTGTATGTCGACATTAAAAATTGATTCTTACATTTATATTTTCTGGGGCCCTATATCACCCCATAAACGGAACCGCACTAGCCAAAATGTTATGGCGCTGATTTTTAGACACATCTGGATGTTTGCATATTTTTGCTATGGAAACACAAATGCTTTAACTCTTATATGTTTAAATGGAAATTATCTACCTACCAATTATTGGAAATATATGAAATATTTACTAAATAACAAAAATACAGCACTGACATTATTCATAACTCGATCAATCTCCAATTCATTTTAGGAATACAAGTCTATTTTTAAACATTTGGGAGAAACTGCAAGTCGCGTTATCGACATTAGCATATCTCTATTTTTAGAACGAGTATTGATTGTTTATTGGCATAAGCAAGGAACTATAGAAGTATAATTCCTTGGCATAAGGGGCAGATCTAGAAAAGTTTCGTTTCCGTATTCAATGAAATATGGTAAATATATTTACGACTAAAAGTTAAAAACGCAGTTGTCTGTCTTGAATTGTTGTCCAAGTTGGCGTCCTGAAAAAAATCTTTTGGTCACGTGACCATAGTTCAGCGCGTCTGTATTCATGCACTTTAATTCCTTTGTAATGATTAATAGCACTGAATTATTCATAATATAAATTTGGAATTTATACGATACACAATTGTTTATAGGTATAAATCATCGCTATCTGTTATAATATTAATGTTTTCATTGAAATAGGCGAATCTGCAAATTTACTGTTTATAGTGAATTTGAACGCTTATCAGGGGGTGGAACTATTTGATTGGTGGTTGTCAGGTTTGAATTAACACGATTCACGGTTGTAGATTTGCGGTATAGAAAAAAATCATGTTAGCTCTGAGAGTGGCTGCTATAGCACCGCCCACAAAAATGATAGGTGTGCCAAAACCTAAAGTATTTAGAATGAGGATTTCATTTTAACTTTACCACTCCAATTTAACTATCGATTTTGTCACATTTTAACATGCAGATTTTATTCATAAATGATAATGAGATGCTTTAAATTCTATCCATTTGATAATTATTTAAGACATTGTAGTGGTTATATTTTAGATTTACTCCTTTAAAGCCTAGTGGCAGGGGTATTTGTGGTTGAATCATGCTGGCTCAAGAACTTGTCAGAGATCTTGTGGTTATACTAACTGCAGGCCCTTCTCTAGCCGCTTTTAGAGCTGCGATACTACAACGCCTTTAATTCTAAAGTCAATAAGTCAAGTCTTTTAAATTAACCTTAATTTCACCATTATTTGATACTGACATGCATGTTGTGGCAATTGTAATACACAACCTCCCGGCATCAGGACTAAGTGTAACATTACAACTGACAGCACAGTTGGACACGCGAGACACTGGTGTTCTTTATGTTAGGGATTATCTTCAATTAACTTTTTCATCGCAAACTGATCTTGTTTGTTAAGATTGCCATACTATAATTACATCACCCAAAAATGACATACAATTTAATTGGTTTGTTTGAAACAAAGTATGATGATCTACCCGCGGACTTCCCGAAAGGTGATGAAAAACCATATTCTTGATCGTGAATAAATTATTAACACAGTAAAGTATGAGCTAATCAGAAGTCGGAACACACTTGTAGCAGGCTGTAACCCCACCCATAACCCTGTCTACTTTATTATATTTATGCCAATATGTCATGTCGCAGCACAAGATAAGCCATGTTATCTCCTCGAGTAAATTTCATGAATTATATATCAATATTTGACGTATTGGATACATTTACAAAAATCCTCCACTACGGCATTGAATATAAAAACGTGCATATTAAATTCTGCAAAAACGTCAAACACTACAGTGGCATTACTGTAATTGTACGCGTATTCCCGCCATTTGTCAGAAAGCTAATTTATTTGACTCCAAAAGAAAGGCCAAGAATGCAAAGTCTATTGTGACAAAAAATCTCAATTGGGACATTGCGTCAGCAGTGAAAATAACTTTGAAACAAACATCCACATTCGCAGATTTGTTAGAATTGTGACTACACTTTGATGTAACATATACCTTGGGCCCTGGAAAATATGCACATCCAGATGAAATTAGACCATTTTTGTTTCTGTTTTCTAAATTTAAACTAAAGTGGAATTCATAATGAATATTCTTCAATTAAAAGACCGTTTTATTACGTTTTTCAGACTTTCCCATGGTTGATTGCTTAATTACTGTATCTTAGAGAAAGTTGTTTATGCAAAGAATATGACACTTGTGTGTATATTTATTTGGTACACAATATACAACAAGGTACTGAATTAATCATATAAGGTCCAACACCAGCAGACTTCAACTTTCAGAAAGCAGGGGAAAACTGGCATGCTGAGAAACAAAGGAGGGTGCTGTTTAGTTGATGTTCCTCGATGAAAAAAAAATGAAGAGACATACACTTTAAATGGTGCTATTTAAACTTAAAAAATGACAATAAAAGTCAAATCAATTTTGTTTGTTTGTTTAGCAACAATAGTTATTCCATAAACACATTTAAATGGCCATGTTACAGACCCTAAACCATTTAAGTACCCCATAATTGCACTCCGTTTACGCTCTGTTTGCATGCACTCGATTTAGTGTGGTTAATTTAATGCACTCACAAATGCATGTATTCGCTCACAAGCGATGTATATCTGAGCGGTCTATAATATTTTTATTTAATACTCCTCTCAGCGTTCGCTTTGTTCGTTCAGTCCATTCAGTTCGGTTTCTGGCCCATAACCAATCGCAGCATCTTAACTCTTAAATTGATTCATTTTTTAATTTAAGCTGTTCCAATGGAGCAATAAATAAAATGCAGCAACAGGATTTAGTCATGGTAATTGGATTCATAATCCGATTGTTTGTCTACATATTTTGTCACCCGTTGGGCGAAAGGTTGTCAATTTCGGATAAACCATTAAAGATATTAGGGAAGTTTAATGGAAGAGTCTATATTTTGATATGTGATCAGTGGTCTGTGTGATCTAAGAATACAGTAAGTTCAACCGACTTCTATTATCAAGACCGAAATGTGTGTGCGTCAGTAACTTCTTTGATATACTGTAAGCTGTTTGTAACATGAAAGCAAAAAAAGTTGTCCACAAAATTTACAGATACATCATCAACATAAACTAAATATTTGTATTTGTTATTAATAATTCCATACTGTTTATACATGTTTGGCTTAACAGTAATCCATTAATTTGATCAGTGCAAGAAGTGACTTAACAACATGTGGATATGTCACTGGTTTTGTTATTGTTAAAACTAAAATCAGCTTTATAATCTATAATATGCATTGCATGGATGATGAAAAATTTATTGTAATTGGTGCGATAGAATTTTAAATAATTTTATAATAAATGATTTTTGAAAAAAACAATATTGTAGTATTTTTTTTTAAATTTGAGCTCAAATGTGGCTCCACTAAACTTAAAAAAAATATTCTGATATTATAAGATTTTATAAATATTTTCGTTATCATTATGAGTGTCTTAATCATTAAGTCTATATGTACCTGAAATGAACTTTTCAGTGTACTTCTCAAATCGGTTGCAAATGTGGCTTCATTTTTTTTTTTTTACTGATACATGCAGTATGATTTATGTTAATATATTATTTAAAATGACAAACTATATTAAACTTGTTTGAAAATATACCCCCTGTGCTGGCAGACTTATTGAATTAATTTCAATTCATTTGAATGAACTCTTTAGAAAATATGACGCAAAAAGTGTAAATAACGATATGTTTGAAAGTAACATGTGTTTAACTCAGATTAATGACCTTATTCTGAGAATTGAAAATTGTGATAAAAACCAGCGTGAAATTGATGCTTTATATGAAAATTTCATGAACACTGTTCACACTGAAATGGATGTTAAAATGGCCCATAAAGACATAAGACCCAGGGCACAGAAACATAAATTTTTTTTTGCTAAACCGTGGTGGTGCAACAATGTAAAAGAGCTATGGAATTAAACACATCAAACAGAACTAGCATTTTTAAATTGTAAAGGGACAAAAATCAGAAAATACACATTACGATTGGAGTACAAACATATGCACGAAATGACTTCGATAAAACGTTACGTCAACGTGAACGTCAATATTTCGCATAAAAAAGACAACATATTACTAATATCCAAACAAGGAACCCCAAAGAGTTTTGGAATGAAATAAATAAACCTGGCTCCGGAAAAAATAAACAATCCACAGGTTATGTTAACCCTTTACTTCATATAGACGCCTTTGGACACCTCTAATATAGACGCCTTTGGACACCTCTAATATAGACGCCTTTGGACACCTCTAATATAGACGCCTTTGGACACCTCTTATATAAAAGGCTTTTGAATTATTGGGTGAATTCTGTTTATATTAACTGACAAAGTGGAAAACAGTGCAGGAAGTGCTCTTCCTGCACTGTTTTCAAAGGCCTTCTGTGATTGGTGCGGGAAAACGCGACTCTATGGAGTAAAGGGTTAAAATGGATGATGGGACTTAATCACGTGATAAAACAGATATTTTAAACAAATGGAAACACGACTTCAGTCATCTACTATGTGAAGTAAATGGAAATTACAAAGAAAGCTTCTTAAATGATTTACGACATAAAACCGTTAACTGGGAAAACGATTACTCCGAACTTGAATCCTGCTTGGAGCACCATGGTAACTGACCAGAAGTGGAATCTATCAACGATCTCAATGTGGAAATAACATTAGTAGAAGTTAACAAAATGATAAACATCGCTAAATCAGGAAAAGCGGTTGGATTTGAAAACGTCCCAAATGAGGTTCTAATGTTAAAATCATTGACGCTGTTACTACATAAACTATTCAGTGTCTATTTTGAGTAAAACATAATTCCCACAACATGGTATACGACCATTATACATCCCATATTAAAGAAAGGAAAAGACCCGGCAGACCCCCTCGGGCATAGGAAGATTAACCTCATGTCAACAGTCGCAAAACTATTTAACGGGATTATTAATGCGAGAATAGAGTTTCCTTAACACTAATAACACATTATGTGAAGAGCTAAATGGATTTCACAAAATGAGATCATGTCTCGACCATATATACTCCCTCACAACCATCATACGGAATAGAAAACTAGAAAACCAGCCGACCTTCTTTTGTTATGTCAATTTTACCAAAGCATTTGACTCAATAAATCATGACTGCCTTTGCTTTAAACTATTGAGTGTTGGAATAGCATTAAAAATGTTTCAAATGGTAATAACACTTTTCAAAAGTATAAAGACTTGTGTTAGAGTCAATAACATGCTAACAGATTGGTTCCCAGTCACAACGGGTGTCGTTCAAGGAAATAATTTAGCATCAACAATATTTGCCATTTTCATTAACAATATTGCCGATGAGATCAACAACTTGGGACTCAGAATACAGCTATCCGATGGAGATCAACTCTCCATGCTGATGTATGCGGACGATTTAGTTTTGATCACCTCAAACCCTCAGGATCTACAATGCATGCTTAACGCTTTACATAACTGGACAAATAAATGGCGGCTATCCATAAACATTGATAAAACTGAAGTCATGCATTGTAGAAAACAACGAACCATTTGAACAGACTTCCAATTTAAATTCGGTGATAATGACGACGAAATTGTCAGCTTGTACCGTTATCTTGGATTAGACATTAACGAGACACTTAATAACACGCATGGGGTCAAGATACTACACGACGCAGGAGGAAGAGTGCTAGGGGCACTAACGGCCAAATATTACGCAAGCAAGGGATTTGGCTTCAAAACGTATGAAAAGTTGTACAACAGTACCGTTATTCTAGTCACGGATTAAACTTCAACATAGGGCAATACGAACATTCCTAAGGTGTTGGTAAACAAACCTCTATAGTGGCCCTTGACGGTGAAATGGGACTAAATAGCCCTCTCCACAGATGACATTGTGACATTATTCGACTATGGCACAGATTTAATCATTTACCAGTCACCCGCATAGCACACCGTATTCTCGTCTGGGATATTAATAATTGGCGCATTTACGAGACACGTGGTCAGCAGATGTCAAAATAATTCTGGGGGACAACAACCTAATAAACTTCTTCGATGTGGATACCACTTTAAATGTTTCATGTGAATACATATTAAACTGTTTGAAAAAAAGCACACAATTTAAACTTGAAACAAGCTGGCATTCAGACATACAACAATCCCCAAAACTACGGACCTATAAATTGTTCAAATCCACTTACACCAGTGAGCCATATTTAGACAGGCAATTATCAATTAAACAAAGATCCGCATTGGCACATTTCAGATGTGGAGTTTTCCGACTATCGATAGAGCTGGGGCGATACAGGA
This sequence comes from Panopea generosa, assembly GCA_029582155.1. Lineage (NCBI taxonomy): Eukaryota > Metazoa > Mollusca > Bivalvia > Adapedonta > Hiatellidae > Panopea > Panopea generosa. Next base: position 55,469,298 of record CM055898.1, read on the forward strand.
GACCCCAAGTACCATTGGAACGAAGGCTTTGACACGCGTGTAACCATGGAAATATCGAAGATGAGACCCGCTTCCTGGTGTCTTGCCCGGTTTACGACGTACTACGACAACGACATTTTGGTGATATCATACGGAGTGGTAGTGATCAGGACATTATTAAAACATTTATGAACGATATGGACCCTAAATCCATCGCAAACTTCTTAACTGAAGCTTATGACGAACAAAATCTGATTTTAAAAAAAAATCCCCAGTGATAATTGCAACGTTTTATTTACTAATCAACCTCGTGACTCTGAAACTGTTATATCATAGAAATATTTAATAATTATAGACTACATATGGACCATTTAACTTAATATTTCTGGAATGCATACACCTGCCTGAGTGCAGATTTATTTACTTACGAATTCAATGATTAAATTTCAATAATTATGCTCTATTATTTGATATGACAAAAAAAACAAAACAAACTATTATGCATAGACTACACCAATGCCCACTGACTCTAATTTGACTTTCATAAAATACTTGGATCAATTTGAACATATGTATCAACTTATTTGTTAAAAGTGATATTGCTGCGTAAGCCTTTGTAGGCTGGCTATTGTATACTATTGAATTGTTTTGTATTGTGTTGTACATATATATATATAGGTTACACCTTAAATAATAAAATATCTATCTATCTGTCTATACCGCTACTTTTTTAACACGCAGCAACACAGACACCCGTGGTGTTAATTACGTTATGTCACATGCCAGTAAGAGCCGTGTCAATTAAATAATACACTAAAGTGGTGACTTATTGGACCATGGCAGAACCCTGCTGATATGACTGAAAAGAAAATATGTAAGAAAAACTGCCAGCCAATAAACAACAAATCAAACAAATTCATTTAAGCAGTGTTTTCTCCAGCTCCAATTTTTTGGGGGTCATTGATGACCCACTGACTAAAAATCTGGGGGTCATTTTCAAAATCTGGGGGTCATCAGTTGACTAGTTTTAAACTTAATTAACATGAATAAATGGAGTTAAAAAAATACATATTTTACTAAAACAGTTTTTCTTCCTGTTTCACACAAATTTCTCCATCAAAACTGCAACTTGAGTTAACAACTTCAAAACAATTTAACTAGTTGTTTTTATGATCATGGCCATGAAATTTTTAAATGTCATGGCCACAGCTCAATCACCATGGCCCTAACTATTTTTAATAAAAAACACTTAAATTCTTTCATTATTTTATATTTGTCTGAGCTTCATGTTTAGCTTTACCAAGTATTATACTCTTTGGAAAACAAAACTTGTTTCCTTTTCCCAAAAGCATTTCTCTTCTGAGTTATAGCTAGACTCATTTAAGAGTAATGTTACCTTAAAAAAATAATATAAAAAAACATTTTAATGGTAACTTAACAAAAATTATTTAAATTTTTGAAATCAAGTAATCATTTTTCAAAATGAATTTAATTTTCTAATAATTAATTTCTTTTTTTTCTAAAACCTTTTAATCGTCTGTTAGTTCCAAACCCTGCCTGGGAGGTATGCTTTATTTTAGTGATAATTAACACAGGTTTGAAAGTTTGCAGTTTTTGTCCGTTAATTAACTGTCATAAGTCACTTTAGTTAAATAAACAAGTCAAGTACATTCCCAATTTGCAAGAGATGAATGTAGAAAAAAACATATATATCACATATTTTTTATTTAAAGAACTGTGCTAAATGAATTTGTGACTCGATAGCGATTTCGTATAAAAAACAGATAAAACTAAGCATCAGAATTGTTAATTTCACAAGATAAAGCAATTTTACAATTTTTAAAACTAATGAAAATGTAGTATTTATTTTTTTATTATTTGTTTTATTTTTTGAAATACTATTATCATTGGATCTATTATTATAATATAGAAGATGAAGAAGAATATTTTATTAACTTAAACTGTTACAGTTTCTCGTTACAAAAACATATATATAATTTTATATATATATAACATATTCACATACCAGTTATCAGAATATAAATAACATATTTAATATTATTTCAGATTGAATATTTTTGTATGTTATTAGATGTATTAAATATACGAGGATGAACTTCAAACTATGAGTTACTCAATCATTAATGAGTGTTAAAATATTTCCTAGTCACCAGAAAAACAAGAAAATATCGGTGGAACCAATGGATGCTCCCCAAGTGAGTGTTTGCCTCTGTACGAGCTACTTGGTTGAAGAATACCAAACTGTATAGCAGGAATAATATGTGGCTCTGCACTTCACAGAACTAATTCGCAAATCATTTAACTGGAACAAAATGACAATATGCGCAGATCCTAGCTAGTTTTACAGAATTAAAACCAGACGTTGTAGGGAAATAGCGTCATGATGACAATATGTACATATCCACTTGGTAATGATGCATCCTAGCAAGTTTCATAAAATTCCAACCACAGGTTGTAGAGAAATAGAGCGGAAAAGAATTTGGTCACAGACTAAATCAAAGGGCCATAACTCCGTGAAAAATCATCGAACCAAAACACAAAGACAATATGGGCATCTGCACTTTGTAATGATGTATCCTAGCAAGTTTCACAAAATTCCAACATGGGGTTGCAAAGAAATAGCGCGGACAACAATTTGGTCAAAAACTCAATCAAAGGGCCATAACTCTGTGAAAAAACATTGAACGGAACACATAGACAATATGCACATCTGCACTTGGTAATGATGCATCCTAGCAAGTTTCATAAAATTCCAACATGGGATTGTAGAGAAATAGCACGGACAAGAATTTGGTCACAAATAGAATCAAAGGGCCATAACTCCATGAAAAATCATAGGACCGGAACAGAAAGACAGTATGCACACCTGCACTTGATAATGATGCATCCTAGCACGTTTCATAAAATTCCAACCTGAGGTTGTAGAGAAATAGCCCGGACAAGAATTTGGTCACAAATAGAATCAAAGGGCCATAACTCTGTGAAAAATCATCGAACCGGAACACAAAGACAGTATGCGCATCTACACTTGGTAATCATGCATCTTAGCAAGTTTCATAAAATTCCAACCAGAGGTTGTAGAGAAATAGCCCGTACAAGAATTTGGTCAAACAGAATCAAAGGGCCATAACTCCGTGAAAAATCATCGAACCAGAACACAAAGACAATATGCGCATCTGCACTTGGTAATGGTGCATCCAAGCAAGTTTCATAAAATTCCAACCAGAGGTTGTAGAGAAATAGCCCGGAAAAGAATTGGTGACGCACGGATGGACACGCACGCACGGACGAAGCGGCGACTATATGCTTCCCCCCTTTGGGGGGGCAGCATAATAAAATATATTGGTATTTTATTATATGTTTATATTATTAGTAATGCCACGTCTAATAGCAAACGCTTCCACAATGAATTTACTAAACAAGTTGAAATTTATTGTCTGCAGCAGTGCTAGAAATTTAAACATATTTGGATGACGTATATAAAAACTGCTAATAATTTTGGCTCTTATGACATTATATGTAGAACAAATTAGAATAAAATGAAATTTGTCTTCTATATCACAAGAATAACATATTTGACAAAAACGTTCATGTCTCTCTACTCGTGTTCTTGCGTATCTGCAGAACAAATTAGAATAAAATGAAATTTGTCTTCTATATCACAAGAATAACATATTTGACAAAAACGTTCATGTCTCTCTACTCGTGTTCTTGCGTATCTGCCGGTTTCAATCCTTAAGCTATGTGATGACAACCGTAACCTGGCAAATGCAATACGAAGACGTCTTGTACTAAATAAATTAAGATAGTTTGCGTAACCAAACTGTAACTTAACTTCTTTATATAAAATCAGTACTCTGTTACTATGATGGTCAGCCATCCAATTTTGAGTAAATTTGTCCACCAAACGTTGTCTGAACAAAGACAAAAATGCACCGTGATTGTTGATATTTAACGGTTCATTCCATATGTACATAAAACCATGTGTGTTCAACAAATATTTAATATTTGTCACCCAATTTTTTAATCCCTTTTCACTATCTGCAAGAGTGCGTTCGTAAACAGTTCTCAAAATGATATTGTCAGTGTTAATTATCTTCAACCAATAGTTAATAATCCTAACAAATCTGCCAATATATAATGGGTATCGTCCTAATTCTCCGTAGACACCTGCATTACTTGTAGTTGTTTTTACCCCCAGGATGTGTTTGCAAAAGCGTAAGTGGATTCTTTCTATTTTTTAGATTTAGTTACACCCGATACTTCGCAACCATAATTTAGAATTGAGGCTACAAATGCGTCAAACAACTGAAGCGATGATTTAGGGCTTAACTCATATTTTTTAATATTGGATATTAATACATTCATCGCTTTAAGAGCTTTGCCACAAATAGCCTGCTGGTTAAGACAAAAAGACCCCATATAACTAAAATTATACCCAAATAATTAAAGTCATCAACTACTTCAAGTAAGTAACCATAATAATACCATTTCTCATTTTCCTTTACATTACCCCTTTTTCTAAAAACGACAACTTTAGTTTTTATATATATTCACCTCTAGACCCCATTCTCAACAGTAATTATTGACATAATTTAATTTTTTTTGTAAGCTGTCTGGACTCGAACCTACAAGAACCATATCATTGGCAAAAAGTAAAAGGATAAGAGTTATATCATTTAATATTAACACATTTTCTGAACTATTTTGCAAAAAAAGCTCCAGGTCTTCAATAAATAGTGCAAACATTATCGGCGAGATTATCTCCCCTTGTTTAAGGCCAATCACAATATCAAATATGTCTGAGAACCTTCCACAGTGTTTGATACAAGATTTCGCGATGTTGTACATTGCTCGAATAATTCTTAACATTTTACCATTGATACCCAGCCTATATAACTTTAACCATAATGCATTTCTATTAACTGAATCAAAAGCTTTTTTTAAGTCTATAAATGCACAATACCAACGTTTTTTATCATTTAGAAATTGTTCCACGATATTTTGAAGTATAAAGGCAGCTGTTGATTTTCCTTTTCTGAACCCAAACTGAGCATCAGAAATAATATTGTTTCGTTCGCACCAATTATTGATACGCTTATTTAACACACTCGTAAAAAGTTTCCCCATGCTGCTTACAAGAGTAATTCCCCTATAATTGTCAACGTTATCCTTATCGCCCTATTTATGTAATGGTATAATTACCCCTTTGGTCCAATCCTCTGAAAAAATTCCTGAATTAAAAATTTTATTAAAAATGTCTGTAATATGTGCAGATAATATGTCACATGATGTAATAAAATATTCATTTAATATATCATCAGATGTAGCCTTATTTCTACCCAATAATTTAATGGCGGATTCCACTTCTGATATAGATATTTTTCTATCTAGCTCCTCAAAACGTGGATCATTATCATTAAAATCATGAGTATCATTAAAAACGTTCGCTTTATTATGGTCGTTAGTTTTTATATCCTTGAATAAGTTACCAAAGTAAGAACGAAAATCTTCTAATTTTATATCTGGTGAATTATGCTTTTTGGAAGAAAAGCGTTTCCAAAAATCACGTGGTTTTAAATGTCGCATATTTTCCAATTTTAAAATTTGTACCAGATGAAAGAATCTTAATTTAATCTGTGGCATGTAATTGAATAAGAAATATGTGACCGACCTAGGGTCCGGTCCAATATTTGTTGCTGTAGGGAATTAGCTCATACGCGAACCGAAACCCATAATTGCCTGCGCGTCACAGATTGTTATGTTGTTTATAACATTTAAGGTAGATGATCCAATTCAAGATCACCACAAAATAATTCAATGCCAGATGATGTTAATAACTTCGTTTTTATTATATTTTACTTTTTGCATTAATAACAGTTTCGAGTTACATTATATTTCTCCAAGTTCCAAGTATGGCACAATGTTCTTTATTTAACTAAAATAACTAAACAACTCTAACTCTCCATTCCAAGGATATTCAGAGTATCAAAATTGTGTGGCAGAAGCCAATTAAAGTTCTCATTATATCTTAAGAGTTATTAAAACCAAGCCAACCAATCTGGGATGGCATTTCATAAGAACATTTATACCTTGATGTTACAATAATCAGTAAATAATCAAGCTAATACTTCACAAGAGAACAATAAGCATTTTCTGTCATACAGGTAAAATGGCTGTTGATGGGTTTCACTAAAAGGTGTGTATAATTTTTGTTCAAATACTTTTTGTCCAAATACTAATTTAGAAATATTATTTATGAAATTAATAATATATTTAATATAAGGGGGAGACAACTTACTAAACTATATTGTCTTGAAATACACTGTCACAAATATATAGTCAAAATCAATAGTAAAAAATGCAGTATTTTTTATAATATTATTATTATCATTACTATTACTATTAATTATTAATAATATTATTATTATTATCTTCGCATTTTATTATTTTTATTATTATTATTATTATCAGAGTATTTTTGCTTCATTATTATTATTAGTGTTGTCATTTCTTATTTGTTGCCTCTTGTCACAGCTTTTATATGGGAAAAATCGTTACGTGCTTACATGCACGTGCTTACGCGTATCAATAATGTATTTACTATTTTATAGACAGTGAATACATGTTTTGTTTTGTTGAATTAAATCTTCCTCATGATCAAAAGCTGTTCCTTTTCTTAGGTTCTTTAGTCAATATAAAATCACGACCTCAAATCACAAAATGACAAAAGGTCACCTAGAAATTTACGTTTACTAGTTTTTATTTTCTGTATCGACTATCGTGTTATTTCGGCCTGTCATGTTATTTGGAATGCGTACATTTATTTTACATTAATTTAATTTAGCTTGATTGTGAAGTAAGCTCGAGGCTTATGCATATCATTCTCCAGTGCAATCCCTTATTAGATCTGGTACTGAATTGTGTTTTGAGAGGTCATAGGGTAGAGCCTGGGTCAAACTCGCGACCTCTGCCATCTGAAGCCAGTACCCTATCCGCTGCACTACTGACCCACTTTATATTTAAGAATACAATTAATTTGGTACTATTATTTGCATTATTGAATGAGATGTGCATGAGTATACTGTTTTTACTTAAATTACAATTTAACAGTTTTATGTACATTTGTTCACAACTAAAGCACAGACTCGTTGTAACTATGTTTATGAAAAATATAAAACTAAACTCCAAATTGAATTGGGTAATTTTTATTTTGCCAAAATACTCAAATAAATAGAATCATAATCATATAATTTTCCGCATATCTATGTTTTGTTTTCACTCTTGTATTGATTTTTGGAAGACTAGCAAAGCTCTGACTTGCATAGCTGTCGTGCAGCCCTAGCAATCTGTTATAAAGGTAATGCATGACAGGAACCGCCATATTCATCCGACCGATAAAGTAGTTCACAAGTTTCAAAACGCATTTGCCGTAGCAGAGGACGTATTGTACAACAAAAGATTCAAAGTTTTTTATATACTGCGGATTTTTTCTGTATAAAAATTCAAAGATACGATATGAGAAGCATACAATTTTCATGGAAATGTGGAAGAATACACTAATCTCGCTGTGCACTAAAAAAACGCAGCAATTTTCATTGATAAAAAAATTGTTTTACGCATTTACTACTATGCATAGTGAAGTCATCTGGTGTGTGTGTGTGGGGGGGGGGGGGGGGGGGGGAGGGGGGGGGCTATAATCTCTAACATCATTCGACTGTAATCAGGTGTAATCATTACGAATTAACAGGGTGAAATATTAACATGTTTTCGATATAATAACTCGTAGTTTGAGTAAATAGTGATTGTTAGTGTAATTTCATTCACTACGAAATGTCCTCTATTGATTTTGATAGTAAAATAAAGAAATTAGGTTCGGGGCTATTTTTGTTGTTGATAAAAAAAACCCGCGCCAATCTGTCATCTTATGCAAGCAGTGTTTTGATGTTGATGAACAAATCCGCCGCTCAAAGTAATTGATTTAAATATACATTCATAATTTCATTTATATATTTACCCTTATCATATACTGTTGTATTGCTACTCAATTTTTGCTGCTAATTAGTTAATCCAAACATATTTAACCGTTAATGAGGTCATCCGACTGTTATGTTTGTTGTGATTAGAACTGTTGTATTGTTTAGATTGATTAAATCTAGGTCACGCAAAACCGTTTATAATGCTATAAATTGATAATTTATATTGTTGATTGAAAGCTATATGAGAATCGAACATAACTAAAGTCAATATACACGTAAATCTATAAGTAGTTCATGTTTTTTTTGTTCTGTACAAAGAGTTATTGATATATGTCGTATATTCTCGGAGAATCAGGAACATTTTGTGCTGAATGTGTTTCGTTATCCATAAATCATAACTATTGAACTGGAGATATTAAAATTGACTGGAGTTGTAGCACAAAATATATGATTGCTAGACTGAAGATGATTCATGGAAAAACAAAATCTTGAGTTCGGAGTTAAAACATAATGTATATCTGGAGCTGAATCGTTGAAATTATTGCTTGAGGAGTTGGACAAGTTAAGAGTTCAGATGACTCATTTGAATTGTATATTTGTGTTTTTTTAAGAGTTTAACTATTTTTTAAATAAACAATAATTCATTCATTGTTGGTGATTGTTTTGCACATTATTAAAAGGCACTTTAAAGCAGTACATTCTTCTTTTTTTTTATGAAATAATGGGGATAGATATTGAGCAGTAAAGATGTAAAATTGGTAGTTTTTATGGGAAGCATGTGTCGAGCAATATCGTTTCTACTCACGTATTAGACGCATTCGTGTATATCGCGCATCCATGTTTTAAGACCTAAAAAAAAAATACAATTCTCCTATATATGTGTATAGAGCGCATCATAAGTGACAATTTCGAGGTAGGGACAATTTTGAAGTTTCTCAAGAGAATGCCGTTAATTTTTTAATCTACACTTCTCGTCACTGGTTCAATACATACTCAGAGTTGTCAACACCTGCCCAGGCGTGTAATTAAGATGTCAACTAATATGCAGAAGCCACATGGCAGCACCCGCTTTCAATACTCCGAAATGACCGGTGACACTCGTACACAGTCATGTGCTTTTTTTTTTAAAAATCTTACAATATTTTTTTTTAATCATAACTAAATACCGCATATTACAGTCAAACCTGTCTTAAGCAAGCGGCCAAGGCAAAGTTCAAAATTGCTTGCTTAACACAGGTTGGTGCTTAATAGAGGTTTTTCTTTAACCAACTTATAACCTATATTTTGGGTACAAAAGTAAAAATAGAAAAGAACTCAGTATAATTGAATTGATGAATTTGTTTAATAATAAAAATTAAAACATAGTAAGGAAATATATATTTATTTTCAAGTTTATCTTCAATGTTTGTTGAACTTGGGTTTTTCCAACACCAATTTCATCAGCTACTAGCCGAGTACTTTTTCCACTTTTTAAAAGTTTGATGACTTTAATTCGGTCATCTTATGTTAGAACTTTTCTTTTCTTAGAAGACATACTGAAAATTAGGTTGAAGACTATTTTAGCCTATCACTGTAAATAATAACTATAGAACGGTAAGAATTAAAATCAGACACGCACTTAAAAATAAAATTTGCTCATTTTCACCCAATCGAATTTCGAAACAATTGGCCAAAATCAATACAATACATGTTACAAACAAGGAGATTAACGCATGACAATACGAACCTTTCTCGCTAAAAACACAGTTATTATTACCTTTTACCATTTTAATTGATGACCAAACAAACAACAATTAATCTTCTCTGTCGATTGCACTTATATACTCGAGCCAATTTTATAATTACTTTGTTTTTTGTAAAATCAATGATCTAAACGGTAAAATGATAATTGATGCCGCTTACATAAATTATTATATGCAAACAAAAGAGTTTATTAAATTGTATGTCTCCTTTATTGACTCTTATTTGTCCATTTTGAAATTCAGCCTAATGAATAACCAAATAAAAGTTATTTATCTATTTAATATTTCGTGTATGTTTTTCTGTAAAAAATCGGTAAACAATTCCATGATATAAGCGGTCATCTTAAATTATTTATTTTTTTATCTCCCTTTGTTATCGGCATTCAAACTAGCCTAAAATGCACGCTTATACAAGGATTTTGAGTGAAAATGGACGAATTTAGGCGCCCGTTGGTCGCGTTAGACAAGTTCACGCTTAATACAGGTCAATTATAGAACGATTTTCATCGGGGGGAAATAAAATGGCTGCTTAACGGAGGGACACGCTTGTTACAGGTGCCCGTTAGTACAAGTTTGACTGTATATTGATTTTATTTTATAAATATAAACTACTATAAACTGCACAAACAAAAGATACTGGGTGTTGTCTAAAAATGATTGATTTTCAACCAAAGAATAGTCGTCTCTTTGACGTTCACTCCATCACGCTTTGTCATCGCTAACATGTTTTCGTTAGAAAATCAATATAGTATATACCGGTTTATATCCCATACTAAAAGATTCATCAATTTGCGAAAACACAATTGCTTTGCATCCTTTGAAATTAAATACGCACGGCAAGCGCGTCATGTCAATTCCATCAGATAAACACGTAACGGTCACGTAATCATGAAATGTCCACTCAAAACCAGACTGATTTACACTAAAGTAAACATTACGGAATCGAGAAAGTATGTAACAAATAAATGTGAACCAGTCCGTGTTTTTATTTCGCAATTGAATACGTCTATAACGGCGGTCTATAACGCCGACACAATTTATTTTTGACCTTGTGCCAATGTGGGATGTCGTCACTCTGACAGTTTCTTGCGTCATTTTACGTAGCGTTCTATTTCACTATGTGGAAAAGTATTGATGTAACGAACATGATTTTCTAAAAATAGCGTGAACACTTTTTTAATTGTCAATCGTATATCAGTACAGCGACTTAAAATCGGTGTTTAGATAAATAGATCAGTTAATTGGAAAGTTGTGAAAGCAGGCCATGCGTCTCCTGATTGTTTTATCACACATTTACAAGCAAAGGAACGATGCCCTAGGCAATGTTTTTCACGGATAATTCGGGATTAAAACTTAAAACAAAGAAATAAATTAAAGCTACAGGTATGGCAATTTATAGACTCTAAATAACAGAGCAATCATTATTTTACTTAATCTTTTAAAATATACATGGGAAATTATCGGAAATAGAAAATTTACATAAAAAAAAAAATAAATGAAATCTTCTGTTCTTGTGTATATCGCGAATCCCTTCTCAAAAATCTTAAAAGTTGAAGAAAAAAAAACCCTGCCTAATACGTACGTGAGGATATACGGTACTCTATCAAAAAGTCAAACGTCGGAATATGAAGGTTTGTTTGTCAAGCTTTCATATAGGTTGTTCATGTTGATAACTTTTATGTTGATTTTATGTGGAGATGTGGAAAGGAATCCTGAACCACCACGTTACCAGTTTACAAAATTCCCTGTAAATGGCAATTTTTACCAGGGTCATCGAATATTCAGTAAATTTTCACAGGGAAGACAGTGTGTACCATGTTGTTTAGCATTTTTTGCAAATGCAATATTAAAACCGTTTGATAGCTACTGTTGGAAAAGTATTGATATGGACTCTGTATTGTATGCAGGAGATTATTTATACAGATACACAATTGCCTTCTTACTTAACATTTCAGAAATCTAACTAAGTTTTCCAATTTACCGAACCTACATTTTCAAATTAACACAAGCAGCGTGCCTTCCCTCAGGCCTTTCAGGCCTTTGATTTTGTATTTGGAGCTGTTTACACTTAAATCGAAATAAAGTATATGTTCTGTATATTCTATAATTTATATCGAAATAGCAAGGCATATAGTGAATTCATATTTCATCTTTTCGAATTGTTATTTACAGTGTATATATAAAATTATTTTTATTTTAGTTGCACAAACAAATTATGTTTAAATATGCAACTGAATTGGCCTTGAGACCGTAATTAACCATTAATGCGTCGTCTATTGTATAATAGGTCTTTTAAACATATTACATTGATTAGCTAAATATTGATATTTATGATATAATTGAAAAATTATTGACCAAAACTTGTTTTATTATGCGTTATACCAAAGAAAATTTAAATATACTACATGGTTTATAATGATGTGAAAAGAAAATTCCGTTTTTATCTCGATTTTGATTAGCGACTTAACCTCAAATAACGAAAAAAGAATGTATCCGAATGAACAAATGCACTCAGTAGCACCCAAATAGTTATCTTACTGTGTCTAGCGTGTATTGCATATACTGCGCACCTCGATCTATAAAATTATGCAGCATTCAGGAGTGGTAAATTATTCAAAATTCAGTGTTCCCTAACAGTCCAGCTCCGTCAGCACTACGTGTGTGTTTCGTTTACGCTCTGAGTGCACTCCGTTTGCGTGCATTTAGGGTACTTGAGCAGATTAGGGTCTGTAAGTTTGAAAATGATCAAAAAAATTTTTATTTTGTTTTAGTCCAATATTTAGCCCCATGTACACCTAAAATTGCTCCATTTTAAGTTCAAAAGTGAAAAAAAAATCAAAGCCATAGGAGGTAGTACACCAACTCCCACTCTACTGGCCAAAAATAAATAAGACTCCAACTTTATTTTTTTTTATTTTTGCATGTGCCACCTGCACCTATTCCAAGTGTACTTGCGAAGTGTGACATTTGTGTGTATAGCTTGCCAAAAGCTTTCAAATAATACCAAACTTGACAAAAAGCAACTGGAAATGGCCTCTTGGCACGGGCTGCGTGCCCGGTAATAAGCCTTGCAATGGGCGCTGTTTTGGCCAAACAGTTCAAGTTAGGCACATAGTTTGTATACAAAAGTTCCTAAGAATGATATGAAGAGGAACCCAATGAACGTGGCTCTCAGAATCGGCACATGCCAGGGTGACCACATAAGTTCTAGGCACGTTAATGACCTTGGACGAGTGAATTCAAGCCAATAGGATATGACAACCTCAAGATATTTCAATACCTGACAAACAACACCAAGATCATCAAATTCAGACAAAAAATGGCCTTTCAGCAGGGGTGTGAACATGGCACCCAAAATTCCAAAAATGTCATGTTCATCAACTGAGCCAAGTGCTTTTGAAATCCATCCATGTATGACAAAGTTCAGGACTGGACACAAAATCTCTTGTTTGTTGAAGTTTTTATTTACCCTCACACTTTGAACAGGTCATTTTAGCGAGCACGAACAGATGATTAAAAATAAATTGATGATTAATGTAAAGCTGTATGAATGATACATGATGGATGAGTAGTGATATAAGATGATTATATATACATATATTCTACTTTACATATTTATTAATTACATTTGATAATTACCTTTTCTCCTTATTATGTTAAATAATATAATAATTTGCTAATCTTTGTACAAGATTTATTGACATGTTTGTTACATACATTTGATGTTTATCTAGTTTCCTTATCATGTTAAATGATAAAAATAATTTTACTTTGATATTCTTTGTACAAGATTTATTGAGTACAGTAGAGTAATACAATAAAATTTTAAAGGTTTACTTGTTAATTAGTGTAATATATTAATAGTCTTGCATAACTCTATATTGAATGCCAATGACACTAATAACATCACATAACATTCCCTATCACCATTATGCAGTAGTGTTTACTGATATTGGTAAACCATATAGCCCTTTACCTAAGTATATTGCTTTTTATATACCATGTGTGTATATAATTATAGTACACTATTAAATATAACAAATTTTAAAAATAGAAAAAAAGAAGAGTGTACGACATGACATGTATTTACTTCTCTTGAAGTATTACCAATTTATCGGCAGGTATTAGGGATTATCAATAAGTAGTCACCCGTGGTCTAGTAAGCAAATCCTTTCCCACAATCCGTTATGTAAGTTGAGTTACGCCAGTATATGAAGTGGCAATAACGTGTAATTTACTATATAATATTTCAGCCTTGCAATATTATAATTAGTACAATTCGCATGGTTAAGATTTGACCGACCCCTGTTAATCTCCCCGAGTGTGTCACTAAGTAGTACACAATGGTTTAAAATTAAATTAAAATAGAATATAGTTAAATTGTGAAATTTGTAAATAAGCCCCCGGCAGATTGCTCATACCTAAAAAGCGCCAACATTAAAAAATATTTTAAAAAATCCATTATCTCTTCAGATCAGATCTCCTGAGAACTGATTAACAGAGGTTGGTCACTACTAGTATTAAAATAGTCTTCTGTAATTATATATTGAATATCTTGATATTTTATAATCAAAATATTACCTAGAACCATATACAATGTTTAACATTGTATACAGGTTTATCAAATAATCAACTTAAACTATGTTAATACCATATGTATATTTTATATTATATTTATTGAGACTTGTGTATAGAACACAAAACAAACCAGTAAAAAACAACAATAATTTACTAAATACATTGTTTTTTATTTAATATACTGTTCTACCATCCCCCAGCCCAACGTACAATAGTCCAAGACTGGGATATAAGCCAGTTGCCTAATTTCATTGGCTAGATTTCAATCCGTTTTTCGATTCAAGCTCAACGGTTTTTGTCTATCTCTCGAGGCAGAGGTGATTGACCTAGTATGACCTTAAATTGAATGTTGAGCTGGGAAATATAAACAAATGAGTGTTCTTTTAAAATCATTACAGTTTGTAGGAATTACATAGACTAGGTGTTGTTTATACGATGCAGGGCAAATAACAGTCTCCCTGGTGCAATGATATTAAATTAAGAATATTATATAACTAAGACAAGTTATTAAAAAACCTTAATTAATTCCTGTTTCCTATTTACACCAAACCGCCCAGTTTAGGGTTGTTAAAAGAACAAACAGTGATGTATAAAAAGGAAATTGTACAGTATGTACAATATATTTACAATAAAATATGTTATAATCCTTGCACCAGAAAGAGAGCATTTGACCACTTACGCCTAATTTGGCATAAGCCTAAATAATATTGCTGATCATTTCCTCTGTGTCTGAGCCCTAAAAATCTAATTCGTCATCACCCATGTTGTAGGTACTGTGTCAGGTCCCTTAGGTCCTTTGGGTCAGCCAAGATACTTTATGTATAACATATGAGATTGAATTATATGACGATGATAAAATATTATTTCTTCATAACATATAGAATGGAATTATATGTTGATGAGATTGGTAATAATATGATGTTATTTAAATTATAACATATAGAGTGGAGTTATATGTAAGTGTGGTTTGGGGGTGATATGAAGACAGCTCTAAGTGTCTCCTACTGATCCCCATATATTAATTTAATTTTATTTACATAATATAATTATTAAAACAACATTAATTTATGTAAAGAATACATATTTTATTTTTTTACATCTCAATATTGTGATGTAGGATAGACCCACAGCCTTGGCTGCATATAGTCTTATAACAAAATCTCACACAGACTCACTGTTGTAAAACAAACTCAAAGTGTGACCTTGACCTTTGAAGTATGAGTGTGGGTCTTATTTGTAACATGACATCATGTCATGCTTATGAATTGAACCAAGTGATTTTTAAATTTATCAGTAGGTGACAAAGTTACAGACCAGACACAAAATCTCAAAACAGACTCAAAGTGTCATCCAGCAAAGTAAAATTGTGACCTTGACCTTTGAAGTGGGAGTCTGGGTTTATGCACAACACATCGTCATTTTATGTTGATCATTTTTAGCAAGTATTTATAAAATCCATCTACGCATGACAAAGTTACAGGCCAGGCTTGAAGTCTCACACAGACTAAAAGTGTTGTCAAACAAACTCAAAGTGTGACCTTGACCTTTGAGGTACAGGGGTGAGTCTTACGTGTGACATGTCGTCATGTCATGCTGATGAATTAAGCAAAGTGTTTTTTAAATTTATCAATAGGTGACAAAGTTACAGAACCAGATACAGAATCTCAAACAGTCTGAAAGTGTTGTCAATTAGAGTTAAATTGTGATCTTGACCTTTGAAGTGGGAGTCTGGGTGTTACGCGCGACACGTCGTCATGTTATGTTGATCATTTGTAGCAGGTATTTATAAAATCAATCTATGCATGACAAAGTTACAGGCCGGATAAGAAATCTCACACAGACTCAGTGTTGTCAAACAAACTCAAAGTGTGACCTTGACCTTTGAGTTACGGGTGTGGGTCTTACTCTCCACACGTCCTAATGTTATGTTGATCATTTGTAGCAAAATCCACCTATGCATGACAAAGTTACAGGCTGGACACGAAATACCGGACGGGCAGATGGACGGATGAATGTATGGATGGATGGACGGATGTACGAATGGGTATTTAAGTGGCTTCTTTGCACCAAGCTTATTACTTGTGTGGCTAAATTTTAGCCACCCAAAAGAAAAAAAGCCACATAAGCAGTGTTTTCTCCAGCCCCAATTTTTTGGGGGTCATTGATGACCCACTGACTAAAAATCTAGGTGTCATTTTCAAAATCTGGGGGTCATCAGTTGACTAGTTTTAAACTAAATCAACTTGAATATATGGTGGTAAAAATACATAATGTACTAAAACAGTTACTGTTTCACACAAAAAAAAATCTCAATCAAAGCTGCAATTTTAAGTTAATAACTTCAAAAAAATTTAACTTCAAACGAATGTTTCACTTCTGGCAACAAGTTACAACAACTACAAACTAGTTGTTTTTATAATCATGGCCACAGGGCCATGAACTTTTCAAATGTCATGGCCTCAGCTCCATCACCATGGCCCTAACCATTTATAATGAAAAACACTAAAATTATTTTAACATCTTATATTTCAGCTGAGCTTCATGTTTACCATTACTAAGCATTATACTCTCTGGAAAACAAAACTTTTTTGTTTTCTTTTTCCCAAAACCACTTCTCTTCTGGTTCATAGCTAGACTCATTTTAGAGTAATGTTACCTTAATATTATAACATTAACTTAACAAAAATGAATATAATTTTCTAAAAGTTTATTTTCTTTTTTCTATAACCTTTCTATAACCTTTTAAACGTCCGTTAAAGAAACATAAACGGCGCCGGGAATACCGCCGTAAACACATGGACCGGCCTTTGTTTAAACTGGTATTAAAATGTCGCGCATGCGCATCTCGATATCTTATAGAAAACAAAATAAAAAGGTTTTCAGATAGAGTAACGTCCATACATTTCAAACAACTTTCTTGAAACGTTTTACGATTTCCGCATTTCATCTTTATATACAAACAACCTAAAACTGGGTATATATCAGTGCTATTGTTGCAGCATACATTTGTTTTCACAGATGTTGTCTTCAAATTATTATATTGCTTCGCTGAAAAATTATCTATGTGATCATAAGCGTCTATGCGATTGCATTAATCAAGCGTTAATAACCAATTAGAGCCTTTACGTAACTTAGTAGAACCGCGTGAGTGGGGTTTCCCTGAATCAGACCACGCAATCTGCCTAAACAGCTAGCATTGTAAAACTAACCATGAAACCAGCTTGCCGAAACAAATATGCGTAATTTGAATTTCTGTATTTTTAAGGTTGCGTCATAGTGGACGCACTGAACAAACTTGATTGCGTCAAATGAGATTTAATTGCATCAAAAACGCAAGAAACAAACTCTGGAGAAAACACTGCATAAGAGCTGTTTTTAACTTAACTACCGACTGATGTGCATGGACGGACGGATGTTGCGATTTCTATATTCCACCCAAAAAAGTTTTGGTGGAGCATAAAAAAAAAAAAAAAAAAAAATCTAACCCGAAAACGAAGTGAAAAATTATATCTGAGCTCAAGGCCTTCAACATAGGTAGAAAAATATTGTTTAAGCTTTTCCTACACTATGTAAAATTTTGACCCATAAGGGTATGCCAATTTGCCCAACTAGCATTCAAGTCAAAGAACAAATAATGTTCAGATTTATTGAATATTTAGCATCATTTTTATGCCATCGAGAATAAGATGATCAATTAACCTAACCACTGTTTCCTGGGATCCTGTAAGGTTAACCAGTACTTGAGCACTCCCCATTATCACAAGTAACTAATAACTTTTCCACTTGAATAAGTGGTGAGAGACGAATGATAATGAGACACAATGTCATATATCCATCATCAAGGAGACTGTTCCCCGGCGGGGATTCGACCCCTAGATTGATAGTCAGATGCGTTATACCGACTGAGCTAATCAGGCCCAGCTAATAACTTTAGCACTACAATATTCCAAATTAATACTCTTAACCATGGCAATTGAAACAAGTGCTGCTGACGTGTGCATTTTCTTTAAAAATTAACACTATGGTGATTGGATAGTGTGTAATTGTGCAGTTTGATATCCTCTTTCCAATGCTACCATTTAATATATAGGAATTCTTCATGAAATGTATGATCAAGGGCCCAAAAAAACCTTAACCCCAAAACAAAATGGACACCTGAAACTCAATTATAAAAAATCCTGATTTTATTTTTTTTAGTTTAATTAAATCTCTCGGTGCCAATGTTGCTGGATGGCAACAAATAGCAGAGCGTCGATGTCACCACAGTCAAATGGAGATAACGCATGATATTTAGCTACTTATGGTAGTTAGATGTTAATTTGCGATAGTACAGGTACTGAAAAACGAGAGGCACAAGACGACCTGAGGACACTCTACTTGCTCATAGTGGCCATAGCACATTTTGAAATTTTGCAATATTATCATCTTAACAACTTATGGATAAATACTCCCACCACACCCATACTGAACAAAAAGTTAATTGCTATGAAAATTCCCGTACCATTCATCTGTAAAAGAAATCATGTAGTCCCCATATAGGACCCTTATATATCCCAGCCCCTTGATTTGTCAAATCTTCAATCACCCATTCATAGGGATTTGTTATGAGCAGAAATGCTTTAGATTCTAATAAAAGTTTTTTTATTTTCAGTTTTCCCTATGATATTCCTATGTAAAGGTCACCTTTTCATACATGTGATGGATTTGCTGAATCTGAGATTTCAAATCAGTAGATATTGGATTAAAAATCAGTAGATTTGATAAAAAATGAGTAGATTTTTGCGTCAGTATATTTTTGCGGTTAACGAAGAAACAATAATAAAAATAACTAAAATAACCTATTTCTACTCATGTTTTATTCTATAATTCCATTTACTGGTGAGCTTGGAGCTTAGATACTTATAAGCAAGGAGCTTAACTGAATCATAATATGACTTGATTTATAAAATGATACTATGAAACTTAACAATAAATACCTTACCCCACCCACTATTTTCTACCTATAGTCGATGTAAATATGATTAATATTTGCACTTTTGCAGAAAAAGATTTACATACATTTAGTTCCAATTATTGTAAATGTATCAAATATTTATAAAATTATCAAAATTTAGCGCTGACATTATACATAAATCGATCTTTCTTGAATTCTTTGCAGAAATATATTTTGATGTTCAAAATTGGCGCCATTTTGATCAAGGGGAGATAACGATGTTAGTACTTCCTTAGTGGGTCAGGGAACCAGACTTTTACCAAAATTGTCTATTTTTAAACATTTGGGGAACCTGCTATTTTTAGATCAAGTGTTACTCTGCTGATTTGGCCTAAGGCACGGTCAGGGAACTCTGTCACAACGCAGAGTGATTCGCGTCGACAGTTTGTCACAGATTCACGTCGACAGTATTATTGTTTTGTTAATTTTGTCACAGTTGCTAGTCGATAGCAGGGATATAATTGCTGATATGTTAATATAATCAAACATATGAAGTATATATTTGACATTTCGGGGAATGTAGTATATTATAAGTAAAATACGATCAAATTGAGAATCTGATTATGAATATTTCTTCAAGTTTTAAATTTTTAAAATGTCACAGGTTTTTGACGACAGGGTAACGGAGGCGTGTCGATCCTTATTTTAATGTCACGGATTCAGTGTCGATAGTTTTAACATTGTAGAATAGTTCAACCCTACGCCATTACTGCCATTTACATTTCGAGTCTCGTACAGAGGCTGTCCGGTGTATAGTTTAAGAGCATTGTCGTTATGTTACGGATTAAGTCGGTGAAAGTTTAAACCGACACACGGAAGCAAAACAATACCTCGGTACTTGCAATAGTCATGTTTCGTGAAACTTCCGCTGGTAGTTTTAAGAAAATTGTCACTTTTGATAAGTATTTCTGTATTGACGTTTTGAGTGATGTATTTATCAAGCTCATCCATTGATGCATGTCTTGTTCTCAATTAACTGCCCAAGTTTGGGACCCGGATTAAAGTCTTCCGTTATTCCCCATTATTCGTTTTCATTTATCAAATAAACAAGAAATTTAATTAAGATTTGAACTTGGAACCTTTTCAAACTTTTTCTGGATAAGTTAATAAAACACAATACATATGGTAACGTTTTATTCGTTTTTTTATGAAATAATAAAACAAAATGTACATAATAAAAATTTAATGATCTGCAGGAGAAAACATGAAAGACAAGTTAGGGTAACGTGAATACCCGCAAGTACACTTAGGATTCTGGAGATGTGCTTATTTACACATGTCAATATATCGTACATTTGACCTACCCTCACAAAAAATAAATCTTGTATTCATGTGTTTTATACGTTTTATATGATTATATGTTCATTTGAAAGGAAAAAAGATGTAGTAATATCTTATATATAGGCCCTACTCTGCAAAAAAGAAACATCCCTCTTTTTTTTATAACAGCTCTGTCTGTGTTTCATGTCCAATGTTCATGTATTTTTAACCCTGGCGATGTTGAGAATAAGATCATATGCACCGTGTACATAGCACTTAGTGCCCAGAACATTCATTTCCACTTTTTCCACGTGCACATGCGGTCAACACTAGGTTTTGCAGTCCATGTCATACAATTCATGAAATAGAGGCCGATTTGAATTTTTTTTTAGTTTTTCACATTTTTCAACATGCAACGGATTTCTGAAAACGGACGCAATAAAATGATAGTGGGTGGGGTAACGGCCATAATGGTCGCATTCCAGTTATGGTGCTGTCGCAAATAAAATGAGCGACCTGAGGCACGTTTCCGATATACCTGAACTGTTTACAGTCGCAGCGACCTGGTAAACAGTAAACCTGTAGAGACAAAGACCGGAACCGAACTTTGACGTGCTTACGTCAGTATTTGTTGCCATGGCTACCTTCGCTGCTTGGCAGCATGGCGTTTCGGTACAGACTATTCGTTACCATTTGCGTCGTAACTCCCAACTAATCAGAGTGCGAGGTGCCCATACACTAGAACTGGTCAAATAATGACCCGACGTTACCTCGCTGCCATGCTTTTATGTGTGCGACTTCATCTGAACTGGAGCTAAATGGCAGCCCATGTTCACCAGGCAATACTTGAACCAGGTTAATGTTTTCACATGGCCGGAAGTTTCCCTTGATCCTTGCAAAAATTGAGAATATCTTGGTCATTAAGCTACCAAAATGATAATCTCTGTGATTTAGCTTAGGTGTTGCTACGGAGATCGAGGAATTTGCCAAATGCATTGGTTTTGCGTTACGTTACGTCGAAACGCCGTAAAATTATTGAATACATACTTGCAGATTGACAAATTCTTACTCAAACTCGATGACCTAAACGTTACATAACGAGTGTCTGATAGTTTGTGATTTTTTATTTTAAACCCCCCCCCCCTTACAAACCCACTGACTTCCATGTGGTATCACTATGAAAATGTTCGTGCTAGCCAGACTTAGCGAAATGATATCAATCAGCAAATAAATGAACGGTTTTGGTACATGCCTCATTTACATTTTCGTCCAAAGACACATGCATAGGTAAGACATTATTTGGCTAGTAGAAAATACCACATAACTTCTAACCGGCTAAGTTGATCTACTTTCTCGTTCCTGGCACGATGTCATCAGCAGAGGAAATAGGTTAACACCTACTGACAGTCATGACATTCAATGTAAAATGAAATATTTTATTTTCGAAAATATGAGCTGTTTCATTGGTGGCTGAGAAAGGACATCTAATCAATGATAGACCTTCATTCAGATCACAATACAGCGAGGAATCTTCGACAAAAGATATGTCCATACCTGCCAATAGTGTCGACTAGAATCTGTGACCCTGTAGAGAAGAATCCGTGACATTTAAATCAACATCGACACAAACTTGTTACACGTGAAGCTTTTTTCAAACAGAATTTCTCACATGGTATAAGTAAAAAGTCAATTAGTTATCACTCTTTTTTTAAACAAAATTACTTAAACAACAGTTATAAATGATATTTTGCACTTATTAAGGTTTTTATTCATGATTTCATCTCTACTTTCGTTTTACATACATATTTAGCGAGGATTTATCAATTATTGCGTTTTAAACATTTGCTAATTCACAATTGGTTGATTGGAACATTGAAAATACTAATTAATATTAGGTGAAACTCGATCATGTAAAAAGTTTAAAACCTATAGCTGTATCCAGTAAATAATTGACTTTATACATCAGAATATGAAGTGTTTTCCCGCATCAGATCGACGTGAATCTGTGACAAACTGTCGACACGCATCACTACTTTGTGACAGAGTTCCCTGATCGTGTAAGGGAAAACACAGCATGGTGCCGACTAATCCGATATTGCTTTGATTGTTTTATTGGGACAAGGGAGATAGTGACATGAACAAGCCACTATAACACAGCTGGAGACAATATTTCTGATCTTTGTATATGCAGATTTTGCAGATATTTCAAAGCGGTAGATTTTTTACTTGAAACGGTAGAGCGGTAGATGGGGTAAAAAAGCGGTAGATTTCACCTACCGGTGGTAGAATCACATGTATGCCTTTTAGGATCCATATATATCCCAGCCCCTTGATTTGAAGAATCTTAAATCCCTTGCGAATGTGAAGATAATTTATGTAAAATATGAACAAGTTTGACAGAAAGGTTATTGAAGGGAAGATAATATGAAAATTCCCAATTTTAACCATATTGCAACCCATACCCTCTGGCCCCTGGCCTCTTATGGAAATTAAATCCTCTTTATTGAACAAAATCATACTTAATGTTATTAGACAATGCTTTAAATCTCAAATTGAACAACTTATTTACACAAATGAACAAAAAAAGGAGAACTTTTGTTTTCCCACATTCCTATGTAAAACTAAAGTCCCCTTACAGGGCCTCCATAAATACAAACCCTTTGTTTTGTACAAACATTAAACCCATATTCATTTAGATAATCTATATCAAATATGAACAAATTTGACGACCACTTGTTGAGAAAAAGATTTTTGACTTTTTTTTCTATTTTAACCCTTTTTTGACCCACCCTGGCCCCTTATGGAAAGTCAATTCTCCGTATTGAACCAAATCTTATTTTCTATGACTAGATGATGCTTCATAACTCAATATTTTCTGTTTTCCCATAGTATCCCTAAGTAAAATTCTAAGTCCCATTACAGGGCCCCTATCAATATTAGCCCCATAATTCTTATCTTCATTCAAACCCCTACACATAGGGATAATTTATGCCAAATATAACAAATCTGACTGACTAGTTCTTATATAAGAAAACAATTTTTATAATTCCAAAGTTTTACCCTTTTGGGGCCCCTCCTGACCCCTTATGACAGTGGAACCCAGTCATATTTTACAAATCTGGACCTCATTGACCAAACAATGCTTCTGTGAAAATATAGTCAAAATCAGTTCCTTTTTTAAAAAAACCAATGTTTATTATAATGACATGATTGTGTCTCCTAACTAAACCATCAAGACTGAGTCATTTTTTTTACCCCAGGGACACCATTTGAACAAATCTAATAAAACTAAAGTTGGTTATCATTAATACATAAAAGTTTAATTTGGGCAGTTCATGAGAAGAAGAGTTTTTAAGTTTTGGACTATTTTTAGTAACAGTGGCCATCTTGAATTTCTCCTATGCAAAAGAAACATCCATGTGAAGTTTGAGTTCAATGGGCCTAGAGGTTTAAGAGAAAGTGCTGCTAATGGGCGACAGACAACAAATGACAGACGATGGACGACAGATGATAGAAGATGGACAATACGTCATTGAATAAGCCCTTCTGGCCTTTGGCCAGTAGTTATGGCCTATGGCCAGTAGAGCTTAAAACATCAAATTTTATGATTTTGAGTTTTTTTGTCCCAACTACGGAAGGGGTGGTCAGACTCATAGTGAATGATTCCAACTAGGAAATTGAATTCAAAATGTCTGTACCTCTCATCTAAGCAAGTGCGAGTTTTAAGTTTTGAAAATAATTAATGTTCATTTGATGCACCTCTTCTTATTTTTTTCATGAGTATTACCTGTTCAACAGGTCAATCGGTCAAGCAATTGCCAAATTATATTATAAAAGTTTTCTTTTACATATTCTGAAAGAAGAATATATAAACAACAGACCTGGAATGTCTCATTCAGATATCTGAAATAGTTTTCTTTTAACAGCAGTTAATTGAGATACAATCTGTTATAAATTGCAATCATCAAAATATGTTTGGTGCTTAAAGTAGTGTTTTGTGAGAAAATTAGCACTCTAAGAGTTAAAAATAACTTTTATGTCAATCATTGGACTATCGATATGACCATAGTTCAGGACCTGAAGGGTTAATTAATATACAACTGACAAACAGATAACCCAAGCATCTGACCCCCATGGTGACCATTTTCTATTCATTTTTCAGGATTTTCCTACCTTAACTCACCTTATAATTATTTCAGTTTAAACATCTTAGATCCTAACCCTGAAAAACCTTGAACTATAACCAAGATAAAAATAATCCTGACCCTATGGAGGGACTTCATTGTCAACGCCTGGGACTAAATCATCTAATTTAAGGAACTAAATCGTCAAAAACTTAGGGATTAAATGGTCAATTTCAATGACTTAAAGGCTCATTAAACTTCCGAAACAGTCGTTTTTAGTTTTAATTTAAATGAGTTTTACTCTTCCAGATGATAGAATACATGTTTATTTGATCACTGAGAGACTTTGCAAACAAAAAAATAAATATAAAGCACATTATTAGTACATAATTAAGAACGGGTTATGTTTACAAATTAATGTTCGTCTCTTTCCGATAAACACCTTCGCCAGAAAACGAGGAGTTACGAAGCTTGTTCAGAAACGTGTCGGTCAGTAATATATGATCAATTCACTTCAGAGAGAAACATAGTATGAGGAATTGTAGGGGATGCGGTTAGTATTTAAATAACCGCTTGAGATTAAATAGTTTTGTAAGAACGTCCCCTTTATTCCATTCAGTGTATTAATGAACTGGAACCCACGAGCACGTGAGCGACAAATCGTTCATATAAAATCAAAAATAAAATTACTTTTTTAATAACTGTACTATACAAACCACCCTTGTTAGCCTCTCAATATTGACTGCGATAAAGTGATTTGTGATGTAATAGCACGTGCGATAGTATCACGTGTATATGCAAGGGAGGATCTACATTCAATACAATTTTATTGCAGACATCAATAATATATATTTTAAACAAAGAAAACCCAATAACGATACATAATATTAGTGAAGCCATAATTTTTCTTATCTTGTTAATGAACCCCTTATCTAACGGTCTCAATCCGCACACTACCACTGCAGTATTAATTTGTGTACTTCCAAACACTGGTGGAGGGACAACTGGAAAGCAACAGAGTCATTACGGAATTACAAAAATGTAAACAAAAGTTAAAAGTTTGGTCCGCTCGTCTAAGAAACACACATTTCAATCGAAGTTATTTATTTTCTTGCTTTTTTAAAAACAGTCACTAAGGGGTCTACAGGAATGGTTTTAACAATACTATAAACACATTTAATTACAATCATTTTTGTTATTATCAAAAAGTGTGCATTTCGGAAGTTTAATGAGGCTTTAATCGTCCAACAGATATCACCACACATATATAATGTGCCTGTGTGGTAGTTCAAGTAGGTCCAGTCAGCACCAGTGGTGATCACATACGCACCTTTGAACCTTTGGCTTAGGTGAGGATCTACAAGGATACCACCCTGATAATTTTTAAAAATACAAAATCCCAAAATTACAACATAAAACTAATGAGGAAGTTAACACCAGAGAATACAATAATTAAGTAATTTGAGTCTTCAAGTATTGAACATTAAACAATCATAGACCATGGACATTTTCTTCTGTAATAGTGTTTTTTTTCGGCCATTTTTATAGCCGTTATTTGGTCATAATCTAATGGCAAACAGTTTTTTTCCCCCAAATTGAGTGGTAACAATTCCCAATTGAAAGCTTTAATTGTAGAGAAACTTGCCAAGTAGTATAGATTATGGGCGGTTTGGCACACAGTTTCTGTCATCCAAATGACTGACATTTGGATTTTTACTACTACCCCCAAGACACATTTCATCAAACAGACATCAAAAAGCTAAATCCTTAAACCAAACCCAAGATTAAAATCATTTGGATAACCACTCCATTTTACATAATGCTCATTTCTTTTTGTAATCACGTCTCAGTATCTTTTCTATTCTAAATATTTCTTGATTTGCCCTAGCTAGTTCTTGTTCATAGAATGCTTCCACAATATTTTCATTATTTAAATCTTTTAGAAGATATGTAATAGGCTTTGTCTTTTGAATCTCTCTAACGATAAATATTTCTTCCGTCCAATTAGGAGTGTAACCCTTTTCAAAGTGTTTTTTGTATTTACTTATTCTAACTCTGTCACTAATTTTGGAAGATGTGTGGGATTGTTTGGATTCACAAGAATACAAATTCTGTAATACCTTTTCTTTATTCTTTTTCATTCTTCCTTTTTCTGGGGTCATACCAATACTGCTATAATTAGTTTTATTGTATTTTGAGATTATTTTAGGCAGGGTATCAATATAATTATTTGTATTATTGGCAGTGAAGTGCTTCTACATTATTCTCTTCATTGTCCTATTAAATTTTCAACTGCAACTGCTTTTCCCTCATTTAAGGTATGACATATTTTAATATTATTATCGCTTAACAATGTCTTAAAGTGCTTATTATAAAATTCACTTCCCTCGTCAACCCACAACTTTTGAGGTTTATGAATTCCCGAACTCAAAATGTCTTCAAATGCCTTTGTTACCTCCAAACCAGTTTTATTTTTAAGTGGCACACTCCATGTATATTTACTCAAGACATTAATTACATTTAATAGATATTTAAATCCTTTGTTGTATCTTGAGAAGGTCTAGATATCAACCAAATCAGCCGACCATATATCATCCACACCACTTACAATAACCCGACGCCTTGGAAATTTTCTTTTAATAGGCTTATGTAATTCATCCGCTAATTTACTACCCCAAGACGTCGGTCGTGACGCTGGCCTTTCCAGTTTTTTTAACCCAAACCAAGTTTATGTTTTATACCAATAGATGGTTTAACAATTAAATTTTTAGCAATTTTTTTGCCAAATGTTTTTGATTAAGTGTTCTTTTAATTCTTTATCACAAGTAGATTTTTTAACTCCCATTTCATAACAATAATCATGCTCTTGACAAACACTATCTAAATTTGCTCTTCTGTCCATCTGTTAAATTTACTGTATATAAAGTGTATGTCATATATATATTTACATTAGAATTAATTAATTTTCTACTTTATTTATTATAAAGTTTTCTTTGTACATAATAAATGCGTAGATTTTGTAAGCTCCAGCAGGAGGAACATTTAACCCGCAACTTAATGTGATTTGTTTAGGATCAATAGTAACACTATCACTAGAACAACCACCTAGGTTAAAGTACAGAAGTCCAAATAAGTGTTCAAAATTTGTTCCGTTCAATAGTGTTTTTATCATTCTGTTTATATGAATAATTAATAACATCTCTAAATATTCTAACAATATTATCCAAACTGTATTTAGTTTCCAGATAATATTCTCCATTACCAATCGAGCAGAGTGTAAATAGCAATTTAAATTATTAGGATCTAGTTTAAATGTATGAAACGTAGGTGGATTTTGTCCTTGACTATTTTCTTTAGAAGTTCTTTGTAAATAAATGAAAACATGTTTTGGGTCCTTAACACCAGCGGTTGAACCACCTGCTGGGAACTAGCCGATTCTTGTATCATTTCCCTAAGATAAGTCCATCTTGTTGGAATCATGTGATTTTCTGCGATATACACCAACCCATCAGAATTATATGTCATTTTTGGTACCCAGAGAACTTATTTTGTAACAATAACTCTTCCATCAACTCCGCTGCTTTTGAAGATCAGACTACCATCTTCAGTTATTTGCAAAACCAATTGTATTTGGCTAGAAAGTAACGGATTTGTTTCTAAACTTTCAAAAAATGAGTACTTATTTAAAGGGACATTTGTATTTACTATTTTATTTGTTAAAATTAAATTATGCCGTTTCCTAAAACCAACATTATATCCAGCTTGACTGTCATCAATTTCTCAGAGCTACAGATAAGCTTTCGTAGTAATTGGGTATTTACCCCTTAACTTTTTAGATAATTGCATATTTCGGTTTTCTATTGCTTAACAATTTTATTTTTACCCATCAAATTTTGCTCAATTGCTTTTTTTTATTGACAGCAATTGTTTTTTTAAGAATTTGTTTTATTAAGTTCAAGTCATGGAAATTTGTTTTTCCAGTCCGTGACAGTTTTTTATTTACTCGACCACCAT
Organism: Panopea generosa; assembly: GCA_029582155.1. Lineage (NCBI taxonomy): Eukaryota > Metazoa > Mollusca > Bivalvia > Adapedonta > Hiatellidae > Panopea > Panopea generosa. The sequence goes on from CM055898.1 coordinate 55,497,988, forward strand.
CATGTTTCTTTGGTACCGAGACGACCCGGTGTCAGATAATATTTTCACCCGTATAATATTTTCATCTGCGGGACAAAATTTCATCCAGAATATCACTTGCAATGTGTTGCAGCAGATGCACAATCTGCAAAAACAGGTCATCTAAGATGCTTTTACAAACAGTATTGCTGCTTTCCACCAATGTGCCCAAATAACCGAGCAGTGTGTTGTTTGTTTGGACAGGTTGCGGTCACTTTTTTCATCCCAACGAAAATTGTATCCAAGACTAAGCTTACAACATTTAATGAAAAATGCCCTAAAGGACCTAAATGAACGGAAAGTTCCACTATACGCCGATAATAGCGTGGTGGTGTTACAAAATAGTTAGGTTGTTGTGGCATAATTGAGTAGTGTCAGCTAATCTATTGGAATGATATAGGCTATATTAAGAGCAAGTAGTGAGGGTTTGTTAAAACGTATCGATAGATCGATAGGAGAAACATTTTTAAAATCTTTTAATATATTCATATTTTGATTAAATAATAAATCATTTTGATTTTTATTTCATGAAAATCCATTAAGTATTCAGAAAGTTAGAACAATTAAACGGATTTATTATTTATAAAACTAATTTAAATTTATATTGAGCCTAATAGCGTAAAAGATATATTGAAAGTTGTTAATTCATTATTTGCACGAAATTCACTAAGGTATGTAGAGTGTTTTATATATCTGACTGTATTACGGAAACGTCGTCCAGTGTAGCAGAGCACATCTTTCAGAATCGTTGTGACGAGAAGGATTCAGCATATTACTGTTCCATTACATAACGGCAGATGGGTATGTGAATGTTATATTATGTTGTATATGGTTGAGTTATTTAAATGTCTGATATATATATTTTGAAGTTATAAGATGTACCGGTAAGTAAAGTTGTATAAATTGTTCATATCCATTCTGAACTCCATAAAAGCAGTGGGAACCCCATAAGAACGCCATAGATGCACTGGGAGTCCCATGAGGACGTGGTGCAATCGTGCAACAGTGGTGAAATCATCGTGATATTGCACTGACAAAGCCATAAGGACTCCGAACGCATGGTGGGGTCATGGCAGACAAGCGAGGGTCGTGGTAAGGACGCCATGAAGTCGCCATTGCAAATGTTACCATTTTTGCAGCGTCTTTGCATACTGCGCTTGTACTACGTTCATGGAGATGTTATGACGTTTTAACAGCAATAATCCTGTACAATCTATCATAAACAACTTTTCCATTTTGTTTAATCTGAAGACTACTTATCAAAGAAGCAGAAACATTAATTAATTGAGCAATCTCATCAGCATCAGCAAAACCCGCTCCATCTGCGAGCTTATTTACTTTAAAATCAACTTCAAAATAGGCATTATAATATGCCAATCAAAGTATGAAGATCTGTCATTAATAGTAAATTGATATCCACTTTTTAATTGTCTTGCATTGTTTCCAGGAAGTGTAATGGGTGTATCTTAATGAATTGGAATATATTCATATCTTTCGCAATATTTTTTACTCCTAACCATTCTATATTGACTATCTATGAAAATAAATTAAATAAAATCTTCATCTTGTGATAACTCCCTCATTAAAACATCGTCCCTTCCCATTACCTTATCAATAGCCCTCTTTCCAATTTCATCCCCCAACTTCTTTGAACCAGATTCTAATGCCTTTACTGTTACATTTTTACCAACATTACTAGTAATTCCACTCATGATTGAATCAAACATTCCGGCCCCGGTTTGGGGATCATGATAAACATAGATGCCTTTTTTCTCTATCATATTTCTTCTTCATTTTATCAACCCCTGTGTGGTTTCAGGGAGCCATATGAGTGATGGCAAGAATAGGACCACTGTGGCTCATACATGTGGTAAGAAGCGACAATTTGAGTAATACGATAGAATTTGCTGAAACTCTGCAGTTCTGCAGGTATCAAGGTTCTAGGTTCATTTTGCATATTCATTTGTTGGTGTATTTCTTTTTTAAATCTGTATGTTAATTTGTTGTTTTTGTACATGTAGAGTGAACCTGGAATCTTCCTTCCTTTTGGCGTCGAATTACCTATAATGTGTTGGTTCTTCTTCGTTACATTATAATTCTTTTAAAACAAGGGAGAATGAAACATGGACATTATTAAGGTTGATTATTCTATTAATGTAGTCAGTAATGTAAATTCTAATACTATTAATGATAGATTTATTTACTTTACAAAATCCAACCCTTAGCAGTTCTCTTCTAAATGGATAACTTCTAGTCAGATCGGCCATGTTAAGATCATAGATAACATCTGAATATGCTCCATCTACAATGCTATTATTAATTAGGTTGCAATGCACATAAATTGTGTCTATGGAAACTGTAAAATCTGGAAAAAGTTTCACAAACTCAGTTTCCCTAACAACTTTCAGTTCAAACCAATAAGGTTACCAAATTTTGAATTCCTTAAATCAAGAGTGTAATTCTCTTGTATTATTAGTTTACATTTAAAATATTAAATTCCAAGGAAATAGCCTCGCCGTCATCATCATTAAGAGCAAATGTTTCTTGAATGTATTTACTTATGTCAGAGTACGAGTACATCCCATCAGCAAATTCAATGTCTTTCCATTCCGTTCCATTGTAATAATGTATTTTATTATTACCAATTTCTTCATTAATACTGTACCAAGAATATGCCATAGTATTTATTGAATCAAGACCAGCAACATAGTTTTTATTTTTTATCGAGAACAATGGGTCTATCAAGTACGGTTGTAAAATCACTAGGTGTATTCTTATTATTCTTAACATGAGATGGCTTAGATGAAAGAATTATTTTTTGTTCCATATATTAAGAATGTTTAAAATAAAGTTTAATGTAGGACTCTATTTCAAATTTAAATTTTTTATCATAAGCAGTAGTAGCATAAAAAGCAAGTCGGGTATTATAGTTCTGTTATCTGGAATTTCCACCTATCCTGACAGCTTCCCATATCAAGAACAATGATTCCACTATCCTTGTATTTTGAGATAAGTGCAAGAGTTCTTCAGCATGCATATTAAAATCACCACCAATTGCTCTCGTTCCACTAGGCCGAAACATATATTTCTTATTTTTTTCAATAAATGTCTTTACTCTGCTGCCAACATCAGCTAAAAATATTTCTTTTGAGAATGGTGACTTGGGGTATTTGTTGAATATACTAAGTTGAGTTCAAGAACAAAGGTACCAGGTTGTTTGATAATCAGTGTTCAGCCCCATAAAGAAAACTGCGATGTCCACCACGCATTCATGATTGTATTCTACAGCGCTTTCATAATTTATGTATGGATTGGGTTTAAACTCAAAAATTTTGTGAAATAGGATGTGACTTTTTCTCCTGTCTCCTAAGGTCTAAATTCATGATACACTTTATTATCAAAATCTTTGGTAATCCAAATCTCATTGTCAATTCCTATGTCTAGTGAAAAAAACAACATCGCATGTATTGGTCTCCCCTTAGGTTTTTGTGATATTTGCTCTAGAAGGTGACCGTCATACTTTTCATTCATAAAACGATGTAATTTATCATCATCAGTCATATGTGTTTTAATATCTTCCACCATTTTGGTTAATTCTGCATTATCTGCAATTGATCTGTTTAAAATAAGAGTATGTACTTCGTCTCGTACCTTATCCTAATTAAGTAAGTGTCTCATAAGAATACCAAACTTTACTTCTGGTGTTGTTCTTAAGTTTTGCGTTAATGTATTTATGCTTGTATCCAGTTCTTTATCATCAACTATTTGTTTCTTGATATCAACCACCCTATTCCTTAATTCATCAAAACCCCTATTTAACTGCCTTCTAATTTTTTTAAGAACACTTTCTTCTGTTTCACTATCTGATATTTTAAAATAGCAATATTCCTTTCCTTGTTTTCTGATAATTGTTGTTGAATAAGTAATACTTTATCGACTGCTCCTTTTTCAATATTTTCTAATTGCCCCCGATAACTCATCCAGTTTCCATTTGTTATACAAGTTTTGTCTCACGTTTTACTACAAAAGACTTAGGAACAGCATCTCCGGTGTTGTTTGGATCAGGTAAGTTAGTAATACTTTTTTGTTGCATGTCTATTCCAGATCCTATTTTATGATAGTTGTCTAACTTTCTTTTTAACATACTGGGTTAATACAATTCCGCTATGTCCTCAAACTGTTTGATTAGAGATTTGTATTTTATTTGTTCTAGATCTTTAGCAAAAAGATACAATTTATCATAGAAAATTAAAGGCTTTGTCAACATATGTATTAATACATTAGTTTTTCCCACTGCCACTGTTGCCACAAATTAACATCCTGAAACAAGAACTTGGCATGTAATCATGTAGTTGCTTAAAATTACCATTTTTTTCTTTTGTGTCATAATTCAAAATTTCCATTATATTATTAACTATAGTAAGTTATTCAAAAACTATCTAGGTTAATCAAATAATTATTATCTAATGTAATCATATAATGTCATTATTGAAATGTAAAGAACTGGAGGAAAAGAAGAAAAGAGTCAAAGAAATTTTTGATAAAATTAATAATGCCACAGTGAAGCATAGGATGAGAAAACAAACAGGTCAAGAAACATACCAGTAAGTATTCAAACCCATTACTTCCTCTCAAGAAAGGATTACCAAGGAAATAAGTGATCAAGGAAGGGATCAAAGTTGAGAAATTATGACCTATCCTAGAACAGAAAATTGCTGAATTACCAAAAGAACAAGCCAAAGAATTACATAATTTATTAAAACCAGTAATAAAATAAAAGGACACGACACCGAATATGACCCTGAAGATGACCCTAAAAATGTCCCTGGATTTGATCTCAGACAAGACCCGGGATATGAGATTGAGTCTGAGCCTATTAAAGAAGAGCACAGCACCAAACCCAAAGAGGACGAGCTTAGTACTGAACTAAAGATCATAGACCTAGATAAAGGGCTTCAAGGTTTTTATTTATCATGTAATACATTATTAAATACACCAAATCAGTGGGGACAAGAGCATGTGAAGGCTGTTAGGATTGTTTACGAATTAAATGGTGACATAGTGGGTTTAAGCAGAAAACAGTTAAAGACCGAGGATGATAAAATTAAGTTCAAACAATTAAAAAAAGATAGAAAAGATTTTGTAGAACACAACAAACAAGAAATATCACTAGTAAGTGTTGCATGCCCCCCCCCCCCCCCCCCCCAATGGTCTATGAAAATAACAATACATGTATATTTCATAATAGGTATTGATGTATCCATGAATATCCATGAATATCAAGAGTAATGGACTGACATTTCAGACTAAACAAGCAATTTCATGTTTTTTTTACATTAAAGCATGACCTTTACCTTTGTGTAACGTTGACCTTGACATGTGATATAATGGTCTTGGTATTTCTACAGATAAATGCAGGTGACACATCATCATGACATGCTGATCACTTGTATCAAGCTATTTTAAAATCCCTCCATGTAAGACAAACTTACAGACCAGACATGAAAACTGAAATGGTGAACTTGAGGTAAGGTTCTGGGTCTTAACGTGACACTTTGTCATGTTATGTTAATCAATTGATAAATTGAGCCAAGTGTTTTTGAAATCCATCCATATATGATAATGTTACAGGACGGACTTGAAATTTCAAACAGACTCAAAGTGTTGTCAAACAAACGCAAAGTGTGGCCTTGACCTTTGAGGTACAGGTCTAGGTCTTAAGTGTGACACATCGTCATGTCATCTTGATCAAATGAGCCAAGTTAAAGAACAAAGTAACGGACCAGACATGCAATATCAAACAAATTGAAAATGTGAGCTCGACCTTTGAGAAAAGGTTCTGGGTCTTACATGCAACACTTAATTATGTCATGTTGATCAACTGAGCCAAGTGTTTTTGAAATTTATCCATAGGTGACAAAGTTACAGACTTGACACGAAATCTCAAACAGACAGAAAGTGTTGTCAAACAAACTCAAGGTGTGACCTTGACTTTTGAGGTACGGGTGTGGGTCTTACTCCCTACACTTCGTCATGTTAAGTTGATCATTTGTAGCAAGTACTAACAAAATCCATCTATGCATGACAAAGTTACAGGCTGTTCACGAAATATTGGATGGACGGATATTCTCACGAATGGGTAGTTAAGTGGCTTCTTTGTGCCCAGCTGATTACTTGTGTGATTAAATTTTAGTCACACAAGAAAAACTAGAAATGCGTACAAGGGACACAGATGCCCCTGCTTTGTAACTATATTGTAGATATCAATCAATCGAAATATCAAGTTTCATCAAAATCGGTCCATCAATAAAAAAAATTGAGGTAGGAAACCATCAGCCAATCAGAGTCTAGATCACCTAATTAATATGTGCCAATTCCATCCATTGTCGAACTTGGCCTGGGTCTTGTTGATATGAAGTCAAATATAAATGTTCGTCAAAATTGGTCCATAAATAGACTTTAAAGGTCGGAAACTATCAGCCAATCAGAGCCTAGAACACCCTAATTAATATGCAGGGATTTTGACCGAAATCGAGCTTGAGCTGAAGTTTATCACCATACATCTTTCTACTAAATATAAATCAAATCCATCTAATCCTTCAAGAGATATCGAGCGGAAACCAATTTCTTGACATTTGTCAATAATCTAAGTCCAAAAAGGGGCATAACTCCATCAAAAATCATCAGACCGGAACGAAATACTAACTTGACCTGTATAACCTGAATGTGAAGTCACAAACCAAATTTGATTTAAATATGTTAATTAAAACTAAAGATATATAAGTCGGAAACCATTTTCGTACGTACATAAGGGATATGCATAGGTACGGACAGCACTGATATTATATCCTCCCCCACCCCTTCCACGTTGAAAATGGCGGGGACATAAAAAGCCACATAATACTTTTTCAACTGTTTTTCAACTGTCCACAAAAATCTCACACTAGATACTTTACTACCCATTTGTGTGAACGGACGGACGGACAGACGTATGCTGCGATTACTATATGCCATCCCAATAAATTTGTTTTGGGGGGAGGGGCATAAAAACTGTGCAGCATGATAGATACAGACCCTAAACCGCTCAAGTACCCCATAATTGCATTCCGTTTGCGCTCAGTTTGCACTCCGTTCGCGCTCAGTTTGCGCTTCGTTCGCGTTCCGTTTACGCTCCATTCGCGTGCACTCGATTAAGTGTGGTTAATTTAATGCACTCACAAACGCAAGTATTCGCTCACGAGCGATGTTTACTACCTTTATTTAATACTCCTCTCAGCGTTCGCTTCGTTCGTTCAGCGTTCACTCATCGTTCAGTCCGCCTAGTTCGGTTTCCGGCCCATAACCAATCGCAACCTCTCAACTCTTAAAATGATTCCATATTGACTTTTTGATTGAAGCTGTTAAAAATTGAGCAATAAATAAATTGTATCCATGGGATTTAGTCAAGGTAATTGAATTCATAATCCTATTGTTTGTCTACATTTTGTGTCACCCGCTGGGCGAAAGGTTGTAAATTTCAGATAAACCACTACTGATAATAGGGAAGATTTACAGAAGAGTCTATATTTTGATATGTGATCAGCGGTCCGTGTGATCAAAGAATATCACACGTTCTACCGACTTCTACTATCCAGACCGAAATGTGTTTGCGTCAGTAACTTCTTTGATATATCGTAAGCCGTTTTTTACAGGAAAGCAAAAAAAGTTCTCCACAAAATTTATAGATACATCATCAACATAAACTAAATATATTGATATTGTTATTAATAATTCAATACCGCTTATACGTCTTTAGATTAACAGTAATCCATTCATTTGATCAGTATAAGCAGTGACCTAACAATATGTGGATATGTCACTGTTTTTTGTTAATGTTCAAATTAAAATCAGCTTTATAATCAATAATAAAATTATGCACTGCATGGGTGATGAAAAATGTATTATAATTCGTGCGATGGGATTTGACATATAAAATAATAAATGATTTTTGAAAAATAATAATCTTGTAGTGTTTTTCTACATTTGGGTCTAAATGTGGCTTCACTAAACTTAAAAAAGATATTCGTTATCATTATGTATATATGTGTACCTGAAATGAACCTTTTTTCAGTGTTTCTCAAATTATTTTTTTTACTAATAGTATGATTCATGTTAATATATTAATGAACATACAAACTACATGTATATTAACCTTGTTTGAAAATGTACCCACTATGCTATACCGCTACTTATATGACACGCAGCAATACAGACACCCGGTGGTGTTAATTACGTTATGTCACATGCCAGTGAGAGCCGTGTCAATTAAAGTATACGCCAAAGCGGTGACTTACCGGTCTATTGCCCACGGAATAACCCTGTGGATGCTTTCATTTTGATTGTAATTAGTGCCAGACGGACGAATCTTAATTGAACCCGCAGTATGTGATTGAAAAGAAAAGAAATAATAAGAAAAACTGCCAGCCAATTAACAACAAATCAAACACATTCATTTAAGATATTGGTTATTCGAGGTTTGAGAAAGATACTTTAGTATGTAAACCCATGATATTAATATCATTTAATTAACGAAACGAAAACCCCACGTTATAAAATATAACCAGTACTGAGTGAATGGTAGAAAGTGTGACACACGTATTAAGGGATGTGTATCTAGGGCTGTCAATTTACCACAGCTGGCCTTCTGGATCTTAACTTTTTATGTAAACTAAATAAATTTCAAACAAAATTAAATGATCGTGCATGCATGGGCAATATATTTACGATTTAGTTGTTTTATTTAACGTAACAAATGCATTTATTATAAATTACGAACATATTTGACAGTTTTGACAGTTTGCAGTTTTTGTCCGTTAATTATCTGTCATTAGTCCAGTGGGTTAAATAAACAAGTCAATTACATTCCCAATCTGCAGGAGATGAATGTCAGCATATCTTTTGATAAAAAACAGATACAACTAAAAATCAGAATTGTTAATTTCACAAGATAAAAACAATCCTACAATTTTAAAACTAATGAAAATGTAGTATTTATTTGTATTATTATTATTTGTTTTATTTTTTTTTTAAATATTATTATCATTGGATCTGTTATTATAATAGATATATATTGACTTCTTGATTTGTCACAGTTTTTATATTGGATACGTGCGTGCATGTATTTTGATTATAATTTGTACCAGATAAATGAATCTTAATTTAACCCATGACATGTGATTCAATAAGAAATATATAGTCAAAAACAATACTAAAAAATGCAATTTTTTTTCATAATATTATTATCATCATCATTATTATTCAGCCTGTTGTGTTGTTTTGGCATACGTACATTTATTTTACATTTATTTAATTTAGCTTGATTGTAAAGTAAGCTCGGAGCTTATGCATATCATTCTCCAGTGTATTCCTTTATCAGATCTGGTACTGATTGTGTTTCGAGAGGTCATAGGGTAGAGCGCGGGTCAAACTCGCGACCTCTGCCGTCTAAAGCCAGCTCTATCCACTGCACTACTGACCCACTTTATATTTAAGAATGATATTAATTTGGTACTATTATTTTCATATTTTAATGAGATGTGCACAGGTATACTGTTTTCACTTTACTTGCAATATAACAGTTTTACGTGCATTTTTTTCACAACTAAGCACAGACTTGGTGTAACTATGTTTTGGGAAAATATAAAACTAAGATCCAAATTGAATTTAAAACGGGTAATTTTTATTTTGCCAAAATACTCAAACAAATAGAATCATAATCATATAATTTTCCGCATATCTATGTTTTGTTTGATTCACAAATACATTGATTTTTTTGTGTTAAGAGCTGAATACGCTTAAATCCAATTGAAATATATGTTCTGTATGTTCTATAACTAATTTGTATCGAAATAGCAATGCAAACAGTGATTTCATATTACATATTTTCGAATTGTTATTTACATAATATATAAATGTATTTATATTTTTGTTGCGCAAACCAAATCATGTTTAAATGTGCAACTAAATTGGCCTTGAAACCGTAGATAACCATTGATGCGTCGTTTATTGTATAATAGGTTTTTAAACTTTATTATATTGATTAGCTCAATATTGATATTTATGATATAATTGACAAATTGTTGACCACATGCGTTATACCAAAAAATCATTTATATATACGACATGGTTTATATTTATGTGTACAGAAATATTTTATTCATATCGATTTTGATTATTGACTTCACGCTCAAATAATGAAAGAAGAGTGTATCCGAATGAACGAGTGCACTCAGTAGCGCATGAATAGTTTAGTTATCAGTTATCTCACTGTGTCTAGCGTATAGTGCATATACTGCGCATCTGAGTGCACTCAGCGTATCTGAGTGCACTCAGCGTATCTGATTGCACTCGATCTAATTCATGCGTTCAGGAGTGCGTTTATTATTCAAAATCCAGCGTTCGCTAACGGTCCAGGTCCGCTCCTTCAGCGCTCAATCTACGCTCCGTTCGCGCTCCGTCTGCGCTACGTTCGCGCTCCGTTTACGCTCTGAATGCACTCCGTTTAGGGTACTTGAGCGGTCTAGGGTCTGTAACAAAGCAGTGATTACAGGAAATGGGTTTCGAAATGAAAGTGGAAGCGAAAGCGGCTTAAGAAATTATTAGAGTTTTGCAGCTTTCTTCTACACCGATACAGACTATGGACTAAATTCGGGGATTTTCTCAAAACTACTTTGTCATAATTCTGAACCAATAAGCATGACCATTAATGAATTCATGTAGTTGCGGATATATTTTTAATTGTTGGGGCTAATAGTAGAAAACGTATTATAAAATATAAGAAATACAGTTTAAACAATATTTTAACCCCAAACTTTTCTATAAAAAGAAATTCGAGGAGCCTAATATCAAATGGTGACTTTCTTGCAACAATGTTGAATTGGGAGATGTTTTTCTGTAAAACATGGTAACAAAGTTGTCACTATTTTCAAAAAGAAGTGCAGTTGTAGGGACATAGTTTGTCTTTATAAAAATGCCCCTTATTCACAAAAACTCCCTGAAACAAAGTAGTAGTAGTCCTTAAACAATTGAAATATCAAGGGAAATTTGTTAAGTATTTGAATTTTGAACCCCGTTTGACCCTTGTCACGTGGTGTAAACAGCAACACTTGCTTGAAGATGTATATAACCCACTTGTAAGGAGCCATGCAGTGTTTGATATCTCAGAGTAGAATAATATGGAAGGGTATCACCGCCATAACTCTTAGTCTGAAATTTGTCGTTTGTTCTTTGTGTAATGGGTGTAAATGTTTCTTTCTTCATAATTCTTTGAGGGAAATGAAACATTTCACCTGTGTAACTCTGCTATTTGTCTATCCTACTATATCCTATCATTGTAAAAGTTACATACGTCTTGTCTCTTCGTGTCAGATTAAACATTACTTGCTATGTAACATGTATTTTAGAATTTGATGTATGTTTCGATATGTGTTTTGGCTGAAGTCAGTCACAATATCTTTTTATTCTAATGTTCACCCCCTTTGTAATGAATGTAGGGAATGTATTTGGACAGGGTACTGGTCTATTTCGACTATGCTGCCGCTGAACGTCATGATTGTAATAAATCCCAACTTCCCATTATAACGTTCAGTGGCGCTGCAAAATTACTGACAGGTCCCCAATAAACAACCCAAGAAGTTGTGAATGGAAATATTTGCTGTAAACAGTCATCAGAATTCGCGACTCTAAATACAACCGTACACTGGTCAGCTACTACCATTGAGAGGAGCTCTCTGATCAGCTGAAAAAAGTATAGGGATGTTCAGGGCATATATGTTTATAGTAAGCTTATTTCTGGTTGGATGAAAATGTCACACTGGCAAATGATCACAATAAAATGTAAGTTTATAATGTTTGTATTGATAAAAAATTAAAATTATGTTTCTGCGACTGACTAATTTATTTCATTAAGGAAACTGTATGGAATGTAAAATTGGTGAAATTTAGTTTTTTTTCATGCTGAAAGTGGGGGTATCCAGTTTCAGGGGGCAAAAAGTGGTAGAAAATGATACTTTTTACCCCATTTTGGGAATAACTTGATTTGAGTCTAGAGCAGTACTTTAATATGATGTCGTAATATATACGAAACTGTTCCCTTGAAACCTTCAAAGTATTTCCATGATTATCGTCCATTTGTTAGTTTTGCCAGGGAAGTTGTGAACCTAAATGGAATGGGTCATTCTATAATGTCAAAGGGGTTTCTGTATTTCTTTGTATGTTTTGTCTCACAAATAATTATTTGCTCTTTACTTGTGTCCAAGCAATTTATTTACAATTCATCACAACATGTATGCCTGTTTGATATAAGTCCATAATAGATAAGATAAACCATTTTTGGGGGCGGTGCTTTAGCAGCCGCTCTCAGAGCTAACACTGCAAATCTACAACCGTGTATCATGTTAATGCAAACCTAACAACCACTAATCAAATAGTTCCACCACCTGATAAACGTTCAAACTCGCTATAAACAGTAGATTCGCCTATTTCAAGGAAAACATTAATAGTATAACAGACAGCGACGATTCATACCTATAAACAATTGTGTATCGTATAAATTCCAAGTTTATTTTCAGTGCAATTTATCAGCGCAAAGGAATTAAAGCGCATGAATACAGAATGAATGAATGAATGAATGGTGTTTTAAGGAACGTCGACACATAAATAGGTAATTTTGTGCGCGCAAAGATTAATGGACGTGATGACAAAAATATATTAAATATACGGTTAAAAATTTATTAAAACTATTTACAAATAGCATGTATACAGACTTGGTGAACTATCGTCACGTGACCAAAAGAATATGCCATCTTGTAAAATCAAATTCCAGGTCACGAAGTATATCGCCAACATGTACATTAAAAGAGTCATATATTTCGGCAAGGACTTCAGATAATAAGTACTTGATTCGGGAGTTTGATTTCGCTTTTTTTCTATCATTTTAAAAATGTGTACGGAAACGAAACTTTTTTAGATCTGTCCCTTATACCAAGGAACTATCAATACATCAATACTCGTTCTAAAAATAGAAATATGCTAATGTCGATCACGTGACTTGCGGTTACTCCCAAATGTTTAAAAATAGACTTGTATTCCTAAAAAGAATTTGTGATTGATTGAGTTATGAATAATTCAGTGCTGTTTTTTTTTTATTATTTAGTAAATATTTCATATATTTCCAGTAATTGGAACGGTAGATTATTTCAATTTAAATATATTAGAGTTAAAGCATTTGTGTTTCCATAGTAAAATACGCAAACATCCAGATGTGTCGGTGTCATAACATTTTGGCTAGTGCAGTTCCGTTTATGGAGTAATATAAGGCCCTAGAAAATATAAATGTAAGAATCAATTATTAATGTCGAAATACACATTTCTACTTTTCGTCTTTTAAACGAATTGTTTCGCTGTTGTGCTACAGAAATCAATAAAGAAAATATGAATTTACTCAAAGTTAAATTCATCGCACTAGATTCAGAGCACTTTGATATTTATACTGTATATGATAGAAAGCTTGGCATTTCTGAAAATATCATGAGTTGAGTTGAACTAATATCTTGAAGTTGCACATTTGCCAAATTTAAGAGTTAATATTCCTACTATAGCAGAAATACGCTTTCAAAATCAAATCATTCAGTTACGTTCTCCGATTTATTCGAGAAAAGGGTAAATCTTAAGCATAGAACATGTAGATTTTGTACCCTGTATAAGAATTAAAGGTAATCAGGATTATTCTACTTCAAAGTATGCAAACTGACCTGTTTGTCTAAAACAATAGCGACATTTTACATCTTATATGCTCCGCCCCCACCAGCACTGCAGTGCTTTGATTAATAAATAGTTTCATTCTCTCTAAGTAAATTATGTACTTATCCATGAAACTTGACCCAAATAATTTCACTTTATCTCTTTGATCATGACCACAGATGTGTTATATGTAACCCAGCATGAAATGTAAATTAGATGTAACTAATTAGCAATTTTGTTTATTATGCATGCAGATGAGATGTCCATTGCAATATATTTGAGTGTTGTGTTTGCTGTAGTAAATTTGGGGAAACCTTTATTTCAATCCATAATACTCAGGAACCTTCACGTACAAAAAACATTGTTGCTTACAGGTAGACCAACTTCGATAATATAAAATCAAATATATTTACAAGAAATTTAGAAAGTGTGTTAACTTGCAACAGGCATTATCCTCAATGGCTATGCTGGTAGTAACAGTTTATGTTGGCCATGAGTATTATCAAATAACTGATGAAAACTTGTCGGCTGCTAGTGATAAGCCCTGCCTATAATACTGTGTGTAGCTGTTACCGGCGATGTGCCTTTAAGCATTTAATACGCATTTTACATATGATCATCATCCGAGTCCGAACTGCTGATGCCTAGTTCTTTTAAAATCTTAAAAACATTTTTATTGATGATTTGCTTCATGCAAGCAGATTGTCCAAATTTGTGCTGCTACCGGTAGTTTTCGAGCTCTGCATCGGCTGTTAGCTGCACCATTGACTGGCACCGCAACTGCAGGTCCCTGTTGTTGGTCTGGCACTTAAAATATAAAAATACAGCGTTTTAAATATGCTTCATAAAAGCTGATTTAAATCACATTATGTTTCTTTTTAATTTGAATGCAATTGCTAAAAACTTAATTTTCTAATGATTAAAAACTAATTGGGAATGTAGAAGTTATTTATCATATACTGTTTTGTTTTAATATGTTAAAAACCATCTATATCAAATTTTCATTACTTAATTTTTATAATGAGAACACCTTAAAAGAAATACAGTTGAACTAAAAAGTGTATCAATATAATTAAGGTTCATAAACAATTTAGAAACAATCTTGTTATAATTATGTAACTTACTCTAGTTGTATATAAACAGGTGCATGGCGAGGCGGAGGCTGTTGGGTGGAGCATGTTGAGACGAAGCCTGTTTGGGCGGAGCCAGTTGGTTCTACAGGACCTGAGCTTGTTGGAGAACGTGCTGTTGTTTGCGAGGAATATAGTGGGGAGCCTGATCATCCGAATCATTTAACATATTATCCACCATGGTGTCACACCTATCTGGTACAGGCGGACCTGTTCTGAGCTTGCCTCAGTCGCCCTTTTCTGTGCTATCTCACTCAGCTGGTGTGTATGTAACATATATCAACACAAAATATAGTATACATAGCTTTACTAACCTGGGCACATGCAAATTGTGTATACCGAGCCGCGAAGCCATGCATATCGACGATGAGGGTGTACCGTCTTACTGCATGGTTATTTTGTACTGTGTCCACGTGTGTATACACAGATATTGAGTCTGATTACACCTCAGACAAAGTACTGAGCGAGTATCTCGATATGTACAAAACAAATTGTTATTCTATTGGAACCAATACTAAGTTTGAGAATAAAGTTCCCTTTAAATTATAATTACCCAATTAAATACATTTTTGAGATCTCCCCGAATTTAGTGAGTAGTCAGCATTAGCATCAAAGTAAGCCGCAAAACTATCACAAAGTAAATTAAGATGGAAACTATGGAAACCTGAAAACAAACATACCTCAACTAGTTTTTCATCATAAATTAATTGCAAAGCGGGGATCTGGGAACCCTCGAAGAGCAGAGACTGTTTTAGAAGCAAAAACAGATGATGACTCATCAAACTAATTACAAAAAAACATAAAAATAAAAACTATTCCAAATTGTCAAAGGATGTCTTCCATCGACTGACATAATTAAGCAGATTACCAATAAGTGTGTTAAGCAAGAAAATAAATACCCTGGTCTCATGTGATGTGTTGATGACCTCTATGATAAACTGGAATTGATACGTGGTTCTATTGAATCAGGAAATAATAGCACTTTTTTAAGAAATGATGGAATAAACATTATTGATAAACTAATGCAACAAGGAAAAATAACTCCAGAGGATCATGATGCAGGTTTACAAAAATTACTTTAATGAGTAAAAAAAGTAATAATATAGAATTCATAAAAAATTTGAAACAACAGATAAATTAATTTCATATCTGTGTAATATCTGCCGGAAAAAGCACATTTTTTAAATTATACCTAAATGATTATGTAGCTAGCATAAAAATTATTCCTGAACCAATTGCAGAATGGACCTACTTGGATGGAACAAACCCGCTCAGAGAATTCTATGATAATCCGAAAAAGAGTGTCTTTGCATTTCAAATATTAAGCATACATTTTCATTTTAGGATGATGGAAACAGCCAGGAGTCACAAAAAGGATTGTGTACTCGAAAGATGTTGGGAATCTTATAAAGATATGTTTGCTTCATCATGTGCATTCATCCCTTTAGAAGAGACTTTGTACCATCGTGTAATTCATAGTATGGGCCAAACCAAACCAGACTGCTACATGTATTTGAAAACATCTGTTGATAAATGTCTCAAAAGAATAAGTGTAAGATCAAGACCCGGTGAAAATAAAATTTCAAGAGAAATCCTTATTAATTTAGAGAAGAGGCAGGAGCAATTCCTCAAGAAATATGAAGATAAACATCTGGTAATTAACAATGACATAGAAAGGAAAAACAGGGATGATTTTAAAATAATTTGTGATCAAGTTATTGACTATGTAATTGGCCGTAGGTTCTAAATTAACATATTGTTTTTTATCTTTAAACCTAGACATATACATGAATATATAAGTTGTAAAGATTAATTGCACTGAAGAACAAATTGAGGATTTAAATAAATTAGAACCGAAGGAAAGGACAAAGAGTCTTGAAGTTATTTAAAATTCCAATCACAACTAAAAAAGATACAGTCCGGACAAGAGGAAACACTGTGTATACATTGGATTTCCAAACACTTGACCTTGAGCTATGACCTAGACCTTTAAAGAACAGATCCAAGTCATTCGTATGACACATTGTCTTGTCCTAGTGAACATTTGTGCCAAGTTATTTAAAACTCCAATCACAACTAAAGAAAATACGGTCCGAACAAGAGGAAACACAGTGTGTACATTGGATTTCCAAACATTTGACCTTGTGCTATGACCTTGACCTTTGACAAACAGACCCAAGTCATTCGCATCGTCTTGTCCTAGTGAACATTTGTGCCAAGTTATTTAAAATTCCAATCACACCTAAAGCAGATGCGGTGCAGATGCACAGACGCACGAAAATACTCACAGACGGATGCAGCCCATTTCTATATCCACTGCAGTGGCAGGGTTTAATTACAAACCACTATGCAAACATATTTAAATATCAACCATTAAGAGGGTCTACATATGTTGAATTACCAGAAGAATTAAAACATGTAAAGAAAGTATTAATTAACATCAAGAATGAAAACAACGATGAGTTTCCGGTAATGTCATTTAGCATGTATGTTTCCAGTCCAAAAGAACCCCCCAAAGAATATCAAAATACAAAGAACATATAGATAAAGTAAACTATGAAGGAATATTGTTTCCCATCAAAGTGAATGATATTTCTAATATAGAAATAGCTAATAATATAAGGTTTAATGTCTTTGGTTATATAAAGGAATAGAATAAAAAGGTCCCTCCTCTTTACATTTCTAAGCGATTATGTGAGGATTGTTGTGAAATGGATAGAGTATTAAAATGATAGGATAAGTCATTGTTTGGATAAAAGATTTTGATAGAATAATGGCTAATGATACCAAACATCATGCAAAAAAATATTTTGTCGTTATTGTTTACAACACTTCACAACGGACGACATACTAGAGAGACATAAGGGTGTCTGGAAATTAATGGAAAACAGTCAATAAAAATGCCTAGTAAAAGAACAACAGCATATGTAAATTTTAGAAACTATCAAAAACAGTTTTTAGCTGTTCCTTTTGTAAGTTATGCTGATTTTGAGGCGTTAACCATTCCCATTGATGAGAGTGGTGGGGTAGGGTGGGGGGGGGGGGGGGGGGGGGGCAAACAAGAAAGTACCAGAACCATGTTGATTGCGGATTTGGTTACAAATGGGTGGGTTGTTATGATAAATTCACAGGAGATGCTGCAGCTTACAGATGTTCGAATGCTGTTTACAAGTTATTGTTATTTTATCGAAAATATGTCAATATTTCACCCCATTAATGATTACATGTCGAATGGTGTTAGAGATTATATCTCCCCCCACTCACCAGATGCCGTCACTATGCATAATAGTAAATGCGTAAAACATTTTTTTATCAATGAAAATTGCCGCGTTTTTTAGAAGTGTATTCTTCTGCATTTCCATGCAAATTGTATGCTTCCTGTATCGTAGTTTTGAACTTTTGTAAAGAAAAATATCCGCAATATTTAAAAAACTTTGAATCTTTTGTTGTATAATACGTCCTCCGCTACGGTAAATGCGTTTTGAAACTTGTGAACTCTTTATCGGTCAGACGGATATGGCGGTTCCTGCAATACGTAGTAGTGTATAACAGATGCTAGAACTGCACGACAGCTAAGGAAGTCAGAGCTTTGCTCGCCCTCCAAAAATTGGGAAATATCATGACCTGTATCTAAAGACTGATGTTCTCCTTTTAACTGATGTATTTGAAAACATACCTTCAATACTACAAACTTGATCCGTCTCATTACTAGCGGAAAATGTCATAACTCAATGAAAATTATTAAGAAGGAGAAACATATTCTAAATAGTTACAAAATAGATAAAATCAGTTTGCCTTGTTATGATGATAAACGATTTATTCTAAAAGATGGTATTTCAACACAAGCACAATGGCTATGCTAGTAAAAAAAAGGTGTGGGGATTCCGTTTAAGGATTTGTCTGTTTGGTGAAATATGTCTTGGAGTGGGGTAAAAATCCAAATGTCAACCAACATCTGGATGACGAAAAAAGTGTGCCAAACCGCCCATTATTTATACTTTTTTTTTGTCTTTAAATATTTTATATCTCATAATACATATACATTCAAGTAAATAGCAACACATTGTACATAACACAATAAGACGGATTAGCGTGGATATTATACTAGCATGTTAAGATATATAACTGATATACAAGTCTATTCAGGCTGTTTTTATATGTTAACACTGGTATTGTAAGTGTTTTTATAATGAAGCATTGTCACAATGGTCTTTATAAGTATAATATACTTTATGCATTAATTGAGAAATAAAGTGTTTGTAGACAGTAGATAATGGAGAGTAGATAAGAAATAAAAAAGGAAATGGAGGTTAAGATAAAGATGAGGAATACTCGACACTCTAAATCTGAAATAAGTTTGATGACATCATTAATACAGTTGTAATTTTTCCCATTTGCCGTTATGTTGTTCAAGTTTATCTTTTGTCGTTGCTATTATTCTTTCTATGTTTTCAATATGTTTTAGATATTTTATAAAATTGATAAATATGGGAATTGTTTTTGCATACTTATTTTTGTAGATAAAATATTTAGCATAAATCAATATAGTATTTAACAAGTTTGAATAACTGCTCCATTCAACATATCCAAGAGATATTATCATATAATTTAACTTTATTGCAAACTGCTTTTCATTAAGATACCCTTTTAGATTTGTCCAAAAGGCTCTAGAACAATGACATTCCCAAAATAGATGTCTTTTTGTTTCAACATTCATGGTACAAAAATCACATAAACTTGTATTATATATGTTGCATTTATACAGGAATTTGTTGTTTGGTACAATTTGCATAATATATTTGTATTGAAAAGCTCTTATTTTTGTATCAATTAAGGATCTAAAAGGTACGGTGTGTACAACATTCCAGTTAATGTTCGTACTTTCTGATTCCCATTTAATATGAGGTTTGATAATATTAATATTGTTTGTGTTTTCTTATTGTCAGTTGTATAAAAATTTATTTTGACTTTTGAGGTTTCGAATTTGTTGCATTAAGTTAATTTGTTTATTATTATCAGCTATGTTGTCGGTTTTCAAGTTTTGTTTCCATACTTTTGGTATGCTTTCAATTAAAGTATAATATTTTAAAAAGTCTGAATTATTAAGTGTGTACTTAGCTTTTACAAACTGAAATGTATAAAACGTTTTATGCCTACTATCAAATATTTGTTTGATGTACTTGATACCTTTTGCAAACCATTCTTTATAAAATAATGTCGTGTTATTGTTTTTTTATATAAGAGTTGTTCCATAATATGTGATTGTTTAATCCTTCAGCTTCTGGTTTATTTACAAAGTTTATGCTTGACCATGATTGTAATATTTCTAAGAAAAAATTGGGAAATGGTTGGTTTTGTGTTTTAATATAGTCATTTTCATTTGAATTACATTCAAATATTAATTGTCCCCCTATTTTATCTAATTAGTTATTGTATAAATGTTTCCAATAACCCTCATTTTTATTGTCGATTATTCTTTTGACCCATCCTGCTTTAATTGCTTTTATAAACATGTTTAAATCAATCATTTTTAGGCCCCTGTTTTCATAATCCTGTATTATTGTTTTTCGACTAATTTTATCAGGTTTATTATCCCATAAATAAGTGTATATACTTTTATTGATTAAATTAATTAATTCCAGTTTTGGGTTTTCTAGGACTGTAAGAGGGTACATAAGTTTTGATAATGCAAAAGTTTTTATAACAGTTATTTTTCCAATAATTGATAAATTATGCCTCTTCCATCGTTTTAAGCTGTTTGTAAATTCTTGTATTTTTGGTATTAAATTTAATTCGTGATATTTGTTTCTGTCATTTGAAAAAACAATTACCAGCGTAGACAAGCATTCTGATGTCCATATAAATTGATTATTTGTACCAAATGTTTCAATAGGATTTTTTAATGTCCCATAATCTATACTACTTTGCCATCATTCCATGACAAAAAAAAAGTTTTCCCCATTCAGAATTGAGTGTGACATTACATCTTTTATAAAATGGAGAGATTTCTTTTTTTAATGGTGTTTAAGACCATTTTTAATATGGCATATTCAATTTTTACTGGATGAGGAAGACCTCAGACTGAATCAGACTGAGTAGAACCGCCGTCCTTCTGCAAATAACTGGAAACTTTCTCACATAAAGTTTTTGGAGCGAGCGGGACTCGAACTTACGACCTTAGAGGTGAGAGGTAGGTAATCTTGAGATGGCGCTTTAAACCACTCGGCCACAGAGGACCCCAAATGGTGAGATAAGTAAGTGTGTAAGTCTTTTAAATTAAAAAAATAATTTAAGACAAAGATTACCAAGTTTAATGAAAATGCTGCTAATATTCCAAATTCCAAGTGTATGGTTCAGCTTCCTAAAATTATGAAAAAATAGGTGGCAGTTGTGTTAATTTGAACTCTACAGTCTACAAGGAACCATATGACTTAAATCAGTACTTACTCTTTATGGTACATGTCGGTGCATCAGGCCATGTTCCAGAACTAGAACAAGATATTGCTGGAGAAGTAGACTCGTATCCTGTGTTACATGTATAAGTAGCCGTGCTTCCATAGACGAAAGGAGTACCAGAATGAGAGGTCAATGTGGACTGTGTACCAGGTGTTGGTGGTTGTGGACAACCTGAAAACAAAACAACACATACATACTTTTGATGTACATGTAGTAGTGCTTTAATTGATGTATGACATGCCTGGGATGGATCTTATGTAAGAATAACTAACAGTGTCTGTGAACAATCTGAAAATAAACAACTATATTTATAGGCCTTTGATAGACAAGTGCTTCAATCAATATATGATGTGCTTATAATGGAAATCAAGACGTACTCTGTACCAGAGTCTGGTGGTGGTGGGAATCAATACTAGAGGTTGGTGGTTGTGGACAATCTGTAAATAAAAAACAACATTTATGGACTATTTTGCACAAATTAATGAAAAATGAGAATATTCCATTTTCCATTAGTATTTCTTTGTAAAACTAGAAGACCTCTAACAGTGACCCTATAGATACTAGCCCCTTGATTTATATAAACTTCTAACCCCTACTATTTTCTGAGGCCAAAATTCAGCTATTGTCGGAAATCAATTAGTTGGGGGACTATTTTTCTAGATTTAACCAAGGAATTAGATAGAACAAATCATAACTGACACTGATATCCAAAACAGTATGTTATGCCAGTTTACCCACATCTCTTTGTGCGGATCATCTGCTAAAAATTGATATTTAATCTGCTGCAGGTAATCCCTATTGGAAATGTCTGGAAAATTTTGTAACATATCAACAGTTTCTAGTATTTTGCTTTTCTTTATAGTTTTACTTTATGAAATTGGTCAGAGCTATATGAAATAAATAAAAAGGTAAATAGGAATATGTAGAATAATACTTTCAATAAGAAATATATAATTATAAGACGAGATATACATTAAGACAATTTCTTATCAATTGTACTAACTTTTTATTGAAATTGTTTATTTACTTCAGCGGAGACATATAAACATGTATTAAATTAAGTCACTGATTTCAAAGAGAAGGTATACAATTAGTTTCAGAATAAAAGCGAGTAGAACTACCATCCTTCCATAGGTATATAAATTGAGTTAAATTTCATCTTTCAGATTCTATCAATAGAAAATAAAAGCAATACTCTATTCATTTTTTATCATTTGTTTTGTTTTTCATATATTCTTTCTTAATTGATATTTATCTATTTCGTAATATTTTTATAATTTATTTTTGCTGATTTCACTAACATTACCATTTCATAAAAAAATTGAAAAAGCCTCTTGGTCAATAAAATGTAGACAAAAGCCCCTTGGTGAATTTTGACAAGGCGGACAAAAGCACTTTGGAAGATTTAAGAAGATCAAGATTTGAGAAAGTGGACAAAAAGCCCCTAGGTGAATTTGACGAGGACAAAAGCCCCATGGTGAATTTTGACAAGGTGACAAAAGCCCATTGGTAGATTTTAGAAGGCATAGATTTGACAAGGTGGACAAAAGCCCTTTGGTGAATTTAGAAAGGTGGACAAAAGCCCCTTAGTGAATTTGAAAAGGTGAACAAAAGCCCCTTGATTATTTTAATAGATTTTGTTGTTTGTGATGATTTCCATTTTGGTAAAGTCAGTCAGTCAAAGTTTTTATTTACCCTCGCATGTACGCATTTTTGGCGAGCAAGATAAGAAGATTGGCTACTTCTCCAGGTGCTGCACCACTAGCTAGTGATGATTACATTGGTATATTGGTTCTGGTCAATGTCGATTCTTGAAGTTGAAGTTGATGTCTAGTAGTTGAAGATTAATCAAAGTCGTTGTCTTGTAGTTGATGCTTAATTGAAGTCGTTAAGTTTTAATTGCTGGTGGATAAGTTCCCCATCTTCTGAATTTTGCCATCATGCTGCATTATGCACCACTGGTTAGTGTTCTTTGGTTGACATCAAAACAATCCTGTCTTGGGCCATCAAAACAATCCTTAAACAAGAGGCCCAAGAGGACCTGTGGACGCTCTACTGGCCCATGGTGGCCATAGTACTTTTTGAATTTCACAATATTTACCCTCTTTGGGGGTCGTCTTAACAGCTTATGGATAAATACCCCCACCACACTCATACTGAATAAAAACGTAATCACTATGAAAAGGAAATACTTTAAATTCCCATGCCATTCATATTTTCCCCATTGTATTCCTATGTAAAACTCAAAGACCCCTTACAGGGCCTCTATACATCCCAGTGCCCCTTGACTTGTACAAACTTAGAACTCTTAATCATACAGATAATTTATATCAAATATGAATAAATTTGACTGACTGGTTGTTGAGAATAAGATATATGATGTCCCCTTACAGGGCCCCTGTAAATACTCATACTCATACCCCATATTCATTGGGAAAATCTATACCAAATATGAACAAATTTGACTGAAAGGTTGTTGCGAAGAAGATTTTTGAAAACTTTCTATAATCTAAAATCTGGGGATTATCAATTGACTAGTTTTAAACTTAATAAACATGAATAAATGGAGTTAAAAATACATATTTTACTAAAACAGTTTTACTTCCTGTTTCACACAAATTTCTCCATCAAAACTGCAACTTTAATGATTTTGACCCTTTGGTCGTGAACTTTTCAAATGTCATAGCCACAGCTCAATCACTAGGGCCCTAACTATTTTAAATGAAAAACACTAAAAAAAATTCAATATTTTATATTTGCTAAGCTACATGTTTAGCATTATACTCTTTGGAAAACAAAACTTTGTTTTTATTTTCTTTTTCCCAAAAGCATTTCTCTTCAAAGCTAGATACATTTTAGGGAAATTTTATCATTTAACTTCACAAAAAATAATTAAATTTTTGAAATAAAGTAATCATTTTTCAAATTATTTTTTTTCAACAACCTTTTAATCGTCCGATACAGAAACATAAACGGAGCCGGGAATACTGCCCTAAAACTTGGACCGGCCGATGTTTAAACTGGTATTAAAATTTCGCGCATGCGCGTCTCGATACCTTATAGAAAACAAAAAAAAAAGTTTTTCAGATAGAGTATCGTCCGTACATTTTAAACATCTTTTATGAAAAGTTTCACGCTTCCACATTTCATCTTCATATACAAACAACCTAAAACTGGGTATATGTCTGATTGTCAGTACTATTGTTGCAGGGTACGTTTGTTTTCACAGATGTTGTCTTCAAATTACACTATTGCTTTGCGGAAAATTATGTATGTGAACACAATCGTCTATGCGATTGCATCAATAAAGCGTCCGTAACCAATTAAAGCGTTTATTTAACTTGGTAGAATCGCATGACCGGGATTGCCCTGAATCAGACCACGTGATCTGTCAAATCAGCTGGCATTGTAAAAATAACTCTGAAACGAGCTTGCCGAAACAAATATGCGTAATTTGAATTTCTGTATTTTTAAGGTTGCGTCATAGTGGACGCACTGAACAAAGCTGATTGCGTCAGATGAGAATTTATTGCGTCAAAAACGCAAGAAAGGCGCTCTGGAGAAAACACTGTTTTTTAGATCGTTATTCCAAAATATGTCTGTTTGAAGAACAAAACAATTGCAAGATTTCATTCAAATCGATTATGACATTTTTCAGGAAAATGATTTGAGTTAACCATAAAATCCTCATCTTTATTAAGTTCATATGGTAATAATAATAATAATAATAATAATAATAATAATAATAATAATAATAATGATAATAATAATAAAACGAATAAAACTCCAAAATAGTTCAATAATGAATGTAGATCTGCTAGACAAATCTAATATTTTTACACAAAAACGAAAAAGTGATGAAAATAAAGATCAGCTCAAAACTAATACATTAGTTGTTTGTATAAGAAAACTTTACATAAAAATATTGACAGAAAAACAACCCTAAAGAATACTGGAAATTTCTGATTGGAAATAAGAAGAATACTGTAGCTGCTGAACTGAGCGACTTCGTTTTTTAAAAATATGTCAACAAAAATGATAACAATGAATACAAAATTATTATTAACAAAAGCAAATTTTTCAATCTTAAGATAACAACATACTAAACAAGAGACGTGGAAATTTCCGAAAACCATGTTTTTCAAACATTTTAGCTATTCTGTAACCATAATTCTATTTCATGCCAGAATTTTATGTACATTGAAGTAGAAAATAAAAAAAAACATACAATTCAAATTTTGATAAAAAGTTTTTCTCACGTTTCTGTGCTATTCACTGTTTGACTAAAATATTACTTCCGTAATTCACATTATGAAAGATGTAATGTGATTATACTCGGAAACAAACATGCATATTCATTAACTAATATATCAATATTTTCACATTTTGCATTGAGGCTTAAGTGGTGGTATTGTTTCCAGTGCCCACTGATAGAAGGTAAGTCACACATGCTCAGCTGATAGCAACCAACAATTTCTTAAACACTGTTTGATTCTACAAATATATTACAAAATGCATCAAACATTATGAGAAATTCAGCTGTGTTGTAAAAATTTTAAACAGACCTGCACATTTCTCTAATAAATCACTTGTATTTTTTATAATTGTTTTTGCCTCATGGCTATCAACTGAGCAAAGGCAACGCAAACCATTTTCAGTGTTAATGCTGTTTCATTTTAATATATACCATAACTCTGAACATAATGGTTAGAATTGGCTGGTTATAAAACTTGGCTCAGATTTTATAGAGATACACACTTTGTGTAAGTTGGCTTCAGTTCAGATACTCAGAATACTCTAGTTATTGAGCAGAAATGGTAAATTTTAGCATTTTTGAATACTAAAAAGGACATAACTCTAAAGATAATAAGTTGAATTGGCTAGTTATTGAACTTTGCCTAGATTTTATAAAGATTCACATTTTGTGTAAGTTTGCTTCAGTTTTGATAAATAATACTCTAGTTATTGAGCGGAAACGAGCAATTTTAGTATTTTTGACTAATTAAAGGCTCATAACTCTAAAGATAATGGTCCGAACTAGCTGGTTATTGATTTTGACCTAGATTTTACAGAGATTCACACTTTGTGTAAGTTTGCTTCAGTTCTGATAAAGAATACTCTTGTTTTTGAGCGGAAATTGACAATTTTAGTATTTTGACTAATTAAAGGGCCATAACTCTAAAGATAATGGTCCGTATTGGCTGGTTATTACACTTTGCCTAGATTTTATAGAGGTTCACACTTTGTGTAAGTTTGGTTCAGTTTCAATGAAAAATACTCTACCGGTAGCTATTGAACGGAAACGAAAAATTTGACGCCACCCATCCGCCAACCCATCAGCCCGCCCACCGACTTCGCCAATCTAATAACCAGGTTTTAAACTTTGAAAAATCTGGTTAATAAAGACATTTCTCAAGAAGAAATTGAAATGACAGTAAAACATCTTAACAAGAGGCTTATTGGCCTTAACGGTCACCTGATTATTCTTGATGACATAAAGCTATATGAATCTATTTTCCAACTTTTGTCCTTCGGGAAGTGGCAAAAATCCAAACATGGATTTTGAATGTCACATCTGCATCAACAAATCACATCATTTTCTCATATATAGATTTAGTAAAGTAGTACCCACCCCAAGGTTCAACCGTGAGACCCAGGGGCTCAAAATTTACAATTTTTATGACAGACTCATAGGCCTCATTGATTATGCTTACAATTTGTTTTCCAATGCTTCCTTAAATAGGAAGATTTTTAAAATTTACCTTCAATTGACTGTTTTGGCCAAGCCCCAAGGTTACAGAGAGGGGTGGGGGCACTCAATAAAACATAAGTATTAACTGTCATGTCAGCAACAACAAATCACACCAAAAACCATTCAAATGAATCTATTCAGTCATCAGAAATGATGTTTTGTCATTTTCTCTCATATATATTTAGTAAAGAAGGCTGCACCCGAGGGCAAAACAGTGAGACCCAGAGGCATGCAATTTATAAATTTTATAAAGCGCCCATAGGCGTCAATAATCATGTTCACAATTTGTTTCGGAGTGCTTCATATAATAAGATTTTTAAAGTTTACCTTTAATTTTTTTAGGCCCCACCCCCAGGGCCAAACCATAAGGCCCAGGGACAGGCAATTCACAGTTTTTATAAAGGACCCATATGCGTCCATAATCATGGTCACCATTTGATACCCAGTTCTGCCTTTAGTAAAAAGATTTTCAAAGTTTACCTTGAATTTGACTGTTGTGGCTCCACCCCCAAGACCCCAGGGGGATGGGGACCATGCAATTCACAATTTTGATTCATCCTTAGGTGCTAAAGCTGCATACAACATTTCATAAAAATTGAGCTTACAGTTTCTAAGAGGAAGTTGAAAATGTCAATTGTTTACAGACGCATCAATTTTTTTTAAGCCCCACCTCCAGAGCCAAACCGTACAACCTGGGAACATGCAATTCATTTTTTTTTATAAAGGACCTATATACATCTTTGATCATGTTCACTATTTATTTCCCAGTGCTTCCTATAGTAAGAAAAAGATTTTCAAAGTTACCTTGAATTTGACAGTTGCCTTCCAGGCAATGGGGTGGGGACCATTCAATTCACAATCTTGATACATCCTTATGTACAAAAGCTGCATTCAACACTTCATTATATTGAGCTTACGGTTTTTGAGAAGAAGTCGAAAATGTCAATTGTTTATGGACGGTCGATGCATGGCGACGGGCAAACGGCTATCACAAAAGGTCCCTTGAGACAAAGTCCTATGTGACCTAAAAATAGACTTGATTTTTTTCTTAATAAACCATTTAAACAAACTGTCACTCGAATCTCAGTTAATTTCAGACGGCCAACAAACTATAAATGTATTACCCTGAGATTGGGTGTAAATCTCCTCCCAGGAAATAAAGGGAAACATATTTTAAATAAAGGGAGAGATTGCACCTGATGCAAGGAGAGACTTACAACTGAACCCTTTTTGCTACATTGCCCCATTCACAGGGTCAACCGTGTTAAACTCAGGACTGCATTGGCTGGAAAAAATTCGGATTTCAACATTAATAATATCCTGAAACCCAGTAAGGCAGTGGGCTTCATTAATAGAACTCTAAGAGTGCTAAGTTCTAGACTGTTCTGAAAAAGGTCTGAACAAGGAGGAAGACATTTGCAAGAGATTAATAGAGTTGGTGGAAATGCCACAACCTCATAACTTAGGTATATTTCTTCCGAGTGTGGGACTATGTTTTGTGTTTTTGTCAGGAAGTTTTTGCGGAATAACCAGGATGTGTTCGCCATTTAATTAAGAATATTTACTTTTTAGACCAACATGGCGATAAAATAATTCTGAATCAGTAAGTTGTAAGTAAACCACCGGGCATGTTTTGAGGATGCAGTAGTAGTCATTATTGAATTATTTTGGTTTTGAATTACCATTAACATAATTAGTATAATTTATGCCAAATTAAAAATGTGTCCATTTCGGCAGACGCTGAATTTTGCCGGTCACTGCGACACAGATAAGAGGATAATGAACACAGCTGGAAACAAAGAAATCAGTGTGCGCGTGTAATTAAATTCAAACAAGAACAGTTTGTTTATTGGCACAATGAAATGAGACAGACTACAAGCAACGACTTAGTTACATATGTATGTCTCTACTACAAGGTAAGCTTTCATACTTCATTCTGTTCATACCGAGGTGTTACATTTTTGTCTCCTGTTTTCCTTTTCGGTTCACTTTTCTTTCTCTCGAGTCTCCCCATAAACGAGTTCTGTATGTTGTCTGCCTTTGAAAACATTCTCAAATATTCATGTGACAATATCACGCAACATAGATCTATCTATTCAAACAATCACAGGTCGAATATCCGAATGTCACAGGGTGTACAAAACACGTACAGACCCTAAACCACTCAAGTACACTGTACCCCATAATTGCACTTCGTTTGCGCTCAGTTTGCACCCCATACTCCGTTTGCGCATCGTTAATGCTCTGTTTGAATGCACGCGATCAAGTGCAATTAATTTAATGCACTCATAAACGCATGTCTTCGCTCACGAGCGATGTAATCTGAGTGTTCTATAATGTCTTTATTTAATACTCCTCTCAGCGTTCGCTTAATTCGTTCAGCGTTCGTTCATGTTCTGTCTGCTCAGTTCGTTTTCCAGCCTATAACAATTGCAACATATCAACTCGTAAATTCATTCATTTTTTAATTTAAGCTGTTCCAATGGAGCAATAAATGAAAAACAGCCATGGGATTTAGTCAAAGTAATTGGATTCATAATCCAATTGTTTGTCTACATATTTTGTTGCCCGCTACGCGAAAGGTTGTCAATTTCGGATAAACCCTTACAGATAGTAGGGAAGTTTAATGGAAGAGTCTATATTTTGATATGTGATCAGTGATCTGTGTGATGTAAAGAATACCCAAGTTCAACCGACTTCTATTATCCAGACCGAAATGTGTGTGCGTCAGTAACTTCTTTGATATACTGTAAGCCGTTTGTTACAGGAAAGCAAAATAAGTTGTCCACAAAATTTACAGATATATTATCAACATAAACTAAACATTTGTATTTGTTATTAATATTCCATACCGTTTATACATGTTTGGCTTAACAGCAATCCATTAAGTTGATCAGTGTAAGCAGTGACTTAACAACATGTGGATATATGTCACTGGCTTTGTTATTGTTCAAACTAAAATCAACTTTATAATCAATAATATGCACTGCATGGGTGATAAAAAAAATATTATTATTAATGTGATACAATTTTAAACAATTTTATAATAAATGATTTTTGAAAAAAATAACAATCATTATGTCTATATGTATCTGAAATGAACTTTTCAGTGTGCTTCTCAAATCGGTTGCAAATGTGGCTTCATTTCTTTTTACTGATACATGCAATATGATTTATGTTAATATATTATTTAAAATGACAAACTATATTAAACTTGTTTGAAAATATCCATTAATTTGATGTGTAAGCAGTGACAACATGTGGATAATGTCACTGGTTTTGTTAATGTTCAAACTTGTATCAGCTTTATAATCAATAATATGCATTGCGTGGGTGATGAAAACTTTATTATAATCCGTGCGATGGAATCTTACATATAATAAATGATTTTTGAAAAAAAATCAAAAAATCTTGTAGTGTTTTCCTCGATTTGGGTTCAAATGTGGCTTCACTAAACTTAAAAAAATATTCTGATATTATAAGATTTTATAAATATTTTCGTTATCATTAGGTATATATATATATATATGTACCTGAAATGAACTTTTTTCAGTGTGTTTCTCAAATTGGTTGCAAATGTGGCTTCTTTTTTTTTTTTTTACTGATACAGGTAGGATGATTTATGTAAATATATTATTTAAAATGACAAACTACACTGAAAGGAAAAAGAAAGTATACATTTTGGTTTTAAAAATTGTTTCATTATTGGTTAAGTTTATTCATGTAATGGAAAATGAACTGATTTTCTGATTGTTTTGCTTTGAAATGAATTAAATGTTCGATTTTTTATTCAACAATATGATGAAATATAAATATACAAAAGTTATATGCAATCCATTTATTGTTCCTTGACCTGTCGACGTTTATAGGTATATATACTTTCTTTTTTCTTTCACTGTATATTAAACTTGTTTGAAAATATACCCACTGTGCTATACCGCTACTTATATGACACGCAGCAACACAGACACCCGTGGAGTTATGTACGTTATGTCACATGCCAGTGAGAGCCGTGTCAATTAAATTATACGCTGAAGTGGTGACTTATCAGTCTATTGTCCATTGAAGAACCCTGCTGATATGTATGATTTCATCTGATTGTAATTAGTGCCAGATGGATGAATCTTAATTGAACCCGCAGTATGGGATTGAAAAGAAAATATGTAAGAAAAACTGCCAGCCAATTAACAACAAATCAAACAAATTCATTTAAGATATTGGATATTCGAGGTTTCAGAATGATACTTTAGTATGTAAACCCATAATGTTAATTTCATTAAATTAACGAAACGAAAACCACACGTAATAAAATATAACCAATACTGAGTGAATGGTAGAAAGTGTGACATACGCATATTAACGGATGTGTATTCAGGGCTGACAATTTACCACAACTGGCATTCTAGATATTGACTTTTGATGTAAAATAAATGAATTTAAAACAAAAATAAATAAACGTGCATGCATGGGCATTATACTTACGATTTAGTGGTTTTATTTTACATAACAAACGCAGTTATAATACATTACGAACCTATTTGCAGTTTAAAATGTTAGTTCTAAGCCCTGCATGGGAGGTATGCTTATTTAAGTGATAATTAACACAGTTTTGACAGTTTGCAGTTTTTGTCTGTTAATTAACTGTCATTAGTCCCCTTAAATAAACAAGTCAAGTACATTCCCAATTTGCAGGAGATGAATGTCATCATATCTTTTGCATCAATAACACATGTTATTGCACATAAGAAAAAAACATATATCACATATCTTTTATGTAAAGTACTGTGCTAAATGAATAAGTGACGTGATAGCGATTTTGTATAAAATGGATAAAACTAAACATCATTTTGAAATATTATTATCATTGGATCTATTATTATAATATATATATATTGACTTCTAGATTTGTCAAAGCTTTTATATTGGATACGTGCGTGTGTGCATGTGGTCAGTCATTCACAACTGATAAAACAATTTATTTACTATTATGTAGGCAGAGTTGTACGGCAATCATCAAATTGACACCCATGGTAAGACCCACATGTGTGTAAAAAAAAAGTAAATAAGTGATTTATTGGTCCATTGATCACAAAAAAAAACACTGTCTGTGTGTAATTTTTCATTTTTATTATAATTTGTGCCAGATGAATGAATTTTAATTTAACCCGCGGCTTGTAATTGAATAAGAAATATATAGTCAAAATCAATACTAAAAAAATGCAGTATTTTTTATAATATTATTAATATCATTACTATTACTATTAATTATCATTAAATTTAATATTATTATTATTATCAGAGCATTTTATTATTAATATTATTACTTTTTTGTTTATTATTATCATTGGCATTATTAATATTTATATTCCTACTGCAATCAGCCTAAATGAACTATATAGATTTACTGTATTTCATTTCCCAATGAAAAACACTTGCAGCTGGGTGGAGCTAAAAAGGACCAGTTTGCATTGCATTGGTTCCACAATTTTGTTTTGCTGGTGAGACGTCACGTTGCCGTTGGTTTCACGTGACGTTTGTCGTAAGTTGTCCTACAAATGCGTGTCCTTATTCAGTATGTTGACAACGTCGCCGTTACATTTATGACATTGGCTTTGCGATTTAATGCGCATAATTTGCTTTTTAAATATCAAAATTATAAAAATAACATTTTATTTAAAATAGCTGGAGAATATAATGTAAATATAAGGATTAAAAGTTAATTAAACTAGCCTAATGTTTTTCATCACACGATCCTTAAATATTATCGTATTATTAATTTTCATACTTTTTATTATAATTATAATCATTATTATTATTATTATCTGAGTATTTTTCCTTCATTATTATTATTAGTCTTATTTGTTGCCCCTTGTCACAGCTTTTACAAATCGTTACATGCTTACGTTCACGTGATTAGGCGTATCGATTTTGTAGGAAAAAATAATATTTCAAAAGCTGTTCCTTTTCTTAGGTTCTTAAGTCAATATAAAATCACGACCTTAAATCACAAAATGACAAAAGGTCACCTAGAAATTTACGTTTACTAGTTTTTATTTTATGTATCTATCGTGTTATTTCGGTCTGTCATGTTATTCTGGCATACGTACATTTATTTTACATTAATTTAATTTAGCTTGATTGTGAAGAAAACTCGGAGCTTATGCATATCATTCTCCGTGCATTCCCTTATTAGATCTGGTACTGAATTGTGTTGTGAGAGGTCATAGGGTGAAACTCGCGACCTCTGCCGTCTGCAGCCATCTATCTACTGCACTACTGACCCACTTTATATTTTAGAATACAATTAATTTGGTACTATTATTTGCATTATTGAATGAGAAGTGCACGAGTTTACTGTTTTTATTTTAATTGCAATATAACAGTTTTACGTTCATTTGTTTATCTATGTTTAGTTTTCACGCATGTATTGATTTTTTTTGTATTTGGAGCTGTATACGCTTAAATTGAAATAAAGTACACGTTCTGTATGTTCTATAACTATTTTTTATTAAAACAGCAAGGCAAATAGTGAATTCATAATTCATCTTTTCGAATTGTTATTTACATAATATATAACATTATTTATATTTTAGTTGCGCAAACAAATCATGTTTATATATGCAACTGAATTGGCCTTGACACCGTAGTTAACCATTGATGTATAATAGGTCTTTTGAACATATTATATTGATTAGCTAAATATTGATACTCATGATATAATTGAAAACTTGTTGACCAACATAAGTTTTATAATGCGTTATACCAAAGAAAATTTAAATATACTACATGGTTTATAATTATGTGAAAAGAAAATTCCGTTTTTATCTTGATTTTGATTATCGACTTAACCCTCAAATAACGAAAAAAGAGTGTATCCGAATGAACGAATGCATTCAGTAGCTCCCGAATAGTTATCTAACTGTGTCTAGCACATAGCATGTCTGAGTGCACTTGATCTATTTCATGCGTTCAGGAGTGCGTTTTTTATTCAAAATCCAGCGTTCGCTAACGGTCCAGGTCTGCGCCACCTTTTGTGCTCCGTCCACGTTTCGTTTACGCTCTGAGTGCACTCCGTTTGCGTGCATTTGGGGTACTTGAGCGGATTACGGTTTGTAAGTAGAGAAATATATGTTAGCAGTTGGGCTATCTCAGTTTGCAGAGCATTCGCCCTGTTAACAAGCGGTCACAGGTTCAAGTCCCTGAAAAGCTTCATATTTTTCTTGTCATGTAACATTGGCACCCAACAAGGGGACCAACTGTGACTTACACATGTTCCAAGAAACATTAATATGATTTTCTGTATGGAAATTTGGTGTGGATCCAGGATTTTTGTCTAGAGGTGGCAGACTTTAGGGGTGCACCACAAAATCTGAATGGGTATGCATTTTTTGCAGTAGAAATATAGTTAATTTTAATAAAATATGGGAATTTAGGGGTTGCATACTTCAGGTTTTTAAAGAGTAGATCCATCATTGGAAATTCACAGACAAATTTCAAATTTATGAGAATGAATTGAGTATAACATGCAATATATGTCAGCTTAAGCTCATTCTGACTGGTTGCATATTATTTCCCCGTCCTTTTTACAATGTCAGCCAATGTGGGGATTGCTACTTATATATATTCTGAGAAGTATCCACGTGTTTCTTTGGATTCTAGACAGGGAAGAATTCCAATTTGTCGGGGACTTTGTCACAGTGTGTTCTTTACCTGTTAGGAGAGAAATATATGTATGCAGTCTCGCTAGCTCAGTCGGTAAAACATTAGTCTCATCAGCGAATGGTTTTGAGTCCCAGACTGGCTAAACATTTTTCCCATCCTGTTACAAATATGAAGAAAGCTATCTATCAATGCCTCATTTAATCTTGCTATGTCTACTCTCTAATCAAAGAGACTGCTCAATTTACCCTATCTAAATTACACTTGAGGCCCCTAAACTCCATTTGGCCTTATGTTGTCTACAGCATATGTCTCCCTAGAAACCAGGTCTTTTTGAAGCTCTTTTTAATATATGCATTGTATATTTATTGTATGTGATTGTATTCTCCATTCCTGCATTTATTCTTTTCATTCTTCTAGTTCACTGTGCACCAACCACTGTCCACAACAACAGATTAACTATCAGATAAATGGATAAGACTAATTCATTTCATCAGGACCCCCCCCCCCCCCCCCCCCCCCTGCTTCTACAATGTACTAGACCGCAGTGGTGGTGGTTTAGTGTTAGAAGTTTGCCTCACATGAGGAATATGTCTTCGGTTCGATATCTTGTTTGGTCATACCAAAAAATTGAAAAACGTACTAGAAGAGTCTCCCCTTGGCATTCAGCATTTAGAGGATAGTTCTAGGTCTGGTAGACCTAGTGTCAGTATAATGTGAATAAGTTCCGGTGGGGTATCAAACTAATGGGTTTGCGGCACAATACTCCGGTGTGGCAGCGCTCAGAAAACTGCCTGAAGTAGATTCCGTGTCAATATGACGGAAGAAAGCGATGCTTTACACCATACAACAACAACAATACATGTACTTGCTATTTGTTGTGTTGCATTTCCTCCCATATTGTTTCCTGTCCAACGGGAGAACATACCAACAGAGACAGGTATCAACGCTGTGACCCAACCCTCAGCACTTAGCTGAAGTAACTTAACTCTCCACATCACTCTGTGAGCCAATTGCAGTAACCAGTCTATTGAATGAACCTATATTGCACACCAGGCTATACTTAAAAAATGTTTGTTTGCTGTATTCAAGCCCAGTTTTGTTTTATGTTGGTATAGGTAGCTATTTTTTCCAGATTTTGGAGTCATTAAGATTAAACCAAAGTGGACAGAAATAAAGAAAACAAGAGGCCCAAGAGGGTCCGAGGATGGTCTACTGGCTCATAGTGACCATAGCACGTTTTAAAAGGCGTAGGTGTGGTATATATCAATTTTGGCCCAAAATTTTCGAAAAAATAAAGTGTTTCTATTTGAATTTTTTTTTAATTTCCATTATGAATAATACACCTTTACAAAATGTTATAATTTTGACATTTTGATCACGCTGTGACGTCACATGACGTCATGCGTAGTCTTATCATTGAATATCCAGGCAATTTTAGTAAAAATATTCATTATTTTAATAAAATGTTATTTCTTGAGAAATAATTGGTTATACAAAGTTATTTCCCTTGCAGTCAATGCAAATCACTTTGAAAAATATATTTTTTTTAATTACAATTATACATTTATTATGTGATAATATTCTTAGGAAGAAACAAACATTCTCATTTCACTAGAAATAATAGTATATATTTTTTTCCTCCTATATCCCCCTTTTTCAAGCAAAAAACTAAAATTCAACACACTTATAAAATATGACAATTTTTTGGGTTAAGTAGATGAGGCAACATATTGATTTTTATGGTTTGTTGATATTGATATATTATGGGGTACATATAGATACATTTCATCAAAATTCAAGCTTGGGCCAAAAACAGCCCTTATGAGACCTACGCCTTTCACAATATTAACCCTCTTTTGGGGCCGTCTAAACAACTTAAGTTTACCCCCACCACAACCATACTGAACAAAAAGTTAATTGCTATGAAAAGGAAATACTTTAAATTCCCATACCATTCATCTGTAAAACAAATGTAGTCCTTGAACTTCAATCACCCACTCTTTGGGAGCTGTTATGAGCAGAAATGCTTTATTTTAAATAGAAGTTTTTTGTACACATGGATGTGAACATTCCCTATATATTTATATATATATATATAAATATATATATATATATATATATATATATATATATATATATATATATATATATATATATATATATATCCCAGCCCCTTGATTTGCAGAATCTTCCACCCCTTGCTGATGTAAGGATAATTTATATCATATATGAACAAGTTTGACAGAAAGGTTATTGAGAGGAAGATTTATGAAAAAATAAATCAACCAATCATATTTCTTCCTTCAAAGCGAATTGATCAGTTTCAGAGTTCATACAGTTATTTTGTGTACAGAGCGACTTTTAATGAAGTCAATGGCATTGACGTATAAAGACATGTGTTGTGTACATTATGAAACCTTTTTTATGGGCAGCACCGACTTTTTAATGTATAATACGAGGCAGGAATGCCAAAAATTCAAACTTTTAGATAAACAGGCTTAGCTACAATTTAGAAATTTCAATATTTTTGTGACGATTGATATTATTGAGTCTCGGCGTTATGTAAGTAAAGCAAGATGACAACTAAGAAATTTTGTTGTCAGAATATTTATATTTACACAATATAAACATTTTTAGGAACAACTAGGCTGCTCAAAAAAACTTATATGGTACTAAAGAAGGGCATGTGAAAATTTCGCGATTGCCCTTTTTTACTATAATATATCAAATCAAAGGACTCAAGGTCCTGAGAGGCGCCATTTGTTTGTTTGTTTGAATATTTAGAGTCATTACTATGCCATCTAGTGACACACCCATCTTAGCAAGTAATGGATAATGTTCCCACTTAAATCAGCAGTGAGAGATGGTGACAATGAGATGCAATGTCATATACCAATCATCACGAATATTGTGGTCGGATGGGGATTCAAACTCATGAACCAAGGATTGATAGTAATACGCTCGCCACAATGGAAATACTAGTATTGACCATTATGAAGCAATTTTCATTAAAAAATTGAAGCTGATTGAAATATAAAAACATAGTATATTTCAGTGTTTCTCTTAGAAACACATGTAACAAGAAATGAGATTGGGTGGGTACTGGATGGGTCATCCTGCATTGAAACAAGAGGGTCAAGATGGCCCTATATTGCTCACCTGATTCACATTGAGTCACCATACTTGAATAGATTATATAATACATGTAAACTCAAAATTCCAGAAAAACGAGATGGGTGAGTAGTTAGAATTTTGATTTGTTTTGAAGATGTAACAGATGCGTAGAAGAGTTCAAACTTGGTTACTAAGAGGTTCACCCATGATAAATGTCAGTGAAATAAGATCGAAATCAGGTCAGTAGATTCTGACAAGAAGGCTTTTGAAGTTTTTACTATAGCTGCCTATATAGTAAACTAGCACCCCACTGTGATGGTCATGTTTTTTAACAAATCACAACGGCTTGAACCAACTTGGTAAAGGGTTACACAAGGAACATTTCTGCAAAATTGTTTTAAAATCGATCCAGTGGTTTCTGACAAGAATATCTTTTTAAGTTTTTACTATAGCTTATTTAGTAAACTAACCCCACCACCTGGCCGCCATGTTTTTTGACGAATCATTATGGCTTGAACAAACTTGGTGAAATGTCCTCCAAGGAACATTTCTGTGAAATTATTTTAAAATAGAGCCAGTTACGTTTCTGACAAGAAGATTTTTTAAGTTTTTAATATAGCTTATTTAGTAAACTAACCCCACCTCCTGGTCGCCATGTTTTTTGACGAATCATTATGGCTTGAACAAACTTGGTGAAATGTTCTCCAAGGAACATTTCTGTGAAATTATTTTTAAATCGAGCCAGTTACGTTTCTGACAAGAAGATTTTTTAAGTTTTTACTAATTAAATTTGCCCCGCCTCCTGGCGGCCATGTTTTTTTACGACTTAAGATGGCTTGAACAAACTTGGTAGAGGGTCACCCAAGGAACATTTCTGTGAAGTTATATCAAAATTGGCCCAGTGGTTTCTGACAATAAGATTTTTTAAGTTTTTACTATAGCTTATATAGTACACTAACCCCACCCCCTGGTCGCCTTGTTTTTTTGACAAATCACTACGGTTTGAACAAATTTGGTGAAGTGTCCTCCAAAGAACATTTCTGTGAAATTATTTTAAAATCGAGTCAGTAGTTTCTGACAATACATTTTTTTAAGTTTTTACTAATTAAACTTGCCCCGTCCCCTGGTAGCAATGTTTTTTGACAAATCAAGATGGCTTGAACAAACATGGTAGAGGGTCACCCAAGAAACATTTCTGAAAAGTTATTTTAAAAATTAAGCCAGTGGTTTCTGACAAGAAGATTTTTTAAGTTTTTACTAACGCGTATATAGTAAACTATCCCCACTCCCTGGCCGCCATGTTTTTTGACGAATCACTACGGTTTGAACAAAATTTGTGAAGGGTCTTTCAAGGAACATTTTTGTGAAATTATTTTAAAATTGAGCCAATAGTTTCTGACAAGAAGATTTTTTAAAATTTTGTTAATTGAACATGCACCGCCCCCTGGCAGCCATGTTTATTTTCATGAATCAAGATTGCCTGAACAAACTTGGTAGAGGGTCACCCAAGGAACATTTCTGTGAAGTTATATCAAAATTGGCCAAGTGGTTTCTGACAAGAAGATTTTTTAAGTTTTTACTATAGCTTATATAGTAAACTAACCCAACCTCCTGGCCGCCATGTTTTTTGACGAATCACTATGTTTGAACAAACTTGGTGAAGGGTCCTCCAAGGAACGTTTCTGTGAAATTATTTTAAGATTAAGCCAGTAGTTTCTGACAAGAAGATTTTTTAAGATTTTATTAATTAAACATGCCCCGCCCGCTGGCAGCCATGTTTTTTTACGAATCAAGATGGCTTGAACAAACTTGGTAGAGGGTCACCCAAGGAACATTTCTGTGAAGTTATATCAAAATTGGTCAAGTGTTTTCTGACAAGAAGATTTTTTAAATTTTTACTATAGCTTATATAGTAAACTAACCCCACCCCCTGGCCGCCATGTTTTTTGGCGAATCACTATGGTTTGAACAAACTTGGTGAAGGGTCCTCCAAGGAACATTTCTGTGAAATTATTTTCAAATCGAGCCAGTAGTTTCTGACAAGAAGATTTTTTTAAGTTTTTACTATTTAAACTAGCCCCGCCCCTAGCGGCCATATTTTTTGATGAATCAAGATGGCTTGAACAAACTTGGTAGAGGGTCACCCAAGGAACATTTATGTGAAGTTATATCAAATTTGGCCCAGTGGTGGTTTCAAGTGGTTTAAGTTTTTACTATAGCTTATAAAATAAACTAACCCCACCCCCCTGGCAACCATGTTTATTGACAAATCAAGATGGCTTGAACAAACTTGGTAGAGGGTCACCCAAGGAACATTTCTGTGAAATTATTTTAAAATTGAAGCAGTAGTTTCTGACAAGAATATTTTTTAAGTTTTACTAATTAAACTAGCCCCGCCCCCTAGTGGCCATGTTTTTTGATGATTCAAGATGGCTTGAACAAACTT
This sequence comes from Panopea generosa, assembly GCA_029582155.1. NCBI lineage: Eukaryota > Metazoa > Mollusca > Bivalvia > Adapedonta > Hiatellidae > Panopea > Panopea generosa. Next base: position 55,538,345 of record CM055898.1, read on the forward strand.
GGTAGAGGGTCGCCAAAGGAACATTTCTGTGAAGTTATATCAAAATTGGCCAAGTGGTTTCCAGTGGTTTAAGTTTTTACTATAGCTTATATAGTAAACTAACCCCGCCCCCTGGCGGCCATGTTTTTTGATGAATCAAGATGGCTTGAACAAACTCAAGGAACATTTCTGTGAAATTATTTTAAAATAGAGCCAGTAGTTTCTGACAAGCAGATTTTTTAAGTTTTTACTAATTAAACTTGCCCTGCCCCCTGGCGGTCGTGTTTTTTTACGAATCAACATGGCTTGAACAAACTTGGTAAAGGGTCACCCAAGGAACATTTCTGTGAAGTTGACCCATAGGTTTCAGAGAAGAAGTTGTTAGAAGCTAAAAGTTAACGACGGACGACAGACGACGGAAGACAGATGACAGACACCAGGCGATCACAAAGGCTCACCTGTGAGCCTTTGGCTCAGGTGAGCTAAAAAGTTAAGGTTTTGTGTTCATTAATGCATCGTCGGATACCCCAAAAGTATCAACTGCAATATTCTCCATCCATCACGATGTATAAAACTGACAATCGGAGGTATCCAACGATGCATAAATAGTGCATTTCAAGCATATGTTTTTCAATTCTATATAAAATATTGTTGTCATAACAATATAGTTAAGAATTCTTTTAATGGACAACTTTTCATATTTCAAAGTTAATACAATTGATAATTGTTGATTTAATGTTTGATTCTGTAATGAAGAATATTTTCATTAGGTATCTGTGTATTTCGAAATAAATATAAAATTCATAAAAGCAGACATAAGTAGTCAAGTCTGAAAACATCCCTAATAAACAGGACAACAGTAACCTATGTGTTGACTTTTAGGATCCGATTTTTGAAGGCGCCGACTTCTAGACCGGGTTTCTCAAGGTAAACGACCTCCCGTATTTTTTTTGCTTCAAACAAATGCTATGAATTCTAAATTCTAAACCATTTAAAGTGGTGATTTTATCCTATATTTGTTGAAATTAGATGCTCAGAAAAGACTCAAACACGTTTTCACGTCATTACTTTATTTTTCGTACATTGAAAAGTTACCTTTATCCGACAGATACATAAAAAATCAAGCACTTCTTTCTCTTGAGCAGTTAGACGGTGCATATGAAATGAGATGATTTTATCGACTAGTATCATTCTAAGGAGATGCCAGAAGATCTGGTACCTCAAAAACGTATCATTTTTACTAGTCCCTGTGGTTCAAACTATGTTGTATAGAAGGTAACAGAGTACAAGGCCAATACCAGGAAACTGGAAGAGTTGTGGCAATACATTTATAAATATTCATCATACTGGTAATTGTAGTTTGTGGGAACAGTCTAAGTTAAAAATTTATGCTAAAGAAGAATAAAAAACAAAAACAGTCTGTCTCTATAAATCACCCAAGGTATTTACATGTTACAGCATTAGAGAATGAAACAATAATTAAGAAAACATATGCTTACAGAATGTGTATAGTTAGAACATGATATATATATATCTACAACTAATTAGTAAAGAAGTACAAATTTAGTGGAGGTATATTAGTAAACACTGGATATTTAGTGAGATGTATTGACATCACTAGGGCTGTGTATTGCCAGGACACTTCCAATACAATACATATCGCGATACGGGTAGGTCGATATGCAATACGATACGATACGCTGCTTAACATTAGAAAACAGTCTTACTTTTGCTTTGTAGTTCTCATCGATTTGAAATACACAAGTATCGAGTGACAAATAGTTTCGTATTTTGTCGGTAACGCTGAACAGTTTATTGTTTGTTTTATATGTTTTTATTTGTTACCAATTTCCTTTTATTTTCATATGCAAATTTAAGTTAAAGCTTGAATGCCAATTGGGAGCTTTATTTAGAACTCATAAATGCATATTGAAATACGAAGTCGGAGCTATAGAGACTAGACCCGATACTAGCTCTACCTGATGTTTATAAATAGACTATGTTACTGCAAAACAGTTTATTGTTTGTTTTTATTTTTTCCAATTTTCTTCTCTTTTTTTAAATGTAAATTGAAATTTAAAGTTTGAATGTCAAACGGGGTTTTATTTACTTAAATAATTAAATTTTTACACACATAACTACCGAACATTTGAAATGCGGAAGCCTCTAGAACCAATACTAGCTTTACATGCAGGGCTGAAAAACAAGAGGCCCAAGAGGGCATGAGGACGCTCTACTGACTCATAGTGGCCAGAGCACTTTTTGAAATTCTACTATGCAATAGAAACATCGGGGTGGGGTCATTTTTTAACTCTAGGGACACCATTTGAACAAATCTAACAAAACTATAGTTGGTCATCATTACTACATAAACATTTTGAAAATCTGTTGGGCCGTTCATGAGAAGAAGATTTTTTAAGTTTTAGACTATTTTTAGTAATGGCGGCCATTTTGAATTTAAGATTGAAAAAAAAATCTTCTATATGGTCTCCTATGCAACACCCATGTGAAGTTTCAGTTGAATTGGCTTAGTGGTTTCAGAGAAAGTGCTGCTAACAGACGAAAGACGACAGACGACGGACGACAGACGACAGACAACGCGCCATCGCATAAGCACTTCTGATTTTTGGCCAGTAGAGCTAAAAACTAAAATGTCCAATTATTACAAGTGTCATAAACGGAGCCGCACTTCGAAAAAAAGGTGCCGAAATTTAAAGCAACCAATTTTGAAGGTCAACATCCTGGCAATTTGATAAAACAAAGGAGGAAATGGTTTTATATATGCAAATAAACTATTTTTACTGTGTTTTCAATCGTCTATTCAATGACAACCTGGTATTTGAAATCTTTGTTTTATTTACTTGTGAAATGTCCTTGATATATTTATTTTTTTATTGCAAACTGGCGCCTTTGGCAACTGACCGCGTGAGTCCTGCAGAATTATGATTTATAAATGAAATAAGGAAGTAAGGCTATTTGTTTGATCTCTTGATATTGATCATTTGAATAGTTTTGATGCCGTTTTTCGGCTTTATATTAAAGAAAACTGAATTATGCATAACCTACGACGGTATAGCCAATACAGACCCTGCTGATACAATACGCATATTGCTCGGAAACAAACAGCAATAAACTGGTATACCAGTATATCGAAACAGCCCTGGACATCACATAGTATAATGTGCAGACAGAATATATCCACATGTATTAATTATGATCCCCCATCTAAAATATTCTAAATCGCATACTTATTTCTGTTTTTATGCTTCATCAAAGCAAAAAACATGTGATTGAACGGTATGTATAAATAAAACAGCAATGTATATATTATACATCAATCCAATTGAAAAACAAAGAAACTACATGTATTTATAAAGATCATAGTATAACAACTTATGACTTACTCTTCAAGCAAGCATTATTGTCACTGTTTCTAGTATATTCAGTGTCACAGCCACATTTACCAGTACCAGCGTCACAGACAGTATTTGTGTCAGTACAGTTGGCAGCATCAGTACAATCGTCACCATAACCGACCCCATTACAACCTTGGCTGAGATAACTGATTTCTATCACCACCTGAAAATGTAGACAGCACCAAGTACAGTTAATGACTGAGTATAGCAGTTAGTATTTTAATTCTTAAACAGGATACTTAAAATGTAACAGTCAACTCTGTTTTAAGCCAATTTTACACTTTAGTTGATAAATATACATTGCACTCACTCAGACTGCTAATTATAGACTGCACTAGCAACCTCTTTTCCTAATTATAGATTGTATAGATTATAGATCTTTTCCTGGAGTGACCTGTATGTAGAAGGCATGACACACCCAGTGGCAACAGCAAGTACTGTGGCATAATTGCATAATGACCTTCATAAATAATCCTTCTTTCTTCTTACTTAAAATTGTCACAGGCCCCCCAAATGGTCTGTGAAAATAACAATATATTTTATAATATGTAGCGATTTATATGTAACCATAAATATCAAGAGTAATGGACTGACATTTCAGACTAGACACGCAATTTCATGTTTTTCTGATGTAAAGGTCTGGGTATTTCTACAGGTAATAGCAGGTGACACAGCATCATAATACAATGTATATTGATCACTTGTGTCAAGCTATTTTAAAATTTCTCTATGTAAGACAAAGTTACAGACCGGACATGAAATATCAAACAAATTGAAAGTATGACATTGATCTTTGAGGTAAGGTTCTGGGTCTTACATGCAACATATCATCATGTCATGTTGATCAATTGAGCCAAGTGTTTTTAAAATCAATCCATGTAAGACAAAGTTACAGACCAGACATGAAATATCAAACAAATTGAAAGTGTGAACTTGACCTTTGATGTTCAGGTCTGGATCTTACATGCAACATGTCATCATGTCCTCATGATCAATTGAGCCAAGTTAAATCCCTCCATATAAGACAAAGTTACAGACCAGACACGAAATATCAAACAAATTGAAAGTGTGACCTTGACCTTTTTGGAAAGGTTCTGGGTCTGGCGACACTTCTTCGAGTTACATTGATCAATTGAGCCAAGTGCATTTGAAATCTATCCATGTATGACAAAGTTACAGACTGGACACAAAATCTCACACTGACTCAACATGTCAAACAAACTCAAAGTGTGACATTGACCTTTGAGGTAGTGTGGGTCTTACACACGACATGTCGTCATATCATGCTGATGAATTGAGCCAAGTGTTGTTAAAATTTATCCATAGATGACAAAGTAACTGACCGGACACAAAATCTCTAACAGACTGAATGTGTTGTCAAACAAAGTTTAATTGTGACCTTAACATTTGAAGTGGGAGTCTGGGCATACGCATGACGCGTCGCCATGTTTTGTTGATCATTTATAGCAAGTATTAAAAAAAATCATCTATGCATGACAAGGTTACAGACCGGACTCAATTTAAATGTTGTCAAACAAACTCAGTGTAACCTTGACCTTTGGAGTAAGAGTGTGGTTCTTACATACAATACATCGTCATGTCATGCTGATGAATTGAGCAGAGTGTTTTTGAAATGTATCCATAGGTAAAAAAGTTACAGACAGGACAAGAAATCTCAAACAGACTGTATGTAGTCAAACAAAGTTAAATTGCGACCTCGACCTTTGAAATGGGAGTCTGGTTGTTACGCGTGACAAGTCACCATATTATAATGATTATTTGTAGCAAGTATTTATAAAATCAATCTTTGCTTGACATAGTTACAGACTGGACACGAAAATTCACAGACTCAAAGTGCTGTCAAACAAAGTCAAAGTGTTACCTTGACCTTTGGGGTACAGGTGTAGGTCTCACGCGCGACACGTCGTCATGTCATGTTAATGAATTGTGCCCAGTATTTTTGAAATTAATTCATAGGTGACAAAGTTACAGTCTGGACACGAAATCTCATTATAACAAGAATTCTGCCGTGTCCGCTTTGACCGTTAATACACACATGGGAGAGAAAAAATTAAAATATTATATTCATGCAACAGTTATCTAACTTGGTTAATGTAGTAGGTTTAATGACTAAGAAATATTGTAGGAAGTATTGTGTGAAGTTTCAATCAAATACATTAAGTGATTTTTGAGATATGAACTTCATGGTAGTTGCACACAAAACTTTAATCAGTACTTCTAAGTAAAACATATTTAAAAAAAAAAAAACTTTAATACGTATTTCTAAGTAAAACATATTTAAAAAAACAACAAAAAAAAAACAAATAAAAAAAAAAAAAAAGAATAAACAAACAAATAAAACAAACTTTAACCAGTATTTCTAAGTAAAACAAATTTAAAAAAAAAAATTAAAAAAAAATAAAAAATAAAAAAAGAATAATTTTTTTTTTAAATAAATTAAAAAAAAATATACTCAGCATCTGCATTATATCATGTAATGCAGGGTGTTAGTTGTAACTATGATCCAAGTATGAGTGTCCTAGCACTAGTATTTATTGAGAAATAGTGTAAAAATGAAAACATAACGTTGGAGGTAAATGCAAAATTCAGCATCAAACAAAGTCAATGGACCATGCAATATAGGTCATACTCAGCATCTGCATTATATTATGTAATGGAGGGTGTTAGTTGTAACTATGATCCAAGTATGAGTGTCCTAGCACTAGTATTTATTGAGAAATAGTGTAAAAATGAAAACACAACTTTGGAGGTAAATGCAAAATTCAGCATCAAACAAAGTCAATGGACCATGCAATGTAATTCATACTCAGCATCTGCAGTGTATAATGTGATGCAGGGTGTTAGTTGTAACTATGATCCAAGTACAAGTGTCTTAGCACTTGTACTTGTTGAGAAATAGTGTAACAAGAGGGCCAAAATGGCCCTATATCGCTCACCTGATTCACTTTGAGTCACCCAACTTAAGTAGATTATATAATACATGTACACTCAAAATTCCAGAAAAACGAGATGGGCAAGTAGTTAGAATTTTGATTTGTTTTGAAGATGTAACAGATGCGTAGAAAAGTGCAAACTTGGTAGAGGTTCACCCATGGTAAATGTCAATGAAATAACATCGAAATCAGGTCAGTATATTCTGACAAAAAGGCTTTTGAAGTTTTTACTATAGCTGCCTATATAGTAAACTAGCACCTCACTGTGGCGGTCATGTTTTTTTACTAATCACAACGGCTTGAACAAACTTGATAAAGGGTCACCCAATGAACATTATTGCAAAAGTGTTTTAAAATTGATCCAGTGGTTTCTGATAAGAAGATCTTTTAAGTTTTTGCTATAGCTTATATAGTAACCCCACCCTCTGGCCGCATGATTTTTGACGAATAACTATGGTTTGAGAAACTTGGTGAAGGATCCTCCAAGGAACATTTCTTGGAAATTATTTTAAAATCGAGCCAGTAGTTTCTGACAAGAAGATTTTTTAAGTTTTTACTAATTATACTTGCCCCACCCCCTGGCCGCCATGTTGTTTGATGAATCAAGATGGCTTGAATAAACTTGGTAGAGGGTCACCCAAGGATCATTTCTGTGAAATAATTTTAAAATTGAGCCAGTTACGTTTCTGACAAGAAGATTTTTTAAGTTTTTACTATAGCTTATATAGGAAAGTAACCCCACCACCTGGCCGCCATGTTTTTTGATGAATCAAGATGGCTTGAACAAACTTGGTAGAAGGTCACCCAAGGAACATTTATATGAAATTATTATAAAATCGAACCAGTAGTTTCTGACATGAAATTTTTTAAATTTTTACTATAGCTTATATAGTAAACTAACCCCACTATTTTTACTAATTATACTTGCCCTACCCCCTGGCGGCCATGTTTTATTTAATGAATCAAAATGGCTTGAACAAACTTGGTAGAGGGTCACCCAAGGATCATTTCTGTGAAATTATTTTAAAATCGAGCAAGAAGTTTCTGACAAGAAGATTTTTTAAATTTTTACTATAGCTTATATAGTAAACTAACCCCACGCCCTGGCCGCCATGTTTTTTGACAAATCAAGATAGCTTGAACAAACTTGGTAGAGGGTTACCCAAGGAAAATTTCTGTGAAATTATTTTGAAATCGAGTCAGTAGTTACTGACAAAAAGATTTTTTAAATTTTTTACTTATTAAACTTGCCCCACCCCCTGGCCGCCATGTTTTTTGACAAATCAAGATAGCTTGAACAAACTTGGTAGAGGGTCACTCAAGGAACATTTCTGTGAAATTATTTTAAAATCGAGCCAGTAGTTTCTGACTAGAAGATTTTTTAAGTTTTTACTAAAGCTTATTCAGTAAACTAACCCCACCCCCTGGTGGCCATGTTTTTTGACAAATCAAGATGGCTTGAACAATCTTGGTAGAGGATCACATAAGGAACATTTCTGTGAAATTATTTTAAAATCGAGCCAGTAGTTTCTGACAAGAAGATTTTTTAAGTTTTTACTATAGCTTATATAGTAAACTAACCCCACAACCTGGCGGCCATTTTCTTTGATAAATCAAGGTGGCTTGAACAAACTTGGCAGAGGGTCACCCAAGGATCATTTCTGTGAAATTATTTTAAAATCGGGGCAGCAGTTTCTGACAAGAAGATTTTTTAAATTTTTACTATAGCTTATATTGTAAACTAACCCCACCCCCTAGCACCCTGTTTTTTGACGAATCAAGATGGCTTGAACAATCTTGGTAGAGGGTCACACAAGGAACATTTATGTGAAATTATTTTAAAATCGAGCAAGTAGTTTCTGACAAGAAGATTTTTTAAGTTTTTTCTATAGCTTATATAGTAAACAAACCCCACCCCCTGGCCGCCATGTTTTTTGACGAATCAAGGTGGCTTGAACAAACGTTGTAGAGGGTCACCCAAGGAACATTTCTTTGAAATTATTTTAAAATCGAGCCAGTAGTTTCTGACAAGAAGGTTTTTTTTAAATTTTTACTAATTAAACTTGCCCCGCCCCCTGGCAGCCATGTTTTTTGACTAATCAAGATGGCTTGAATAAACTTGGTAGAAGGTCACCCAAGGAACATTTCTGTGAAGTTATATCAAAATTAGCCCAGTTGTTTCAGAGGAGAAGTTGTTAGAAGCTATAAGTTAACGACGGACGACAGACAACGGACACCAGGCGATCACAAAAGCTCACCTGTGAGAAACTTGGTGAAGGATCCTCCAAGGAACATTTCTGGGAAATTATTTTAAAATCGAGCCAGTAGTTTCTGACAAGAAGATTTTTTAAGTTTTTACTAATTAAACTTGCCCCGCCCCCTGGCAGCCATGTTTTTGACGAATCAAGATGGCTTGAACAAACTTGGTAGAGGGTCACCCAAGGAACATTTCTGTGAAGTTATATCAAAATTGGCCCAGTTGTTTCAGAGGAGAAGTTGTTAGAAGCTATAAGTTAACGACGGACGACAAACAACGGACACCAGGCGATCACAAAAGCTCACCTGTGAGCCTTTGGCTCAGGTGAGCTAAAATGAAAATTTAACGTTGGAGCTAAATATAAACGTTTGACGCCGCCGACGTCGATGGAAAAGCAACACCTTAATCTCGCCTTCATCGCAGCAAGACAAAAATCGTGAGGCCGGAAACGTAACCCCTATTTTGACACAGCAGATGTCCACAAACAATATAATGTAAGTACCCCTTCTATAACTTGTTGTTATTGTATAATGCTTAATGTCGCTTTCAACAATTTTCAGTCATATTGCGACTGTGTCTGCTTGACACTGTATTCTGAGCGCTGCCACACTGGAGTTCATGCCACAGAAACATGGTATGTATCCCCACCCAGTCACATTATAATGACATCGGACCGACTAGACCTGGAACTATCCTATAAATGCTGAGTGCCAAGCAATGAAGCTTTTAGTACCATTTTTCAAGTCTTTGGTATGACCAGGGATCGATTCCACAACCTTCTGCATGTGAGGCAGACGCTCTACTTCTAGACCACTACTGCGGATCATTTGTTATTTAGATCTTTCTTTGAATGGTAAGCATGTACATGTAAAAATGTTTTATTCACTACTGAAATAACAAGGTATCAATGGAACTGATGGATGCTTCTGAAACAAGCGCTTGATAGAGTAGTAGCTGCATTGCTTATGAAAAGAGATAATTTTTGGAATGTTGCTCTTAACTCTGCACTCCCATTCATTGACCTCTATCCATGTGCCAAGTCTCATTGGATTCCATTTCATACTATTTATTGAAGATCAAAACAAAGATTTGTGGTAATAGACAGAATCAAAAGGTCATAATTCTTTAAAAGATTACCGAAAAAAAGTCATATAGACAATATGCACATCTCCACTTGGTAGTGATGCATCCTAGAAAGTTTTATATATTTCCAACAAAAGGTATAAGAGATATTATAAGCGCGGAGAAGGTGATGGATGAAATCAAGGGCCATCACTCTGCGAAAAATCATCAAACTGAAACACAAAGACTATAATGCGCATATCCATTTGGTAGTGATGCATCCCAGCATAAAAGTCCAAATACATGTATTGGTTAAAGAGAAATAGTGCAGACAAGGATTCGGTAATGGATGGAATAAAAGGACCATAACTCTGTGAGAAATCATCGAACCTAACCATAATTTCAGTTTGAGGATAACCTGATTAAAACACCAAACAAAAGGTTGAAATATGTAATCAAATTTAAAACAAGAAACACCAGAATACCTGTAGAAATTGGAAACTGGAACAGAACTAAGCTTAATCTCAAATAAAGGTCCCCTCTGTAATTCAACATCTAGCATAAGTGATGAATTATTTATTAAAATGCAAAATGTTTCGAAATCAAGAAGTAAACTGATCACATGAAAACTTTACAAAAATCCAAATATTATATCGTTTGATAATTTAATGAATCTGAATGTAAACATATTTCCAAATACAGGAAATTGTGTATATACTACTTTAAGAAATAATATATAAATTTCAATGGCATATACACATGATTTACGACAGTAAATTTTGCATAACCATTATTATCCTGTTTTTGATTTACATTTCATCACAAAAGTAACTGTAGTTTGTTTATATAACCTCATGATTGCAAGTATTTCATGTACTGAGTGTATCAAATAAAATCTTGAACTCTTAATATCAATTAATAAAGGCTTATCTACAATTAGGGCAAATAATTTATCTTTAATATATCATAAAAAGTGTGATAATTAAATAAAAACATTCTGCACAAACTATTTGAAGAAAAACATCCACATATATAGAATCAAAGCCCTGAGAGTGCTGAAGGGCTGGAACTGATGATGAATGAGTGGAGAAGTAGGTTAGATATTTTTCAAAACTCTACTTCATTAGCGGCATTGAGTTTTCAAAATTCTGCTCCAAAATTAAACAAGAAATCACTGAAAGTGATAAATACCCCCCAGATGGCGCCATAACACAGTTATAATGCACTTTTTTGCAGTATGCTTTGACACAGTGAACCAACAGAGTAACCATACTTTTGTGAAGTGTCATTGAATTCAAGCCAAAGGTTGCCGAGAAACAGAGGCAACAAAACACAAGAGTCCCAAGAGGGCCTGAGGACGCTCTACTGACTCATAGTGGTCATAGCACTCTTTGAAATGCAATAGAAACATCGGGGCGGGATCATTTTTAACCCTAGGGACACCATTTGAACAAATCTAATAAAACTATAGTTGGTCATCATTACTACATAAACATTTTGAAAATCTATTGGGCCGTTCATGAGAAGAAGATTTTTTAAGTTTTTTATTGTTTTTTAAGTAACAGCGGCCATCTTGAATTTTAGATAGAAAAAAAAATTCTGTATAGTCTCAAATGCAATAGAAATATCCATGTGAAGTTTCAGTTTAATTGGCCTAGTGATTTCAGAATAAATGAGAAAAAAATGAGAATTTTCTGTTTTCCCATAGTATCCCTATGTAAAATACTAAGTCCCCTTACAGGGCCCCTATAAATTTTAGCCCCTAAATTCTTATCTGCAATCAACAACATAACGGTTCTTAAGAAAACGATTTAAGTAATTCCCAATTTGTACCATTTTTGGGCCCCTCCTTATCCCTTAAGACATAGTAACCCAGTCATTTTTACAAATCTGAACCTCTTTCACCTAACAATGCTTTTGTGAAGATATCTATAGGCAAAATCATTTCCATTTAAAAAAAAAAATAAAAATATTATATTGACATGTGTCCCCTAATTGAACCCTCGGGGCGGGGTCATTTTTAACCCTAGGAACACCATTTGAACAAATCTAACAAAACTATAGTTTGTCATCATTACTACATAAACATTGTAAAAATCTGTTGGGCCGTTCATGAATAGAAGATTTTTTAAGTTTTGGACTATTTTTAGTAATTGCGGCCATCTTGAATTTCAGATCGAAAAAAAAATCTTCTGTAGTCTCCTATGCATTAGAAACATCCATGTGAAGTTTCAGTTTAATTGGCCTAGTGGTTTCAGAATAGATGAAAGAAAAAGAGAATTTTCTGTTTTCCAATAGTATTCCTATGTAAAATTCTAAGTCCCCTTACAGGGCCCCTATAAATTTTAGCCCCTTAAATTCTTATCTGCAATTAAACCCCTACACATAGGGATATTTTATGCCAAATATAAACAAATCTGACATACCAGTTCTTAAGAAAATGTTTTTAGTAATTCGCAATTTTTACCCTTTTGGGGCCCCTCCTGACCCCTTAAAACAGTGGAACCCAGTCATTTTTACAAATCTGAACCTCCTTTATCAAACAATGCTTCTGTGAAGATATAGACAAAATCATTTCCATTTAAAAACAAAAAAAAACAAAAAAAAAATATATTGACACGTGTCCCCTAATTAAACCCTCGGGGCGGGGTCATTTTTAACCCTATGGACAAATCTAACAAAACTATAGTTGGTCATCATTACTACATAAACATTTTGAAAATCTGTTGGGCTGTTCATGAGAAGAAGATTTTGGATTATTTTAAGTAACGGCGGCCATCTTGAATTTCAGATCGAAAAAAAGATCTTCTGTATAGTCTCCTATGCAATAGAAACATCCATGTGAAGTTTCAGTTTAATTGGCCTAGTGGTTTCAGAGAAAGTGCTGCTGACAGACGACGGACAACGCGCCATCGCATAAGCATTTCTGGCCTATGGCCAGTAGAGCTAAAAATGTTCGAAAATTCAAAGGGCTATGACTCATTGAAAAATTATTTGCACACAACATGACAATGATATACACAGCTAGGCTTGGTACCAATATTCTTGTGAAGTGTCAATGAATTCCAGCCGATGGTTGCCGAGAAATAGCGACCACAAAAAATATGTATGGAAAATCGAAAGGGCCATAACTCATTGAAAAATTATTCTTTCGCAACATGACGACAATATGCATAACTAGGCTTAGTATCAGTCATCCATGTGACGTTTCATAGAATTCCGGCTAATGGATGCTGAGGAATAGGGATCACAAAAATTGTCCACAGACGGAAAAATTATGTATGCAAAGTTTAAAGGGCAAAAACCCATTGAAAAAAATATTCTCGCGCAACATGCCGACACAATATGAACAATTAGGTTTGGTACCAGTCACCCTTGTGAAGTTTCATTGAATTCCTACCAATGGTTGCTAAGAAATAGCAATCACAAAAATTGTCCACAGACAGACGGACTGACCAATGGATGAACCGACCGACCGACAGACGAGTGTGACTCCTATATAGCCCCAATATACTTTATAAGAATCCCAAGTGTCAGATTTCAGTTGTCCATATTTATCATTTGTCTTCAAATTTTGATTTTGTTTATATCACATCAACTTCAAAACTTCAGCATTAAATTCATATAAATAAAAGTATAAGGATTTTAAGAGGGTACAGCCTGGTTTTCTAGGTGTAAACCCACCATTGATTTTTGTACTTTATTCTATAGTAAATAACAAAAGTTTGAAGGCTTGTCATTCATAGAGAGACCCAAATTAAAGGAGTGAAACTTACATTTTACTGTTTGTCAACCTCTGCACTATCAAAATATGATGAGAAATGTAGGGGTCATGTGTCATATAAGAGATTTTTTTCTGCTCAGTGTGTACACTGGTGACAAAGTGAAAGTAGATTTCTGAAATCATGTATTCATACCCAAATTTCCAAGCATCATTTTTTTTTTCTAAATTGACAATTCAAACATGACAATGCTATCAAAATGTTCAAAATACATCAATAATGTCATTCAAATAAAAGAAATTCAATGCAAAATAATATATTTTCAGTATGTATTTTGCAAGGATGTAATCTTCTATAATAATTGATTGATTTTCAATAATTTACCTTTATAGAACTACAAAGAATATTAAATTTGAATAATAAATGAGATTATTAAAGTTAATGGGTATCATCATTTTTTTTAGCAAAAAACATTGTGTATATTTAATCGCAATGACCAGCTCAGTTCAAATGTATGTACCGGTATATCATTCAACTGATAATGGATTTTAATTACTGTTTTATTTTCACATCAAGATACCTTGAACTTTCTAAACATACACACATTACTAAAATCAGTTAACAAATCAAAAAGTAAATATGCATGACCAGCTTCCATTTAAAAACAAGAGGCACAAGAGGGTCTGAAGACGCTCTACTGACTCATAGTGGCCATAGTACTTTTTGAAATTTCACAATATTTACCCTCTTTGGAGGACGTTTTCACACCTTATGGATAAATACCACACCCATACTGAACAAAAAGTTAATTGCTATGAAAAGGAAATACTTTAAATTCCCATACCATTCATCTGTTAAATATATATAATATAGTCCCTGTATAGAACCTTTATACAACCCAGCCCCTTGATTTGTCAGAACTTCAACCACCCACTCTTAGGGATTTGATTTTGTTCAATAAAAAGGATTCAATTTCCGTAAGGGGCCTGGGGGTGGGGGGCATATGGTTAAAACTGGGAATTTTCATAAATCTTCCTCTCAATAACCTTTCAGTCAAACTAGTCTATTAATTTGATATAAATTATCCTTACATCAGCAAGGATTTAAGATTCTGCATATCATGGGGCTGAGATATATTTCGGCCCAGCTGCAAGATGAAGAATTGTTTACATAGGAATATTATAGGGAGCTGATTATTTTCATTTTCGAATCCATGTGTACAAAAAAACTTCTATTTAAAATCTAAAGCATTTCTGCTCATAATAAATCCCTAAGAGTTGGTGATCTGTTACTAGACAATGCTTTAGATCTCAAATTGAACAACATATTTACACAAATGGACAAAAAAATGAGAATTTTTAGTTTTCCCATTGTATTCCTATGTAAAACTCAAAATCCCCTTGCTGGGCCTCTATACATTCCAGTGCCCCTTGATTTGTACAAATTATAAACTCTTAATCATAGGGATAATTTATATCAAATATGAACAAATCTGACTGACTGGTGGTTCAGAAGAAGATTTATGACAATGTTCAATTTTAACCATTTTGTGACCTTACCTGGCCCCTTTTAGAAAGTCAATCCTTTGTATTGAACAAAATGGATGAAAAAATGAGAATTTTCTGTTTTCCCATAGTTTCCCTATGTAAAATTCTAAGTCCCCCTTACAGGGCCCCTAAAAATATAAGTCCCTTAAATCTTATCTCCATTCAAACACCCCTAAACATAGGGCATGTGGGACTATTTCAGACATCCCACTGGCTTATCGAGAGAAGTTACCCTCCTTGATATCGGCGGTTTTTACTACTTACCTGGCCAAACCGCCATATTTGGTTTACATAGAAACATATAAGAGAAATTTAATTTGATCGTTATAACTTTTTCATTATTAAATTGCCAACCTATTACAACGTCTAGTCATTAAGTTAAAAATATAACCTTTATTATGATAAAATAAAAATTAAAATAAGTTAACGTCTTCTTGCTTCATTTTTTAATTTCATAGCAGCATATATGCTCCTTATATGTTCTATATAAAATATACTCAAAACACGTTTTCGGCCACTTTTAAGGTCTTATAAACCTTAGTTGTGATGTTTTGCTAAGCTATTACAACGTTTACATTTATTGCAAATAAAATTTTCTTGACGATGATATTTAGATATAGAAAATATTATAATTGCATCTTGCTTCTATTTTGATTTGAAAATGAGACAAAATGTAATTCTGATTTATTTTCTGTATATTGAATAGAACGTACTATTGTACCCAATACAGCATATAACTGTACCCAGTTAAATACAGCATGTATGTCGCTATATCAGCCGGCAGATGTTGGTCAGTTCCGACATGTTTATATACACATGGTGATATTGCAAGTTATGTGTAGTTTAAATTGTTGTTTTTATATATGTATTTTACTGATATTCTAAAGAATAGATTTATTTTGATTTCATATTTTAACTAAAGAACCTTCAAAATACTTCAAATTCAAGTACATTTCTTTTGTAATCCAAAACATTATTTAATGGCGTATTTCTTTCGCACAAATTTATGTTTTAATGTCTTTGTTATGAAATAAATCAGTGGACATGGAAAGAAAATTGATTAAAGAGTATATATGATTTGGATAATCAATTTATATCAATAAAGTCCAAAACCAGTGACTAAATAACAACACTGAATATTTTACGCGAGGCATATTAATTGAACAAAGAGATTTGATAATGTAATTCGTTGATAAGTATGTTAATACAGCATAATTAGCATATCATTATTTTGAATTACTCAATTTAATGATCTTTTTAAGATATTTTTAAAAATGCGCAATAGTGCTCTTTTTCTTCTTCAGCTTTTAATTTAAAACTTGGCTAATTGCAGATTTTAGTATAAAGATTAGCAATATTTTACATAGAGCTTTATTATGTAAAATAAGTGTGCTTTACATTGATATGCATAAAGAATGAATGAATGCATCAATCAATCTTATAATTCTTTTAGAATGGCTTTGTACAAGTTTAAACGTTCATATAGATGTTTTGTTATATGATGTGTATATAGATTAGACAAAAATAAAGATAACTATGAAATGAATGGTGGTTTGCGGAACGAAAATAATTTAATTATTTAAAGAAATATACTGAGATTACTTCATTAAGTTTAGTAATCCGTTCTGAAAAAAGATATTCTAACTGCAAACATGTTTCATTTTGTGTATTTTTATGTTTGTTTTATAGTCATCGCATTGATATCATGTACTTAACTCAATACAAGTTAGTTATGATAAACCAATATCAAATGTTTATAAATATAACAACATATTGAATTTAAACGTTTTCCTAAGATCAGTAAAGTAATATGTAAATCTAATAATCCTTGTACAAAAAACAGAGACCCCGACCCCTGTCTGTTTTTCAAATCTCAAACAATGCAATAAGCCAGTGTTTATTTATGACCTTAATTATCGACTACCCCTGCCTGGAGGCAAAACTTGTAATTTTATTGGGGGTAATAAAATAATTTACTAGGATGTAGTTGAGTAATTATATTTCAACACAAGTTTGTTGTTCAGTTTTTTTAAAATTAGCCATAGATATTCAGATAAATTGATCACAAATTCAAATTTTATAAACAGATAACAGAACGGGAGGAAAACTGTTAGCGGTTTTCAAATGTGTGTATTTCTCAATTATGCGATGGCTTTATTTATTAAATGTGTTAGTAATAATTCTTTAAACAACTTAATATTTTTCTTAACTTACGTACAGTTTTAAGTGTAATTTTTCAAAAAAAAAGATCCTCTCGCATATTGAAGTGGTATGCGAAACATATTAATCTGTTGTAACAACATACTCTTATGATATTTTAACACGAGGTTCTTAAAAGAAGTTGATAGAAATGAATTATGGTCAGATACCGTTTTAGGCTTTATTGAAAACACATGCGCTAATATACAGATATCTGTTTCAAACAAAATTTTATATAATTATATAACCGTAATAATTTTCTTTTAAAAACAACAACATAAAGTTTAAAATATCATTTGAATATCAGTACACTTGTCCCGTTTACTCAGAAAGTAATGCGTCTGACTATCAACCCTTGGGTCGTGAATTCGAATCCTCGCCCGGCACTAGTCTCTATGATTAGTGGAGCGCGTGGTCCAGTGACAGAGCACCGAACCCATGATCGGAGGGTCGTGGGTATTTCAATCCTCCGTCATGACCATGTGTGGTGTCCTTGAGCAAGACACCTTTTCCGCATATACTTAGTACTGGTCATACCGATGAAGACTTCGAGCGTGATTTGCCTAAGTTGTAAAAACTTGTTTCACAATCGAAGAAAAATAAATAAGTTTAAAATAAAGAGTCTCTGTGCTGATTGATTTACGACATTATGTCTCATTGTCATTCTGTCTCTTTCATAATATAAGTTTATATAATCAATTAACCGTAATAATTTTATTTATTTATTTATAGTAACACCAAAATAATCAATCTTTATCTGTTGATTGATAATAAAATAACATATATCAGAGTATATTGAAATTTGTAATTAAAATCATAAATCTATGTTATATTTTTGCACATTAAATTTAATCAAATGATTTTAACGTTTACGTCAAATTCAATAATTTCTTTTTTATACTACACATCAAAATAACCAAAACGCCCTTACCAAAACAAGGACATATATAAGATCATGTCAAATTGTACCCGAGGGCTTATATAACACGTCACGCCTACTTAATTTTAGTGTCGGAGCAGAACGATACCTGTATGTTTTATCGCGGTCTAAGGGAAGTAATTCGATTCATCTCCAATATCACCAAACTGCACAGGGGCAGTTATAACCCTTGAGACCAGTCTGAAATAGTCCAGTATTGATAATTTATGCCGGATATGAACAAATTTGGCTTACCGATTTTTAAGAAAACGATTTTTGTAATTCCAAATTTTTAACCTTTTGGGGCCTGGGGCTCCTGACCCCTTAAGACAGTTGAACCCAGTCATTTTTACAAATGTGAACCTCCTTGACCAAACAATGCTTCTGTAAAAAATATAGGCAAAATCAGTTCCTTTTTAGAAAAAAAAATGTTCATTTTCATGACATGTCTCCCTTAATTGAACTCTCAGGTATATTAATATTTTCAAAACCTGTTGGGCGGTTCATGAGAAGAAGATTTTTTAAGTTTTGGACTATTTTTAGTAATGGCGGCCATCTTTAATTTCAAACCGAAACCCCCCCCCCCCAAAAAAAACGTCTGTATAGTCTCCTATGCAATAGAAACATGTGATGTTCAAGTTTAATTGACCTAGTTGTTTCAGAGAAATTTAAGTGCTGCTAACGGACAAATGACGGACAACGCACCATCGCATAAGCCTTGGCCAGTAGAGCTGAAAAATGGGGACGATATCATGTCTATAAGAAAAAGATTAACAGACAAACGGACAATTTACATATGACATAAGCCCTTGATGATCTTTGGGCAGTATAGCACCAAAATTGGGTGTGCTATCAACCCTTTATGGGATGCTCAATTCAATATTACATATAAAATATCTAAGGTCGTGTTCTTGTTCTTTTAGAGATTGTTTAAAATATGCTTATAATTAAGCCTTGTAGTGGGGGCAGTTGTGGTCGAATCATGCTGATTCAAGAACTCTTCCGAGATTGTGTGGTAACTGAAATACTGTTATTTGGTCAAGATTTGTTAAAAAGTGGAGGTGCTATCGCATCTTCAAGTAAAAGGTTATAAGACAGACGATGAGCTAAAAATGGGGTGTCTACATGAAACTTTTTACATTTTCCCTATATAATTTATGTAAAACAGTGATTAAATGTGCTTATAAGCCCTGTGGCAGGGGCATAATTTTGCATTTAAAATACATTAGTTTAAAAACTCGTCTGAGATCTTGTGGTTATATAACTGCTGTGCAAGTTAGGTTAAGATTCAAAGAAAAATGTGGGTGCTATCGCGTCTACAAGAAAATTTTAACATTTTCCCTATATAACTCTATGTAAAACCGTGACCCCTGTGGCGCCCCAAAATGTTACCCCGGAGAACCAACTTCAAAATCCGTATAGATGACCCCTATACAATCTGCTACATGTTAAATATCTAAGGTCTATGGCTTCAACTTTCAGAGAAATTGTTTTATAAAGTTTTCTTTAAAATGTGTTTATAAACTCTGTGGCAGGAGCATTTGTGGTCGAATCACGCTGGTTCAAGAACTTGTAAGAGATCTGGTATAACTACTGTGCAAAGAGCCTACATTTATATTGCCTTTCTACTCCACAACATTTAAACAATCATGTATACAATACTTCAACAATGACGTCAGCTAAATTGACCTTGTGTTAAACGTAAACCACACTGTAGTACTAGGCATGAAATATCAATTTTATTTTTGACCCAATCAGGAGCAAAAAGGTGGATGTCTAATTTTTGCATCTTTTTTTATAAAAAAAATGTCATCCAAGCTTGGGAGTTCAACTGATAATGAAAACAATATGATGATATAGGATAATTGTTGTAAATAGTTGTGTTTGTGTTGTTAAACAGCAATCCATGTGGGTAATTAGATTTCATTGTGTGCAATACATACTTATTAGGTATCACAAGACTGAAGATGTATCACGTGATCACTCGTCAGCCAAATTGGTATATTTGTTTACTACGCAGAAAAGATAGACACTAATTTTAAAAACCTTTGTATGTTGAACACAATCGTCACCAGCCAGCACTGTGTCCCGTCTTGTGTTTACATGAATAACTTGGGTTACATACTCACAGTGAAGGGGCATTGTTTCAGTTTTTAGACGATGGTCTCGTTTCTTATGGATATGTAACCGAGAAATTGTCTTACGTTGTAATATACATCGGGTTAGACCCCTCTCGTTATAAGCCACATTCATTTCGCATAGGGGTAGCAACTTCAGCAATACAGTCTGGCCATTCAGAAAACGTTATGCAAAAATTGGGACGCTGGCATTCGATTGCCATGCATAATTACATACGCTTGCCTATTTTGGCTTTCCCTTAACTTGCCAGTGTATGTAAGGCTTAGTGGTTATAACACAGTTTAAAATAGTTCCAACAATTCCTTGGACAGATGTCAGCGTTAGGCTGGTTTGTGTTTAAGGATATGCACCTTTTCTTGTGTATCTCACTATAGGTCGTCTAGTTTGTTTTTCCAACTGTACATATTTTCTACATGTTTTCAAGTGTCCAGGGTACACAATGTTAGCGTTAGGCTAGTTTGTGTATGCTGGCGAGCATGATACATTTTTGATTATTATGTTTCTTGACCGTCCACTCATGTGATGCTCTGTAGCATGTTTAAAGCAAAATGTTTGCAAATTTTCAACTATACGATTGTTTTTACAAGACTTGGGGTCACATGTTTTTAACATGTTGTTTTACCTGTTCGTGGTATACAATGTTAGCGTAGGCTAGTTGGTGCCTGCGAGCAGGTATTATGCATGTTGTATGATTCATTGAACATTTATTTCTGTGCTTCTTTGTAGCATGTTAAAGTCAAAATGATTGAACTTTCATTTATACGATAGTACATATTTTCTACACGTTTTATGTGTCTAGGGTACACAGAGTTAGCATGTGCTAGTTTGTGTCTGCTGGCAAACATTCTACAATTTTAATTTTATTCTTCATTGATAGTGTATTTCTGTGCTTTTTGAAATTTTCAATTATATCTTTGTTCTTACCAATGTACATATTTTCTACATGTTTTATGTGTCCATGGTACACAAGGTTCGCATATGCTGGTTTGTGTCTGCTCGCAATTATTATTACTTGGCTTTTAGGCTATATTGACCGTTGATGCACAATCATTGATGTGCTTCTCGGTAGCATATAAAAGTCGATTTGATTTCAGTTTCAATAATATGATTTAGATATATATGAGTATATATATTTTTATACATATTACATGTAAGACATTTGAATTGTTGAATTTGGTAAGTTGAGATATTAAAGATAATTTTATATAACTATTGTGTAAGTTTTGTGAATATCAAATCAAAACTGCAGTTGCTAGAGTGCACACAACTTCAAATAACGCAATTTATCACACTTTAAAGGCTCATTAAACTTTAGAAACGGTCGTTTTTAATTTAAGTCGGTTTTACTCTTCTAGACGATAGAATACATGTTTATGTGATCATTGAGAGACTTGCAAACGAACAAATAAATATAAAGCACATTATTATAACATAATTAAGAACGGGTTTTGTTTACAAATTAATGTTCGTCTCTTTCCGATAAACACCTTCGGCAGAAAACGGGGAGTTACGAATTAATTTGAAACTTGTTCGGAAACGCGTCGGTCGGTAATATAGAACATCCCCTTTATTCCCCTCAATGTATTAATGAACTGGAACCCATGAGCGTCGAATCGTTCATATAAAAATAAAATATTTTTTTTAATAACTGTACTAAACAAACCACCCTTGGTAGCCTCTCAATATTGACTGCGATAAAGTGATTTGTGTCGTAATGGCTCGTGCGAAAGTATCACGCGTATATACAAGGGAGGATCCTGAGCAAGAGTTACTAGACCAAACTAGTATTCCGTACTCATTGTTTTCCAGTGCGTATAAAAAATATAATTTGTACTACGTTCGATACTGTTTTATTGCAGACAAAAATATATTTAAAAAGAAAAGAAAATCCAAATCGATCGAAGTTATTTGTTTTCTCGCTTTTTTAAAAACAGTCACTAAGGGGTCTAAAAGAATGGTTTTAGCAATACTATAAACACATTTAATGACAATCATTTTTGTTATTATCAAAAAGTGTGCATTTGGGAAGTTTAATAAGGCTTTAAGTGTCATAACTCTCACAATATTTATCTGATTTGGCCAGCTCTAAAACGTGTCGATATTATGGTTATATAACTTCTGTATAAGTTTGGTGAAGATCAAATATTAAAGGTGAGTGCTAGACCGCATATAAGATCAAGCATTCTTTACGATTCAAGGGCCATAACTCCTATAAAAAATGATCTGATTTAGCCAGTTCAAAGACTTATCTGAAATAGTTTAGTTATATAACTACTGTGTAGGTCTAATTATGATCAAATTCAAACTCAGAGTGCTACAGCGCAAACAAAACATTTTTGAAGATTCAAGAGCCATAACTTCGACATTAATTATCAAAAACTTTGACGAAGATCAAATGAAAACTGCAGAGTGTGCACAACATAAAATAACACAATATTTGATGATCTAAGGGTCATAAATCCGACACTTATTATTCAATTTAGCAAGTTCAAAATCTTATGCAAAATATTATTGTCATATAATTACTGTGTAAGTTTGGTGAGGATTAAATTAAGAATGCCGGTGCTTGAGTGCATACAAGGTCAAAATGTGCATTATTTGACGATCCAAGGGCCATGACTCCGGCATTGATTGTTCGATTTGTCCAGTTTTCACTTGTCCGAGATATTATAATAATATAACTACAGTGTAAGTTTGGTAATGATCAAATTAAAAATGCAGGTTCTAAAATGCACACAACTGTATACTGCATATTCCATCAACTCGTTAACGTAAATCAAAATATGACCTTTTCACCCAGCAATTTAACCTTTACTTTGAATTTAGAAGCAAGATATGTTATAATGCACAAATATGACAACAAAATATGATCTTTTCACCTTGAATAATATGTCATTGATTTTGAATTTAGGAGCATAGCTTACATAATGCCTCAGAGTATCAGCATGCACACTTATGAACAACTTGCACCGAAACGTTAACAAAGTTAGACGTCGACGCCGGGATGAGTACAAAATCTCCCTTATTCATAGAATAGTCGAGTTGAAAAGGCTTTTAACAAATTCCACCATCTTAAAGTGTTGCGCATCTTGAAATTGGCTCCACCACCTCCTCCACCGCTACGCTGATTTCTCCCATAAAACCGTCAATAAAACATTTTCACACAAGTAAAAGACTGTAGTTAGGGTGCAAATATGATGTTGAGAAGAGTGCTGTTTATAAAAACAATAGGGCCTTAGAATACTCTTCTGGGTTATAGTGGCTATAGCACTTTCACAATATCTAACCCTCTTTGGTGGGGGTCCACCTAACTCCATATGGATAAATACCTATACCACAGCCTTACTGAACAAACAGATATTTTTACTATAAAATTGAAATACTTTAAATTCCCGTACCAAAAAATATATTATGTAAAAGTAATAGTTGCCTTACACGGTCCCTATACATCTCAGTCCGTTGATTTACAAAATCTTCAATCCATTGCTTAGTACAAGGATGTAAGGATAACGTATATCACATATAAACATGTTTGACAGAAAGTTATTGAGAGGAAGACTTTTGAATTTCACAATTTCAACCCTTTGGTCCCTTTTGGTAATATAATCTATCTTATTTAACC
The DNA here is from genome assembly GCA_029582155.1 of Panopea generosa. NCBI lineage: Eukaryota > Metazoa > Mollusca > Bivalvia > Adapedonta > Hiatellidae > Panopea > Panopea generosa. The sequence continues at coordinate 55,562,161 of CM055898.1, forward strand.
AAAACTCATTTGCTTAGAGTAGACAATACTTCAGATCTCAAACAATAAATTAGTACTGAACACATGGATAGGAAACTGAGAATGCTTCATTTCCCATAGTACTTGTATACAAACCTCAATGTTCCCTAACAAGGCTCCTATATACCCTAGCACATGGACTTGTAAAAACTTTATACCTTATGGAAATTAATTGACTGATTTGTTGTCGAGAACTTTTCTTTATGAAATATCCCAAGTTTAACCAATATTTGGGCCACTCCTGGCCTTTTTGGAAATTCAATCCTCTTCATTGAAGATAAACTTATTTTCTGTAACTTGACATTACTTGCAGAAACAGTTTTTGAAATTACCAATTTTTGTCATTTTGCAGTCGCTCCTGACCATTACGACAGCGGCAGCCGGTACTGTTTACCAATCTGAATCTCCTTGTGTAAAAATATAGGAAACTTTGTGTTTTAATAATGTTTATTATAATGATAATTAATTGAGCTATTGTGGCGGATTGTTTTTAACCACAGGCACACCAGTTGTACAAATATAATAATATTATATTATTTTCAGAATCTGTTTGGTGGTTCATGAGAAGAAGTTTTTTTGTATAACTTTAGTAACGGTGAATTTAAGATCGAAAAAAAAGTTTTTTTGTACTTTTTATACACTCTCGTTTGCATAGAAAAGTCCTTGTTTTTTCCGAATTATAATATAATGACTACTTACTGTACTGTACTTGCAGTTGACTGATAAAAATGTTACGACACCATTTTGCTCGACTCAGATTTTTTTATAAAGTATTAACAAATGTTCAAAAAATATAGTTTTCTTATCACTGGGTCCCACCACAATTCGGCGTTATACAATTTATGTTTATATTCCCATGTATAAATTTTGTTTTCTGTATTATGTAAAACAAAATTGATTTTTTGTATTTATTGCATGGTTGTTACATCCTAAATTAAAATCACCATATTACAGGCGATTTTTACTATTTGGACAGTATCTAAACAATTAAGTTTGCAGTTCTGAAAATGGATCATCGTATGCATATGTTGACCCGCTTGAAGGAATATAAACTAAACCACGTTTAATATCTCCATTTGTACTATTATTTTTGTCATACAAACGATTTGAAATTGTAAAAATGAACCAATTTGCAATTTATATTGGTATATATTGTCACATAAGTACAATTACGTCTTTTATTAAGATTGCAATACAACTAGACTGGTAAATAGTTGTTTTTGTCTATTGAATAGATGAACTCTACATCCTGGAAGTTTGAATAAATTCATTAAATCAGTTTTTGTTTACTGTAAGCCAACAATGTCATATTCATTTAAAAAGGAAACATATTCTTTGATTTTAAGCTTTGAGACTAAACCCCGTATATTTAAAAGTCTTTTAGTTATTTTGGTGTTTAGGAATTATTTATTGTATTACAAATTAGTCTGTTCGATGCATTGGTGTATCAAAAACCACTTTTTCTAAAACAATATATCTCTAAATACAAATGTATAACGACAATGATTCAAAAATCTATAGATTGATAAAGATTAATATGAAATAACTATATAGAGAAAATATATAAACACATACACATCAATGCCTAAGATTACTTTGAAAACATTTAATTACTTTGTATATATTGAACATAGAAATACAGAATTTCTCATGTGTTTTTATATGTTAGGCAAACCTTAGTTATGATACACACTAGGTATAAAAAAGGTGAGAGCGGTGTGATTGGTGGGTTTTCAAATATCATTTTGTTTCCTTCTTAGACACGACCGTAATAATATTAGAATTAATTATGTCTACATAATTATAGTTATGGATGCAATACAATATTTGTAATACAGTTTGTCTGATACAGCTCATCCACTTCTCTAAAATAAACGTAAAAAAACCACTTAGTCTACAAAGAACAACGAATTACTACAACCACGTATCTCCCTGCACCGTCACTATGTAATACAAAGTATTTATTTTTCTATCAATGTGTTCATTACGGTGTCCCGTTGGGGGCCATCGCAGCATATATGTTAATCAAAGTCAAATCGAAACAACGAAACAACAATCATTATGGTGAAATTTCGAAACTACGATAGTGGAAAGTCGGAACAACGGAACAACGATGGTGAAAAGTCGATCATTTTGACTGTTAACCATGATGGCCCCAACGGGACATCGTAGTTTATATATATATTTGTAAAGGTATGCTTTACATTTACCTTGCCGTTATCCATATTATGATAACACCGTCATCTGTCTATATCTATACACTATTGATTTATTTGATCGAATGAATTACTAACATATTATGTTTATGTACAATCAGATTATATTAAATTTTATATATGCGAGTACCTGCATACAACTGAATTATCCATTCAATGTAACTAATTAATGAAATATCAAAACATGTAGATATGTAGTTTCACTAAATGTTAGCTATATTTTATATTTATGCCAAAAAATACAAATATATTATTGATACACGCACGCACGCACGCACATACGCACGCACGCACGCACGCACGCACGAACGCAATTTAAAATATCAGAATGTAAGAAATGCTGATTACTTTATTTAATGCCTTTCTCCGTATTGCTAGGTGTGTAACTGACAGTTTACGGTCTGCACAGGAATTAGTAAAATTCACCTACCATTAACGTTAATTTTGTCACATCCATTTTTGTCACTTCCTGGCTAAACAATTAACACAAATAGACAATTAAGAATTTGACGCAATCCGATCAGTTATGTGTAGTGATTGTGAACAATATGAACATCTCGTTTTATGTCGAGGACGATTATCTTATATGTAAATAAATCAGCACATAAACATGTAAAACGATATGTAGCCCGACATAAACAAATATGTTCAGACAGACCAGGAAGTCACAGTCCGCTTTAAACATGTGAGATTGTATGCCGTACACTAAAATAAACTTATGAAACGAACGACCCGAATTTAAAGTGTTCTACATTTATTGCATTTTTTTACGATTTGGTTTTACCAACTGATGTCCAAGTGGGATTGGTAAGGCAATGGTTGTGTGTAATATTATGAAAGAAAGAAGAAACTGTTTGAAAGGATACGCAGCTTTCAAGTTATGCAAAAACAGTATACAAACAGTATAAATGTAATATTGACAAACAGTATACAAACAGTATACAGTATATATATTCTGTATGTCATATATGTTCTTCTTTTTCATAACATTACACAAACAGTAAATTTTAAGATGTCATAGAAAATATAAGTGCATAAAAGCTTTTATCTTTAAGTTAAATACTAACGGCCATTAGTTTCAAACTTGTTTTGATAAGTTATCCAACATATAAACACTATACATAACATGATTAAAACTAGAACATAATCATTATGGTCCCTCTCTGTTATCAGTTTGGTATCAACATATATGCTTTGACATTGTTGACTATTTCAATGTAGTGACTGCACCTGGATCTGTCACATAACTGAAATACGTAGAGTGAACAATGGTGCATAATATATTGGCTTAGTTAGAAACGCTAGATCGTGGGTTCGAGGGTTCTAGTGTAGTGGCTTAGTGGTCTAACAACTCGGGAAAGCTAGGTCGTAGGTTCGAGGGTTCATAGTCTTGTGGCTCAGAGGTCTAACTCAGGAACGTTAGGTCGTTGGTTCGTGGATTCATAGTCTAGTGGATTATAGGTCTAACAACTTGGGAATGTTAGGTCGTAGGTTCGAGGGTTCATAGTGTAGTGGCTTAGTGGTCTAACTCGGGAACGCTAATTGTAGGTTCGAGGGTTCATAGTCTTGTGGCTCAGAGGTCTAACTCAGGAACGTTAGGTCGTTGGTTCGTGGATTCATAGTCTAGTGGCTTATTGGTCTAACAAATTGGGAATGTTAGGTCGTAGGTTCGAGGGTTCATAGTGTAGTGGCTTAGTGGTCTAACTCGGGAACGCTTGATTGTAGGTTCGAGGGTTTATAATGTAGTGGCTTAGTTGTCTAACTCGGGAACGTCAGGTCGTTGGTTCGAGGGTTCATAGTCTAGTGGCTTAGAGGCCTAACTCGGGAACGATAGATTGTGGATTCGAGGGTTCATAGTCTAATGGTTAAGTGGTCTAACTCGGGAGCGCTAGATTGTGGATTCGAAGGTTCATAGTCTAGTGGCTAAGTGATCTAACATCTCGGGAGCGCTAGGTCGTGAGTTCGAGGGTTCATAGTCTAGTGGCTTAGAGGCATAACTCGGGAACACTAGATTGTGGGTTCGAGGGTTCATAGTCTAGTCTAACATCTCGGGAACGTTAGATTGTGGGTTCGAGGGTTCGTAGTCTAGTGGCTTAGTGGTTTCAATCGGGAACATCTAGGTCATTGGTTCCAGGGTTCATAGTCTAGTGGCTTAGAGGCCTAACTCGGAAACGCTAGATTGTGGGTTCGAGGGTCCATAGTGTAGTGGTTTAGTGGTCTAACAGCTCGGGAAAGCTAGGTCGTAGGTTCGAGGGTTCATAGTCTAGTGGCTTAGTGGTCTAACAACTCGGGAAAGCTAGGTCGTAGGTTCGAGGGTTTATAGTCTAGTGGCTTAGTGGTCTAACTCGGGAACCTCTAGGTCGTTGGTTCGAGGGTTCCTAGTCTAGTGGCTTAGAGGCCTTACTCGGGAACGCTAGGTCGTTGGTTCGAGGGTTCATAGTGTAGTGGCTTAGTGGTCTAACTCGGGAACGCTAGGTCGTTGGTTCCAGGGTTCATAGTCTAGTGGTTTAGTGGTCTAACAACTCGGGAAAGCTAGGTCGTAGGTTCGAGGGTTCATAGTCTAGTGGCTTATTGGTCTAACTCGGGAACTTCTAGGTCGTTGGTTCGAGGGTTTCTAGTCTAGTGGCTTAGAGGCCTTACTCGGGAACGCTAGGTCGTTGGTTCGAGGGTTCATAGTGTAGTGGCTTAGTGGTCTAACTCGGGAACGCTAGGTCGTTGGTTCCAGGGTTCATAGTCTAGTGGCTTAGAGGTCTAACTCGGGAACGCTAGATTGTGGATTCGAGGGTTCATTGTGTAGTGACTTAGTGGTCTAACTCGGGAACTTCTAAGTCGTTGGTTCGAGGGTTCATAGTCTAGTGGCTTAGAGGCCTTACTCGGAAACGCTCGGTCGTTGGTTTGAGGGTTCATAGTGTAGTTGCTTTGTGGTCAAATTCGGGAACGCTAGGTCGTTGATTCGAGGGTTCATAGTCTAGTGGTTTAGTGGTCTAACAACTCGGGAAAGCTAGGTCGTAGGTTCGAGGGTTCATAGTCTAGTGGCTTAGTGGTCTAACTCGGGAACCTCTAGGTCGTTGGTTCGAGGGTTCCTAGTCTAGTGGCTTAGAGGCCTTACTCGGGAACGCTAGATTGTGGGTTCGAGGGTTCATAGTCTAGTCTAACATCTCGGGAACGCTAGATTGTGGGTTCGAGGGTTCATAGTCTAGTGGCTTAGTGGTCTAACTCGGGAACGCTAGGTCGTTGGTTCCAGGGTTCATAGTCTAGTGGTTTAGTGGTCTAACAACTCGGGAAAACTAGGTCGTAGGTTCGAGGGTTCATAGTCTAGTGGCTTAGTGGTCTAACTCGGGAACCTCTAGGTCGTTGGTTCGAGGGTTCCTAGTCTAGTGGCTTAGAGGCCTTACTTGGGAACGCTAGGTCGTTGGTTCGAGGGTTCATAGTGTAGTGGCTTAGTGGTCTAACTCGGGAACGCTAGGTCGTTGGTTCCAGGGTTCATAGTCTAGTGGCTTAGAGGTCTAACTCGGGAACGCTAGATTGTGATTTCGAGGGTTCATTGTGTAGTGACTTAGTGGTCTAACTCGGGAACTTCTAAGTCGTTGGTTCGAGGGTTCATAGTCTAGTGGCTTAGAGGCCTTACTCGGAAACGCTCGGTCGTTGGTTTGAGGGTTCATAGTGTAGTTGCTTTGTGGTCTAATTCGGGAACGCTAGGTCGTTGATTCGAGGGTTCATAGTCTAGTGGCTGAGCGGCCTAACTTGGGAACGCTAGATTGTGGGTTCGAGAGTTCATAGTCTAGTGGCTTAGTGGTCTAACATCTCGGGAACGCTAGGTTGTGGGTTCGAGGGTTCATAGTCTAGTGGCTTAGTGGTCTAACATCTCGGGAACGCTAGGTTGTGGGTTCGAGGGTTCGTAGTCTAGTGGCTTAGTGGTCTTACATCTCGGGAACGCTAGGTCGTTGGTTCGAGGGTTTATAGTCTAGTGGGTTAGTGGTCTAACATTTTGGGAACGCTAGGTCGTTGGTTCGATGGTTTACAGTTTAGTGGATTTGTGGTCTAACATCTCGGGAACACTAGGTCGTGGGTTCGAGGGTTCATAGTCTAGTGGCTTAGTGATCTTATTCGGGAACGCTAGGTTGTGGTTAAAAGGATCATAGTAAAGTAGCATCGTTGTTTAACTCAGTAACGATATGTCGTTGGTTCGAAGGTTCATAGCTTAGTGGTTAATTGGTTTACCCAAGGAACGAGGGTTCATAGTTTAGTGGCTACAATGTAAGTGGTCCAATACGGGAACAAAAGGTTGTTGGTTCGATCTTCAGCAGGACATTTAGCCATGAACAATTCACTTTATCAACATGTATAGCTATGATCTGCATTTATAACGTTTCGTTAAAGGTAATACATATAGTCCAGCTTCCAACTGATGTGTCCAATTAGAGGCGTTTAAACACCAATGTTGTCTTTTTCAAGTCAGTGCAAATTTTAAGTAGTCTCTTGAAAACGGTTGAAGAAAATGATAACATTATGCAGGTATATTCTATTCATAAACCTAAGTTTGTGTTCACATAACGTTATAAAGATATGTTCTAGATGGCTGCACGTGTATGCGCAACACATATTGTAACAACGATATTTGCAATACACACTTTTCAACTATTAGTATGCGGGTTGTATATAATATATGCAACGTTAATAAATGCAACGTTAATCATTGTATTTTCAATGTCTAAAATATATTATTATCATTACATTATTGTTCTACTTGTAACAAACCAAAATGGACATGTACATCATTTGATAAGAGCGCATGTAAACAGTACATGCCGCGTATATTAGTTAATCTTATTTCTATAAGGCGAAACAAGTACCATGTACAAATCTATGATGAGACATTACAAATAGTTTGCGGTAGTTTAATTATGATTGCGTCAGTCACGCTTCTGTTTGTATGATAATGTTACTGTTAATTTATATATAGATATATGTTTTACGTCCTATCAACATATATGTATATCATGTAGTTCCCAAACAGAGATAAAACGAAGTGGTCACTTTAACTAGGGGTCCATATTGGTGTTATAATAGTCACTTTTATCTCTACATTCTTAAACATGTTTTAAATTAATATTATCACACGATTTACTTCACTGTACGGAAAGTCCAGCACATTTCCACATCGTACAAAAGTGCATACGAATCACACGGAGTAGGACTCACATCAGTGGTATCGGTATTCCAAGTATGGTATTGTAACCACTTGGATGGGATATAGACGGCGGTGCCGTGGTGTTGGGTGCATTTGGGGTACTTGAGCGGTTTAGGGTCTGTAACATAACAATCGTCGTACATCGTAATTAGTGGTGCATAAGGTATCCAATACGATAGCAGTGTTTATAGTCTAGCGACGTCGTCATTACCGCACTTTAAATCAAATGATGTTTAATCAGGTTTGGTAAGTAGATCGGATTTACTTAAAACTGAATGTTTTAAACAGTTTTCTATATGATAACATTCTAAACAATTAAAAAAAAAAAGAAATAAATTCACTTGCAGTGAATACTTGTGATCTAACCAAAATTTCTTGGACAAAGTAATTGTGTATAGGAGAGGACGGTGGGAATGAAATGATCGTTTTATTTTTATTTAACTATATTACATTGTGCCGTATCGTTATCGCATACATGCATACATGCATAGCATGATAATGCTGCCAGTAAACCGATACAGTAAAACACGTTCACCGGGACCACAACGAACTAAATATCATCTACCTCGCTTCTCGGGACATCTGCAATAAACAAAATGAAATATTTGTGTGATTTCACTATCGTAGGTTTAGAGTTTAACAGAACTGTGAAAGAACATGAAATTATATGGACTTATTGACGTTGAGACATAACTTTAGATTCTGACAATACATATCAGATAAAACCTCAAAATTTGCCATTCTCTATAATTGAACAACCTCCTGTCTAAGAGGTTGAGCATTGAATTTTACCGTAATCAGGTGACTATTTTCTGGCTTGGTTTTATTTTGTTAGGATTTAAACGCCCGTTTTTCAACAATCTTTAAGTCATATACAGGCTAACTATCGTTCCTGGGTTTCTTACCACTACCAGACCCCTATCCTCCTTAATAAAACTGCCAACTTACTCACATAAAGAGCTAAATTGTCTGTCGATGTCCATCGGACCAGTAAGGCTATTGTCATGGTGGATTGTCCGTTGTCCGTCCACTTTTTCTTTTTTACACGATTAACTCCACAGTTTTGATGCAATCTTAACCAAACTTGTCAGAATGTATATAACTACTAGATCTCGGATGAGTTTAATAACAGGTCAGATCGGACAAGGATCATCAGAGTAGTGGCCCCTTAAACAACAATTACATTTATTCTCTCATTTCATTTACATGTCAAAATGAAGAAAAAATAACAATTTTATAACAGGTAGTGTTAATTGTGTGGGCTAGTCATCTCCTATCACAACCAGTGTACACCCAGTTTGGTCTGCGCACGGCTGTCAATGACCATTGTCATTAGACTCTGGCGTGTAGCCAGGTACTAATACTGCTGTGTCTCCAGCTTAAACCATGCACATACCTGTGAGGTAGCCTTGGATTTTATCATTATACTCTTGAATTTAAGCGTCTTTAATCAGGTAGGAAGTGTGAAGTACATGTATGTACGTTATCGGGTTGCATAATCAATGAAATAGTGAATAACTATTGGTCGGTTCGCTGTGGAAGAGATTACATTATTTGGCTACGTTGGGGAAATCGTGCCATGTGCACGTGCGGCAAGAATACAATCGACAGTGTGAGATGCTATTATTTACTATCAGTTACAACCATGTATAAACCGATTCAGCTATTTTGAAATTACGTCATTCTATTTTTAGATGGAACCTTCCGTATAAGGGGTGTTTGTAGTATGATAGCAGATTTATCTGTTACATAAACTATAAAATAAACTAGATATCAATATTAAGTATGTTGTACTACTGTCTGTTCCGATAGCGTAGTGGTAATGGTTTTAACTGTCAACCCAAATGTCGCGAGTTCGAGCCTTATTTATGTTGATATTTTTTTTAAATTATTTTCCATAAAAGTATCCCAGTGTACTGTTTCAATGTGGTTTTTAATTTTGTTAAGTGTTGGTAGCAACTTCTTCTATATATACATTGTCTGTATACAAGTCTCACTTAAGAATTGCACCCCTTACATTATTGCATGACGGTATCAAGGTTTATACGCCAAAGTAATAAGAGCTGTGTAATGCGGTTTGGCATATTTTTTTTTAAAATACACAAAAAGTCATTTGTGCATATGGGATCATTTTTATTATTTCTGCCAAGTTTGGATAACATTGGGAACTGTTTGGTAAAACCATCAAAATTGTGAAAAAGCAACCTGATCAACCTCAAGTTTTTTTCCGCATAATTAACCCAACAGAGGACAATCTATGGGATCAATGCACTTTTAGAACCATTGATAATGAATCCAGTGTTCAAGAAGCGCATGTCTCTATATGTAGAACAGTACAAAATTAATTGTTGTGCGAGACTTAAAGCGTAGCGTCTCACCACACCAAGTCAAAACCATCTAAAACAATTATGTCTGATTGTGGCTTCCGAGGAGCCTCCGATGCCAGTGCCGACTTGATGCTGCGGATTACAGCTGACGTAATATGTACGTGTGCATATGCATAAAACATTGTAAGTAAATTTTCTCCGCGAACGTTGATTTTAACAACAAATCGTTGCAAATCATTGGTACGTCTCGAACTCGCGACATTTGGGTTGACAGTTAAAACCGTTACCACTACGCTATCGGAACAGACAGTGGTACAAACACTTATTATTGATATCTAGTTTATTTTATAGTTGATGTTACAGATAAATCTCCTATCATACTACAAACACCCCTAATACGGAAGGTTCCATCTAAAAATAGAATGACGTAGTTTCAAAATAGCTGAATCGGTTTATACCAGGAAGCCGATGTTAAGCATGTTTGTATGGAATTAGTTACACTCTTTCATAAGTATGCGTGCAAATTTGCATAAGTCGATCATTTTGGTTTTGTTTTGCGAGGACAGCAAATTATGCAACGCATGTATATCATGTGGGATTAAATGTTTATCTTTAATTAAAATTCCGCGTTCTCGTTGGAAGTATGAGCATCTTAATAAATATTGTATTTTCTGAACCTTCTTCGTTACAGTTACATTTTAAGGATACTCTTTTTATGTGAAGGTATTTGCCCATCTCCCTGTTTCTATAGTGAATCTATGATTAAATGTATGCAGTTTAAATAGGTAATGACGACGCTTATATGGGAGGATTTTCAAGTAGTTTTCAAAGCAAAATGTTTTCTTGAAACGACTGTATTATGCCTTTATTAGAACTTCTCAGATCTGCATTCCATGATTGCGTGTACTGGTCAATTAGTGTCCGTTTGACGGTTCTATTTAGAGTTTTGCAGGTTACATTTGATTGGTTAATAAATATGTCTAACCTGCTTACGGACGTAAGTGTATTTATTATAAATGAGCTCCATTTAAAACTATGCAGATTGTTATTTAACCCGTTACTTCATATAAACGCCTTTGGACACCTAATATTGAAAGCATTAATTCACCACGTATCTAGATACGCGTTTTCCCGCACCAATCACAGAAGGGCTTTGAAAACTTCCTGCACTGTGTTCCACTCTGTCAGTTAATATAAACATAATTCACCCATTGCTGATACGTGGTGAATTAATGCTTTCAATATTAGAGGTGTCCAAATGCGTCTATATGAAGTAAAGGGTTATTAACATGTAGTTATATATTAGGGACGAATATTTGGTTTTCTTACCTAATATTAGGCGGTTCATGAAACCTTATCATCCCATATTTGATATTAATTGAAATCGGGTAACGGCCTAATTCCGCGTAAACATATACATGCGTGTATTTTTGTGAGAATTGGTGATTTTCCTTAGAAAATTGCGATGGACTTTTTCAATTAAATCAAGTGATTCGAACCCCCATATTTCGCTGTTATATGTTAAAGCATAGTGTGATCAAATAGTTTAAGCTGCAGGTCGAGGGGCAAATCGAGATTGTATATGTGAGAATATAATATATGCATAGCTTTCCTCGCTTGTTCAACCAGATACTTTCTAGCTGTCAAGAATGAGCCCTTGCGTGTGAAGATTGACCTAGATATTTATAAGGATTCACAATTTCAATATATTCGCCTCCAAGTTTAAAAAGGTAGTTGGTGACGTTTCTAGCACCGAATATTACTATTTCGCTTTTGGATATATTAACGACGAGTTTCCAGTCGTGGCAATAATCACGGAATGAATCGAGTAAATGAAAATCAGCTGGATTATCTGATACGATCACAGTATCGTCTGCATATATATGGCACTGCAGTGCTGATGGGGGCGGAGCATATAAAATGTAAAATGCGCTATTGTTTTAGACAAACAGGTCAGTTTGCATACGTTGAAGTAGAATAATCCAGATTACCTTTGATTCTTATACAGGGTACACAATCTACAAAAAAACATTCCATTAATGGATGTTGCTAGGAGCTTTTGCCAAAGGCCAATTCTGTTGACTGAATCAAATGCCATTGTAAAGTCTATTAACGTACAATATAGTTTACGTTTTTTCTGTTTAAGAATTTCTATAAAGGTGTGTAACAAAAATTCATGGTCAGCTGTAGAGTAGCCTTAACGGAAACCTGCCTGATTTTAATGTAATAAAAATCATACTCGGACATAAAAAAGTTGGCTCTGGTATTTAAATTAGATGTAAAGAGTTTCCCTAGACATTGTTTGCTACGATAAATTCGTTCGGGAAATGTGGCCGAGGCTGCGCGTTCAATTATTAAACCTATTTCATTTGTAACAGAATTGATCGCGACTTTTGAGTCTAAGTTAGTCATTTCAGTTACTTTACGTAATCGATTTACGTCGAAATTGTCTATACAATTTTGTTTAAGGGTCGCATCGCACTTGCGGTTGCTACGCCCCTGTGTGTCCGCTGGCACACTTTTTACCATACGTTTTGTAGACAATGAAAGCTTTATAAGGTTATGACCATCCGAGAACAATGGATCAGTCTCGACGATCTTATAGTCCCTTAAGTATTGGAAGCATTCAAGCATAGTCAACTACCGACGTATTGCGATATATAAAAAAACCGTAGGGTTTATCACACCTACATCATCCAAAAGCGGCTGTCAAGCAGGACGGACGTCTCCTGGGCAATGCTCCAGCCTTCTTAGTGGGTCACGGTCCCTTCACTTCTACATGGAGGGATTTTTAACAAATCATCGTTTTTATGCTTTTAACGTGGCGTTAGAAAGGGTTGTTTTATAATCAGCATACCTCCTAGAATCATCTTTAAACGGGAACCATCTTATCAACAAGACTTCTATCATCATTTCGACATGGGATGTACTGGTCTCTCGTACTAAGCCAACGACGAATTGGGCGGATTTCAATCCGGTATACACATTACACTTACCAGATTACTGTCTCGTCTGTTGGTCCATCTACGGGGAACTAGTCATCACCAGCTACAAGACAACAACTACGACTATGACATAACCGGCTATCTACAAGAAACTACTTAGACAACAACTCAACCAACATAGAAAATAATCATCTTATCCTGCCAGTGGTGCAGCACCGGGAGGAGTAGCGAACCTGCTGATGCTGTCCACTGGCATCGTAATCTTCTGTTCCTGCTTGCCAAAAAGCCTAGAGCTAAGTGCGAGGGTAAAGAAACACTTCTACATACATATCACTACCTACTCGCCCATTCAATATAAATAGGTCACTACTTCTAAATAACTCGATAAGCATAAGCCCGTGCGTATTTGTTTAGTATTCCCTCTATAATGTGTGGTTTTTGGAATTGCGCAATGGTTTCGTCATCAAAATTAAAATAGTCGGTAAGAAAACTATCGGCGTTTAAAAATTGGGCAGTTGAGAAGTGCGAGCATTGACATCTCCAATCAACAGACAATATTTATTATCTGAACATAATTGACATATTTCGTTCTCAAATTTACTTAACTCGTCCTCGTCAAGATATCGGGACCAAGAGGTGGGTAAATATATAACACCAAGTATAAGATCTTCATCGAAATGAAGTAATTGATGATTCATTTTTAACTAAAGTATATACTTGCAGTCCATTATATCGTCGCGTAAATACAGGCCTATATAAGCCAGATTTCCTAGCAAAGAATTTCTGTCTATTTTTAGCAATAAATTCATATCCTTTTAGATTTGCAATATCATGTTTATCAAGATTTGTTTTCATTGTACAAACAATGTCATATTTGTTTACCATTTCAATAAATTCTGGATAGTTCAATCTTCTTTTAAGACCTCTAATGTTAAACGAACCAATATTCAGATCATGTGTCCGTAAATGTACAAAACTATAATTATCTTCTCCCTGATAGTCCTTTGCACTTATAGTGTCAGAATACTGTATTAAAGGGATTATATTGGCATATTACCGTCAATTCCTTGTACTAAATACACACGCCCAGCATGAAGATATAATTATAATTTAGTGATATGCGCGTATAAAGTGTCTAATTGTATAACCTCTTTATTACAAACATCGGGTTTCTGAAGCCACGTTTTTGTTTTTGTTTACATTTGCATTTTACATTTTCAACGAACCGCTTTCGGGTTTCTGATCAATCATCGGATAACATCGTGAGTCTCGTTCCCGATCTCGTTTTCGAGGCTTTGTTCGGGAAGTTTACGGAGTTCAATGTTGACATTGTGCAATATTTTATTGCTGGACGTATTAAAGTTTTGGCCAATACTCATTTACTGTTAATTTGATAACTAACTTTCAAGTTAATAAAGGTTATACGTCAAAACATAAGCATTATTTTGTGCACACTCCATACAGGAAAAGTCTGGACTAACAGTGTGTTTGTGTTACTTGCCAATATAATCCCTTTAATGGTGGTGGATCCAGACTGGGCGTAGTACCTCGAATGATAAATGGTGATGTAGGTTCCGTGGGTTTGGGACCGACTTCCGGCAGAGACTGGGACGAAGACTGCGACAAAGGCGAGGGCTTAAGCTGGCTCGATGATTGAAGCTGTAGCAAAAGTTGAGCTCAATAGTTTAGGCTGTGGATTTGGCAAAGATGTATGCTGAGACTGTGGCCTAGACTGCTTCAGGGTTTCAGGTGGGACATGATTGTCAATGTATATGGCATCGCCACTAGACGTGTTGCCCCCCCCCCACCCCCCCCCCCCCCCCCCCCCCCCCCCCCCCGCATATCCGTAGCACCGCTATCACTATTAGTTAGTGATTTGCATATCCGTGCTTGGTCACGAGTAACATCACGTGGTGACCGCTTGGTACGACTGTCGCTATTAACATGCAGACGATGTGAGCGCATGGCATTGCCCCATTCTGGAAAAAATGTTTTTCACAAAGCGTCCATTGTGGATAAGCTTAGCCGAATATGCGATAGTGACTTTGTCGCCGAGGTTACGATGGCGTATGTCCTTATACAACGGCCATAGCTTCCGGGCTTCTACAATTTCAGCAGGATAATCTCGGCTAATTGCAAAGTTACTGCCCTTTAGCTTGTTTACGTCGGCGAGTATTTGCTCCGTGTGTTGGTAATTCATAAATGCCACTTTGATGAATCGAGATTTATCACATTTAAATTGGCCTTGTCTGTGAGCACGTTGAATGCTAATGTCATCGGTTAAACCGAGCTTGTCCGATAAGAATGTTTGACAATTTTCACCCCGTGCCTCTGGAATACCTTTGAAAATGAGATTGCATACATCGAACAAGTTTGATGGACCAGATCGGACTAGGAACACAACTGTTATGGCTTCATAATAAGCAAAACTGCTTTATTTTGCAAAGATTTCTTGATATATTGTTTATTTCTTTACCGAACTAGCAAACTTGCTCAGAATGTGTATGACTAAAAAGATCTTATATTAGATTGATACTGGTCTTGATCAGAGCAATACCACAAGAGTTGTGGCCCTTGACATAGCAAAATAATGCATTATTTTGCTTTATTTATACAATTGAATCTGTAGTTCTTACCCTATCTTTATGAAATTTGGATATAATGTGTATTACCATAAGTTATTGGCCACATTCCAAAGTGAACCAGGTGGGGTAAAAATCTAGGTCAAATAATAAACAAAATCTTGTGAGCACTCTAGAGGCCACAATTTTGGCCTGATCCTCATGAATATTGATGCTTGATAAGAACGTTTGGCTGGCTGACTGGCTGAAACCTTTTTATAATCTGCTTTTCAGGTAACAAGTTCATCGTGGTTATTACAGATTATTTCACGTAATGGGTAGAAGTAGAGGCAATTTCGGACAAATCAGCTGAACAGGTTATGAGCGTCTTCACAAAATGTATGGCTACTCATGGATGCCCGATGGTTCTGATAATGGACCAAGGAAGGGAATTTTGTAACGACCTGAACAACCGAATATGCCTACAATTTGGGATAGATCACCAAATAGCACCAGCGTATTATCCACAGACTGGAGTTCACACGGAATGTTTAAATAGAACTTTATTTAGCATGCTTATCGACTACATCAACCAAGCCCGTAATGGCTTGGATGTGAAGTTACCCAATGTGTTATTTGCGTACAGAACGTCAAAACAGGCGTCCACAAAGCAAACACTTTTTTATCTTGTGTATGGTAGACAAGCTCGGTTGCTCATTGAATTAAATATTCCACAAACGGAAGGAGGTGAAAGTCAGGACTATGAAACATTACTCAGGCAAAGATATGAATCTTTCATAGAGTTAGCATGTAGAAGAGAAAAGGTATCATCAAACATAAAACGGCACAGTCAAAACAGAAACAGTATCGTGACTCTTCCATATCGATGGACACGTTTTGTATCGGCGACCAGGTTCTAGTGCATAACACTCGAAAGACAACTCGAAAAGGAGGGAAGCTTGAAACAAAGTGAAAGGGACCATATCGTGTAACAAAAGTAAGTGGGAAAGGAACATACTTCTAAGAAGGGCTTAAGACATCTGTAAGTGGAAGCAGACTTACGATTTACAGGACAGGCGAGGATGAAGATAGAAGTGCAGCAGAAGGAGATTCTCAAAAAGTGACCGAAACGAATCATGATGTAGGGTGTGAAGAGCAAAATGTTAATACAGAAAATAAGGATGAGCGTCAACTCTCTCTTAAAAAGAGAAAGGTTTCTGATGTCGGTGATGTTACTGTTAGTAAAGAAAGTGCCAATGAACCGTTTCAATTCAAGCCTGTGGACAAGGTTTGGCAAGAACAAATGCCCAACATATTTTATGCAAAGTTGAAGAATTCATACAATACTGGCCAGGACATGTACATATCGCTTGGCGCAAAACCAACACGTACTGTTTCCATGCGTGGAGATGGTAATTGTCTGTTTAGAACATTCAGCTACATTGTGTTTTGTGTGCAAACAATACAAAGATCACTGCGACATGTCCATGTTGAGTTCATGAAAGAAAATGGGAAGTGAATGAGAAGTGTTATGCGTGATCCAGTGGGTCGTTATCTCGGCCAGTCAATGATGGCCACTGATGATACATGGGGAACTGAAGTTGAGCTTTTCGCATTTGCAACAATAACTCAAACCATCGTTTATGTGTATTTGAGAGATAACTGGAAGTGGTTAGAATATAAACCATTGTCTGATGAGGGTATCAACCCCAGGGCGGTTTTCATCCAGAACACAGGCGACCATTTCATCCCAGTTTTAGATGTGGAGGGCGAGGAGTTTTCAAGACCGCCGTATACTCGAATTCGGATCATCATTCCAGCAAAGTGCTACAGGTTCTTAAGGTGTTGGGACCGTAATGGGCTATATTTCAAATCTTTTAAAGCCTTTTATTTTTATTAACTATATTATATCACTGGCTTATTTCCAAATTTTTAGAAACTTTTACCGTCTAAAAAAAATATCCTCATTTACTTTACCATATCCCATTTTCAAAAGGCCGCAAAAAAATTACAAAGTCCAAAAAATGTTAAATTGATACAATTTCATTAATTTTCAATATTTTTTAACATTTTTTAGTATCAGTGTATTCTAAAAGCATATATTTTAAGAAAAAAAATGAGCATGCAACATTAAATTGAAAAAAAATAATCTAAAATTTGTATTTTAGCGGACAGGAAAAATCAATCTTTTTGATAGCTTTGAATAAAATTGTTCTAAAATAAAAGTGTAGAGAATCCATTCTACTTCCGGGGCATCGATACTCCATGACTAACTTTTATATATATGCTATTCCACATATGATATCAAAAGATTAGGAAGTTTTGCCATCCGTTTTTTCTCAATATTTTTTTTTAATATGATAAGGTCAAAATTTCATAATCAACACTTCTATAGAAATAAATGTTTATCTCAAAAGTGATGTTAATGTTTCCAAGTTTTTATACAAAAACTATAATGACAAATACTATTGAAATAAAGATGATCACACATTATACAGAAATAGCATAAAAGCAATAATATGTACTTTTCATGTGAAAACTGAACATGGAATCAGAACCCCACCCACCCCCACCCCATTACACGGATTCATTCTCGTGCTTAAACACTTAAATTATTTATCTTGCGAATAGTGTCAATTACAAAACAAACATAGTATGACATAAACTATATAGATAGTAATACTATGTAAAAAAGTTCACATTAACAGTATAACAGAATAGCGAAACTGTAGGATAGCAGCTCTTTCGGTGTCAATTATTTGAGGAGTGACTACGAATCGGCATTATGTGCACTGTAGCTGATATCGCACAGCAATTTCACAAGGTCTTCCTGTTTATGTGAATGACTTGGAAACAGTTTCCTTAAGACTGTCAGGGAATAAGTAATCCTGATACACACTTAGAAATTGCTCTGTATTGTTAGTACGTCATATACCACTGGATAATAAAATCATCTTCCATTGTAAGCGACAAATACGACTTGAGAATTATTTTCCAGTCATTTACAAAATTTCTGGATTGCTGTTTGAATGTAGACTGGTTTCACACTATTACCATTGACTCTTATGGTTCTAGAATCATCATTACTATACCAGTAACCTTCTGATGGTATAGGCAATCCTGGTCTAACATAGGTGGCAAATGTTTGTGAAGACTCGACTTCCACTGCAGCTATCATAGATGTAATGTGTGGCATCAGTCCATCATGTACTACAAATACATAATAAAGTACTGTTATTATTTTAGACTACTTTGAGCTAATATTTTCAAGAAGTGACTAATAATTGAATACTATTATTTTCTCTTTATCTTCTTTGTATGTCATCTTTTGCTCATCCTAATGTCCCAAAATGACTGACTTCACTGTTGTAAACACAAATTCTCAAAATACTCAAAGTGAGGCGGTAGTGTCGTGGATAGTGTTGGCAGCTCACGCCAGAGATTGCGGGTTTGATCCCCAGCTCGACCAAGTGCCTCTGAAAATGCAACACGCAGGACTGGTTCTACAATGAAGCAGACTCGCGTTAAAAACAGCGTCAAATTCAATGCAATTAATCAATTATTAAATACATACATGTTAAGCTTTGGTCAATAGCCATAGGGACGAAGAATTGTTGAGGGAAAGAGACAAAAGTGTAACGAGTGTCTATGTCAAAGAATTCACAAACGAGAGTACAATGTTGATGATTTGGAAGGACTGTCTCCTGATGTAGACGCGAACATTTTTAATCTTATTTGTGACTGGAGTGACGTACACGATTTGCTGAAATAAAAAACGGGACAATACTGGTTTAAAGTATGTGATATATAAACCTTGAATTAGAAACAGTGTTCGAAGTTTAACATAAAATGATCACTAGTTCATGGCGATGTATAAACATATATGACATGTTTCGTGCAAATAGCAGTTGCACTGTTACAGGCAAAAAGGTGTCAATAAAAGAAATGATATACGTTTGGAAATAAAACACGCATTTCCTTGTTAAAATAAAGTATTATAGTTGCCGCTTTGTCTGTCCGTCCGTCTGTCTATTCGTCCGTCCGTCGCAACTTTGCCCGGAGAATCCAAGGATTTCAATGAAACTTGAAACACAGATAGATATTAACGAGAAGAATAACAGAGCGTAAAATTCGCTTATTAGTTTTGGCAGTGTCGTCTGTCCGTCGATCTGTCCGTTTACCTTTAGCTTGTATAGTGTTTCCGTTAAAGGAGTATAACTTTTCCCGTACCGATTGCAAAAACACGGATACATAACTTCCAACGATGACCAAGATTTCTGTAAAGTGTTTGGACTCTGTGACGAAACTGGTCAAGATATGCAAGGCAAAAAAAACAACAGATGCTAGGACGGACGTACGGACGGGTGTAAACAATTATGGAAGTCTTCTTCACTACAGTGGGGGCATAATCTATTGTTTGTTTGTTTGTTTTTTGTTCGTTCGTTCGTTCGTTCGTTCGTTCGTTCGTTCGTTCGTTCGTTCGTTCGTTCGTTTGTTTGTTAGGAGTTGAATGCCCGTTTGTCAACAATCTTTCAGTCATATACAGGCGGTCAGTTTGCCTAACCATCGCTCCTGTTTTTTTTACCAGTACCAGATCCCTATCGTCCGTACGAAATTGTCAACTTTATCACATTTAAGAGCCATATGGTCGAGGTCCCCGCGGGGCTCGAACCAACCATAATCTATTATTTAAAGTTAAAACTGTGAAACACGAAAATGAGGCCTGGCGCATCCGGGAATCGAACGCTGATCTTTTGATTACCAGTCCACTATGCTCAATACTACACCTCCGCAACTTGGCTTCATTTTCCTGTCAATTTTACGGTAATAGCGTACACATCAATCTTATCACACTGTGACTATAAACGCATCTTTAACTCCAGTAAAATTGTAGATTGTACTAAAATATATCGATTTTGAAAGATGTACATGATCGCTTTTTATACAAAATTCGCTGAAATGTAGAGATGAAGGTGCATTTCAGACATATTTCAAGAAGGTCAATTTTCTGTAGTATATGGACTCTATCTATGAGCGCTCACTTTATGCTCACTTTTTTTCTGAAGTTAAATTACTTGTCCATGTTTATTGACCATGCCTGTCAAAAGGAACTACAATAGTTTTAATGGAGATAATTGTGATAAACTAGCTTGCAGCATCGCAAAAATGTTGAATAGTGACTTATCCTCCTAAAATGAACCAAATTCAGTAAAAATTAATCTCCCTTACAGTCCACATGTCAGTAGTAGTAATTTTCTACAAAATGAATACAGAACAGCTGTGCTATTACGGTATACAAGTATAAATACTTTCAAAACTTTATCTGAGGTGTCAAAGTCTTGTCAGAAGTATTATTATGACACCCACAGCTGGTCATATTGCTTTTTCATTAAAAATGTTTCAACGTTATAGACAGTACATGTATAAAAGCAAAATCAGTTGAAAGTATGTATTTAATTGTGTATTTATATATTCATGTTAAGCATATTTATATTTTTAACACAAGTGACACTACGATACAAAAGAAACCGTAAATACAGAGTAGGTTAATACAATACAGGTACTGCTCAATCACCAACACTTTGTTATAATTGTAACTTTTACCTAGCAGGACGTTGCTGTATTATCAGCAAATAAACATATATTGCAAGTGTGGTTATTTTATTCATGTGGGGGAGTCATACTTTTATGACCGGGGAGTCATTATACTATATAAGATATTGACCTGGGGTCATTTTTCTATAGGTCAAAATGCTGCATAAGGGGCCATTTTACTTCATGTTGGGGGAGTCATAATGTTATGACCTAGGAGTCATTATACTTTATTAAATATTGACCGGGGAGTCATTTTTTTTCTATCGGGTCAAAATACTTCCTTACACCCGCAGTAAAAGACTGAAATTTAATAGCAATTAGTGTGATACGCAAAAATGAAGACAAGAAACCAAAAATGAGATGAATATTGATTTTATTAATTTTGATACAATAAAGTATAATGATACATTGTGCAGCATGCATAAGTATTATGCTATGCATAATATACGTATTTTAATGAAAGATGTGATACAGATACAGAATGCAAGTTTTATGTTTTATATCATTAGGATTCATTTTTTGCTTATATTTTCTTATATTAATAAAACATCAGACACCTTCACAGCACAGCGCATCCAGTACAATGTCAACATGACACTTCGTTAGAACAGAAAATGCTACATAACTTAAAAGATATCCGCAACATGGATAATAAACACAAAGAGGTACTTGCTCAAAATTTAATAATAAAAACCAAACACAAGAATAAAAGAAAGTGTTAAATTAGATAAATGCAAACAAGCTAAGGTTTATAGAACACTTGATTCGATTTACAATTATAAATCACATATAAAACATATTAATAGCAGGCCGAATCCAACCTTTAAAGATACTGTGACACGGTTGAAACATTAAAAAAACATTTTAAAACTTGTATCTGACAGATTAAAGTATTTTGGTTATTTACAATATGATCATTATTTCATTGTTTGGAACTATTAAAGTATTAACTTTAATTTATAAAAGTGTAATATATATCGATTTTTACAATAATTGCATTAATAAAATGACATATTAAAGTCCGGCAGAGTCCGACCTGTAAGACACTGTAATAAATTTAAACAATCTGAAACATGTTCGCAATAAATTAAAGTATTTACTTATTGACAATATTTACAAGAAGCAGCACTTTATTTCATATAAATATAAGACCCATAAATTATCAACATATTTAGAGTTTGAAATAGAAATCGTAAATAAAACTGTTAATATTTCACGGTGGTTAGAATAATCTATAACGATGTATACTAGTATTTAAAAATTACTTACCCCCATTCATGATTCGAATAAACAGTACCGATACATGTATATATCAGAACAGTCATGAAAATGCTTTTCTCCTTTTAAACAATTGTGATAAAGTCGTTCCAATGGTGAATTGTTTGTTTTGCTTCATAAGCGTCAACTTTTGACTATAAGACATGTTGTCCAAGTCAATATTAATACATGAAGTTTTTCCCCACTTTTTCTCGTATATCTGAGTATAAACTACAGTGTAACACATATTACAAAATCGTTAGTTGAACGGTATGAATGGTCATTTTGGTCTTGGGAATATCGACCGGTTTCTACAAGCAATGGCGTTGTACAAAAACGAAATTTAAAGATCTGTCATGGCAGCATAAAACTCATTAATGCGATAATTCTGTTTTTACAGTGAACTTTATGAGATTTTAGCTTATCAGATTCAAATGTATGAGTCAGTTTCCCCAAAATTCCTTTTCATCAGCACAAAGCCTAGTTTAAAAAGTGTTTACACTGTTTTACTGACAATGTTTATTATTGCTGTGATATTCATTTTGCGGGACATTTATGTAATTTCCCCCCATCTTTTCCATTCTCGTCCGTGTTGACGCGACCATTGATATACCGTTGCTATCAAACGCTTAATTAACAGACGTCTGAGTTTCACGCTAAACCCAATAACATCGGTCTTCGCATTTACGTCTGCATAGTGCCACCCCTTGTCACCTCTTTACGCTGCATACCCTCACTTTAGAAAAAGTATCGACATGCTTTATTCTGAATAGTCTGTATTTGTTTATGTTTTTTTTTGCAATAATCATATTCCTTTGCCTTATAACAAACTGCTCAACATTTGATTCGTAAAGTTTTTCGTGTACATGTACTTAGAAAGTCGAACCCCAGCTCTGAAGCACTTCGTGTACATTGCAGAAAGTGCTCTACTTGCAGATTTTGCTAATTTCTGTTACGGACTGCGACATAAGATGTTTATTGAGTCAAATACCTAGATAATTGATGTATTGTTCATAATCAACTACATTTTTTCCGCATTTAAATACAGTCTTGCATCTCACTACTGATGGTGTTCTGAAAAGCATTACTTTAGTTTTGTCATAATTCACAGGGAGACATCAAGGACCACGCGTTAACTATATTTAGTAGTATTTGTAGGTTCCTGGGAGACGACGCCAATAACACAATGTCGTCTGCAATATCGAGTAGTGTTTTCATGACTTGGTCAATTGTTATTCAACAATTAAGACCAGTTCTTTTTTTCACCTGGTCATGTTCACCATGTAGATTGAAAGTAATGACGTTGATATTTCAAACCAGATGATACTGTGAACCAGGGTAAAACATTTGCCGTTGGCTCCATAGACATTATCTTATACCACCTGTACCACAGCACGAGAAAGTTGATTTACAGGATATGCTTCTATTATTAACAATGGTAAACACAGTATAATTATGTTCCTGACAGCTGCTTCTATACCGACGAAACCCGTTCTGTTAATCGGTCAATATATCATTTCTTTCCAGTGACTTTCATAACCTGCGTATATTTTGTACCGTATATTTAGTAACACAATACCTCGGTATTGATTTCACAATGGTGTTATTCTAGTCTTCAGAAATCTAACCAATTTCAAAACAAAACGATATTAAACGATACATCGAATACATGCAATGTTTTCAACGTTGAGTCAATACCGACGGTTTTTCTTAATTCGGCACAATAAACCGTTTCCTACACTTTAGCATTTAGTACAGACGTATCAATGTGTGGAATTAGGATATTAATTTCATTTACGATATTTAATGTCGTTTTTATGTGTTAATTACATGTATCAATGATTTAGATTCTGTTGGATTGTATAATTCTTTGTTATTATCGTCCATGTCATAACTACTGTCTTCGTCGTCTAACACGGAAAATCCGTTTGAATCAATAACTTTCATTGATAGCGCCGCCTTTTTGTCATTTGCAAAAGAAAATTTCCCTATTTCTTTCCAGAAATCACATTGTTATCAGTTTTAAGTAAAGCATAAAAACCATTCTTGTCCTGATATTGGTTGTTGTCGTTTATATTTGCGGTTCATTTTATCGAACGACTTTCTGTCACTCATATACATCGTCTTCAAACGTCTCTTTTCACTAGCTTATATACTGCATTTGAACCATACAGACAATGTCCCACTCTTCCAATAAGGTTTGTAGCACGAGTTATGTCCCTTTAGTCGTCTGTCATTGCTTTTTGAAACAGTATATGAGTTTAATTTCTTATTCATTTCACAGTAAACTAAGTTTTTAAAAGCATCATAGGCGGCATTTTAGAATTTTTCATTCTATTTAAGTCTGTTTCAAGTGTTTGGATTGTCCCAATAATCATGTCATATGTATTAATAACATTTAAGACATTTTCTAGAAATGTCCCAACTTTAAACCGTTTCGTACTTCCCGAATGGCGTTGCGATGTTCAAGACTACAACATAATGACCCGGTATGTTTTGACAACCTTGTTATGAACATACTAGTATGTTAATGGTATATGGCATTGTGCTCGTGTAGCAAAGTCATAGTGCACAACCGCTCGTCCATGACCAGATATAGATGTGAAATTATTGGTTCCCAGAACACGGCCATTTTACATAAACATGTTGCAGTCTATCATGAAGTTGTATTGATTTTTTTTCCGTTCATGTACCTCATCGACTTCTTCAATATGGCCAGAGGAATCGCCACAACGTGCATGAAAATCCAAGCATATATAGAGGTTTCCTTCATTTGATAACCATGAACTTGCTAAGTAAGAGTCGTCCAAACCGATTCAACACATTTTTCTTGACATGCTATGCGGTGGTAAATAACACAGACATTTGCGTTTTGATGTAAATCCATTCTATTTCTACCAATTCAGTATAATTACATAATTGAAATTTAACATTTGAGGTCAGAAATGTTTAACAAATAGCAAATATATCACAGTTAGTTTAGATAACTACCTGTTCACTAACTAATGAGTTTTCATTGTTACATGTATGTAGGGACCATTCCAGTAACCTAGTCGTATCACTTCTCTATGCTGGCCACTTTGACCATTATACTGTTTAGCCACATGCTTGCCCGCCCGGGTACTCCTATCCAACCCCGTGATCTGTATTGTCTGGATAATGCTGTTTGTCATTTCGAGACCAATACACATCTTGTGATTGTTGATTTCTATTTTGGTTATGTTATAGTAGTGGTGTGTAAGACTTATTCTGTAAAATTATTTTTGTTCCATTTATACAATAACTATTTTCGTCAGCAATGTACGGAATGTTGACTGGGTTGTTAGTTATGTCTAATATAAAAAATGACTCAACATACACCTGCGTTGAACGTAATTATCGTTTTGCTCATAACAATGCAATGAAAACGAATCAAACAACGCAGGCATCAAACGAAACACGCGATAGACAACCACAGTAAGACATCTATGCTATGTTTCAAATATTGTTACAATGCATGGAACAATTGAACCAATTACACAACACAAGTCGGCGTACCCACTAAAAACAAATACGAAATGTACAATATTCCGAATGTCTTAACAGTAGAATAAAAAAATCCGGTTGTGTCCTTCTATATGAGCATTACAGCAGTATCAGTGGTTTACGCAATTGGATAAGATACCGATCAATCAATCTAAAATTGAATATGATAAATAAACAATAACAATGTACAACATAATACAATATGCATACATCATCAAAATACAAACACTGACTATACAATCATGAGATTTGCCATAATTCATTATCTGTCAAGTAGTTATATGTGAAATACAAACTGCCTGTTATTCTTAGTCAATAGAGATTTAAGGGTGATGACTTATAAGAGTATTTATATACGTCGATAATGATTCCGTGGTTACCTTAGTTTCAGGTGAGGGAATAAAATTATATGTCCAATCTCATCAAGTCATATAACGACATGTCTCAGGATACTTGGTATCGCTGAGAGTAATTTTATCAGATAAGTACATATAGTCAAGTGACTCATCAGTCGATTATATAAAACTTGTAACTTTATTTCGTCTACCATTTTTGACATCAATCACTAAGTTAACGATGACGAATTTATTCGCCCCACGGTTTCACGTAAGGGGCAGAGTGTGTGCATAATTTATGTGGTATTTCAACAAAAACCTTTACAACTTCAGTAATACACTCATTAAATTACAAATTGTCTAAGAAATGTACTATACTGTTATTTTTATGAGTGTTGTTGTATATGTAATATTTCGCTCATTTTATCCAATTTGAATGATTTCTTCCGTCTTTATCAAGCCTTAGTGTATCAACATTGGTGCAGATGATCATTAACATGACTAAGATTGATAGATACATTTCCACATTTGTTTAATATTGGTGCAGATGATTATTAACATGACTTAGATTGATAGATACATTTCCACATTTGTTTAATATTGGTGCAGATGATTATTAACATGACTTAGATTGATAGATACAATTCCACATTTGTTTAATATTGGTGCAGATGATCATTAACATGACTTAGATTGATATACATTTCCATATTTGTTTAATATTGGTGCAGATGACCATTAACATGACTAAGATTGATAGATACATTTCCACATTTGTTTAATATTGGTGCAGATGATCATAAACATGACTGAGATTGAGAGATACATTTCCATATTTGTTTAATATTGGTGCAGATGACCATTAACATGACTAAGATTGATAGATACATTTCCATATTAGTTTAATATTGGTGCAGATGACCATTAACATGACTAAGATTGTTAGATACATTTCCACATTTGTTTAATATTGGTGAAGATGATCATTAACATGACTTAGATTGATAGATACATTTCCACATTTGTTTAATATTGGTGCAGATGATCATTAACATGAATTAGATTGATAGATACATTTCCACATTTGCTTAATATTGGTGCAGATAATCATTAACATGACTTAGATTGATAGATAAATTTCCATATTTGTTTAATATTCGTGCAGATGATCATTAACATGACTATGATTGATAGATACATTTCCATATTAGTTCTATATTGGTACAGGTGATCATTAACATGACTAAGATTGATAGATACATTTCCATCTTTGTTTAATATTGGTGCAGATGATCATTAACATGACTTAGATTGATAGATACATTTCCACATTTGTTTAATATTGGTGCAGATGATTATTAACATGACTTAGATTGATAAATACATTTCCACATTTGTTTACTATTGGTGCAGATGATCATTTACATGACGTAGATTGATATACATTTCCACATTTGTTTAATATTGGTGCAGATGATCATTAACATGACTAAGATTGATAGATACATTTCCACATTTGTTTCACATTGGTGCAGATGATCATTAACATGACTAAGATTGATAGATACATTTCCATATTTATCTTATAATGGTACAGATTATCATTAACATTACTAAGATTGACAGATACATTTCCATATTTATCTTATAATGGTACAGATGATCATTAACATGACTAAGATTGATAGATACTTTTCCATTTTTGTTTAATATTGGTACAGATGATCATTAACCTGACAAATATTGATAGATACATTTCCATATTTGTTTATTATTGGTACAGATGATCATTATCATGACTAAGATT
Organism: Panopea generosa; assembly: GCA_029582155.1. Lineage (NCBI taxonomy): Eukaryota > Metazoa > Mollusca > Bivalvia > Adapedonta > Hiatellidae > Panopea > Panopea generosa. The sequence goes on from CM055898.1 coordinate 55,589,938, forward strand.
GATAGATATATTTCCATATTTGTTTAATATTGATGCAGATGATCATTAACATGACTAATATTGATAAATACATTTCCATATTTATCTAATAATGGTACAGATTATCATTAACATGACTAAGATTGATAGATACATTTCCATATTTATCTTATAATGGTACAGATGATCATTAACTTGATTAAGATTGATAGATACTTTTCCAAATTTGTTTAATATTGGTACAGATGATAATTAACATGACTAATATTGATAGATACATTTCCATATTTGTTTATTATTGGTACAGATGATCATTAACATGACTTAGATTTATAGATACATTTCCATATTTGTTTAATATTGGTGCAGATGATAATGAACATGACTATGATTTATAGATACATTTCCATATTTATCAAATATTGGTGCAGATGATCATTTAAATGACTAAGATTGATCGATACATTTCCATATTTATTAAATATTGGTGCAGATGATCATTTAAATGACTAAGATTGATCGATACATTTCCATATTTATTAAATATTGGTGCAGATGATCATTAACATGACTAACATTGATCGATACATTTCCATATTTGTTTCACATTGGTGCAGATGGTCATTAACATGACTTAGATTGATAAATACATTTCCATATTTGTTTAATATTGGTGCAGATGATCATTAACATGACTAAGATTGATAGATACATTTCCAGATTTATCTAATAATGGTGCAGATGATCATAAACATGACTAAGATTGATAGATACACTTCCATATTTATCAAATATTGGTGCAGATGATCATTAACATGACTAGGATTGATAGATACACTTCCATATTTATCAAATATTGGTGCAGATGATCAATAACATGACTAAGATTGATAAATACACTTCCATATTTATTAAATATTGATGCCGATGATCATTTACATGACTGAGATTGATAGATACATTTCCATATTTGTTTCACATTGGTGCAGATGATCATTAACATGACTTAGATTGATAGATACATTGCCATATTTGTTTAATATTGGTGCAGATGATCATTAACATGACTAAGATTGATAGATACATTTCCATATTTGTTTCACATTGGTGCAGATGATCATTAACATGACTTAGATTGATAGATACATTGCCATATTTGTTTAATATTGGTGCAGATGATCATTAACATGACTTAGATTGATAGATTCATTTCCATATTTGTTTAATATTGGTACAAATGATCATTAACATGACTGAGATTGATAGATACATTTCCATATATCAAATATTGGTACAGATGATCATTAACATGACTGAGATTGATCGATACATTTCCATATTTGTTTAATATTGGTACAGATGATCATTAACATGAATGAGATTGACATACATTTCCATATTTATCTAATATTGGTACAGATGATCATTAACATGACTAAGATTGATAGATACATTTCCATATTTATCAAATATTGGTGCAGGTGAAAATTAACATGACTAAGATTGATCGATACATTTCTATATTTGTTTCACATTGGTGCAGATGATCATTAACATGACTTAGATTGATAGATACATTTCCATATTTGTTTAATATTGGTGCAGATGATCATTAACATGACTAAGATTGATAGATACATTTCCATATTTGTTTAATATTGGTGCAGATGATCATTAACATGACTTACATTGATAGATACATTTCCATATTTATCAAATATTGGTACAGATGATCATTAAGATGACTATGATTGATAGATACATTTCCTCATTTGTTTCACATTGGTGCAGATGATCATTAACATGACTAAGATTGATAGATACTTGTCCATATTTGTTTAATATTGGTACAGATGATCATAAACATGACTAAGATTGATAGATACATTTCCATATTTATCAAATATTGGTACAGATGATCATTAACATGACTATGATTGATAGATACATTTCCTTATTTGTTTCACATTGGTGCAAATGATCATCAACATGACTAAGATTGATAGATACATTTCCATATTTGTTTAATATTGATGCAGATGATCATTAACATGACTAATATTGAAAGATACATTTCCATATTTGTTGAATATTGGTACAGATGATCATTAACATGACTAAGATTGATAGATACATTTCCATATTTGTTTAATATTGGTGCAGATGAGCATTAACATGACTAGGTTTGATAGATACATTTCCATATTTGTTTGATATTGTTGCAGATGATCATTAACATGACAATGGTGGATAGATACATTTCCATATTTGTTTAATATTGGTGCAGATGATCATCAACATGACTAAGATTGATAGATACATTTCCATATTTGTTTAATACTGGTGCAGATGATTATTAACATGACAATGGTGGATAGATACATTTCCATATTTGTTTCACATTGGTGCAGATGATCATTAACATGACTAAGATTGATAGATACATTTCCATATTTGTTTCACATTGGTGCAAATGATCATCAACATGACTAAGATTGATAGATACATTTCCATATTTGTTTAATATTGGCGCAGATGATCATTAACATGACTATGATTGATAGGTACATTTCCATATTTGTTCAATATTGGTGCAGATGACCATTAACATGACTAAGATTGATAGATACATATCCATATTTGTTTAATATTGGTGCAGATGATCATTAACATGACAATGATGGATAGATACATTTCCATATTTGTTTCACATTGGTGCAGATGATCATTAACATGAATTAGATTGATAGATACATTTCCACATTTGCTTAATATTGGTGCAGATAATCATTAACATGACTTAGATTGATAGATAAATTTCCATATTTGTTTAATATTCGTGCAGATGATCATTAACATGACTATGATTGATAGATACATTTCCATATTAGTTCTATATTGGTACAGGTGATCATTAACATGACTAAGATTGATAGATACATTTCCATCTTTGTTTAATATTGGTGCAGATGATCATTAACATGACTTAGATTGATAGATACATTTCCACATTTGTTTAATATTGGTGCAGATGATTATTAACATGACTTAGATTGATAAATACATTTCCACATTTGTTTACTATTGGTGCAGATGATCATTTACATGACGTAGATTGATATACATTTCCACATTTGTTTAATATTGGTGCAGATGATCATTAACATGACTAAGATTGATAGATACATTTCCACATTTGTTTCACATTGGTGCAGATGATCATTAACATGACTAAGATTGATAGATACATTTCCATATTTATCTTATAATGGTACAGATTATCATTAACATTACTAAGATTGACAGATACATTTCCATATTTATCTTATAATGGTACAGATGATCATTAACATGACTAAGATTGATAGATACTTTTCCATTTTTGTTTAATATTGGTACAGATGATCATTAACCTGACAAATATTGATAGATACATTTCCATATTTGTTTATTATTGGTACAGATGATCATTATCATGACTAAGATTGATAGATATATTTCCATATTTGTTTAATATTGATGCAGATGATCATTAACATGACTAATATTGATAAATACATTTCCATATTTATCTAATAATGGTACAGATTATCATTAACATGACTAAGATTGATAGATACATTTCCATATTTATCTTATAATGGTACAGATGATCATTAACTTGATTAAGATTGATAGATACTTTTCCAAATTTGTTTAATATTGGTACAGATGATAATTAACATGACTAATATTGATAGATACATTTCCATATTTGTTTATTATTGGTACAGATGATCATTAACATGACTTAGATTTATAGATACATTTCCATATTTGTTTAATATTGGTGCAGATGATAATGAACATGACTATGATTTATAGATACATTTCCATATTTATCAAATATTGGTGCAGATGATCATTTAAATGACTAAGATTGATCGATACATTTCCATATTTATTAAATATTGGTGCAGATGATCATTTAAATGACTAAGATTGATCGATACATTTCCATATTTATTAAATATTGGTGCAGATGATCATTAACATGACTAACATTGATCGATACATTTCCATATTTGTTTCACATTGGTGCAGATGGTCATTAACATGACTTAGATTGATAAATACATTTCCATATTTGTTTAATATTGGTGCAGATGATCATTAACATGACTAAGATTGATAGATACATTTCCAGATTTATCTAATAATGGTGCAGATGATCATAAACATGACTAAGATTGATAGATACACTTCCATATTTATCAAATATTGGTGCAGATGATCATTAACATGACTAGGATTGATAGATACACTTCCATATTTATCAAATATTGGTGCAGATGATCAATAACATGACTAAGATTGATAAATACACTTCCATATTTATTAAATATTGATGCCGATGATCATTTACATGACTGAGATTGATAGATACATTTCCATATTTGTTTCACATTGGTGCAGATGATCATTAACATGACTTAGATTGATAGATACATTGCCATATTTGTTTAATATTGGTGCAGATGATCATTAACATGACTAAGATTGATAGATACATTTCCATATTTGTTTCACATTGGTGCAGATGATCATTAACATGACTTAGATTGATAGATACATTGCCATATTTGTTTAATATTGGTGCAGATGATCATTAACATGACTTAGATTGATAGATTCATTTCCATATTTGTTTAATATTGGTACAAATGATCATTAACATGACTGAGATTGATAGATACATTTCCATATATCAAATATTGGTACAGATGATCATTAACATGACTGAGATTGATCGATACATTTCCATATTTGTTTAATATTGGTACAGATGATCATTAACATGAATGAGATTGACATACATTTCCATATTTATCTAATATTGGTACAGATGATCATTAACATGACTAAGATTGATAGATACATTTCCATATTTATCAAATATTGGTGCAGGTGAAAATTAACATGACTAAGATTGATCGATACATTTCTATATTTGTTTCACATTGGTGCAGATGATCATTAACATGACTTAGATTGATAGATACATTTCCATATTTGTTTAATATTGGTGCAGATGATCATTAACATGACTAAGATTGATAGATACATTTCCATATTTGTTTAATATTGGTGCAGATGATCATTAACATGACTTACATTGATAGATACATTTCCATATTTATCAAATATTGGTACAGATGATCATTAAGATGACTATGATTGATAGATACATTTCCTCATTTGTTTCACATTGGTGCAGATGATCATTAACATGACTAAGATTGATAGATACTTGTCCATATTTGTTTAATATTGGTACAGATGATCATAAACATGACTAAGATTGATAGATACATTTCCATATTTATCAAATATTGGTACAGATGATCATTAACATGACTATGATTGATAGATACATTTCCTTATTTGTTTCACATTGGTGCAAATGATCATCAACATGACTAAGATTGATAGATACATTTCCATATTTGTTTAATATTGATGCAGATGATCATTAACATGACTAATATTGAAAGATACATTTCCATATTTGTTGAATATTGGTACAGATGATCATTAACATGACTAAGATTGATAGATACATTTCCATATTTGTTTAATATTGGTGCAGATGAGCATTAACATGACTAGGTTTGATAGATACATTTCCATATTTGTTTGATATTGTTGCAGATGATCATTAACATGACAATGGTGGATAGATACATTTCCATATTTGTTTAATATTGGTGCAGATGATCATCAACATGACTAAGATTGATAGATACATTTCCATATTTGTTTAATACTGGTGCAGATGATTATTAACATGACAATGGTGGATAGATACATTTCCATATTTGTTTCACATTGGTGCAGATGATCATTAACATGACTAAGATTGATAGATACATTTCCATATTTGTTTCACATTGGTGCAAATGATCATCAACATGACTAAGATTGATAGATACATTTCCATATTTGTTTAATATTGGCGCAGATGATCATTAACATGACTATGATTGATAGGTACATTTCCATATTTGTTCAATATTGGTGCAGATGACCATTAACATGACTAAGATTGATAGATACATATCCATATTTGTTTAATATTGGTGCAGATGATCATTAACATGACAATGATGGATAGATACATTTCCATATTTGTTTCACATTGGTGCAGATGATCATTAACATGATTAAGATTGATAGATACATTTCCATATTTTTTTAATATTGGTGCAGATGATCATTAACATGACTATGATTGATAGTTTCATTTCCATATTTATTTAATATGGTGCAGATGATCATTAACATGACTTAGATTGATAGATTCATTTCCATATTTGTTTAATATTGGTACAAATGATCATTAACATGACTGAGATTGATAGATACATTTCCATATTTATCAAATATTGGTACAGATGATCATTAACATGACTGAGATTGATAGATACATTTCCATATTTGTTTAATATTGGTACAGATGATCATTAACATGACTGAGATTGATATACATTTCCATATTTATCTAATATTGGTACAGATGATCATTAACATGACTAAGATTGATAGATACATTTCCATATTGATCAAATATTGGTGCAGGTGATAATTAACATGACTAAGATTGATCGATACATTTCTATATTTGTTTCACATTGGTGCAGATGATCATTAACATGACTTAGATTGATAGATACATTTCCATATTTGTTTAATATTGGTGCAGATGATCATTAACATGACTAAGATTGATAGATACATTTCCATAGTTGTTTAATATTGGTGCAGATGATCATTAACATGACTAACATTGATAGATACATTTCCATATTTATCAAATATTGGTACAGATGATCATTAAGATGACTATGATTGATAGATACATTTCCTCATTTGTTTCACATTGGTGCAGATGATCATTAACATGACTAAGATTGATAGATACTTGTCCATATTTGTTTAATATTGGTACAGATGATCATACACATGACTAAGATTGATAGATACATTTCCATATTTATCAAATATTGGTACAGATGATCATTAACTTGACTATGATTGATAGATACATTTCCTTATTTGTTTCACATTGGTGCAAATGATCATCAACATGACTAAAATTGATAGATACATTTCCATATTTGTTTAATATTGGTGCAGATGATCATCAACATGACTAATATTGATAGATACATTTCCATATTTGTTTAATATTGGTACAGATGATCATTAACATGACTAAGATTGATAGATACATTTTCATATTTGTTTAATATTGGTGCAGATGATCATTAACATGACTAGGTTTGATAGATACATTTCCATATTTGTTTTATATTGTTGCAGATGATCATTAACATGACAATGGTGGATATATACATTTCCATATTTGTTTAATATTGGTGCAGATGATCATCAACATGACTAAGATTGATAGATACATTTCCATATTTGTTTAATATTGGTGCAGATGATCATTAACATGACAATGGTGGATAGATACATTTCCATATTTGTTTCACATTGGTGCAGATAATCATTAACATGATTAAGATTGATAGATACATTTCCATATTTGTTTAATATTGGCGCAGATGATCATTAACATGACTATTATTGATAGATACATTTCCATATTTGTTTAATATTGGTGCAGATGATCATTAACATGACTATGATTGATAGGTACATTTCCATATTTGCTTAATATTGGTGCAGATGATCATTAACATGACTATGATTGATAGATACATTTCCATATTTGTTTAATATTGGTGCAGATGATCATTAACATGACTATGATTGATAGTTACATTTCCATATTTATTTAATATTGGTGCAGATGATCATTAACATGACTATGATTGATAGATACATTTCCATATTTATTTAATATTGACCATATTAAGCTGAATTCAATGTTTCGATTGGAGAAAACCCAACACGAAGACAATAATTGCGAAATGATTTTTGTTACATTTCAATCTATATAATATATGTTACAGTTTGGTTAATTATATAACGCCTGACATGATATTGTTACCTTCATATTATACAACGCATTCTTGTACCAAGATGTATGGTTGGACAATGATATCATTGACATACAAAACGATAATCATCTTCGACTAATAAACCAATCGATTCCACTTTCGTTTGACCCTGATGAAATGGATGGCAAGGCTCGTGTACTTGCTATTTGTTTTAAACATAGTTTATTGCTTTTAAGGAACAAGCAGACGGGTTGGGCCACAAGTTCTAGCAACGTTTAAAACATCATTATTGAAAAGATTTCATAGGTGAAGTGTACAATTTACTCATACGATTTTCGGCAAAAGAAAGCAATAATTTTCTTCTTTCTGAAAGAGATAACAATCCGAATGCAACATCGTTTACAGAAACTGAACGCGTCAAACCGATAACCGCTTGTAAATTCATGGTTTATTTGTTCTAGTTTATCCTTAAATTTAGTACCATTGTCAAAAACAATTGATGCATATTCCAAAGTGGTCGCAGAATTATAAATCTATATACATTGGGTTAAACGTTTTCCGATTTAAAGTAATTTATTTTACGCATCCTACCTAATACCTAACATTTCTGAAGCTGATTAACATTTTATTTATTGTTGTTGCCAATTTTCCATCATGACTAAGCGTTACATCTAAATGCTTCTGCTGCTATTTAGAATTAACAAAAAAAAAAGCAAGCATAAAATGTGGATTCAAAGCATTTTTAATTTCGGACCCTTTTTCTCATTCAGTATAAATCTAAAATAAAATAATGCTCAAGCAGGGGCATGAGGGGTGCTACATATTTTATCATTACTAGTAAACTCAATATATTCAATTAATTCATATAATTACATTGACCAATGATTTATTTTCTCAACTGTTTTTTCAAAAACAAGAAATGGCACTGGTAAGTGTCGCATGCCCCCAAATGGTCTGTGATATATTCATGAATATTAAGAGTCGTCGACTGACATTTCAGACGAGACACAAAATTAAAAAAAAAATTTTTTTACATTAGAATATGACCTTGACCTTTATGTAACCTTGACCTTGACATCTAATGTAAAGGTCAGGGTATTACTACAGGTAATGCAGGTTACACATCATCATGACATGTTCATCACTTGTGTCAAGCTATTTTAAAATTTCTCCAAGTAAAACAAAGTTACAGAAAAGACATGGAATATCAAACAAATTGAAAGTTTGTCCTTGATCTCTGAGATAAGGTTTTGGGTCTTTGCGCAACGTTTCGTCATGTCATGTTGATCAATTGATGAACTAAGCCAAGTGTTTTTGAATTCAATCCATGTATGAAAAAGTTACAGACTGAGTTTGAAATCTCAAACAGACTCAAAGTATTGCCGAACGAACTCAAAGTGTGACCTTAACCTTTGAGGTACGGATCACGGTCTTACGTGTGACACATGGTCATGCCATCTTGATCAAACAAGCCCAGTTAAAGACACAGTTACAGACCAGACACGAAATATCAAACAAATTTAAAGTGTGACCTTGACCTTTGAGGTAAGGTACCTTGTCATACACACGACACTTCATCGTGTCATGCTGATCAACTGAGCCAAATGTTTTTGAAATGTATCATAGGTGACAAAGTTACAGGCCGGACACTGAAAGTGTCGTCAAACAAAGTTTAATTGTAACCAAGACTTTTGAAGAGGCAATCTGGGTTTTACACGCGACATGTCGTCATGTAATGTTGATCATTTGAAGCAAGTATTGATCAAAGTTATCTATGCACTACAAAATTACAGAGCGGACACGAAATCTCAAACAGACTGAAAGTGTCGCCAAACAAACTCAAAGTGTGACCTTGACCTTTGCGGTACGGGTGTAGGTCTTACTCGCGACAAGTCGTCATGTTATGTTGATCATTTGTAGCAAGTATTAACTAAATTCATCTATGCATGTAAAGTTACAGGCCGGACAGAAAATAACGGACGTACAGACGGACGGACGCTGCGACTACTATATGCCACCCCAAAAACAATTGGGGAAAGTGAGCAGAAAAACAGGTCAAATATGATCCAAAACGTAGCCACCACTTAACTTTCATTTAACAGACTGTTAAATAATAGCACTGGAGGTTTAGAAATATTTTATTTTGTATACTTAAATGTTTTGACTTCTGTCATAGTTCCCAACAGCTTTGTTTGATCAAGGGTAGCGATGATGTTTCAAACTGCAGTCTTTTTTATGATAATATCAGAAATCAAAATTTCAGTTTGCGAGGTGTCATTTGTTAATGGAATATATTCGGGTTGGGGGGACTAGTTTTGTTTTTCTTTATAAACTATTGAAGAAGTTTCCGGTAAAGTTTTGGATTCGTATTTCTACTGCCTGAAACTTAAATTTCCATATTAGTAATTTATTGTTCTTTGGCTTGCGTTTTCAAATTATTTACTTTGCTTCTAACCGATTTAAGATCAGTCTCTGTTGGTTGCACTCGTATAGTTCTTGTCCTCTGTCTGTCGCGTCTAATTTCAGAATCATACCATGGTTTTCCAGTCGGTCTGATCGTTACATCTTAAGAGGGAATAGCTTTTTGCATAAAATCTAAAATTGTTTTAAAAAACACGTTTACAAGCTGCGTTGATGGAAAAGGTGGATACTAACCCCAATCTAAACTAGGCTTCATGTCACTCAAGATATAATAATTCCCTCTTTTCTTAACCCCGAGCTCTTCTTCTTAAAGCATGAATAATTGTAAAATTAGACAATGAAATAAAATATAAGTAGCTTTATAGTCACGTATTGTATTTGGATTTTTTTTAGTTCCAGAACTGAGAGGTTTATATATATTTTATATGAGTATTAGATCTATGAACAGTTGATGCCTTGTTGGTTCTGTAATGCCATTTGTTGGATTGTTAATAAGTAAGGACATTTTAAGATAAATATTATTTATATTCAATTCGTCCTGATTAACATCGCCTACTTAAATTATATTTTTGAACAAATTAAGGGTGAATTAAAACGATTCCAAAAGGCGTATTAGGGGAACGATTAACATTACAAATGCGTTCAACATAAACAGAATAAAGTAACGGAATTCTTCTAAGTCTAGGTTCTATTTTAAGTGAGGTCATTGAAGACATCGGTCAAAATTCCACAATGATTAGCGGATGAATCCTAACGAAATGGGAAAACCAATCTAGCTCAATACCTATAGTTACAATTTCATCTGTTAAATAAGTTTTAGTAAAATCAAAGTTCATCATTTTTATGCAATTAAACTTGTTTCAAATACTTCGAATATAAAAATGTTGTCTAAGAATAGAAATACAATGTGTGTTCTTATTTTCGATTAATATAAATCTCCGTAACGTCCCAATGCAAGAGCACTAACGGCATACAAACGATTGAAAATTGTAAGTTTAAAAGACGTCTTATGAACAAGCATACGTAACGTCAAGTACTTCAGCAACGGTAAACTTAAAATGCAACATCAATAAATATAAATATAAAGCCATCGTTTATGAGTCGAGATTTGTATACATGCAGGTTCTAAGATTGAAGTTATTTTTATTTATGATTTAATTAATTTAAATTTTGTGTATGTTCAAGATCTAAAACTGAAGTTTAATCAGGATCCTAGATTGAAGTTAAAAAAAAACGGGTTACATTTTGTGTCAAGGTCGTAATAGCATGTGCTTCATTTTGAAGGTAAGTGACATTGTTTTGGTTGAGTAACCTTGGTGATCACAAATATTCTGTGCAACTTGAAGTGTGTCCAAACAAGGTATAATTTTGTTCTGTGCATGTTTAATAGTCTTCTTCTAGACATAACGCAATATGTGCCGGTGTTTTTGATATTCCACTAACGTCAACGTCAGTATAAGACTGTCGAATGTGGAACGCTTGTGAGCAGTGTGACAGCTACAGGCTTAAATCACCGCGGCTCAGTTTGCAAGGAGCTTTGGTGCGCAAGTGCTCACTATCAGATGTTTATGACAACGGTACGGTAGCAACAAGTAGTCTGCACCGACGAGAGCAGATTTCAATTTTGATTTAAATGATCGGCGTCAGTACGTGTACCGACGTCGTAATGAAATATTAGCCGATGCCTGTGTCAAGGAGCGAAATCGTTTTGATGGCCTAAGAACCATGGTATGGGCTGGATTTACTTATTATGGAAAAACACGTTTAGTTTTATTAGATAACGTTAGGGGAGCTAGAGCACGTGGCGTTACAGCTCAGCGTTACGTTGTTGAAGTTTTGCGTCCAGTGGTTTTCCCTTTCATGCAACAGACCCTGGACTTGTGCTGCAACAAGGTAACGCACGGCCTCATTCGGCAAGGCTGACGAAGAATTCCCTGCATCAGAACAACGTTGACATTCTTCCATGGCCTCCATGAGCCCAAATATGAACCCAATCAAGCATACCTGGGCGTGCCTGAATCAAGGACATTTATCATTCTCGAATGGGCTGCTTTGCTACAGCGGTTCCTGCATAAACAATAGTTATTTATGAGACTGAGATTTGTAGCTCTTGTAAACGCAAACGGTGAACACACACGGTATTAATTGCAAAGAGGCCTAGGTTCAAATGAACTATCGAGTTGATTTGATAGTGGTGTTACAAAATGTCTCAAATTGTTTTATTGATGGATACAATTCCATAACATTTTGACTTTTGCGACTCAATGAATTGTTGTTTTTTAATTTTCATTTCAAAACACGTAATATGTTTTCTTTTCTTTGTCTTTTTCATTTTTGCATATCGTGCACAACTTTTGACTTTGAGTATACATTCAAGATCATAGATTTATATTTTATTGACGATCTAAGACTGAAGTGTTTACATCACGTGGCGACGCGGCGACATCATGCACATCTCCAAATGCGAATGCGTGTCAAGTATCTATTTTACTAATTGAAGAAAAAACAATTTACAATGGGATGGATATTGAATCAATCAAGTATAAAGTAATTAAAACACGGCGGTGTTAACCTGCGTATTGTTGATTCAATGATTATGGACATGCCTTTGCATATTTGTGTTTCGTTGATGCAGTGTCCCCCACAGAGGTGTGAATACTGATTTAGTTAAAAGTTTATCTTCCTTTTCAGTTTATGCGTCTTCCATATATTGTCTATAGATATAATTGGATAACGCAGTTATTACATAATGAATGTGTATTAACATATAAATCAAATCGTTATTTTAGACAGCAGCAGGTACACAATGTTTAATCTTTAAAAGTTAACTTTCTTATTATACATATTGTAAAATATTATATTATACTATAATATAGCACATACAGATACATTTAAATACCGGCACCACATTTATATTTACATGTAATACTGACAGCGTGTTAACTGTGTGTGTTGAAAACATTAACAACGAATCAACTAAAAAACTAAAATCAAAGGAAAGCATCTACGTGATCATGGATTGAACTGTTTATACCAGGGCGTGGCAACTTGTATCACTTCAGTTTGGACATGTTTTACAGGGTAGTTTATACCAGGGCGTGACAACTGGTGTCACTTCCGTTTGGACATGTTTTACTGGGTATTTTATACCAGGGCGTGACAACTGTTGTCACTTCCGTTTGGACATGTTTTACTGGGTAGTTTATACCAGGGCGTGACAATTGTTGTCACTTCCGTTTGAGTTGTTTTACTGGGTAGTTTATACTAGGGCGTGGCAACTTGTATCACTTCAGTTTGGACCTGTTTTACTTGGTATTTTATACCAGGGCGTGACAACTGTTGTCACTTCCGTTTCGACATGTTTTACTGGATAGTTTATACCAAGGCGTGGCAACTTGTATCACTTCAGTTTGGACATGTTTTACTGGGTAGGTTATACCAGGGAGTGGCACCTTTTGTCCGTTTGTCCGTTTGGACATGTTTAACTGGATAGTTTATACCAGGGTGTGGCAACTTGTATCACTTCAGTTTAGACATGTTTTACTGGGTAGGTTATACCAGTGCGTGGCACCTGTTGTCACTTCCATTTGGACATGTTTTATTGGTTAGTTAATACCAGGGAATGACAACTGTTGTCACTTCCGTTTGAGTTGTTTTACTTGGTAGTTTATACCAGGGCGTGGCAACTGTTGTCACTTCCATTAGGACATGTTTTACTGGGTAGTTTATACCAGAGCGTGGCAACTTGTATCATTTCAGTTTGGACATGTTTTACTGGGTAGGTTATACCAGAGCGTGGCACCTGCTGTCACTTCCATTTGGACATGTTTTACTGGGTAGTTTATACCAGGGCGTGGCAACTGGTGTCACTTTAGTTTGGACATGTTTTACTGGGTAGTTTATATTTGAAACTAATTACACCAGGACGTGGCACCTGTTGTCACTTCCATTAGGACATGTTTTACTGGGTAGTTTATACCAGGGTGTGGCACCTGTTGTCACTTCCATTAGGACATGATTTACTGGGTAGTTTATACCAGGGCGTGGCACCTGTTGTCACTTCCATTTGGACATGTTTTACTGGGTAGTTTTTACCAGGGCGTGGCACCTGTTGTCACTTTCATTAGGACATGATTTACTGGGTAGTTTATACCAGGGCGTGACAACTGTTGTCACTTCCATTTGGACATGTTTTACTGGGTAGTTTATACCAGGGCGTGGCACCTGTTGTCACTTTCATTAGGACATGATTTACTGGGTAGTTTATACCAAGGCGTGGCAACTGTTGTCACTTCCATTTGGACATGTTTTACTGGGTAGTTTTATACCAGGGCGTTGCACCTCTTGTCACTTCCATTTGGGCGTGTTTGACTGGATAGATTTTACCAGGGCGTGGCAACTTGTATCACTTCAGTTTGGACATGTTTTACTGGGTAGGTTATACCAGGGCGTGGCATCTGTTGTCACTACCATCTGGACATGTTTTATTGGATAGTTAATACCAGGGCGTGGCAACTGTCGTCACTTCCGTTTGTACATGTTTTACTGGGTAGTTTATACCAGGGCGTGGCAACTGTTGTCACTTCCATTTGGACATATTTTACTGGATAGTTTATACCAGGGCGTTTTCACCTCTTGTCACTTCCATTTGGATATGTTTTACTGGGTAGTTTATACTAGGACATGACAACTTTTGTCACTTCCATTTGGACATGTTTTACTGGATAGTTTATACCAGGGGGTGACAACTGTTGTCACTTCCATTTGGACATGTTTTACTTGGTAGTTTACACAGGGCGTGGCACCTCTTGTCACTTCCACTTGGACATGTTTTACTAGGTAGTTTATACCAGGGCTTGGCAACTGTTGTCACTTCCGTTTGTACATGTTTAACTGGATAGTTCATACCAGGGCGTGACAACTTGTATCACTTCAGTTTGGACATGTTTTACTGGGTAGGTTATACCAGGGCGTGGCACCTGTTGTCACTTCCATTTGGACATGTTTTATTGGGTAGTTAATACCAGGGCGTGGCAACTGTTGTCACTTCCGTTTGTACATGTTTTACTGGGTAGTTTATACCAGGGCGTGGCAACTGTTGTCACTTCCGTTTGGACATGTTTTATTGGGTAGTTTATACCAGGGCGTGGCACCTCTTGTCACTTCCATTTGGACATGTTTTACTGGGTAGTTTATACCAGGGCGTGACAACTGCTGTAACTTCCGTTTGGACATGTTTTACTTGGTTGTTTATACCAGGGCGTAGAACCTTTTGTCACTACCACTTAAGTGTTTGGATTTTTTTTCTGAGAACAAATACTTCATTGCAATGCTCTTGACAACATATTGAAATATCTACATTATTTATACAAACTATTTCAAATAAAAACAAAATTCAAGGGCTCATGAGTTGGAACAAAGGGCATTTTAAATTCTAAATTTTCTTTCCGAGTTCTCCGACCTAAACTTAGGTCAGGCCATTCTCCGCGTTTTCAAACAAGGACTTAAATGTATTTAAAGAAACATGAACGTTGACTTTTATATATAAATATAGGATGTATTTTTATGAAGGATCATAAGAGTGAAAAGTATACTTCAACAAACATTAACCATATATAAATTATTGAGACAGTTCCCTCTCCGGCTCTCTCAGAAATAAAACGTTCGTGACTGTGTTTTGTTTCTCTATCAGGCAGCATTCACACTATAAACAATGCGTTGCATTTCAAATTAGATTTATCGCCAATTTTTACCACACTACATGTTGGTATTGTGTATTTATAAGTCGAGCAAAATTCACGTGCAGTTTTACTTCGATGCTTGTGCGCATAAATAGCTCTATTCAATATCAACACAATGGTGTATACATGTATCTGCTAAAATAAAGGATGCCAGACTTATGGTCATTTCAATATAGGCAGTTGTTGACTACTTTTATCAAAATAGAAACGAATAGTAAATAATTAGGAAATACGGTTTTATATAAAAGTTCGTACTAAACTCGGTTATTCCCTTAAATATGTTTTTGATGAAATCACACGGGTTTATCAGTTGAGGAAAGTGTCTTATGAGACAGCTCGTAGATGAAAAAAGTAATTTGATTCAGGTGTAGTCTGTTAAAATGCAGTAGAATCTAGTCGGCCAGGACTGCAGCATGTAAGAAAATCGAGTCTAAAATTATAAAAAGTATTTGATGTGAGTGCTATAGCACGTATTGCAGTCGTTTCACTATCTTCAACTCATTTCGTTCTGAGAAAAATATAGAAGTTAGGAAATTTTATGCTAGGTGGGTGTCCCATTTATTATTCTGTTTTTTTTTTCATCTCTGTTGAAGGTTTAGCAATACAAGCACCGGTAAACAAGACTTAGGGTAAAAGTGTGACTGGAAGGTACTATCGTGAGGTGGTACTACTAAAACTGAAAAAGTACTACCCCCCCCCCCCCCCCGCCACCCCCCCTGCACACACATTTGTCCTTGTAATAGCTTTTTTGAAGTCGGAGAAAGTTACAGAGCTACCACAACCACCTTTCTCTACAGGCCTTGCCCCATATGACTTCTTTCTCTTTCCCAAATAAAAAAAAACTTCCTATCTGGTTGTAAATAAGGGTCACAGCCTTCGTAAAATACCACACTCAAACTACCGTGGCCCTTTCCAAAAATTGATCCACAGCCTAAAATCATGTATATCGGGGGGAGTACTTTGAGGGTATGAAATGAAGACATTAGCGATTTAGTTAGTTATTAATTGATAGAGGACATATACACAATACAATTCGAACACCCCCTCGTATATGGCATCTAATGAGGGAAGACGCAACACTCCAAGTAGAACCACCATGTTTATTTCATTCCATCGCCATCATACGTTATGCACGTCTTAAACTGAAACTTAGCTTACCTAGAGCTAATATATAAGAGTAATTGCAACGTGACAACGTTAATTGATCAGCACGTCTTGTACTGAAACTTGGGTAACTTACAGCTAATCTGAAATGTATTTATATAAAAGTAATTGTAAATTGACAACGTTAATTGATCAGCTATCTGCATGTCATTGAACTTTCAGTTTGCTCACCGATTACTTTACTGTCGATGCATATGTTTATTTGTTTATACATTCAAATTGATATGTAAAATGGCTTTACAAGATATGTGCCTGCGTAAACATTATCAAATACTGGTGTAGAAGTTCGGCAATATCAATAGTCTTACATTGTCTCGTCTTATAATACTTTGTAACAACTGGGGGACAAACGAGGTCGGGAGCACACATTAACAAGGTTAATTTGCCAGTGACGTTTGTAACTACTATGACGTCGCGTCAGAAGTTGAGGCTTACGCCGATTTCAGGGTAATGCGGGGAATAAAAGACTGTTCATATTGTTGAATAATCATATTGTATAAATTATTTTATACCAAATTAAAAATAATTTCATTTTCTTTGTAATTGTTATATTTTTCTTTGATCATCGTGTAACACGTACGTCAGGGAAATCGTTAACGCTTTTGCGTCAACAGAAAAACACGGTGAGAGATGTAACAGAAATAAGCAACTTGTACGATTTAATAAAATATTTTAGGGTGAAAACAGAGCCTAATCGTTTTGAAAACACGTTTGGCGTTGAGACTAACACAGACGGAAATGGTGTCCAAAAAAAAAAAAAGATTGCAGCAACAAAAGAACAGATAGAAAAGCATAATTTAAAACTATATACCTGTATGTCAGTGGCAAACCCTCTGTACCTGTATGTAACGGTCAATGGCAAACCCTCTGTAACACTTGTTGATACCTGTATGTAACGTCCAATGACAAACCCTTTGTAACACTTGTTGATACATGTATGTAACGGCCAATGACAAACCCTTTGTAACACTTGTTGATACCTGTATGTCAGTGGCAAACCCTCTGTAACACGTGTTGACACCTGTATGTCAGTGGCAAACCCTCCGTAACACTTATTGATACCTGTATGTCAGTGGCAAACCCTCTGTAACACTTGTTGATACCTGTATGTCAGTGGCAAACCCTCTGTAACACTTGCTGATACCTGTATATCAGTGGTAAACCCTCTGTAACACTTGTTAATACCTGTATGTCAGTGGCAAACCCTCTGTAACACGTGTTGACACCTGTATGTCAGTGGCAAACCCTCTGTAACACTTGTTAATACCTGTATGTCAGTGGCAAACCCTCTGTAACACTTGCTGATACCTGTATGTCAGTGGCAAACCCTCCGTAACACTTTTTGATACCTGTATGTCAGTGACAAACCCTCCGTAACACTTGTTGATACCTGTATGTCAGTGGCAAACCCTCCGTAACACGTGTTGATACCTGTATGTCAGTGGCAAACCCTCCGTAACACTTGTTGATACCTGTATGTCAGTGGCAAACCCTCTGTAACACTTGTTGATACCTGTATGTCAGTGACAAACCCTCTGTAACACTTGTTGATACCTGTATGTCAGTGGCAAACCCTCTGTAACACTTGTTGATACCTGTATGTCAGTGGCAAACCCTCTGTAACACTTGTTGATACCTGTATGTCAGTGGCAAACCCTCTGTTACACGTGTTGATACCTGTATGACAGTGGCAAACCCTCTGTAACACTTGTTAATACCTGTATGTCAGTGGCAAACCCTCTGTAACACTTGTTGATACCTGTATGTCAGTGGCAAACCCTTTATAATTGTTGATACCTGTATGTCAGTGGCAAACCCTCTGTAACACTTGTTGATACCTGTATGTCAGTGGCAAACCCTCTGTAACACTTGTTGGTACCTGTATGTCAGTGGCAAACCCTCTGTAACAAGTGTTGATACCTGTATGTCAGTGGCATATCCTCTGTAACACGTGTTGATACCTGTATGTCAGTGGCAAACCCTCTGTAACACGTGTTGATACCTGTATGTCAGTGGCAAACCCTCTGTAACACTTGTTGATACCTGTATGTCAGTGGCAAACCCTCTGTAACACTTGTTGATACCTGTATGTCAGTGGCAAACCCTCTGTAACACTTGTTGATACCTGTATGTCAGTGGCAAACCCTCTGTAACACTTGTTGATACCTTTATGTCAGTGGCAAACCCTCCGTAACACTTGTTGATACCTGTATGTCAGTGGCAAACCCTCCGTAACACGTGTTGATACCTGTATGTCAGTGGCAAACCCTCCGTAACACTTGTTGATACCTGTATGTCAGTGGCAAACCCTCCGTAACACTTGTTGATACCTGTATGTCAGTGGCAAACCCTCCGTAACACTTGTTGATACCTGTATGTCAGTGGCAAACCCTCCGTAACACGTGTTGATGCCTGTATGTCAGTGGCAAACCCTCCGTAACACGTGTTGATGCCTGTATGTCAGTGGCAAACCCTCCGTAACACTTGTTGATGCCTGTATGTCAGTGGCAAACCCTCTGTAACACTTGTTGATGCCTGTATGTCAGTGGCAAACCCTCTGTAACACTTGTTGATGCCTGTATGTCAGTGGCAAACCCTCTGTAACACGTGTTGATGCCTGTATGTCAGTGGCAAACCCTCTGTAACACGTGTTGATGCCTGTATGTCAGTGGCAAACCCTCTGTAACACTTGTTGATGCCTGTATGTCAGTGGCAAACCCTCTGTAACACGTGTTGATGCCTGTAAGTCAGTGGCAAACCCTCTGTAACACTTGTTGATACCTGTATGTCAGTGGCAAACCCTCTGTAACACGTGTTGATACCTGTATGTCAGTGGCAAACCCTCTGTAACACTTGTTGATACCTGTATGTCAGTGGCAAACCTTCTGTAACACTTGTTGATACCTGTATGTCAGTGGCAAACCCTCCGTAACATTTGTTGATACCTGTATGTCAGTGACAAACCCTCCGTAACACTTGTTGATACCTGTATGTCAGTGACAAACCCTCCGTAACACGTTTTGATACCTGTATGTCTGTGGCAAACCCTCCGTAACACTTGTTGATACCTGTATGTCAGTGGCAAACCCTCTGTAACACGTGTTGATACCTGTATGTCAGTGGCAAACCCTCTGTAACACTTGTTGATGCCTGTTTGTCAGTGGCAAACCCTCTGTAACACGTGTTGATGCCTGTATGTCAGTGGCAAACCCTCTGTAACACGTGTTGATACCTGTATGTCAGTGGCAAACCCTCTGTAACACTTGTTGATACCTGTATGTCAGTGGCAAACCCTCTGTAACACTTGTTGATACCTGTATGTCAGTGGCAAACCCTCTGTAACACTTGTTGATACCTGTATGTCAGTGGCAAACCCTCCGTAACACGTGTTGATACCTGTATGTCAGTGACAAACCCTCCGTAACACGTGTTGATACCTGTATGTCAGTGACAAACCCTCCGTAACACTTGTTGATACCTGTATGTCAGTGGCAAACCCTCCGTAACACGTGTTGATACCTGTATGTCAGTGGCAAACCCTCCGTAACACTTGTTGATACCTGTATGTCAGTGGCAAACCCTCCGTAACACTTGTTGATACCTGTATGTCAGTGACAAACGCTCCGTAACACGTGTTGATACCTGTATGTCAGTGACAAACCCTCTGTAACACTTGTTGATACCTGTATGTCAGTGGCAAACCCTCTGTAACACTTGTTGATACCTGTATGTCAGTGGCAAACCCTCTGTAACACTTGTTGATACCTGTATGTCGGTGGCAAACCCTCTGTAACACTTGTTGATACCTGTATGTCGGTGGCAAACCCTCTGTAACACTTGTTGATACCTGTATGTCGGTGGCAAACCCTCTGTAACACTTGTTGATACCTGTATGTCAGTGGCAAACCCTCTGTAACACTTGTTAATACCTGTATGTCAGTGACAAACCCTCTGTAACACGTGTTGATACCTGTATGTCAGTGGCAAACCCTCTGTAACACTTGTTGATACCTGTATGTCAGTGGCAAACCCTCTGTAACACTTGTTGATGCCTGTATGTCAGTGGCAAACCCTCTGTAACACTTGTTGATGCCTGTATGTCAGTGGCAAACCCTCTGTAACACGTGTTGATGCCTGTATGTCAGTGGCAAACCCTCTGTAACACGTGTTGATGCCTGTATGTCAGTGGCAAACCCTCTGTAACACTTGTTGATGCCTGTATGTCAGTGGCAAACCCTCTGTAACACTTGTTGATGCCTGTATGTCAGTGGCAAACCCTCTGTAACACGTGTTGATGCCTGTAAGTCAGTGGCAAACCCTCTGTAACACTTGTTGATACCTGTATGTCAGTGGCAAACCCTCTGTAACACGTGTTGATACCTGTATGTCAGTGGCAAACCCTCTGTAACACTTGTTGATACCTGTATGTCAGTGGCAAACCCTCTGTAACACTTGTTGATACCTGTATGTCAGTGGCAAACCCTCTGTAACACGTGTTGATACCTGTATGTCAGTGACAAACCCTCTGTAACACGTGTTGATACCTGTTTGTCAGTGGCAAACCCTCTGTAACACTTGTTGATACCTGTATGTAACGGTCAGTGGCAAACCCTCTTTAACACTTGTTGATACCTGTATATCAGATGCAAACCCTCTGTAATATCGTTGATACCTTTATAGAACGGTCAGTGACAAACCATCTCTATTAATAACTGATCCTCGTTTAGGACCATTGTTATCCCAATTTACTTGACAAACTAGTTAACGCTAATTGTTATCCAATTTATTCCATTCTTAGAAAGTCGACATGAAAAATATTTTTTGCGGAATCAAAGATTCATTGAATATTACAAAAGAGAAATGAGAACACTTTGTCAGAAACGTTTTGCTTGTTTTCTTTTCTATGATGGTAGAATGAAGTCAGTTAGTTAGTGTTTTGTATTTCGATATTTAGTTTGAACATAACCATGACCTTAACATTGTATTACATTGATGTGCGATAAACTGCATATAATGAACATAAATACGCACAGAACTAGTTTTGAATAATTTTATTGTATTAGCTTTCGATGAATATTATGACGTCATATGACTGGATCAATACAAAACGAATTGGGCCAATACGAAAAACAAGGCAAAATGGAACCAAAACATGGAAAAAAACTACTTCCGGTTGCGTATACCAAGGTTGACGTATTTGGCCGGGAGGTTATATTTTGATTTTGTATTCAACTTGAAACTAGCTCTGACGTATTTGACCGGGCTGTTATATGTAGTTACGTTATTCAAGTTGAAACTAGCTCTAACGTATTTGGCTTGGTTTGATATTAGGGATTCATAAAAAGAAGTTTGAAGAAGTCAATGTTCTAGCATATGATTAGCCTCCGCTGAAACGAATAAATGTTATTTTCCCCCTTCAAGGTCCTTATTGTAACGTAAACGTAATCAACAAGACAAACGTTTCTTTAAAATGATTATATTTAAATTCATTTCTCATCATGAGATAACACAGGTCAAAAGAGAATTTATTTAGATAAATTTACATATATTATCAGTAGTATAAGTTACCTCTGTTGTGAACGTTTTAATCTCAGACGAAATGACACAGCAGAAGTGTTAACGTGAAAAACGTAAGATGGGATCGTTCGATATTGTAAATAGGGGAGTTTGTTAGATATTAGCACTGAAGTATTTGGCCTGGTTGTTATATTAAGTTACGATATTCAACTTGAAACTAGCTCAGATGTATTTGGCCGGGCTGTTATATTTAGTAACGATATTCAACTTGATAATAGCTCAGACGTATTTGGCCGGGTTGTTATATTTAGTAATGATATTCAACGTGCTAATAGCTCAGACGTATTTGACCAGGCTGTTATATGTAGTTACGGTATTCAACTTGAAACTAGCTTTGATGTATTTGGCCGGGCTTTTATATTTTTTAACGATGTCCAACTTGAAACTATCTCTGACTTACTTGGCCGGGCTTCTATATTTTTAACGATATTCAACATCAAACTAGCTCTGATGTACTTGGCCTGGCTGTTATATTTTTTAACGATATTCAACTTGAAACCAGCTCTGACATACTTGACCGGGCTGTTATATTTAGAAACGGTATTCAACTTGAAACTAGCTTTGATGTATTTGGCCGGGCTGTTATATTTAGTAACGATATTCAACTTAAAAGTAGCTCTGACGTTTTTAGCCGGGCTGCTTTATGTTTTAACGATATTCAGCTTGAAGCTAGCTCTGACGTACTTGACCTGGCTGTAATATTTAGTAACGCTACTGAACTTGAAACTATCTCTGACGTACTTGGCTGGGCTTTTGTTATAGTTACGATGTTCAACTTGAAACTAGCTCTGACGTATTTAGCCGGGCTGCTATATTTCTTATCGATATCCAACTTGAAACTATCTCTGACGTATTTGACCGAGCTGTAATATTTTTTAACGATATCCAACTTGAAACTATCTCTGACAATCTTGGCAGGGCTTCTATATTTCTTAACGATATTCAACTTGAAACTATCTCTGACAATCTTGGCCGGGCTTCTATATTTCTTAACAATATTCAACATCAAACTAGCTCTGACGTACTTGACCTGGCTGTAATATTTAGTAACGCTACTGAACTTGAAACTATCTCTGACGTACTTGGCTGGGCTTTTGTTATAGTTACGATGTTCAACTTGAAACTAGCTCTGACGTTTTTAGCCGGGCTGCTATATTTCTTATCGATATCCAACTTGAAACTATCTCTGACGTATTTGACCGAGCTGTAATATTTTTTAACGATATCCAACTTAAAACTATCTCTGACAATCTTGGCAGGGCTTCTATATTTCTTAACGATATTCAACTTGAAACTATCTCTGACAATCTTGGCCGGGCTTCTATATTTCTTAACAATATTCAACATCAAACTAGCTCTGACATACTTGACCGGGCTTTTGTTATAGTGACGATGTTCAACTTGAAACTATCTCTGACGTACTTGGCTGGGCTTTTGTTATAGTGACGATGTTCATCTTGAAACTAGCTCTGACGTACTTGGCTGGGCTTTTGTTATAGTGACGATGTTCAACTTGAAACTAGCTCTGACGTATTTGGCCGGGCTTCTATATTTTTTAACGATATCCAACTTGAAACTAGCTCTGACGTACTTGGCCGGGCTTCTATATTTTTTAACGATATTCAACATCAAACTAGCTCTGACATACTTGACCGGGCTGTAATATTTAGTAACGGTATTCAACATGAAACTAGCTCTGACGTATTTGACCGGGCCCCTATAATTTTTAACGATATTCAACTTGAAACCAGCTCTGACGTACTTGACCGGGCTGTTATATTTAGAAACGGTATTCAACTTGAAACTAGCTCTGACGTATTTGGCCGGGCTGCTATATTTTTGGACGATATTCAGCTTGAAACTAGCTATGACGTATTTGGCCGGGCTGTTATATTTAGTAACGATATTCAACTTGATAATAGCTCAGACGTATTTGGCCGGGCTGTTATATTTAGTAACGATATTCAACTTGATAATAGCTCTGACGTATTGGCCGGGCTGTTATATTTAGTAACGATATTCAACTTGAAACCAGCTCTGACGTATTTGGCCGGGCTGTTATATTTTTAACGGTATCCAACTTGAAGCTATATCTGACGTACTTGACCGGGCTTTTGTATTTAGTAACGGATTTTTACTTGATAATAGTTCTGATGTATTTGTCCGGGCTGTTATATTTAGCAACGGTTTTAAACTTAACAATAGTTTTGACGTATTTGTCCGGGCTGTTATATTACGTAACGATATTCAACTTAAAACTAGCTTTGACGTATTTGGCCGGGATGTTATATTTAGTAACGGGATTCTGCTTGAAACTAGCTCTGACGTATTGGCCGGGCTGTTATATTTAGTAAGATATTGAACTTGAAACTAGCTCTGACGTACTTGGCCGGGATGTTATATTTAGTAACGGGATTCAACTTAACAATAGTTTTGATGTATTTGTCCGGGCTGTTATATTACGTAACGATATTCAACTTAAAACTAGCTTTGACGTATTTGGCCGGGCTGTTATATTTAGTAACGGTATTCAACTTAACAATAGTTCTGACGTATTTTGCCGGGAAGATATATTTAGTAACATTAGTCAACTTAAAACTAGCTCTGACGTTTTTTGCCGGACTGTTGTATTAGTAACGGTTTTCAACTTGAAACTACCTCTGACGTATTTTGCCGGGCTGTTATATTAAGTAACAGTTTTCAACTTGAAACTAGCTCTGACTTATTTTGCCGGGCTGTTATATGTAATATTTAGTAACAGTTTTCAACTTGAAACTACCTCTGACGTATTTTGCCGGGCTGTTATATTAGTAACGGTTTTCAACTTGAAACTAGCTCTGACGTATTTTGCCGGGCTGTTATATTAAGTAACAGTTTTCAACTTGAAACTAGCTCTGACGTATTTTGCCGGGCTGTTATATTAGTAACGGTTTTCAACTTGAAACTACCTCTGACGTATTTTACCGGGCTGTTATATTAAGTAACGGTTTTCAACTTGAAACTAGCTCTGACTTATTTTGCCGGGCTGTTATATGTAATATTTAGTAACAGTTTTCAACTTGAAACTACCTCTGACGTATTTTGCCTGGCTGTTATATATTAGTAACGGTTTTCAACTTGAAACTACCTCTGACGTATTTTACCGGGCTGTTATATGTAACATTTAGTAACAGTTTTCAACTTGAAACTAGCTCTGATGTATTTTGACGGGCTGTTATATTTAATATTGGTTTTCAACTTGAAACTAGCTCTGACGTATTTTGCCTGACGTATTTTGCCTGGCTGTTATATTACTAACGGTTTTCAACTTGAAGCTAGCTCTGACGTATTTTGCCGGGCTGTTATATTAGTAACGGTTTTCAACTTGAAACTAGCTCTGACGTATTTTGCTTGGCTTGGGATTAATAAAAACAAGTTTGAAGAAGTCAATATTCAAGTAGGTTGATTAGTCTCTGCTGAAATGAATAAATGTTATTTACCACCTACAAGGTCCTTATTGTTACGTAAACTTACTCAACAAGACAACCATTTCTTTAAAATGATTCTATTTAAATTCAATTCTAATCATGGGATAACACAGGTCAAACGATTATTTATTTAGATAAATTTGCATATATTATCAACAGTATAAGTTACCTCTGTTTTGAGCATTTTTATCTCAGACGGAATGACACAGCAGACGTAAGATGGGGACTTTTGATATTGTATATAATGAAATAGGGGAGTTTGGTAGATATCAGCAGTATGTCGTGTATTCAGCCAGCTACACTGGTATCTATTCTGGACTCTTGTTCATCAACTCATTTTTCGTTCTAGCCATTCCCGATCACAGGTATATATGTTTTATTACATAGGATAACGTTTAATTCAGCTTGTTCATACCTTTTCACAAGGAGATCTCGTTAAACTTTTCATTATTATCACTCATTTTCAAATGCATTGGGATTTTAAACAGAAAAATAAGTATCAACGGAGGTTCTTAAAGTATATTTTTTTAATGATCATGATTAGTAAACATACATAATTTTTTGGTACCACAATATTGTGAACATCAAAACAAATATGCCATCGTACCGATCCTTTGAATAACGAAGAAAATTTTCAAAAATTCATAACACGTAATGTACGATATGCCACGTTATGAAGGGTATCATACATTGTAACACATATCAAAATGGAAATTTCAACCGATATTTCTTGGATTTCAACAGTCAGAGTCAAATCGAAAATAAGACAAAAACTAATATCTACCTGAGATATTTTTTAAAATTAAAATCTAATTAATTTTTCTTTGATGTTTTTGTAACTTCATAATTTATATATCAATTGTAATCAATTTTCAGTTAATATTCAATATCTCTTATTATATGAATGCACTAGTAACAACAGAACATGTTTATGGTTCTGGGCTCAATTTCAAATTTAGTGGACAATGTAGCGAACATTACACATTTCCTAAACACAATAATAGTTATGATTGGTACCAAGTTTGCTTATAACTAACATTTTTGTGAGTTTCAGGAACATATCTGTCATAAATATAAAACATGGCCTGTTGTAACGACCGGTTTTTATTCAAATGAAAATAACTGATTTGGAGAAAATACATGAAAACATAGAAAGCGAAATGAAATGTCAAACATGCAATTTCTGAAAATAAATTATAAAACAATGAATGAATGTCAACTTATCTGACATAAAAGACTTTTAATCGAAGAAAAGTCTACAATTACATTGTGTATCGACCATCACATGCAAACGAAAATATCAATAACATTCTAATTCTCATTCTAAACACTGTCAAAACAGACGGCCATGTTATCTCGACATTGATCTAGACATTTATAAAATAATTGGTTGTACTGTTGTTTACAAAGAAAAACGTGTAATAACTTTGTATCGGACATTACTTAACAAAACTTTGTCAGAAGACAAAAACTTTGGGAAATTCTGATGACGTTTAAGCTAAATGAAATGTCCTTGCAACATATATTGTGTTTTTGTTTTTTTACCTTATCCTCGATAGCTGAAATATTTTAGATTCACCTGTTTCAATTGGCTTGCTATTGTACATAACACGTCATCGAAATTTATCCAAAGTTTATGAGGACGCGAGGACCATCGATACAGCTGTTTTCTTTGCTCAATAAAAGATATTTCCACTTTACAATCTTCTTTATCAACGTTTATGACCTGACCTATATACCAGCTGTCTCCATACACAGCAGTTACAAAATCATGTGTTACTAGACTGACATTTAGAACTGACTGTAACTTACCTTCTGATTAAAAATGCATGTCCGCTTGGCTCAGAACATGCTTAGAAGTACCCTTCGATGTGGGAGGCACTTTTGCAACCTTGCTGGTAGTGACTTGACTCCAATTTTGGCAAGCACTATTACCAGAAATAAATACCTGGCAATAACAACTGGTGTTTCGAACGAATGACGTTGACTAACTGGCGCCATAGATATCATGGATTTTCATTGTACCTGGTACGGGAAGCAACTGATCAAAGGGATTTTTTTTTATTAAACTTATCTTTTCTACACTTGATGAGTCCGGAACAAATTTGAAAATAACATTTGCAAAACCGGATTTATTGCCCAAGAATAAAAATATGTAGCATCTTGAATAATGGTTTTACCCGTTTTAACTGTTATGTCAGCCATATGTTTTACGGTGCCCCAACAAACCTTTGCAAAGACCTTTGCCGTGGCCGGTCTCAAAGTAATGCCAAATAGCAAAACAGCCATAGAGATCTTTTTGGTTTGCAACACTGTCAAACATGAGCTTATTTCTGTATTGAGATATTGGATTGTCAGTCCAGTAGTGACATACTGGTAAGTTTACTGCTGGACTATTATGAGACTGAGTGACAAAAACTAAGACAAGCTCTTGTGTTTTAGGTCACTACTGATTGTATCTCTGTAATACATAACAACAGGCTGTAGTGTAACACCTTTCTGGTTAAAATATGTCAACTGTATCTCATCATGACTTCTGCAAGCATATTTCTCCGCGAAATCCATATGTAAAGTAACTTGGTTTTGTGGCAGATGTTTTGGGTATTTATGTAATTTACTTTTAATATTTAGTATACTGGTTTGAACGTCTTCCGTATGTATATAGATAACTTGATATATATTGTTTTATTATTGAGTTTGCTGGTTTGAACGTCTTCCGTATGTATATGGATAACTTGATATATATTGTTTTATTGTTGAGTTTGCTGGTTTGAACGTCTTCCGTTTATATATAATTTACTTGTAATATATATTTTATTATTGAGTTTGCTGGTTTGAACGTTTTCCGTTTATATATAATTTACTTGTAATATATATTTTATTATTGAGTTTGCTGGTTTGAAGGTTTTCCGTTTATATATAATTTACTTGTAATATATATTTTATTATTGAGTTTGCTGGTTTAAACGTTTTCCGTATGTATGTAGTTTACTTGTTATATTTATTTTAATATTGAGTATAGCCCAGATGGGCCTGCATGTTTATTGGATATTGGAAATAACAACTATCACCTACATTGTTTGTAGTATTGAATATGCTGGTTTGACCGTATGTATGTAGTTTACTTGTTATATTTTGTTTTATAATTGAGTATGCTGGTTTGAAAATATGTATGTAGTTTACTTGTTATATATCGTTTTATTACTGAGATTACTGGTTTGAGCGTATGTATGTAGTTTACATGTTTTATATATTTTAATATTGAGCATGCTTGTTCGAAAGCTACATCTCTCATTGGATATATAGTTTATAAGTTTGACATATTTGACATTCGTGTCGAATATAGTAATGAATCTATATCTAGATAGACATGTAATTAGCAATAGCTTATCAAACAAGTGTCAATTTACATTGACAAATCACATGTCTTCATTAATACGGAGACGCTGAACATGATAAAATGTGCATAGATCACAAGCTGTATACTATTTATTTTGTTTGTATGATTGATGTATAACTCGTTACAAGATCCCAGAAAACTAAACTTAGAGTAATTGTGTGTGGTATTACAAATATCTGAGTGTTAATTTGGAAAATATTTGTCCAACAGTAGACGTAACGGTATACACAAAACTCTCGCTGATACCTGTATATAACGGTCAGTGGCAAACTTTCTGTAGTACTTGTTGAAACCTGTATATTACGGTCAGTGGCAAACTATCTGTAATACTTGTTGATACCTGTATATAACGGTTAGTGGCAAACTCTCTGTAATACTTGTTGAAATCTGTATATTACGATCAGTGGCAAACCCTCTGTAATACTCGTTGATACCTGTATATGACGGTCAGTGGCAAACTATCTGTAATACTCGATGGTACTTATATATAACGGTCAGTAGCAAACCCTCTGTAATACTCATTGATACCTTTATATAACGATCAGTGACAAACCTTCTATAGCACTCGTTGATACCTGTATATAACGGACAGTGGCAAACCCTTTGTAATACTCATTGATACCTGTATATAACGTTCAGTGGCAACCCCTCTGTAGAACTCGTTGATACCTGTATATAACGTACAGGGACAAACCCTCTGTAATATTCATTGATATCTGTATATAACGTTCAGTGGCAAACCACCTGTAATACTCGTTGAAACATGTATATAACGGACAGGGACAAACCCTATGTAATACTCATTGATACCTGTATATAACAATTAGTTACAAACCACCTGTAATGCTCGTTGATACTTGTATAGAACGTTCAGTGACAAACCACCTGTAATGCTCGTTGATACCTGTTTAGAACAATTAGTTACAAACCACCTGTAATGCTCGTTGATACTTGTATAGAACGTTCAGTGACAAACCACATGTAATGCTCGTTGATACTTGTTTTAAACGATTAGTTACAAACGACCTGTAATGCTCGTTGATACTTGTATAGAACGTTCAGTGACAAACCACCTGTAATAGTAACTGATCCTGGTGTAGGAACAGTGCTATCCCAAATTACTTGATAAACTAGTTTACGATCATTGTTATCCAAATTATTCCAATCTTAGAAAGTCGACATGGAAACGATAAATTGCGGAATCAATGATACATTGAATATTACAAAAGAAAATATGACAACACTTTGTCAAAAACTTTTTGCTTCTTTTCTTCTCTATGATGGCAGAATGGAGTCAGTTTGTCTGTGTTTTGTATTTCGATATTCAACTTGAATCTTACCCTGACCTTTACCATTATTCCCTCCAATATTGAAGAATTACATTACATTAATATGCGACAAACTGCCTTTTCATAAATACAGACAGAATGAGTTTTTATTGTAATTATTTTTTTTTACATAGCTTTATAATCGAGGAATATCATGACGTCATATTACTGGATCAATACGAAACGAATTGGACCAATACAAAAAACAAGGCCAAAGAGAATAGAACCGAAACTAGACAGACACACCTACTTCCGGTTGCGTATACCTACAATCATTCATTTAATAAACACGTGATGAAAATAAGGCTTTGTATTGTTCGCTGAAACCTATTACATTGTATATATGCTGAACTGTCAAGCCGCCACTTTTGTAGTTCCAGTATATTGGCCAAAATATTGAGTAGCGTTAAATTTGTAGACGACATTAATACGCGCCTATGTATTCATAATATAGATTTGTTCATTGTGATCCTAAATGTCCTTTCTTAATCAGGTCTAAATTTCAAGAAAATTGCTTTGGAACTTATTTTTTTCAAAATACATAATTTTCAGCAAACCAATTAACTGTTCTGCTCAGTATCGTCTGCTGCCTTGCACGTCATACAGTCGAAAATGAAATACAAAAACTACTAATGCCACCAACTTTATGGCACTGTTTAACAGGAATGAAATCAAAAGAATGGACATCTTTCTGTCAATTAATAAAATTAAATGATTAAACATCGGACAGGCGAGCGGTCATCAGATAGTTATATAGGAACGGGGCATTGTGCCAATATGGCGATCACTGAATAAATAAGTGGATTAACACTAAGTTCATTAATAACTGTTTGTTTGTCTTTTGTCTTTCGTTATTTATCTTGAAACTAGCCCTAATGCATTTGGCCGGGCTGTTATATTTAGTTTCGATATTCAACTTGAAACTAGCTCTTACGTATTTGGCCTAGTTGTTATGTTTAGTAACGGTATTTAACTTGAAACTAACTCTATTGTGTATTTGGACTGGCTGTTATATTTAGTAAGGTTTTCAACTTGAAACTAACTCTATTGCGTATTTGGACTGGCTGTTAGATTTAGTAAGGTTTTCAACTTGAAACTAACTCTATTGCGTATTTGGACTGGCTGTTATATTTAGTAAGGTTTTCAACTTGAAACTAACTATTGCCTATTTGGCCCGGCTGTTTTATTTAGTAACGGTATTCAACTTGAGACTAACGCTATTGCCCATTTGGCCCGGCTGTTTTATTTAGTAACGGTATTCAACTTGAGACTAACTCTATTGCGTATTTGGCCCGGCTGTTATATTTAGTAACGGTTTTCAACTTGAAACTAACTCTATTGTGTATTTGGCCCGGCTGTTATATTTAGTTACGATGACTGTACACCGACGATTTAAAAAAAGCAAACGTCCGAGATAATCATGACTAGATACTTGTCTTACGGTATTATTAAATGGGGTAAAATGTTAAAATTATTTGAAAATTTAATATTCTGATTTTAGGGAGTATTACTAAAAAGTAAATATTCCAGTATGTTGATTAACCTCCGCTGAAATGAATAAATGTTTTTTACCACCTACAAGATCCTTCGTGTTACGTAAATATACTCAACAAGGCAAACCATTTAAAAAAAGAGATTCTATTTAGTTATACGCGTTTTAGATTTAATTCGCAACGTGAGATAACACAGTTCAAAAGAGTATTTGTTGAAATAAATTTGCATATATTATCAGCATTAAAGTTACCTCTTTTGTGAGCATTTTAATCTCAGACGGAATGCCTGAGTGACCGGTAATCAAATCTAGAATCAGCAGAAGTGTTAACGCGGAAGAGGTAAGATGGTGGCGTTCGATCTTATATACAAGGAAATAGGGGAGTTTGGTAGATACCAGCAGTATATCGTGTTTTCGGCCAGCTACACTGGTATCTACGATGGACTCTTGTTTATCAACTCAATTTTCGTTCTAGCCATTCCCGATCACAGGTATATAATTTTATGTTTTATTACATAGGATAACGTTAACTTTACTCTAACTTTTTCATACCTTTTCACAAAGGAATCTCGTTAAATTATTCATTATTATATATTTCGTTGTTCACTGTATAACTCGGATCTCTTACATAAAATGCCGAGCTAATATTCGATATGACATCTTAATTACGCCGAGTATTAATTGAAAATGATGTTGTTTGAAATGGTGACTGTATATGGCATGTCAAACGTTGCAATATTCACTATATATAAATGTATAATATAAATGTATAACAAACATACTTATTTCTGCTCTATATTGAACACAAATATAGTTTGTATGTACGTTATCCGCTTCAATATATTTTTGTATTGTGTATGCATTTATTATTTCATTTACTCCAGTTAGGAGAGCATACACATTGACAACAATATATCACATTTTATAGAATTGTGTACATATATGTCTATATTCTTTATTTCCTCCATTAGCAGAAAGCGACATATGTGTTATTACATAAAGAACATATTAAACATGAACATGAGTAGCAAATAACATACACACATATATCAATATCAAATAGAGTAAAACATACAGGACACTTAACATTTGAATTGCAAAGCGCTACACCACTGCACACAGATACACGCAATTACGGCATATATGAACAAAACCGTGATTATGTACAAGCAGACACACATACTGACTAGAAAGTTAACACGCGCATATAAAGATACTTTCACAGACACATGCATATAAACACAAACATAAATACATATATCTAAAGTTAAAGTCAACTTAAAGCTATGTTTAATCACTGTACAAAAAAAGTAAAATAATACAACAAAAATAATATAGTGAAAAACTATCAGGATTCCGACATTATTGAAATCCTTATCAAAACACGAAATATAAGACGCACAGACGGAATCTGAATATAGATTAGCTAAACACAGGCATATTACAATGATTATTTCTTGTACAATCTTTTCACCAAGTAAACAGCGACTGAAAAGAGTTTTAACCATGTCTGTAAATATTAAATGAAAGTTTCATCAATATGAATATACACTTAATATGCATTCACTGATGATATCTCGCTTGTTAGAAGATTAATTCATAAGCATATTGTGAAATGAATTTACGACTATTTTCAGACATAAGTCTTGTTCAGTTTTCAGTTGAAGTATTTTGTTTAACCCATAGCAAAGATGAGTTATTTGGGATTGCATATTGGTAGATATGAACCGTAGAAAACACTTGAATCCAAATGCTGAATGAATATTATTCCAAAGCATTTGTCCGTTCGTTTCATTAACCGCACAGTCAAACACTTATTGAAATTATATAAGTTGAGTTTAAGTAAGTTTACATAATACTGTTTTAAAATTAAATATGTTATACAACATAATGTACAAATCAAAAACGAACGTCAGTCATTTAACTATATATTCTTAACATAATAATCTGCAATAAATAGATCTATGGTCCAATATACAATGTTTCCAGTGGAGTTGTGAATGTGTTACATACTTTCCTTTAAACTTTGCAAATTATTGTAAAATTTAATATTAATGATCTCCATTTAAGACTAAGACGTAACCAGATTAACCTGTTTATGAAGTTATATACTCGATTTTTTTTAAAAAGATAATTTTTGGCATCATGTTCTAACAACAGAAACATATAGTAAAGATAAGCATAAGGGAATTATTTTTTTTTTTTTAAAAATAACATTTTTTTTTCTAAATGTTGCATACGTATATGATAGACTGTATTGTACAGTTGTTTAACTACAACTTATAATAACAATATTTATTGGCTGATGTTGTCAAATACAAACATTTGCAAAAGAACACCAAAATAGGTACTGTTAAAGGTACTTCGACAAATATTTCTTTAAAATGTACGCGGACATATGGACTGATTACTTTATATATTTCGAAAGTACTTACATGGGATCGAAGAAAACGTTTACGCCTCATGATTCAGCGCACTAACACACACAATATATAGTGCAAACAAACTTCCAAGGTGTACATTATTTCCAATAAAGACAGAGAAAACTTATTTTAGGTAACCGAATACATTATTAGTCATTTGTACTTCTGAACCAGCACGTTTTGATATTTAATCATATTAAAGCCAGCAAAATAAATGCTATTATCGCACTTTTCATTTAAAGTGTAATAAGGATGAAGCGCATGAGTCTCTGATTGCAATTGAGTTATTATCAACAATCCTTACCTAGAGTTAGAGTAGCCGGAATCTCCGATGGCAATCGAGCTGTTATCAACAATCCTTACCTGGAGTTAGAGTCTCCGATTGCAATCGAGCTGTAATTAACAATCCTTACCTGAAGTTAGAGTTGCCGGAGAAATCTCCGATGTCAATTGAGCTGTTATTAACAATCCTTACCTGAAGTTAGAGTCGCCGGAGTAATCTCCGATTGCAATCGAGCTATTATCAACAATCCTTATCTTAAGTTAGAGTCACCGGAGAAATCTCCGATGTCAATCGAGCTGTTATTAACAATCGTTACCTGAAGTTAGAGTCGCCGGAATAATCTCCGATTGCAATCGAGCTGTTATTAATCTCCGATTGCAGTCGAGCTGTTATTAATCTCCGATTGCAATCGAGCTATTATCAACAATCCTTACCTAATGTTAGAGTCGCCGGAAAAGATTCCGATGGCCATCGAGCTATTGTCAACAATCCTTACCTAAAGTTAGAGTCACCGGAGAAATCTCCGATGGCAATCGAGCTATTATCAACAATCCTTACCTACAGATAAGGTCGCCGGAGAAGACTCCGATAGCAATCGAGCTATTATCAACAATCCTTACCTAAAGTTAGAGTCGCCGGAGAAGTATCCGTTGGCAAGAGGCGTTACAATAACTTTGGGACCATTTTGGTGTTTGAATTTCGTCAGTCAGACATACCAACGATAAAAAATCAGATCGATTGAATCTCATTTATTTATCCAGAATGGGTTGGCCATGATCAGGTGATCATCTTACTTGATCTTCATGTTTTATAAAGGGGCCAATATGTCCCTCCCAATTTCTTTTTAGAAACAACATTGGTTAAGGATATTGTTTTAATTTTGCATTGTGTTAACATAGATTTCTTGCTAGTTTACACTATTACAAAAAGTACATTTTCTTTCTTCTAACTTAATATTATCATATCTACCGGTCTCAATTCTCCTGTATATAGAACTGTTCTGATAAATATATATTTTACCTAACAATTTTACCAGGCTCTGGATTTGGTTTCACTACTTTCCAAAGGTCACTACCACTTATTCATACACACGTGAATTTTTTAACATAAGGCTGGATTGTTTGACTGCGATATGCAAGAAAATACAATCTCTAACTATATTAATGTGACAGCATAGTCATCTTCTCCTTCTTAAACCTTTGGAACTCGTATTTATAAACTCCCGATCACATATTTGAACCAAAAGTTTATGAAAGTTTATTTAATGTATAACCATTTTTGGTGCCACATTTTAATCTTCACATGACAATATATTTGTTTCTGATCTTTCAAAATATTGAAGTAGGTACGCCGACAGTGTATTACAACTACATATATAAAGTAAAATCTGAAGGCAAGTTAAAGGACTATCCATACTGGGTATTAGAGGCTAAATAATTCGGCGGTGATATGTTAGAAAATTACATACCCTATCAATTTGAACAACCATCTTTTAAATAAAACCAGAAACTTATAAAAACTATACTGTTGCATTGTCTTCTTAAACAAGGGAACTCTCACCTTTAGTACTTCAAGTAGTTGGATAACTTTGGTCTTTAACTGGTTTATAAAAATGTCTAATTGCATCGATATGTATGCCATCTTTATTTTTTGAGAAGATTACTCATTAATATTTTATATACAACATGTAATACTTATCTACCATTTAATACGTATGTTTAAATGCACAAAAAGAGCTCGAAAGTTCAATGTGTATAGAAGTGTACATGTAACTGAATGTATGTTTAATATACTCTGGTTTGGTTCAATATGGTTAATCACTGTTTTAGAAGCTTTTGTCAGAAAGAACAATGAGAAAGATAACCCGTGAAGGTCGGCGTTATGTACAGCCTTGTATTTCTGGATGCGATATGCATCTATCGTTGAGTGATGACCAGCCTGATGCACTAAAAGGATGAGTAGACTTATATTCAATATCAGTCTAGCAGTACAGTTTCGTAGTTCAGGTACCGTACGTTCTGTTATAGTTGCTTCAGACAATAAAACAGTGATAAAACATTGGGATCATAATTTTGATAGACGTTGTAGAATAATATTAGTTAATTTGTCAGATACGTGAACATTCCTCATGGAAGCTTTAGTTTAGATGCAACTTTGTTGCAAGAATTGATAATATAGTTGTACAACTTAAGACTATTACATTACCAATAGTTACGCCAGTAATTGAATGAGATGCCACTGACTGAACTTTTGTAAGATTGATATATATATATATTGATATATTCAATACATGTTTGTAATTTTAATTCAATTTCCGCGAGTATGGCATATAAACTTATTCGCAGACATGTATGAATGGCAATTGAAAGACCGTTTACATAATTATGTTAGAAGTAAAAGTGGTCCGAGGATTATACCTTGAAGGACACCAGCTATAAAGCTTGACTGATGCGTATCAACTTTAATGATCTATGTACTACATGTACTGTCACGATACAAATGGAACCATAATGAAGCTGATTTTGTACCATAATGCATCTATATGTATTTTATTTCATCATATCGAAAGCGTTGGGATGGTCAAGACAGACACTTCCGACTAGATTACCCGACTCAATTTCATTTAACCAATTACCAACTAGATACGTTAGCTTAGTTCGATATGAATGTTGCTTCCGAAAACCAGATTGGAAAGTATGTTATACATCTGTTTTATGGAAAAAGTCGTGTAAATGATTTGCAACATTTTCTGTTAAAATATTGTAGAAAATGTTAGTTAAATAGAAGTTGGTCTATATTTACTAGGATAAGCCTTAAGACCACTGTTATAAGTTATGCTTCTTTAAGCTGAATAATATTAATAAATACACTATAATGCTACAGTCCATAACTGATGTCATTGATGACAGAATACACGTAGAAGATGTATTAATTTTACATGATTAACTCTTTAAAAGCGGTAGCCCTTTTTATAGATTACCGATTATCCTCTGGATCTCATAAACATATATCAAATTAATAACACATTCATCCGACTGTATATTTCCTTCCATACTAACTGTACATGCGTAAAGTTTGTTGCTTAAAGTGGTTTGGTAAATGTATTATTAGAAGCATTTGCAATATTTAAGTCAACACCCTCCACATTAACGTTATTGATGTTTGAAACGGGAGGTAACTGACTAGATGTTTTTTGTTGTTTGCAGCTATTAAATTTAGAAGTATTTGTTTGGAATCTTCGTTGGTTTTCAAAGCAATGATAAAGAACGTTAATTTACACGTGTTAATGGGATAAATGGTTATTGTTCTACACAGCGTAAACTTGTGTCCTTGTTCACTTGTATGGTATTTATTCCTAATGTTTCTGGCTTCCTCAATCATCTCTTTCTTATGATTGTTTTTATTTTCTAATTTGAGCTTGAATTTTTGATTAAATCTAACGTTTACACTAAAGTGACATGTTTGGGTCATGCACTGTTTCAACTAATTCAAAATCTTGTCTTTATTTAATTTGCTCATTTTTTTAAATGACATATTTTTTGCTGTTTTATGATGATTTAAAAGTGCTAAACTATTATACTTAATAATTTTAAACAAACAGGAAAATGGCCGTTTCGGCTTATATTAGTAACATTTACTTCAACGATAATGTCAGGTTTATGGATATTTGATATGATTAATGATTGAAGAAATGACATATGTAAATTTAGTTGGAGGAGTATTCATGAGTAAAATACCATAACTAAGTATAGGCTTGAACATTTGACATCTTTAAATCTTCATCTAGAGATATGTCAATATTCAAATCACCTGAAATGTATAACTTATCAATTAATGTTAATGAGTGATTTAACTGTGATTCCTAAATATCAATCTATGACTGCAAAGAACAGTTAAAGAAAAGCTTGCTTTAAGGAAAACGTAATTCTATCCACATGTTTTCTTTAAAATGCATAGTGATTATATCTACAAATGAATGGTAATTGTTCGTTAACAAATATCACAGTACCTCTAGATGCTTTGCTTTAGTTTTGTACACAGTAATTTAAGTTTTCAACATCATTCATAGATTTTTAAAGACAGTCTTCACATAACCGAACTAAGTATATCAATTGAGTTTTGCTACGGTAACTGATGAATTAGTTTTTAAAACTGAAGGTTATAATTTTTTGATAACGAGTTTCTAATATGAATATTCTTAGACCTTCTACCAACAGCCATGTTTTGTTGTCAGTTCAAGAAGTTTTGTCGTAGAAAGGTGATGATCATGATACGCTGTTAACGGCGCCATTATTTCAAGTTCTCCTATTGGATGAGTTTACTTATAAAATAACGTTATGTAACAGTGTAAAAAGTGGGGCGGTAGTGTAATGTATAGAGTGTTGACCGCTCACGCCAGAGGTTGCGGGTTCAATGTTCAGCTCTGCCCGATGCCGCATACAAAACAACACGCAGTACTCAGTATAAACTAACAGTGTAAATGGATTTGGTTTGAGCTGTTCATAAATACAAGGGAAAACACAACGTAGCTATATATAAGATAATTAAATAAATCAGTGTTTGTATTGTTTGTAGTACCACAGGTAGGTGAGGTACTGCTTTCGTTTCTCTAAATGTGTGATCACCTGTAACCAACTTGTCCTCACGAGGTTAGAAGCGGTCTTCGATAGTATATATCCTAGCTCCTAGCTGTAGTTTTATATCCAGAATGTTCATGCTGTTTATCCACCAATACGCATTTTCTTTGCGATGACTGTTTTGGCGTTAGTGTCGCGACTGTGCCGTTGTCCATCAGCACTAAAATGTGAGTGAAGATTGGTTGTAAACAATGTTGTGCAATAGAGGACTGGTCCCTCCGCTGGTGAGACGAATACCATTACGTAAACAAGTGATGACGCACGATACTTCCGTCTCCGTGGACTGAAGTTATCAATTCATGCAATGATGACAATTTACAACTCAATTTCATTTCATTATCATTTTAAGTCCGATAACTCAAGCTGGAAAATGAATGTTAAAACAAATGTTATATTTTACATTTCATTAATTTTGGGCTTTTCGTTCAACTTTAAAGATTGATTGATTGATTGAATATTTAGCGTCATTTTTATGCCATCGAGGGCTAACTGACGATCAGTTAACCTAACCACTGTTTCCTGGGATTAACCAATACTCGAGCACACCCCATCTCCGCAAGTAACTGATAACTTTCCCACTTGAACCAGCGGTGAGCGACGAATGATAATGAGACACAATGTCGTATATCAATCATCTCGGGGACTGTTGCACGTTTTAAGAAATATCATTTGCAGACTACAGTATACACAAACAATCCATGTTTGAATCGTCTCTTTATTACAGCAGTTTATCCTTAACCGCGTTTATGACAAATACAGAACGGTGTAATAATTGTGACATATTCAGCGACATATGTACTACATGTTATAGATATAGATACAAATGTTATAATATATCATTGTATCGTGTTATTACAATATTTACTTAATATAACAGAACTTTTGTCTTTTTTTAAGGCACCATATACAAATATAAGGTGCATGCAGTAAATGAAGCTTAAAATTGGTATTTGAGTTCATACATGCATAGAGCAGGGTACATTGTATATCGCCTATAACATCATCTTGTTCATAAGTATGTGTCATTTTAAACTGATCAGTACGGTGTTCCGGCGGTAAAAATCAGTGACGTTGACAGGCCGAAACCACGATGGTGAAAAGTCGCAACAACGAAAATACGATAGTGAATAAATGAAACTACGAGGGTGAAATTAGTTCGACTTTTCATCATCGTATTTTCGTTGTTTCGATACTTGATTAAATAAATATACCGCAAAGGCATCCAGGGACACCGTAATTAAGCCACGAGCTACTGGTGTTCAATTTCGTGTCAGAACCTAAATTACCGATATATCTAAAGACATATTACAACGTTGCATACCAATAAACAGCACAACCAATCTAGAAATGTATAGATATCCATAATGCATATTAACCTTGCTTGCTTGTACATCATCATGAGCAGTGTACCGCAGCTTTATTGTTATAACCTATTATATTTTCATATTGTAAAATGTTTATCAATAACTATTCATTTCCTACTACTTTCCAAGAAGAAATAATACTTATTTTGCGCCAGTAACTGACTTTTGATAAAAAAGAAATAGTTGATCATGTAATACAATTAGCACTATGTAATTGTAATTCTTTATATGAATATTATACCGATTTTTCTAACGATACATTTCGCTCGCAGTTCATACCACCTTTTTTGTTTAATCCGGTCGCTTTTCGTCTGTTAAATTATGGTTTATTGTATCATTGCTATGTTGGTATTTGGTATGTACATGGTAGTAGTCCTTTCACTGTCCTATTACTGTGACATGTATCACGTATCCATGTTAGGTAAAATGTTAAATTATATGTTTTATTCTATTAGGGTTGAGGTTTTACATGCATCAGTTGATGTTGCCAGGCAACGTTAGTTAATTTGAAAACTTGTTTTTATCTTTACGTTGTAAGGCTAGACGTAAAAATGGCTTAGATATGTGTTTTTAATTAGTTCAATTTTAATAAACAATTGGATCTTGGTGCATGTAAGTCAATTAAATATTGTATCCGTTCAACAGATTCTCTTAAAGCGTAATTAACATGCGTTAAGTGAATGCATGCAGTTTAAAGATTTTTCCGAGGTTCTGCAAATAAAATGATTGAAAATTTATTGAAATCACCATGAGGGAAGTCTCATACAAAGATAATGGTTGATTCCGTCCTTATAGTTTGTTCAGTTTATGAAACATTTGTTAATACACGGGTCAGCAATTTCCGCTGTATTCGTAGATGTTTTACCATAACCCGATAGTGACCAATGTGTGACTTGGTCAACAAATTAAATAAATTTACACCAAATAAACAAAAAAAAAGTAAGTTATTGAAAAATATATTCATAATTTATGATGCTAGATATAAATGTTCAGTTTTACTGCTAAGATGGTAAAAATGTCGGCGATATAGATGAGACCTCTTTAAATGATATGAGCTTGTTTTGCCAAACATTTTAGAAAATTACAATACTTTAATGTGGCATTTCATAGAAATAGTGTACCCCATAATGAAAAACCAGTCTTCCATCAATACACCTCATTAGAGTGTCTAGTGAACAAAAGATATACATTGACTTTTAATGCAGATACGAGTATTAGCAGTAAATCCCTCGGAAATCCTGAAATAAATCATAACAATGATGTGTAAAACATAACAATGACATGTAAACCACAACAATATATCTAAACCGTAACAATAATGTGTAAACCATAACAACAATGTGTAAACCATAACAATGATGTGTAAACCAAAACAATAATGTGTAAACCATAACAATAATTTATAAACAATAACAATGATGTGTAAACCATAACAACAATGTGTAAACCATGACAATGATGTGTAAACCATAACAATAATAAAAACCATAACATTAATGTGTAAACCATAACAATAATTTATAAACCATAACAATGATGTGTAAACCATAACAATGGTGTGTTAACCATCACAATAAATATTAAACCATATCAATAATGTGTAAACTATAACAATGATGTGTAAACCATAAAAATAATGTAAACCATAACACTAAAGTGTAAACCATAACATTAATGTGTTAACCATAATATTAATGTGTAACCATAACAATGATGTGTAAATGTTTACAATAATGTAAACCGTAACAATGATATGTAAACCATAACAATAATGTAAACCTTAACAATAATGTGTAAACCATAATAATAATGTAAAACATAACAATAATGTAAACCTTAACAATAATATATTAACCATAACAATGTCGAAACCATATCAATGATGTATTAACCATAACAATAATGAAAACCGTAACAATAATGTGTAAACCAAAACAATATTTATAAACTATAATAATGATGTGTAAACCATAACAATAATATAAACCGTAACAATAATGTGTAAACCATAACAATAATGTATAGACCTTAACATTAATGTGTAAACCGTTACAAAATTGTACACCGTAACAATAACGTGTTAACCATAACAATAGTGTAAACCATAACAATAATGTAAACCATAACAATAATGTGTAAACCATAACATAATGTGTAAACCATAAATATTAATGTGTAAACCATTATAATGATGTGTAAACCATAACAATAATGTAAACCTTAACATTAATGTGTAAACCATAATAATAATGTAAACCAGAACAATAATGTGTTACCATAACAATAATGTGTAAACCATAACAATGCTGTAAACCGTATCAATAATGTGTTAACCATATCAATATTGAAAACCATTACAATGATGTGTAAACCATAACAATAATTTAAACCATAACAAAAATCATATGTGTAAACCATAATAATAATGTGTAGACCATAACCTTCATGTGTAAACAATAACAATAATGGAAACCGTAACAATATTGTGTTAACCGTAACAATAATGTGTAATCTGTAACAATAATATGTAAACCGTAACAATGATGCGTAAAACATAATATTAATGTGTAAACCATAACAATAATGTAAACCATAACAATAATGTAAACCGTGACATTGATGCGTAAACCATAATATTAATATGTAAACCATAACAATAATGTAAACCGTGACATTGATGTGTAAACCTTAAAATAATGTAAACCATAACAATGATGTGTAAACCATAACAATAATGTGTAAACCATAACAATAATGTATTTACCATAACAATAAAGTGTAAACTGTAATAATAATATATTAACCATAACAATGTCGAAACCATATCAATGATGTATTAACCATAACAATAATGAAAACCGTAACAATAATGTGTCAACCAAAACAATATTTGTAAACCATAATAATGATGTGTAAACCATAACAATAATGTAAACCGTAACAATAATGTGTAAACCATAACAATAATGTATAGACCTTAACATTAATGTGTAAACCATTACAAAATTGTAAACCGTAAAAATAATGTGTTAACCATAACAATAGTGTAAACCATGACAATAATGTAAACCATAACAATAATGTGTCAACCATAACATAATGTGTAAGCCATAAATATTAATGTGTAAACCATAATAATGATGTGTAAACCAAAACAATAATGTAAACCTTAACAATAATGTGTAAACCAAAACAATAATGTAAACCGTCACAATAATGTGTAAACCGTAACAATAATGTGTAAACCGTAACAATTATGTGTAAACTATAACAATAATGTGTAAACCATAACAATGATGTGTAAACCAAA
Source organism: Panopea generosa (assembly GCA_029582155.1). NCBI lineage: Eukaryota > Metazoa > Mollusca > Bivalvia > Adapedonta > Hiatellidae > Panopea > Panopea generosa. Next base: position 55,634,533 of record CM055898.1, read on the forward strand.
ACAATAATGTAAACCGTAACAATGATGTGTAAACCATAATAGTAATGTAAACCATAGCAATAATGTGAACCATAACAATAATGTGTAAACCATAACAATGATATGTAAACCGTAACAGTACTGTAAACCGTAACAATGATGTGTAAACCACAACAATGATATGTAAACGATAACAATAATGTGTAAACCATAACAATAATGTGTAAACCATAACAATAATATGTAAACCATAACAATAATGTAAACTATAACAATAATGTGTAAACCATAACAATAATGTAAACCATAACAATAATGTGTAAACCATGATAATAATGTAAACCATAACAAAAATGTGTAAACCACAACAATAATGTGTAAACCGTATTATTGATGTATAAACCGTAACGATGATGTGTAAACCGTAAAAATAAAGTGTAAACTGTAACAATGATGTGTAAACCGTAGCAATGACGTGTAAACCATGATATGTAAACCATAACAATGATGTGTAAACCGTAACAATCATGTGTAAACCGTTACGTTGATGTGTAAACGATTACTATTATATGTAAACGGTAACAATGATGTGTAAACCATAACAATGATGTGTAACCTATAACAGTGATGTGTAAGCCATGATGTGTAAGCCATAACAATGATGCGTAAACTGTAACAATGATGTGCAAATCGTAACGATGATGTGTAAACGATAACAATGATATGTAAACCATAATAATGATGTGTAAACTATAACAATGATGTGTAAACTATAACAATAATATGTAAACTTAAAAACATCATTTAAATAATTGTTCTTTTGATAACACTGACCTGTGTACATCGATTGATACAAACTAATTGTCATTTGTAATTAACTGAAAGATTCCTCGTAAATAAGTACAGCAACTTAAAGAAATGAAAATGTTCCTTTTAAAATATATTTGTTTTCTTTTATCGCTTTGCTTGATAGAATGCTCCAATTTATATATATCGACTTTATTTTCTTATTTATTATATATTTCAAATATGAATACAAATAAGCAAATAAAATTGTACAGTTATGAGATATGTCCCTCGTTTTTACGTGTATATCTGATGAATAAAGCCGGATGATAAATGACTGCACTGTTATAGAGAGCTAAATAGTAAATATAAACGCAACTGACTTAGAATGGATTCATTGTTAAACGAAAGAACACATTATTAACTTAAATCTTACATAATACATGATATAAGCGTGGTTGTTTCAGCAGAAATGTTACAACATTTTAAAAAAGGAATTTCGATCTCGTATATAAGGAAATAGGCGAGTTTGGTCCATATCAGAAATATGTCAGTCTACTGGGGAGTTATGGCAGTTTTTATGCTGGACTTTTGTTTATAAGTTCCGTTTTCGTTCTTGGCATTCCACAACACAGGTACTAGTTTTGCATTTTATCGTTTTGGCATTCCACAACACAGGTACTAGTTTTGTATTTTATCGTTTTGGTATTCCACAACACAGGTACTAGTTTTGTATTTTATCGTTTTGGCATTCCACAACACAGGTACTAGTTGTGTATTTTATCAGCGTGATTTACCTAACGTACTTGATGTATCGTTAGATGTAAATGTTTTATATTACTAGGATACGTTTTCTGCAAATCAGAAATTTGGCTTGTTTTTTAAAAGAATCAAATATTTCATTTGCGGATTACATAATATATTTATTAAATGATGAACTGCGATGGGGTATAAACTATAACATTTATACAATAAACTAAATGAGGTATTAAATACTACATTTATACATCGAAATGAGTTTTTAAATACTACATTTATACATAAATATGAGGTATAAAATACTACTTTTTTTACATTAATATGAGGTATAAAATACTTTATTTTTACAATAAAATGAGGTTTAAAATACTACTTGTATACATTAAACTAAATGAGGTATTAAATACTACATTTATACATTAAAATGGGGTATAAAATACTATATTTTTACATTAGAATGAGGTATAAATAATTCATTAAAATGTTTTATATTGAACTGAGGAATACAATACTACATTTTTACAAAATACTATATTTATACATTAAAATGTTTGGAATACAGACGTTGTAAATACATAAAGTTTTGTTAACTTATTTTTGTTTGAAATACAGAAAAGTTGCTGGGCGAGGCGGAGTGAGAATGTGATGCTTTGACGTGTCTTAAATGTATATGACGTATATGCTGTAATATGAGGAGATGTGATATAATTGGAGTAGGCAATAATGAGTATTTTCCAAGTATGGGTAACAACAAAAGGCGGTGCCTCATGGTGAAAGTGATCCTTGTATAACAATATATCCTAATATGCAACATAACTGTAATTATGCCAGAGAAATGGGATTTAAACTTTAATGTATGAGGTTTGTTTTATCCAGTCAATGCTCATCTAATCGCGGACTAAAACGCTAATTTCGATGGTGTCGGTGGTAAAATCGCAATTTAATTATGTTTCAATGTTTATGATAATTTTTCATTTCTGATTACCGCTTCTCTTTTGTTTCGGAACTAATAACATTATGGTATTTATCTGCCATGCAATTAATTAGAAAGAGAGTACACCGTGTTATGATATATTATGATAGTTTAATGTTCCCGTTGGTTCTGTTTTGGGAAATGACTATTTTTTGGGGATGCAATTAAGATAAAGATATAGTTATAATTATAATTTGTCTACATGTATCTTAGTTATAACCTGACTACATGTATCGTAGTTATAATTTGTATACATGTATCGTAGTTATAATTCGTCTACATGTATGTTAGTTATAACCTGACTACATATATCGTAGTTATAATTCGTATACATGTATCGTAGTTATAATTCGTCTACATGTATGTTAGTTTTAACCTGACTACATGTATCGTAGTTATAATTCGTATACATGTATCGTAGTTATAATTCGTCTACAAGTATCGTAGTTATAATTTGTATACATGTATCGTAGTTATAATTCGTATACATGTATCGTAGTTATAATTCGTCTACATGTATCGTAGTTATAATTCGTCTACATGTATTGTAGTTATAATTTGTATACATGTATCGTAGTTATAATTTGTCTACATGTATGTTAGTTATAATTTGTATACATGTATTGTAGTTGTAATTTGTATACATGCATCGTAGTTATAATTCTTTTACATATATCATATTTATAATTTGTCTGCATTTATAGTATTTAAAATTTGTCTACATGTATCTTAGTTATAACTTGACTACACGTATCGTAGTTATAATTTGTTTGCATGTGTTGTATTTATCATTTGTCTGCATGTATTGTATTCACCATTTGTCTTTATCTATTGTATCTATCATTTGCCTGCATGTATTGTGGTTTTAATTTGTCTGCATGTATTGTATTTATAATTTGTCTGCATGTATTGTATTTATAACTTGTCTGCATGTATTGTAGTTGTAATTTGTCTGCATGTATTGTATTTATCATTTGTCTGCATGTATTATATTTAAATATGTCTGCATGTATTATATTTATCATTTGTCTGCATGTATTGTATTTATCATTTGTCTGCATGTATTGTATTCATCATTTGTCTGCATGTATTGTATTTATCATTTGTTTGCATGTATTGTATTTATAACTTGTCTGCATGTATTGTAGCTGTAATTTGTCTACATGTATTGTATTTATAACTTGTCTGCATGTATTGTGGTTGTTATTTGTCTGCATGTATTGTATTTATAATTTGTCTGCATGTATTGTATTTATAACTTGTCTGCATGTATTGTAGTTGTAATTTGTCTGCATGTATTGTATTTATCATTTGTCTGCATGTATTGTATTTATATATGTCTGCATGTATTATATTTATCATTTGTCTGCATGTATTGTATTCATCATTTGTCTGCATGTATTGTATTCATCATTTGTCTGCATGTATTGTATTCATCATTTGTCTGCATGTATTGTATTTATCATTTGTCTGCATGTATTGTATTCATCATTTGTCTGCATGTATTGTATTTATATATGTCTGCATGTTTTGTATTTATCATTTGTCTGCATGTATTGTATTCATCATTTGTCTGCATGTATTATATTTATAATGTGTCTGCATGTATTGTATTTATCATTTGTCTGCATGTATTGTATTCATCATTTGTCTGCATGTATTGTATTTATAACTTGTCTGCATGTATTGTATTTATAATTTGTCTGCATGTATTGTATTTATAATTTGTCTGCATGTATTGTATTTATCATTTGTCTGCATGTATTGTATGTATCATCTGTCTTTATGTATTGTATTTATCATTTGCCTGCATGTATTGTGGTTGTTATTTGTCTGCATGTATTGTATTTATCATTTGTCTGCATGTATTGTATTTATCATTTGTCTGCATGTATTGTAGTTATAATCTGTCAGCATGTATTGTATTTATAATTTATCAGCATGTATTGTATTTATAATGTGTCTGTGTTTTATGATGAAGATGAAAATTGTTTGGAAGTACAAGATAGTTTCATCCTTGTAATAAAACTTAACCCATGTCGTATATAGTATAGCAAATAAGTTTGTAGTTAAACTTAACCCATGTCGTATATAGTATAGCAAATAAGTTTGTAGTTAAACTTAAGCCATGTCGTATATAGTATAGCAAATAAGTTTGTAGTTAAACTTAACCCATGTCGTATATAGTATAGCAAATAAGTTTGTAGTTAAACTTAACCCATGTCGTATATAATATAGCAAATAAATTTGTAGTTAAACTTAATCCATGTCGTACATAGTATAGCAAATAAGTTTGTAGTTAAACTTAACCCATTTCGTATAAAGCATAGCAAATAAGTTTGTAGTTAAACTAACCCCATGTCGTATATAGTATAGCAAATAAGTTTGTAGTTATACTTAACCCGTGTCGTATATAGATAGCAAATAAGTTTGTAGTTAAACTTAACCCATGTCGTATACAGTATAGCAAATAAGTTTGCTGTTAAACTTAACCCATGTCGTATAAAGTGTAGCAAATACGTTTTAATCATTTTAAAACAATACAAACAGAACAGATCGCGATTCCCCTTTTACCTAAATAATACCATTTTAAACATACAAACAAATTTATATGGAATATGTACATGCTATATATAAGTTGTTAGTATAAATAGTAAATAATATTAAGTAATCCATAACAGAAAAATCCAATAAGTAATACGTAATATTTAACAGAAAACATACTTGAATAATTTTATCTACGATAGTTATATTTGTACTCGCTCTCATATTCACGTACATGCTAATTATAGTATTCTATTTCTTTTTGTAAATTCTGATTCAGTTTAAAGTAAACAACACCTCAAGGACAAGTACGACATGTTCAATCAATACACTTACTTGAAACAAAATAAACAAATGACGACAATGCATAAGAATGAAGAACATTATAATAATCAAGGAAAACATTTTAAAAACATGCAGTTTAATTACTGCTATAAACTTGTATAGCGGACATTTGTGCACCTGTGCGGTAGAGCGTTGAGTGGTTGAGTATCCATCATGAATTACGGGCTCTCTGTGACGGCTTGTTAATTAATATGTGATCTACTTAAAACAATGTCTACGCGTACTGTGTCAACAGTAACAGCTCGTTTTGAGGAGCTATCAAATGTGCTATCATTACAAAATACGTGAAGCATACGCAACCCTGTCATTTTATTATATATTTACACCACTTTTATGTAAATTTAATATTTGTTTAATGTATCCCTTTATTTAAGTTATGTATATAGCTGTTACCTTAGAAGTAACTTAAAAACAATTGCTATAGTATTTTGTGGATTGTGATGAAACTTGCACGTTTCGACAATTTATCTAAGTATCAATACTATCAAACATTTAGTTACTGTGTCGTTTTACTTTTATTAGCTCACAAAAATCATTACCTGTTTTTGCACTTTGTTGTTAAACACGGATTTAAGAAGAAATGAAAACGTTTTCAAAATTGTATATATTAATAAAATAATCAAAAGTAATATATGACGTCATACGTATAGCTATGCTAATGAATAATTGAATTTTTAAAGGTAAACTTAAAGATTGATTCTATCTAATTTCATTGCTTTAGGATTTTTATTTAACTGTCTTAATTATATGTATTTTGTAAACGTTTTATAAACCGTGTTGGTATAATATGGCTAAAGCTCTCAAAAATTATCTTTGTACGCTCTAGCGTTAATTTTCTATGAAAGTTCTTGGACAATTAATCAAATATTTTAATAATTTAGAAATGTAATATCTGATATTCAGATTCAATTGAGACAGTTGTTCAACAAATGACAAGTTGACAGTGTTTGACCTGGATTTCCCCCTTTATCACTCTGTGAAATAGCAGTTGAACCATAACTTAACAAGCACTTTCTGTCGATCATACTGCTACTAGTGTTTATATTTTGGACAATAGTTAGTCGATCAAGATTTTGCGGTGTCCAGTTTGAACACAATCGATGAGGAAAAATAGTTTTTAAAAAAATCAACATTTCTAGTAGTTATCAACTTGACTAAAAACGTTTCAAGTTGGCTGTGTTTCAAACTGAAGCAGTTGGCAAAACACAAGCATACAATGTATTTTACATTTTGTAGTGTTTATTTTCTTTCTTTGATTTCTAGTTTCATGTCTTCTTTCTCGTTCCATCATCAATTGACGCTTACAGTTAATTTCCGTTCAACAGAATACAAAATCTGATCATTTCATTCAGCCTGACTTCGTTAACCGTAGAAAAGTATTTGTCCATAACAAGAATGATTCTATTCAATAAAGAAGCACACTAATACACATGCTGTTAATGTTATAACACAACTTATCTGATAAGCAAACGTACCAATGTCATTTCATAATGGATTGATTGATTGATTGAATATGTAGCGTCATTCTTATGCCATCGAGGGCTAACAGACGATCAGTTAACCTAACCACTGTTTCCTGGGATTAACCAGTACTCGAGCACACCCCGTCTCCGCAAGTAACTGATAACTTTCCCACTTGAATCAGTGGTGAGAGACGAATGATAATGAGACACAATGTCTTATATCAATCATCACGGAGACTGTTGCCGGGCGGGGGATTCGAACTCACGACCCCTGGATTTCATAATGGAAATTCTATGTATTCCAGGTGTGCCATACCTGGCCTTGTCAACGATACGTTTGCAGTACAAGATGGCTACCATAACATGTTGATAAACCAAACCATTCCACTTTCATCGGACCCGGATTTGACGTATGACAAGTGTCACGTGTTTTCTGTATCGAGTGATGGGGATACAATTAGGCAGAAATGTAGCCAATGGGTTTATGATAAATCGATCTGGGAGTCAACCCTTGCAGCAAAGGTGAAAATCTAATTTTTAATTTACCTAATTAATGCGTTTCTAAACTGACATCTACCACATATACATGTACATACAATGCGATGGATGTCTACAAACTGGCATTGATTTTTCCTAGGCCTGTTGTTTGTATTATAAATATGTTCGGTGGCATAGCTTTGGTTTACTATACTTATGTTTTGAGAATATCTACGAGTATATGTGATGCATGTTGCATTGTTATATGTTTACCATTCATTAATTCCAAGTTATACATAATGTTGAAGTACGTATATATATATATATAGCTGTATTTATGCAACACCTGTAGTTCACATACCTGATGAAGCGGTGATTAAAGACTTAATTTGTAAGATATTTAGTAGGTAATCTACATATACGAGGGGTGATCCATCCAGAAATAACCTGATTGATTCTATTACTTCTGTATGTTATGTGTTACATTAATGAAAAACATTCTGCATGATGAACCATCTTTAATACATGATACCTGAAAATTTCAAGACGTTCGCACAAGAGACAATGAAGCTACATACATGAATACACAGTCTGTAACAGACATGCGGGGAGCGTCATCAAGCACAAAATAACGTCTGGTGACGTCGTGTTACTCAGCCGCAATACGTATACCAGTCATTTCTCTATATAATCTCCTTTGCGTGTAATACATTTTTCGTGCCGAGCGATCCGCTTATAAAAAATATCCACTGACCTTTTTCATGTTTAATTGTTCTGTAAGGAACTCGCTGAACAGTACCAAAGCTGGAGCCTGCACGACCACACACATCGCGTACTTGACCCGCCTGTCGCTGTATACGACGTCCTTAATTGTAGTCACTAAGGTTGCGTCCATAGAGGTCTTACAACCCCACCCCTTCCCATCTTCTAGTGACACTCTTCCGTCACTATTCCATCTCGGAACCTCTGATGCCATTCAAAAACCTGCATCCGTCTTGATGTTTACTTACGGAAACAGGGATGGCGTTCAGATTTTGTTATATGATATCGAAGACGTCGAGTAATAATCGTGCTTTATAGCGCCAAAATACCACATTTAGAAGTTTAACAATTTAACTTAAATTTTACACTTTAAAGCATAAAAAAACACGAGCCCCACTTTGACGTCAATGGGTTGCTATAGTAACGAATAAAATGACAATTCCTTTTATTGAAATGAAAATCGTCCCGCTGTTCACAAGGGTACGTTAGGTACGTTACCCTGAGTTTAATTCAGTTGTATTGTACAAACCTCTTTATAGACAGCAATATATTGCAGATGAACCCTAGTTGTGTGTGTCCCTCAACCTCAGTAATAGTCTGGGATCCCAGTGAGTAGCACCTGTCGTCTTTCAGTTGATTTAATGTTCGATTTATTGAACACTTTAGTACCACATTTGTCAGCATTATAGTCATATCGCCATTTATGGGACTATTTATTATGTCTATGTCTGGAGAAAGACACAAGTATCATGTCGTCCGCTACCATAGGGGCACTAATATTCATATTTATATGATATAGAAGCCAACAGTATATTAAGCTTTAAGCTCCTTAATGAGCCCATTGGTAAAGCATACATAGGGTATGGGCGAGCCTTTGCTTCAATTGCGCGTATCTTGCCAGGAAAGAATTGAAAATAAAAGTTTGGTTTCGACTGCAAATGTTTCTATACCTTTCTACAAAGTTGAGAACGACGTTGTGTCCACTTTGAACAGTTTCAAGAAGTCAATATAACATACCATGATGTCTTACTCGATTAAAGGTCTGGCGGCCGCCCAGGTACCAAAGATATAATTTGCTGTCATGATCATTAGAAAAGAAAATACTGTCACGAACCAGGAATGATGTTATATCACAGCCAGCTGTTCCCGGAATCCACCTTGTTGGAGGCTAATGATACTCGATATAGAATTTTTCAGCGAGTCAACAGGACTATTTCATACAGTTAACGTATCGTAGATGTTAATTAAGGTTAGCCGCCCATACTTGTCGTCTTTACTCCTCTACCACGTTTGAGCAATGTTATAATAGCGCCCATTACCATATGATCTGGGATGTAACAAAACTTTAACATGTCAGTAAATAGGTTCGTAATTACTGGTGAGGGTAAGTCGTTGGATAAGCTCAAGAGATAGTTTTTGGAAACACAGTTATGTTAATATCAATGGGTACTTTAGTTAATGGTACTGGATACATATCCATTCATAGTATGACGCCATAGTCTTGTTTTCACCGGGTATGTATAGTTGCTGAGACCACCACGTCCGATGCTCGGTCAATTTCTGTTGGCCCCCATATATACAGCTATTTAATTTAATACCAGCACCGTTGCTGGATTTTGTATTATTCCTTCGGGAGTTAACTCATTTCCAGAAATGTTTCGAATCTCTTTCGGCCTGTTAAACTTCCTGTTCAAGTTGTTTAAGCTTCTCTCCAACATAATGCCTGTGTATACGCTTAAACATGCATTTCGCAACTTTATAGTTGCAGTCAAATATGTTGCCATGAAAACGCGGGCGATCCTTTTCGCACCAAAGCCCACGTTTCTCTTTTATAGTTTTATGAATGATATCCAGATCTTTATACCATTATGGGTAAACTTGACTTGAGGGGGTAAACTTTAGGATTTAATGCCGTCAACAAGAGCCTGGTAACGACCATGGTCAATACCTTTTTTATCAAGCGAATTGCTAAATATTTCTTTTAAATCAGCATTTTCTCTCAAAGATGTCACACACTTCTGTTTGTCACGTCGGTTAATCTTGTGTTCGCACCTTACTTGTTTACGACTGTCGTCAGTATGCATTAAACGGGAGACCAATTGGCAAAATATGGGCATGTGACGAGACACAATTAAGCAGTTTTCATCAATCATTTTGATTTAAAAGAACAATTAATGTTTTCAATTGTCACGAATATAGTTAATAGTCAAGGTTTCTTGACAGTTATCATCAAACTTGTGCAACAATTGCGCTCGTAAATTTGGTCTGTTACTGCGTAAATTGAAGTCCTCAATAAATATCGGTATTACATTCTCAGCATACATACTTTTATACAGTTATTATCAATTGTACAATTGTACAAATTATCAATTATATAGGTTTTTAAACATTAATTGAATGATGTGTGCAGGGAAGATAACCCTGGAAAACAAAGACATACACCTTCGACGGCACCTGCACTTGTACACCAATTATACGGTCATCACAAATGACCAGGGTCGCGATAGAATAATCAAGTGTATTGTGTCATAAAATGGCCACGGCATCTTTTCCAACTTTTCTATAATTACTTGGTTCGAATAAGTCAAAATTAGGCATTGCATGACATTTGTTACAATTATTGATAGAGTTTAGGAAATCACAATCATTATTATGTGCATACAACAAATATTCTGATAAACCACATATGTCTATAATGTTGCATTCCATAAGCGAGTCACTAATGAGGTATGGAGAAAATACCAGTGCCATTCCACGTCATAATATCAATGCTGATACCTTCCGTCTACACTGAATCTGTCCATATCAATAAAGGATAATCAGTGGTCTATAACAGTTTTATTCTAAGCCCAAAGTATCGTGCCGCCTGTCTTTTGTCGGTGGTTGTTATCACGCCGACGTAAAGTTTAGCGCAAGACAACCACGGCGAACACGTTATTACACGAGGTCAGGCTATCGAATCATCCACAAAGTCGGCATTTTCATTGGCTCCTACGTTTAATATAATTAATGCCGTATTAACCGACGGGATCGCGACAGTTAACACAAGTGGTCAACACTTTTTCCGACATAGTTTTGCTAAAACCTTTTACACAAAAGCTGTTTGTAGTGAAAGTTTTATGCGTGTCGCATTCCTCGTATTAACGTGGTGGTCGTTCAAATATCGGCGTTGAGCGCGTTGTCTAGTGGTAGAGCACTGAACTCATGTTCGTAGGGTTGTGTGTTTGATACTACGCAACGGCTATGTTTGGTGTCCTTGAACAGGACACTTTTTCCGTAAATAACAAAGTATATGCTTAGTACTAGCTTTACCAAGAAAACTTTGAGCGTGTTGTAATAACTGCGCGGGGAAAGGTAGATTCTTTTCGTCGAATACCGCACGGAATCATCGGATGTCGATTGTCATTCGATCGCTTTCGGTTCTGCCTGCTAGTCGTTTGGCCGCCATATATGGTGTTATAACTTTTGACGTCTGATGAAATGGGCATGACGTTAAATACCGTACGTTTAAAATATGCAGACGACTGTCCCTCATTTATCGGCAGGCGGTATGTCAGTAACCACACGCGGCTGCTGGGTCACATGTATGCCACTTTCAGTATCAACACGCAGCTGATAAGTCACATGTATGCCACTTTTAGTAGCAACACTCGGCTGCTGGGTCACGTGTATGTAACTTTCAGTACTAATACGCAGCTGCTAGGTCACATGTATGCCAGTTTTAGTATCAACACGCGGCTGCTAGGTCACATGTATGCGACATGCAGTATCAAAACGCACCTGCTGTGTCACATGTTTGCCATTTTCAGTACCAACATGCGCCTGCTGGGTCCTCACATGTTTGCAACTTTTAGTACCAACACGCGCCTGCTGGGTCAAATGTGTGCCACTTGTAGTACCAACACGCGGCTGTTGGGTCACATGTATGCCACTTTTAGTACCAATACGCGGCTGCTAGGTCACATGTATGCTACTTTCAGTATCAACACGTGGCTGTTGGGTCACATGTGTGCCACTTTTAGTACCAACACACGGATGCTGGGTCACATGTATGCCACTTTTAATACCAACATGCGCCTGTTGTGTCTATTGTGTGCTACTTTTAGTACCAACACGTGGCTGCTGGGTCACATGTATGCCACTTTAAGTACCAACATGCACTTGTTGGGTCACATGTGTGCCACTTTTAGTACCAACATGCGCCTGTTGGGTCACATATATGCCACTTTTAGTACCAACACACGGCTGCTGGGTCACATGTATGCCAATTTTGATACCAACACGCGGCTGCTGCGTCACATGTGTGCCACTTTTAGTACCAACATGCGCCAGTTGGGTCACATGTGTGCCACATTTAGTACCAACACGCGGATGATGGGTCACATGTTTGCCACTTTTAGTACCAACACGCAGCTGCTGGGTCACATGTGTGCCACTTTTAGTACCAACACGCGGCTGCTGGATAACATGTGTGCCACTTTTAGTACCAACACGCGGCTGCTGGGTCACATGTGTGCCACTTTTAGTACCAACACGCGGCTGCTGGGTCACATGTATGCCACTTTTAGTACCAACACGCGGCTGCTGGGTCATATGTGTGCCACTTTCAGTATCAACACAAGGCTACTGGGTCACATGCATGCCACGTTTAATATTCACATTCGACTGTTTGTTCAGATGCATGTCACTTTCGATATGCACACGCGACTGCTGGGTCACATACATGCCACTCTCAATATACACACGCAGCTGATTGTTTACATGTATGCCACTTTCAATATCAACACGAGGCTGCTGGATCACATATATGTCACATTCAATATCAATACGCGGCTGTTGGGTCACACGTATGTCGCTTTTAATATCAACACGCGGCTGCTGGGTCACATGTATGTCACTTTCAGTATCAACACGCCGATGGTGGGTCACATGCATGTCACGTTTGATATCCATACTGGACTGCTGGTTCACAAGCATGCTTCTTTCCATTTCCACACTCGACTGCTAGTTCGCAAGCATGCTTCTTTCGATATACACACTCGACTGCATGTTCGCAAGCATGCTTCTTTCGATTAATAAACTCGACTGCTGGTTTGCAAGCATGCTTCTTTCCAGATTCACACTCGACTGCTAGTTCGCAAGCATGCTTCTTTCGATATACACACTCGACTGCATGTTTGCAAGCATGCTTCTTTCGATAAACAAACTCGACTGCTGGTTCGCAAGCATGCTTCTTTCGATATACACACTCGACTGTTTGTTCGCAAGCATGCTTCTTTCGATAAACAAACTCGACTGCTGGTTCGCAAGCATGCTTCTTTCGATATACACACTCGACTGCATGTTCGAAAGCATGCTTTTTTTTGATAAACAAACTCGACTGCTAGTTCGCAAGCATGCTTCTTTTGATATACACACTCGACTGCTGGTTCGCAAGCATGCTTATTTCGATATACACACTCGATTGCTGGTTCGCAAGCATGCTTCTTTCGATATATGTACTCGACTGTTTGTTTGCAAGCATGCTTTTTTCGATATACACACTCGACTGCTAGGTCATATGTATATCAGAACTATATGGTGTAGACTGATACTCAGTGTTACCGCTTCATTTGCTGTTGCTACATTTTGAGATTGAAATTACATTAACATTGTTAATGAAGTTTTCGAGGTTGGAAATTCTGTCTATAACGTCGCTCAATGATTTTTCAATCGATACTTTCACCGAGTGATTACCATCTGACTACCATTATTTCGAGAGAAGACCGTGGTATTTCCATTTCACTTAATACAACAAATGTTTAATCGTATAACAATTAATTTATAAAAAAATAATTCACTGAGAAATCTCTACTATATATATAAAAAAGCATAATTATACTTAAATTGCTTTCTTTAATTGATAAAACAGTATTTCTGAATTGCAAAAATGTAAATGAAAATGATGTTTAAATAATGAAAATATAATTTGTTTTTTTTCATGTCATTAAGATGAACATGGTATGTGATAGGGCTATCATGAAGTCAAACGCTCAAATGATGTTCTTCGGCGGTCTACTGATAGGCTCCTTTATCACGGGGATGATATCTGACCGGTAAGTGTACTGTGTGTACAACAATTGTACTTCGGCGGTCTACTGACCGGCTCATTTATCACGGGGATGATATCTGACCGGTAAGTGTACTGTGTGTACAATTGTACTTCGGCGGTCTACTGACCGGCTCCTTTATCACGGGGATGATATCTGACCGGTAAGTGTACTGTGTGTACAACAATTGTACTTCGGCGGTCTACTGACCGGCTCCTTTATCACTGGGATAATATCTGATCGATAAGTGTACTGTGTGTATAACAACTGTACTTCGGCGGTTTACTGACCGGCTCCTTTATCACGGGGATGATATCTGACCGGTAAGTGTACTGTGTGTACAACAATTGTACATCGGCGGTCTACTGACCGGCTCCTTTATCACGGGGATGATATCTGACCGGTAAGTGTACTGTGTGTACAACAATTGTACTTCGGCGGTCTTCTGACCGGCTCCTTTATCACGGGGATGATATCTGACCGGTAAGTGTACTGTGTGTATAACAATTGTACTTCGGCGGTCTACTGACCGGCTCCTTTATAACGGGGATGATATCTGACCGGTAAGTGTACTGTGTGTATAACAATTGTACATCGGCGGTCTACTGACCGGCTCCTTTATCACGGGGATGATATCTGACCGGTAAGTGTACTGTGTGTATAACAATTGTACATCGGCGGTCTACTGACCGGCTCCTTTATCACGGGGATGATATCTGACCGGTAAGTGTACTGTGTGTACAATTGTACTTCGGCGGTCTACTGACCGGCTCCTTTATCACGGGGATGATATCTGACCGGTAAGTGTACTGTGTGTATAACAATTGTACTTCGGCGGTCTACTGACCGGCTCCTTTATCACGGGGATGATATCTGACCGGTAAGTGTACTGTGTGTATAACAATTGTACATCGGCGGTCTACTGACCGGCTCCTTTATCACGGGGATGATATCTGACCGGTAAGTGTACTGTGTGTATAACAATTGTACTTCGGCGGTCTACTGACCTGCTCCTTTATCACGGGGATGATATCTGACCGGTAAGTGTACTGTGTGTATAACAATTGTACATCGGCGGTCTACTGACCGGCTCCTTTATCACGGGGATGATATCTGACCGGTAAGTGTAATGTGTGTATAACAACTGTACTTCGGCGGTCTGCTGACCGGCACCTTTATCACGGGGATGATATCTGACCGGTAAGTGTACTGTGTGTACAACAATTGTACTTCGGCGGTCTACTGACCGGCTCCTTTATCACGGGGATGATATCTGACCGATAAGTGTACTGTGTGTACAACAATTGTACTTCGGCGGTCTACTGACCGGCTCCTTTATCACGGGGATGATATCTGACCGGTAAGTGTACTGTGTGTACAACAATTGTACTTCGGCGGTCTACTGACCGGCTCCTTTATCACGGGGATGATATCTGACCGGTAAGTGTACTGTGTGTACAACAATTGTACTTCGGCGGTCTACTGACCGGCTCCTTTATCACGGGGATGATATCTGACCGGTAAGTGTACTGTGTGTACAACAATAGTACTTCGGCGGTCTACTGACCGGCTCCTTTATCACGGGGATGATATCTGACCGGTAAGTGTACTGTGTGTATAACAATTGTACATCGGCGGTCTACTGACCGGCTCCTTTATCGCGGGGATGATATCTGACCGGTAAGTGAACTGTGTGTATTACAATTGTACTTCGGCGGTCTACTGACCGGCTCCTTTATCACGGGGATGATATCTGACCGGTAAGTGTACTGTGTGTATAACAACTGTACTTCGGCGGTCTACTGACCGGCACCTTTATCACGGGGATGATATCTGACCGGTAAGTGTACTGTGTGTATAACAACTGTACTTCGGCGGTCTACTGACCGGCTCCTTTATCACGGGGATGATATCTGACCGGTAAGTGTACTGTGTGTACAATTGTACTTCGGCGGTCTACTGACCGGCTCCTTTATCACGGGGATGATATCTGACTGGTAAGTGTACTGTGTGTATAACAATTGTACTTCGGCGGTCTACTGACCGGCTCCTTTATCACGGGGATGATATCTGACCGGTAAGTGTACTGTGTGTATAACAATTGTACATCGGCGGTCTACTGACCGGCTCCTTTATCACGGGGATGATATCTGACCGGTAAGTGTACTGTGTGTATAACAATTGTACTTCGGCGGTCTACTGACCTGCTCCTTTATCACGGGGATGATATCTGACCGGTAAGTGTACTGTGTGTATAACAATTGTACATCGGCGGTCTACTGACCGGCTCCTTTATCACGGGGATGATATCTGACCGGTAAGTGTACTGTGTGTACAACAATTGTACTTCGGCGGTCTACTGACCGGCTCCTTTATCACAGGGATGATATCTGACCGGTAAGTGTACTGTGTGTACAACAATTGTACTTTGGCTGTCTACTGACCGGCTCCTTTATCACGGGGATGATATCTGACCGGTAAGTGTACTGTGTGTACAACAATAGTACTTCAGCGGTCTACTGACTGGCTCCTTTTTCACGGGGATGATATCTGACCGGTAAGTGTACTGTGTGTACAACAATTGTACTGCGGCGGTCTACTGACCGGCTCCTTTATCACGGGGATGATATCTGACCGGTAAGTGTACTGTGTGTACAACAATTGTACTTCGGCGGTCTACTGACTGGCTCCTTTATCAAGGGGATGATATCTGACCGGTAAGTGTACTTTGTGTATAAAAATTGTACTTCGGCGGTCTACTGACCGGCTCCTTTATCACGGGGATGATATCTGACCGGTAAGTGTACTGTGTGTACAACAATTGTACTTCGGCGGTCTACTGACCGGCTCATTTATCACGGGGATGATATCTGACCGGTAAGTGTACTGTGTGTACAACAACTGTACTTCGACGGTCTACTGACCGGCTCCTTTATCGCGGGGATGATATCTGACCGGTAAGTGTACTGTGTGTATAACAATTGTACATCGGCGGTCTACTGACCGGCTCCTTTATCGCGGGGATGATATCTGACCGGTAAGTGAACTGTGCGTATTACAATTGTACTTCGGCGGTCTACTGACCGGCTCCTTTATCACGGGGATGATATCTGACCGGTAAATGTACTGTGTGTATAACAACTGTACTTCGGCGGTCTACTGACCGGCACCTTTATCACGGGGATGATATCTGACCGGTAAGTGTACTGTGTGTATAACAATTGTACATCGGCGGTCTACTGACCTGCTCCTTTATCACGGGGATGATATCTGACCGGTAAGTGTACTGTGTGTACAACAATTGTACTTCGGCGGTCTACTGACCGGCTCCTTTATCACGGGGATGATATCTGACCGGTAAGTGTACTGTGTGTATAACAATTGTTCTTCGGCGGTCTACTGACCGGCTCCTTTATCACGGGGATGATATATGACCGGTAAGTGTACTGTGTGTATAACAATTGTACATCGGCGGTCTACTGACCGGCTCCTTTATCACGGGGATGATATCTGACCGGTAAGTGTACTGTGTGTATAACAATTGTACATCGGCGGTCTACTGACCGGCTCCTTTATCACGGGGATGATATCTGACCGGTAAGTATACTGTGTGTATAACAATTGCACTTAAATTGCGTTAAAACTTATATTATACCGTGCACGCGGTCATATGGAGAAGAAAGTGAATGCTTTCTTCAAACATTGTTATTGAATATGTAGTTGTTGACAGTTTATTATACCTTCTGATTTCATAACATATCAAGTGCATTGTTTGCAGTGAAAAACATCTTACTTCTGATAGGTACAACATTTAACTTTACTTTTCTTTCAAAATTTCAAATCTGTGCTAGACAAAGTGCTATCAATAACATTTTACGGATATACATGCAGACATGGTCACTACTTATACATATTCTGTTGATGCCTTATCATCTTATTTTCCTATTTGTTATGTAAATGGTGTCAGCTACCATAAAGACATAACATAAATCAATCTACCCAATTCCCGATCTAACACACGCATCTTAGTAATGCTTGCACCATATTCTTTAGAACATATATGTATAAAGTCTCTAGGTTAGAATGTCTATTTAGGTTTGGACGTAAACGATGTATGTGCGTGTCGTCTTTATTCTACTGGATTGCTGCTATGGGTATTGCCTGGACCCCCAGCTACCCCGTCTACATGTTACTCATCTTCTCTGTGGGATTCTTTGCTGTTGGAAACTTCATGCCGGCATTTGTCTTGAGTAAAAACATATACTTTATATATTATATAACAGTACTCATAAGTAGCCAACTGATTTTTTTTAGTATTTTCGTATATTTAATGTGGTGTTGCAGTTTTGTGCAGACATGCCATCTTCGATTAATATATTGTGGTACCTTTGTGCAAAGATGGCATCTTCTGTTAATAATAGTGTTGTTCAGTGTACCTGTGTGTGAACATGACACCTTCCGTCTATATACAGCTTTGTAACTGTGTGTAAACGCGACATCTTCTGTTAATATAGTGCTGTAACTGTGTGTAAACATGACATTTTCCGTTTATATAGTGTTTTAATTGTGTATTAACGTGTCATCTTCGGTTAATATAGTTTGTAACTGTGTGTAACGTGACATCTTTCGTTAATATAGTGTTGTAACTGTGTGTAAACGTGACATCTTCCGTTAATATAGTGTTGTAACTGTGTGTAAACATGACACCTACCGTTTATACAGTGTTGTCATTGTGTGTAAGCATGGTATCTTCCGTTAATATAGTGTTGTAACTGTGTGTAAATATGGAATCTTTCGTTAATATAGTGTTGTAACTGTGTGTAAACATGACATCCTCCGTTACTATGGTGTTGTAACTGTGTAAAAACATGACACCTTTCATTAATGTAGTGCTGTAACTGTGTGTAAACATGACACCTTTTGTTTATATAGTGTTGTAACTGTGTGTTAACATAACAACTTTCCTTTATGTGGTGCTGTAACTGTGTGTAAACATGAATTCTTCTGTTAATATAGTGTTGTAGCTGTGTTAAAACATGGTATCTTTCATTTATGTAGTGCTGTAACTGTGTGTAAACATGACATATTTCGTTTGTATTTGTGTTGTTACTGTGTATAAACATGCCACCTTTCGTTTATATAGTGTTATAGCTGTATGTAAACATGACATCTTCCGTTGATATAGTGTTGTAACTGTGTGTTAACATTACACCTTCTCTTTAAACAAATTGTAACTGTGTGTAAACACGATATTTTCCGGCAATTTAGTGTTGTACAGTGTACCAGTGTGTGTAAACACGACACCTTTCGTTTATATAGCGTTGTCACTGTGGGTAAACATGACATCTTCCGTTAATATTGTGTTATAACTGTGTGTAAACATGATATCCTCCGTTAATATAGTGTTGTTACTGTGTGTAAACGTGACACCTTCCGTAACGGTTAAAATATCGGTGCTGTAACTGTGTGTTAACATGACACATTTCATTTATGTAGTGCTGTAACTGTGTGTAAACATGACACCTTTCGTTTATATAGCGTTGTAACTGTGTGTAAACATAACATCTTCCGTTTATATAGCGTTGTAACTGTGTGTAAACATGACACCTACCGTTGATAAAGTGTTATAACTGTGTGTTAACATGACATCTGCAACAATGTGTTTTTTTGCCTGGTACCAAATCTGATTGGACATTAATCAAGGCCGGAGTGCCTCAGGGGTCCATTTTAGGTCCGCTTCTATTTTTAGTCTATATTAATGACATAGTATCTGATATCGCATCTAACATTCGTCTTTTTGCAGACGATACAAGCCTGTACTTTATAATCAATCATAATAACAATATAAACAATGCTGCACAAATTTTGAATTCCGACATCAACAAAATCACTGAATGGTCAAAACAATGGCTTGTAACTTTTAATCCATCGAAGACTGAATCGCTTCTTATATCCAGGAAACGTAATCAACCCGTCCATCCACCACTATATATGCATAACCAACAAATATCAGAAGTACAATCACACAAACACTTAGGTATACTTTTATCAAACAACTGTACCTGGCACTCTCATATTCAATACATTATGGATAAGGCATGGTCAAGAATTAAAGTCATGAGAAAACTGAAATATCAGCTTGACAGAAGATCCCTGGAGACAATATATACATATTTTATCCGACCACTGTTAGAATATGGTAACACAATCTGGGATAACTGCACTAATTATGAAAAACACGAGTTAGAAAAAATTCAACACGAAGCAGCACGCATTGCAACTGGAACAACAAAACTTGTATCAATTAATAACTTAAACCCAGAAGTTGGGTGGGAAAGTCTAGAAACTCGAAGGACGAAACACAAATTAATTATTTTCTATAAAATGGTAAACCATATGACTCCTCCCTACTTATCTACACTAGTACCATCCCAAATAGGTGAAAATTCCCCGTATAATCTCAGAAATAGTTATGACCTACAAATTCCAAGTTCTACTATAATTCTTTCATGCCATCTGTTGTCCGTGATTGGAACAATCTACCTATTGAAACAAGACGAGCCGTTTCTATCAATGCCTTTAAGCACCAGCTAAATAAAAATCTTACCAAAACATCAAAACACTTTTACACAGGCACAAGAAAATGTCAGGTCTTGCGTACTCGTCTTCGTACAAATTGTAGCACGCTGAAACAACACTTATTCAAAAAAAATATTGAAAATTCTCCACTATGTACATGTGGAGCAATTGAAAGTACAAGTCATTACCTCCTCGTCTGTCCTATTTATCATGTCGAACGCGCTACACTTCTTGCATCAATCTCTCATATATGCACTGTTACCCTCAACACTTCTCTTTGGAGAACCTCATCTCCCCCACAATACAAACGTCGACATTTTTAAAGCTGTCCACAAATATATACTCTCGAGTAAGCGTTTTAATAACGAAAACTAAAAACTTATCTTACAACGCTGTAAAGCTGTAGACTTGTAAATAACAATAATCATAATAATAATAATAACAATAAAAATTATAATAATAATTATTATAACTATAATAATAATAATTTATATGTTGCTGTCTGTTTCCCTTGGCTCGCTCTCCTTAGTCCTGAACTCGTCCACCTTTTTTTCTGTTCATTTTGTTTTTAATTCTAATTTATATGATTACTTATGAAATTTTGTTTTCTTTCAAAACTTAACAAGACATACAACTATCGATGTAAAAATCATATCTCTTTTATAGAACTCTATTTTGTTAATATATCAAAACTAATCTAATGAATCTTTGCCACCTTACACAAATGTTTGTATAAGTTACTGAGGAGAGAAACTATATAAGAAATATTTTCTTTCGTTTCAATCCTTTTCACTAAATATGTTGTTGAATATGCTGTACATAATTTATGAATAAATATGTTTAAACCAACATGACACCTACCGTTTATAGAGTGTTGTAACTGTGTGTAAACACGACAACTTCCATTTATATAGTGTTGTAACTGTGTGTAAACATGACATCTTCCATTGATATGGTGTTGATGAAGTGTTGTAAATATGACATTCCCCATTGATATAATTGTATTGTGGTTTTTGCGTTTTATTTATATTTTATTTTCTTGTAAACATATATATATATCTATTAACATGTTCAAACAAAAGATATCGTCCCATTAGTGTCCAGATGCGCATTCATGTTTATATGACCGCGGAACCTTCTTCTACTATTGGGACGACGTGCTCTACTAGTCAGTAAATACTATAACAGCTATGTCTGATATAGCTGTTGTTGTTGTCATGGCTTATAAACATGATTTTAAATTAGTTTGACATTATTACAGGTATGGAGTTTGTTGGGCCTTCCTGGAGACGTTTCGCTGGACAAATAGGCAGTTTTACATGGTTGGGTGGCAACTTGGTGCTTGCTGGACTAGGTTACGCAATAAGGGATTGGCAAACTTTACAAATAGTCTGCGCATCATCAGGGATTTTGTTCCAGCTCTATTGGTTGTAAGAAGTCGTTTGTAATATGCTCTTTATAAACAGTTAGATACCGAAGTATGTAGTACATGGTATAACATGTTCAGAAAATCATGTTGAAGTATGGTAATGATGTATTATCATTGTATGAGATACATCGATGATCGGTAGTGGTGATGGTTTGCGATCATTGTATGAGATACATCGATGATCGGTAATGGTGACGATGTGCAGTCATTATATGAAGATACATCGATGATCGGTAATGGTGACAATATGCAGTCATTGTATGAATATATATCGATGATCGGTAATTGTGATGATGTGCGATCATTGTATGAAGATACATCAATGATCGGTAACGTAGACGATGTGTGATTATGGTATGAAGATATGTCGATGATAGGTAACGGTGATGATGTGTGATCATGGTATGAAGATACATCGATGATCGGTTACGATGATTATGTGTGATCATGGTATGGAGATACAGCGATGATCGGTAACGGTGACGATGTGTGATCATGGTATGAAGATACATCGATGATCGGTAACGATGACGATGTGTGATCATAGTATGAAGATTCATCGATGATTGGTAACGATGATGATGTATGATCATGGTATGAAGATACATCGATGATCGGTAACTGTGATGATGTGTGATCATGGTATGAAGATACATCGATGATCGGTAACGTTGCTGATGTGTGATCATAGTATGAAGATACATCGATGATCGGTTACGGTGATGATGTGTGATCATGGTATGAAGATTTATCGATGATCGGTAACGATGATGATGTGTGATCATGGTATGAAGATATAACAATGATCGGTAACGGTGATGATGTGTGATCATGATATGAAAATATATCGATGATTGGTATGAAGATATATCGATGATCGGTAACGGTGATGATGTGTTTACATGGTATGAAGTTACATCGATGATCGGTAACGGTGATGATGTGTGATCATGGTATGAAGATATATCGATGATCGGTAACGGTGATGATGTGTGATCATGGTATGAAGATATATCGATGATTGGTATGAAGATATATCGATAATCGGTAACGGTGATGATGTGTGATCATGGTATGAACATATATCGATGATCGGTAATGTTGATTATGTGTGATCATAGTATGAAGATAATCATAGTATGAACATATATCGATGGTTGGTAACGGTGATTATGTGTGATCATAGTATGAAGATATATCGATGATCGGTAACGGTGATTATGTGTGATCATGGTATAAAATATATCGATGATTGGTATGAAGATATATCGAGGTATTGAGATATATCGATTATCTGTAACGGTGATGATGTGTGATCATGATATGAAAATATATCGATGATTGGTATGAAGATATATCGATGATCGGTTACGTGATGATGTGTGATCGTGGTATGAAGATATATCGATGATCGGTAACAATGATGATGTGTGATCATGGTATGAAGATACATTGATGATCGGTTACGGTGATGATGTGTGATCATGGTATGATCTTCGTAACAGAGACATGATTGGAGAGTACTTGATTATCTAATTGAGAACCGTTGACGATAATTACATCTGTGAGTTAGAGAGTGTAAGGGAGAAGACTCTCTCTGAACGCTCAAATGTAGATGCATATGCTTTCGGTTTACCGCGGGGATTATGGGATAATATATATTCTTAACTTTCTGTAGACTCAGATTTGCACTGATATACAATATACATGTGTCAAAATATTGGTTCATGGTTTTGGAAGTAAACTAAACAATATATACATGATATTTAATAAAAGTAGTTGGACAATTTCGAAATTGAAACTATGTTTATAACACAGCATACTGCACTTGACATAATATTGACCCATGAAAGCATGCATACATTACATTACTGGAAATGTACAGACTCATCTAGATAGAGCTGTTATATATACGGTTGAATGTCGATTGCCAAAATGTTACAATGTTTGTATACGCTGTATAAGTCTGTAATGTTTAATCTATATGCAGTCAGCTAAAGGGTACACATATTTTACAGTATATTCCCAGAGTCGGCAAGGTGGCTGTATAGCCAGGGTCGAAAGGAAGAATCAAAAAAGATAATCATTAAAGCGGCCCGGATGAATAAAGTCACACTTCCGTCTGGTTTCCTCGACAAAGTGCTCTCCGCTGATGAAACTGTTCAACAGGGAAGAATATGGCAAATGTTTTCCACGAGGGTATTGGCGATACGAACAATGATTATCTTCTTCAACTGGTATGTCTGAGTATAATATATCCTTGATAGTATGTTTTTTGTTATAAACCCTGAAGATGACATCTACCAAAGAAATATCAACAACATTATTTGATCGTAATTGTATCTACTTCAGAATGTTCTTGTCTCCGTATTTTTTTGGTATAGTTTGGTAATACAGAATTAAACAAATGAGTATGTTTTGTTTGGCACACATCAAGTAAGCAATGAATTGTGTTTATTCAAAGGACACTGCCAACAAAGTAGTACATGATGATCACAGTTTATATAATAAATATTTATGATAAATACAATACAATACATAGATAAGAAGTAACAACTGGGGTAGACACCCTTGACCGGTCGGTAGCAAAGGTCGCAGCTGGGGAGCTTATACCTGCTTGAAGGGTTTATCTAAACTCCTCCTTCCATTGTCGTCAAATTTTAGACGGAACAGTTTGAATAAAAGTTTTCTAGACTAGTCACGTGAAGGCAGGGCAGCATACCGTACATATTATCTAAAGAAAACAAATGATGTAATACGCAGATGAACTCGAGTAGACCCAGAGGGTAAGCGTAAAAGGGGAATCGGTAGAGCCCCCTACGTCATCAGCTCATTTAAATATAGGTAAATGAAGATATAAAGCTATCACGAATAAAACGTTAATAATATTGCGTTGTCGTCTTTCTATACTATTTTATGATGTAGCACGGCATCGTTCGATTATAAAATGCACGACTCAGTACGGTTGTATAGTGTTTAATATTGAAAATAGAGACATTATTATTTTACACAGGTTTAAACATATCTCAATGCAACTTTTGCATGCTACAGAAATAGCAGCTCCTCTTTGTACACCAAATGACAGCATATAGATAAAATCTTAGTTTTCTATTCCTTTAACTACAAATATACGAGTACTTCTTACATATACATACGTTGCACCACCTTCATTACAACTGATGTCAGATTACTGCCTTCAGGGCCCCAGGAAAGAGTGGCTTAGTTAACTGATATCTGCCTGCTCTCTAAGGGATAAAACCACACCGCAAACATGGTAGGATACACGTTTCTAACAAAAGGCATACCAGACTTTCTAATAAATTCCATGTGAATCTAATTTGTCCTGTATCATTTTACCATTATAACATACAACAGGGTATTACCCCATAACCTTCCTTATTAAAGGAGGACGAACTATCTCAAGAACACCACTGCGGTAAAACATTATAACATTGCATATTTCTAAGTGTTTGTATATGGCAAAAGGAAAGAAACATATATAATTTAGGTGAAGACGGTATAGTTTTTTAGTAAGAATATAATTATGTATATGTCTACAGCAAATGTATTGTTTTTTATTCAAATGTAATAATGATGAATCGGGGCATATCTGGTGAATAAATAACAACATGCTAGAATTGCATTTTATCAAATACATTTTACTTTTTCAACATGTTGATGGTATGACACAGTTATGTATATGTTATGGTAACATACACAAAGGGGTTTCTACTGATTCCCCTGGTACCTCTACAGATTCCTCTCAACACAGATAAGTATATGTAATGGAAACATATACAAACTGGTTCTACAGATTCCCCTCAACACAGATAAGTGTATGTTATGGTAACATACACAAAGGTGGTTCAACAAATTCCCCTCAAAACAGTTATGTATGTTATGGTAACATACACAAACGGGCTTCTACAGTTTCCCCTCAACACAGATAAGTGTATGTTATGGTAACATACACAAAGGTGGTTCTACAGATTCCCCTCAAAACAGTTATGTATGTTATGGTAACATACACAAAGGTGGTTCTACAGATTCCCCTCAAAACAGTTCTGTATGTTATGGTAACATACACAAACGGGGTTCTACTGATTCCCCTGGTACTTCTACAGATTTCCCTCCACAGAGATAAGTATATGTTATGGTAACGTACACAAAGGTGGTTCGACAGATTCCCCTCAAAACAGTTATGTATGTTATGGTAACATACACAAAGGTGGTTCTACAGATTCCCCTCAACACAGATAAGTGTATGTTATGGTAACATACACAAAGGTGGTTCTACAGATTCCCCTCAACACAGTTATGTATATGTTATGGTAACATACACAAAGGGGGGTTCTACTGATTCCCCTGGTACCTCTACAGATTACCCTCGACACAGATAAGTGCATGTCATGGTATCAGATGCAAAGGTGTTTCTACAGATTCACCTCAACACAGTTATGTATATGTCATGGTAACATACACAAAGGTGGTTCTACAGATTCCCCTCAACACAGTTATGTATATGTTATGGTAACCTACATAAAGGGGGTTCTACTGATTCCCCTGGTACTTCTACAGATTTCCCTCCACACAGATAAGTATATGTTATGGTAACATACACAAAGGTGGTTCTACAGATTCCCCGCAAAACAGTAATGTATATGTTATGGTAACATACACAAAGGGGGGTTCTACTGATTCCCCTGGTACCTCTACAGATTACCCTCGACACAGATAAGTATATGTTATGATAACATACACAAAGGTGGTTCTACAGATTCCCCTCAACACAGTTATGTATATGTTATGGTAACATAGATAAAGGGGGTTCTACTGATTTCCCTGGTACCCCTACAGAGTCACCTCGACGCAGATAAGTATATGTTATGGTAACATACACAAAGGTGGTTCTACAGATTCCCCTCAACACAGTTATGTATATGTTATGGTTACATACACAAAGTGGGTTCTATTGATTCCCCTGGTACCTCTACAGATTCCCCGCAACACAGATAAGTGTATGTTATGGTAACATAAACAAAGGGGATTCGACAGATTCTCCTCAACACAGATAAGTGTATGTTATGGTTACATACACAAAGGTGGTTCTACAAATTCCCCTCAACACAGTTATGTATATGTTATGGTAACCTACACAAAGGTGGTTCTACAGATTCCCCTCAACACAGTAATGTATATGTTATGATAACATACACAAAGGGGGTTCTACTGATTCCCCTGTACCTCTACAGACTCCCCTCAACACACATAAGTATATGTTATGGTAACATACACAAAGGGGGTTCTACAGATTCCTCTCAACACAGTTATGTACAAGTTACGGTAACATGCACAAAGTTGGTTCTACAGATTCCCCTCAACACAGTTATGTATATGTTATGGTAACATACACAAAGGGGTTTCTACTGATTCCCCTGTACCTCTACAGATTCCTCTCAACACAGATAAGTATATGTAATGGAAACATATACAAACTGGTTCTACAGATTCCCCTCAACACAGATAAGTGTATGTTATGGTAACATACACAAAGGTGGTTCTACAGATTCCCCTCAAAACAGTTATGTATGTTATGGTAACATACACAAACGGGCTTCTACAGTTTCCCCTCAACACAGATAAGTGTATGTTATGGTAACATACACAAAGGTGGTTCTACAGATTCCCCTCAAAACAGTTATGTATGTTATGGTAACATACACAAACGGGGTTCTACTGATTCCCCTGGTACTTCTACAGATTTCCCTCAACACAGATAAGTATATGTTATGGTAACATACACAAAGGTGGTTCTACAGATTCCCCTCAAAACAGTTATGTATGTTATGGCAACATACACAAACGGGGTTCTACTGATTCCCCTGTTACTTCTACAGATTTCCCTCCACACAGATAAGTATATGTTATGGTAACATACACAAAGGTGGTTCTACAGATTCCCCTCAACACAGATAAGTGTATGTTATGGTAACATACACAAAGTTGGTTCTACAGAATCCCCTCAACACAGTTATGTATATGTTATGGTAATATACACAAAGGGGGGTTCTACTGATTCCTCTCAACACAGATAAATATATGTTATGGTAACATAAACAAAGGGGATTCTACAAATTCCCCTCAACACAGATAAGTGTATGTTATGGTTACATACACAAAGGTGGTTCTACAGACTCCCCTCAACACAGTTATGTTTATGTTATGGTAACATACACAAAGGGGGTTTTACTGATTCCCCTGGTACCTCTACAGATTCCCCTCAACACAGATACGTATATGTTATGGTAACATACATAAATGGGGTTCTACAGATTCCTCTCAACACAGTTATGTACAAGTTATGGTAACATGCACAAAGTTGGTTCTACAGATTCCCCTCAACACAGTTATGTATATGTTATGGTAACATACACAAAGGGGGTTCTACTGGTTCACCTGGTACCTCTACAGATTCCCCTCAACACAGATAAGTATATGTAATGGAAACATATACAAACTGGTTCTACAGATTCCCCTCAACACAGATAAGTATATGTAATGGAAACATACACAAAGGTGGTTCTACAGATTCCCCTTAACACAGTTATGTATATGTTTTGGTAACATACATAAAGGGGGTTCTACTGATTCCCCTGGTACTTCTACAGATTACCCTCAACACAGTTATGTATATGTCATAGTAACATATACGAAGGTGGTTCTACAGATTCCCCTGTTACCTCTACAGATTACCCTGAACACAGTTATGTATATGTCATAGTAACATACACAAAGGGGGTTCTACTGATTCCCCTGTTACCTCTACAGATTACCCTTAACACAGTTATGTATATGTCAGTAACATACACAAAGGGGGTTCTACTGATTCCCCTGTTACCTCTACAGATTCCCCTCAACACTGATAAGTGTATGTCATGATATCAGATGCAAAGGGGTTTTTACAGATTCCCCTCAACACAGATAAGTGTATGTTATGGTTACATAAACAAAGGTGGTTCTACAGATTCCCCTCAACACAGTTATATATATGTTATGGTAACATACACACAGGGTGTTCTACTGATTCCCCAAGAACCTCTACAGATTCCCCTTAACATAGATAAATGTATGTCATGGTATCAGATGCAAAGGGGGTTTTACTGATTCCCCTCAACACAGGCAAGTATATGTTATGGTAACATACACAAAGGAGGCTCTGCTGATTCCCCTCAACACAGATAATTATATGTTATGGTAACATACACAAAGGTGGTTCTACAGATTCCCCGTAACACAAATAAGTGTATGTTAAGGCAACATACATAGAGGTGGGTTCTACAGATTCCCCTCAACACAGATAAGTGTATGTTATGGTAACATACACAAAGGTGGTTCTACAGATTCCCCTCAACACAGTTATGTATATGTGATGGTAATATACACAAAGGTGGTTCAACTGATACCCCTTGTACCTCTAGAGATTCCCCTCAACATTGACAAGTATATGTTATGGTAACATATGCAAAGGTGGTTCTACTGTTCCCCTGGTACCTCTACAAATTCCCCTAAACACATAAGGTAAAATAAGCTAATCGATGTAGAGTCTTGGTAATTGCTTGTAGAAAAGGATGTATGCTTTCCCAATCTCCAGCCTTAGATTTTTGTCAGTCATCTTTGTTATCTATAAAATAGAAACATGGTTTTAATAAAAAATGCTTGATGTTATTTGTAATGGTATTATAAGGTTTTAATAATTTTTGCTTGAAATCAATATAAATATTTATACTTATTTACTTCATTTGTGAAACAAGTTCTTACAACTTTGGCAAATAATGCTCAAAGTCTTCGTGGTTGGAACCAGTACTAAACATATGCAGAAATGTGTCTTGCTAAAGAAACCACACAAAGCATGGAGGATCGAACCCACCAAAAATATTTGATCTATAACATCATTGAAATATAAGGCTTCACTTAAAAAATGGGTTATATTCAACTGCTGTTTTTTGCTTCTGAAAAATAATTCAGGAGTTATTTATAAGCAAATGCGGTGTCACAAGTGACTGCCTTTTTGCGAATAACAAAGTTTGCACAACCTCAATTACATGTAAGTTACCTTTCTATCATCAATTCTGTACCACTGAAGGCTAAACTCGATATAACAGTAATAATATCCTGCTTGTTTTGTCCCATAGTGGACAATTACACCAAACAATGAAGCCTTGTTTTTTTCCAAATATAAACATTTTAATTACATTGGTATCAATGCAACATTAAATCATTGAAAGCTGTTCACTGATATTTTGAACTTTGCAATGATGCAAATAATGTGAAGATGAGCAATTACTGAACTTTTAATTATTCCCCCACCCCCCACCCCCCTCAACAGGAGGTTGGGGAACATACAATCACACTTAGGTACCAAAGCTGCATAAAACATCCATTATGATTGAGCTTACTGTTTTTGAGAAGAAATCGAAAATGCCATTTGTTTACAGACGCATGATGAGGGACAAAAGTCGGTCGCAAAAGGTCCCTTGAGACCATGTCTTAGGTGACCTAAAAAAGCTGAGCTAAACTAAACATAAAATTTTTGGTTTTGGTGATAATGGTCAATGCATACAAGAGAGCGTCATTGATGTATTGACAAATGAGTTTCCCCCTCTGTAAATATACAGCAGTGTCAATAAGCTTCCCTTAGAATTCACAGAGATAATTAAAAATGAAATTACCTTATTTTGTTTAACATATGGTCGCAGTCTAATTTGTTCTGAAATCAGCAGCATATTTGTGTTCTTGTAACCGAGTTCATTAAACCTAAAATTAACATTCAATGACTTTATGATTTTATGTACTAGTTTCAAATGTTTCAAAATTACTCATATATGTCAATTATTTAGTATACTGATATGTTAATTCAAACAGTTATTGGGGGCAATATAAACAATGATGTTTTTTTAAAAAATAACACGACTTCTGTTTGCCTTGAAGTGACAAACTATTTTTCAGGTTTCATGTCTCAAATTTAAAATGAGAAAATCACAAGTGTATTATATGATGAAGCATTTAACTTAAATTATATGTATATCAGATTGATATAATTAAACGACATTCAAAATTTGTATGAATAATAAAAAACTATAAAATTAATGTTTAAAAAATACCTTTTTAGATGAACAACAAAGTATTTTGGTATCGCACTCAAACAAACCCTTTTCTGGATATCCACTTTTTCCAAACATCTAAAAGAGAAATGTTTGAAATTATAACACCATAATTTTGTTTATATTGTGTTTTTATGAAGCCATTTACATATGCTATAAAGATGTGAACATATGAACTGACATACCAACAAAAACCTTAATAGTATCAATATATGTCCTGAATAATACAGAAACTTATTGATTTCTAAAGTAAAATGTCATTTACACTGATGGAAACCCTCGTTTAAGAGGTAGTTGTTCAGTATTTCAAAAGCGCATTACTTGGCTTAAAACTTTCCCTTGTACAATATAATTATTTCACAATTAACTACCTTTAACCTAGAGGATAAGGGGATTTAAAATTTTTGTGACACATTGTTTTCAGAAACAAAACTAATTTCAATTAAACAGTTTTAAGAGGTATCAAACAACGTGCTTTGTTTCGATTTTTACTGTAAGGTTCTCCACGGCAGAGTGGTCTAAGGTACTGTCGTCCAATTACCACTTACTTTTCACCGCTGGGGTCATTGGTTTGAGACCCGTTTTGTCAAAATATTTATGTGAGAAAGTTTGCCAGTTACTCGAGTACGGATGGTGATTCAATAAAACTAGATATACCATAATATAAAGATCCACTTTAATGAATGCTAAATAAAAATATTGAAGCATATCTAATATAACAAACAAATGGATGTAACCGACTTTAAAAATAAATATGTTACCCTGAGCACTGGAAATCGTTTATGGTCTCTTCAGCGAAGTAATTTGACAGTGCATGATTAAGGTCCAATACCTGTTAAAAAAAGCAAAGTTTATATATCACTCAATGTATGATCATTTAAACGTGTATGTGTTGAAAATTATAAAAAAAAAGTTAATATCACATAACATTGCCAACCAATAAGTTAGGTAACTGCTTGAATTACAATATTGTCCAGGCACCCAAAAATTAGGCACCTACATCAAATAAACAATTGCCTAATAGGTAATTCAGATACCTGCATCAAACAAACAATTGCCTGTTTATAGGTAATTCAGATACCTGTATCAAATAATATTCATAATTTATGATGTTACTGTTTTACAAGTCATCTGATACAAACAATTGTTTAAAAAGTACATGTATGCAATGACACTGACATATATATGTAGGTTCCTTTCTTGATTTTGATTATAGGCAAATTATATATGAAGTTTCATTGATATGGCAGAGACTTGCTGAGATATGAGCTTGCTAAAAAAAATACCAACACCAATATCAGGGCAAATACAATAGGCTTCCTTTCTTCAAAAGTTGATTTAGAAAATTAGGCATTTTAATATCATAATCTTACATTTGTTATAGATATGCTCAGGCTACTGAACAGCTCCACAGATGGTGATGAATGGCAACATTTGGAGCGCTTGAGTCGACTGAAATAAATAATAAAACTATTTTATCGATCAAATATTATCAGTTTTCTCGAATATTTCTCAAGTTTTGAAATGGACACAAAAACATTATGTTGTACAAAAAGCATTCAGCACTTTAAAATTGGGTAAAACAATATATTAGTTTTACATTAAAATATAGTGTATCAACAGAGGTCGCAAGTTTATTATCCCCTCCTGGCCAGCCACTGTGATGATTGGCTTTGAACTTTGTTCTACAGTCATGAATGTCCCATCTTTGAATATAGGGGGAAGCAGTCAGTGATTTGCAGAGGTGAGGTGTGTTAAGTACTGGTAAACCGTTCAGCCGATACCAAAAATGCTGATTAGGTGCACTGACTGCCGTTATACTGAAATAATTTTGAAAAAATTAACAATGTTTTACCTCACTAAGAGAATGGAACTCATGTGCTTCGTGTTGTGGAAATTTAATGTAAATGCGATGTTCTTTAGTCAAGGGCAGTCCATCTGTTAGAGCATTCCTGACAGTATCAGTAACTGCATTTCTTATTTTCTTGGTATCATTTTCTAACTACAACATATGATATAAATGATAAATTAGAGTTTTAAAAGTTACCTGCAAATTACTGCAGTTTTATCATATAAGCTTACTGTACAAAATCAAACAAATATTGTGCCTATATTAGTGATGGGGCATGGGTTCGAAATCTGCAACCATTTATCTGTTGAAATCTGTTAGTAAACTGATGCAACTGATCGATTATAAACGGTTCCATTTCATTTGGCTTTTTACTTACCGGTATTCAGATTCAGATTGTTCTTGATCAGAGGTAGGTTTTTATTGACTTTTGTAAACCTGAAGACCTTCCATACCTCCAATTTAGTCTTACAACAAGGGTGGTTATATATCATCGCCTCGTTACTTTCATGTGCCATTTTATGTATTAGAGTTACTTCCATTTGCTTATTTAATTCGTACTCACGGCTTTCGTACTTTGAACATTCGTACCGACTATAGATTTTTTCGGATGTTCGCACTTAGATTGGAAAATATTACACGATTAGTATATAAACATGAAACTAAACTAACCAAAAAATGTATTTTAATTACCCAAGAGAGAAAACTTTGTTATTTTGACCGACTGATTGACTAAAAGCAATGACTGAATTATTAAATGTCTCTGATCAATGATTGACACGTTACATGTCGCTGAGCAGTGCAGTAAAAAATAAATAAGAAAACTGCCCTATGCATCATGTAATGTAGAATTAGAAATCCCTGAAAAGAAGCCACATGATAAAAGAATTATTTAAGCCTAATAGTTACCTTAAAATCTGGAAAACGTATCACTTCCTTCATTAAGATCTTTGCAGGACACTGTTTCTTTTTGGAGTTTTGCAGCATCTCTCGTCTCAAATGTGGTATAGGATGATCACCCTTATATAATGTTAGCTAAAAACACATTATTACTTTGTATGTTACTTTTATATTCTCTTCTTAAGAATTTAATACCATTTACTTTCTTTTTCTTTAAATATGATTAATCAAAACAAATTATTTATAAACAAAAGTAACTGTTTTTTTTTTTATTTATTGTATTTTAAAATAGAAAAGAATTGCAGGTTTATTTTGAAATAAGTATTTGATAAATCGTTTCAGCATCTAGTATTTTTAGAAACCAGCTTTATAATAAATGTGAGGTTTATATAGCCCAGCTTGGTTGAAAAACTTTATATGAGAAAGTTTGCCAGTTACTTGCAGAAGACAGTGTTCTCAGATTAATTGAGGTCTTTCTCCAACAATAACATTTGATATGCCCTATAGATTAAAATATGTTATGTATTGATAATGGAGTTAACCAACCTTATGCATGAGCTATCTTAAGGAATTCAAATGATGACCCACCCTCTGTATATAACAAACATTTTCCTATTGATAATAATATTGATATAGTTAACAGAGATCAATTATGAATGTCTAGTATTAGTGGACATGCAAACAAATGTATAATAACGTTATTTCTTACTGCAAGACCCTTCTGGTGCTCCAAATGTTTTCTTTCTTTATCCTTTTTATGTTTATCGTTTCCAAACACACATGCCCGTACATAGCGGGACATGATTTGGAAGGGAACACCATCATACGGTACCACATTCTCTCCTACATCCCGAAATCTAATGCGGTTGTTTGGCCCAGATCAACAGGAATCATCTGATAAAATATAAACATAAAAACTATATTATAATTAAACTGTAGTTAAATTCCAATACGGGTTCTAAATCTAAACCATGTGAAAGAGATTCTAAAAAATGATATATTTATTATCTAATCTAGTTTATAGCAAGTTGAACATTGGTTTCCTTATGTACATGAGAACGTATAACGATATTGTTCGCGGTTGGAAGGGAATATTGAATCCCATATCAGGTGGTGCTTTTTGTGTTTTTCTCCCTTGAATTTACAGGTACTGTAGGAGTTAAGTCATGCAAAAGCATTCAACAAAAGTGAGGGTCTGTTAGGGTTTTTTGCATATGCCATATGGGCCCATTCATTTTTTTGCATATGCCATATCAGGTTATTGATTTTTTCCATATGCTATTCGAAACAGTAATAAGGTTACTTAAATGTGCCAAGTAAAGAACAGTTGTCAATACCAAATGCAAACAAATGCCGACAATAACTGAAGTTGGAGCTTTGCGCATGTCTTCCCAGATTGTTATTAAACGGGCATTCGCGGTAATAAGTATACTGGTCATACCTAATACCGCAAGTCCATTTTTTTTCAACCATGTAAAGAATCGCGTCAATAATAAACAGTAATAAGGTCACTCAAGTATGCCGAGTAATGAACAGTTGCCGATACGAAATGCAAACAAATGCCGACTCTAACGGAAGTTGGAGCTTTGCGCGTGTCTTCCCAGATTGTTTTTGAACGGGCATTCGCGGTAATAGGTATATCACGGTATTAGGTATACTGTATATATATCGTGGTGTTAGGTATACAAGGGATATACACACTAATTTGAGACTCGCAATCTTAAACTTTATTTTTCTCCATATAGAAAAAAGTATTTTTTGCATATGTCATATGAGTTCATTTATATTTTGCATATACCATATGGGTACCCCCCCCCCACCCCACTAGCAGAACTTCAAAAGCCAAACGACATATTATGTGACACTGACTGGGAGGGGTACCGTATTGAACAAGCAACAATAAACTCACCATTTTCCCCGAAATGTTTACCCTTTGAGAGGGATACATAACACAAAGTATTCTCAACTTCGAACGACTGTCGTATTGCCTCTGCTTCTTCCACTGTTGACACCCAGCAAGAAAACCCGTCGTTAAATGTTGGCGTCCATAACGATTTCCAATTTACCGCCATTATTGCAGTTAGCGGCTACCTCCTTTATAGAAGAGCAATTAATCGTGAAGTATATTATCTCATGAATATTTAAATAAGCTGGTGACGTAGGGGGCTCTACCGATTCCCCTTTTCCGCTTACCGACCCAGAGCCGCAGGTGAATGATAATTAACGATACGACAAGATAAAAATAACGGCAGAATTATAGCGTATCATCCTCTTAGGGTTTTAGAAGGTATTTGTCAGCATTGAATATCCGTAGTCATCCTGGTTGTCGCACACTTAATTCGGAATGCGTGAATGTAGGCTAAATGGGTCAACCAGCTGTACGTTACAGACTCAAAGGATCATAGTTTCCTTTGAAAACTTCCTGATATATTTAACAAGTTCAGTTTTACAATGACAACGGCCAAGGGTCTTACGAAGCTTGTAACTCACATCACAAAACATCAACATTCCCAAGTTAACATTCAACATAGAAATCAAAACCACCTATTGTATCATATGGTTTTGTATTTATTAATACTTATCTCATGAATATTGAAAAAAATAAAGTTTATTCACTACATGTTTATTATCAATTTATCATTAATACAATTGAATAACAGTTAAACATTTATCTAGCACCGATGTACCGGCAAATAATGCGATTGCGTGGTGAACGGAACAGCATATAGTATGCCTCTTGTATAGAACTTTTAGATTGATGACGTCAGTCGTTATTTAAAGATAATATATGACGTTTTTGATTTGATTGCAAATATCAGCAAGGCATTTTGCTTCTGAAAACTAACCGGAAGTATAAAATGACCGTTAAACGACACCATTCTATGTAGGTTAAATGAAGGTGCTACATCACAAATATAAATATCTAATACATGACCAATTTAACTTGGATTTTAAGAACATAACATTTAGTTAAACAACAACATACCCTTATAAAAATGTTTTATGTAATTATCGAACTTACCGGATAATTCAGAATAAAACAAGTTTACATATTTCAGGTTAGTTGTCTGTCTTGCATATTACGGGCTTGCTTTGAACAGTGGTGATATTGGTGGCGATATTTTCCTTAACTTTTTCCTTCAAGCGTTGATGGATCTCCCAGCTTCACTCATAGTAATTCTATTGTTGGATAAAACTGGCCGGGTACCAATGCTCGTGACAAGCATGATCGTCGGTGGACTCGGGTGCCTATCTACACTGTTTACAATAGTCTACGGCGGAGAGGGTAAATACGATAACCTTGTTACACAGATAATTATACGCTTATGTACATATTATGGTTATGAATCATAAGTGTTTAATTATTGAAATATATATATTGCATCAACCTTTCTTATTCTTATTATATATAAATTTATTTGGTTTGGCAAAGGCCTTGATATTGTATCTATAGTTTGCATTGTAGCTAGGCGCACTCGCCGTAATCAGGTCTGTACTTTTATGTCTTCGTTATTCACAAATAATTATCTCCATATATATATTAAATCTGTCCTTTATATAGCATGTGAGTAGTCATGAATCCTTAACTGGATCCTACTCATATAAAGCTATCACTTCATGTATGTAAATTTGTCCACCCTGTCCAGATGTGTTGCATGTAATTCCATATTATATAAGTCATGGTCGACACCAAATGTATTGGTTTGGCAGAGGCCTTGATATTGTATCTATGGTTTGCATTGTAGCTAGGCGCACTCGCCGTAGTCTGGTCTGTACATTTATGTCTTGGTTATTCACAAATAATTATCTCCATATATATATATATATATATATAAATATATATATATATATATATATATATATATATATATAAATTGAATAGTTGTATTCAACAGACACAAGTTCGACCGTGGTTGTTTGAGTTTTTCATTCTTAGTGGTGTTTTGATGTCTGGTTAGTTGGAATCATACTTCTCGTTCAATGCTGTCTGCTACTGGAGTGGTTGCTAGGAGACGCGGACGTGTTGTATGTTGTCTGCTACTAGAGTGGTTGCTAGGAGACGTGGACGTGTTGTATGTTCTATAACACCACATGAACAGACTCGATGAAACTGAGACTGCTATTTCTTCTGTTGGTTGCGTTCTGTGGCTAATCAGATCAGACATTAAGCAGTAACTTATCAATTAAAGGTCAGCTACCACAACTGAGTGAGAGGAGCTCTCTGATTGGCTGAAAAAAGAATATGGATGTTTCTGTGACTGACTAAATTAATTTTATTAAGGAAACTGTATGGAAAGTAAAATTGGTGAAATTTAGTTTTTTTCATGCTGAAAGTGGGGGTACCCAATGTCAGAGGACAAAAGGTGGTAAAAATTGAGTCTAGGATAGTACTTTTTATGTAGTATGTTTTATGTAGGACTTTTTGGTCCACGAATGGTAGAAATAGCGAAAATTAGGTCAAACATTTTAATGTAAGTCTATGGAAAATTCAATGGTGGTAGCTGACCTAATGCAATCTTCTTGCTTCTGGCTCACCAAGGCGGTGATGGCGTATGTGGTTGATAATCAATCCCGTACAGAAATATGTGACCGCAGACCCAGGAACGGTCATCTCATATAATGTAACGCCTTCGTGTATATAACCCACCCACGCCTCAAACAATTAAATACTACGTTGGGTACAAAAATGTGTATAGCCGTATAACAAATTGAATTTTACATCTACATGACTGTACATATACAGTAGCAATGTTTCATATATATTTCATGTTGTTTAATTTCAACATTAAAATATTACACGTGGGTATCCGTTTGTGTAATTTCAGATTTACAAATATTGACAACTGTTCTAGCAATGCTCGGCAAGGTTGGGGCCTCGGTAGGCTTCTCGGTGTGTTATGTGTACTCGGCTGAGGTATTTCCTACTGTGATAAGGAACGCAGGGATGGGTTCGAGCTCCTGTATGGCAAGAGTTGGTGGCATGTTGGCTCCATATATAGCTGATCTAGTAAGTGTTCGAATAATTCCGTTCCGTTTCTCTGCTCTATATTTTACGACATTATATTAAATCATTATGAATATGCAGATGAATTAGATACAGTCGTAAAGTAGATTAATGAATGGCTTTTGGATGAAATGTGTTTAACTACTGAGCTACCCTTTATGAATCATTCCCAGGTGTGTAGAATGAGGTTTTGCAGCTAAAGGTGTGTCACCATTTCTACATTCACGATGCTCATAAGTTGACGTTCTTAAACGTTATAAATTTAAAATATTTAGTTCTTGTATCAAAAATATATACAAAATTAAACAAAATAAACACACACAGAGTAGTTTATCGTTCCTTGTTTCAGGATAGACTGATAGGTGGAAGGTTCGGTAAGGCGTCACCTCAGTTAGTGTTCGGGGTGTTATCCATCGCAGCTGGACTTCTGGCAATGTGTCTACCAGAGACGTACAATAAACATTTACCGGAGACTATCGAGGACGCTAAAAACTTTGGCAGGTAATTATACATGTGTTTAGTTGAATAGTTATGTAATTAGTCGGTGACTATGAATGCTGAAGCCGATATGGACGTTATTGTAGTGAGAGGTGGATGACGATTTCAACAGTATGTTCAGATAGATGTGTGTGTCATCGTATTGACTGTAACATAATATGTATCAGATACAGTAGCGTAGCTGACCCTAATATGATGTGCAGTCCATCGGGTTCAAGTGGGGTCGAGAAAGGGGTTTTGGGACATGGCACTCTCCCATCAGAAAAAAAAGACTTTCAGGATACATTTCCTGCGTTCTGAGGGCATTTCTAGGAGATATAATGATGCATTTTCAAAAATATGTGCAAGCCCGGGCGTTGTGCGTTGTGGCGTTAAGGCCGCTACGCCACTGAGAGGTATCGCTGTCCTTCAGGCAACGTGGAGCAAGGACAATTCACGCAGGTGTTAATAGGAATGAATACGACACTTCTACTGCAGTAAAATTGTGATCCATTATATGAAATGTTATGTCTTTTTCCAGGACTTAAGGACGGCCTATTACGTTAAATATACAATTGCAGACCATTGTTATTCCAAGATTTTCGTACTTTCGATTTTATATGATGTTTTAATGAAGTACTAAACTAATTATGTGACTAATTAATTATCGCAACTGCAAATTTAATATTAAGGCACTCGAAAATGTACGCACAATAATGAAAGGTGGCCTGCATGTTTCAAGTGTTTGGGTTGATCAAATATATTAACTTTCTACACTACGTTTGTCAACGTACTTCTGATTGTCGACTATATCTTAAGCAATCTTGAAATTTGTTTGTTTCTTTTTACAGGGGCGATGATAAACCTGAAGAAACAGTTACACATATAAACAAAGCGTTCGACGACACAGATAACAAAACTCGACTTTAAGCAAAATTCGTACGGTTTGTTGTATACGCCGATCGTTTTGCATTATTCAAACTTCAAATGCCCAATACCATGTAAACTATACTTGTGTCTGTCGTGCTTGGACAAATGTTATGAAATTCGGATAAACTCTTGTATTTCCGAAAGATGCGTTAATGTCCGAGAAGTTGTGTTTATCAAATGGTGTGAAACACCAGTCAACTGTTTTTCAAGAACTACACTACATTAGAAGTATCGGTCGTTTTGTTGGGTTTATCGCACAACAAAATGGGGTTTATCGGACATTGAAATCTCATGTGGGGTTCATCGGACAGCTTATTGAATTATTCATCAGGGGTTTATCGGACACTTTTATTTTCATTTAAATTATTGTTTATGATAAAATAAGGCATATATTTGTTTCAATTTCTTATTCAACACAATTTATTTCGTCATTAAAACCCAAAATCGATAACTACAAAACCAGTTTAACCTTTCTGTTTCGTGTTGAAAATGCGATATAAAAAATTGTCGCCAGCGCTATCTGAGCGAACATGTGAGAGGAAATCGCTCTCTTCCAATCAAAATTGTTGCACATATTGGCATGGTACATAAACACCCGTGTGTTATCCGGGCTGTGCCATTGCACCCGCTGCTTTGATATGGTCTGAAAGTAAATGTTCATGTAGTACATGCAAATATAGCACATTTCGTCCGGAAAACCCCAATTGCAAGTACCCCTGCACATACACATTACTCTGTATACTCAAAACATTATTCATATATCCCAATAAAACTTTTTGACTAAACTGTTGTTTTTTATCATTATGGTATTTATATGCCCACATATGTAATTTTCCTCAGAAATACCTGCAGCTTGTTTTTGTTGTACAACGTTACAACCAATCAATACTATTATTGTATTAAATTCAAGCACCGTGCAAACAAACAGGGTGTGAATGGGTGGAAACGTAATATGAGGATACATCTGCCTTGAACATTACTTAAATAAGTTACGTGAAGATGGCTATGAGATCGGCAATCGTAGTTCGACATTCAATGCAGAGCCAGGTCTGAGATCGTAGATCGACGTTCAAAAATAAAGTCGGAATTTGAATAACGACCCAGGTCTGCAATCTTAGATAGACGTTCAATGCAGATCAAGGTCTGAGATCGTAGATCGACGTCCAAAAATAAAGTCGGAGTTTGAATAACGACCCAGGTCTGCAATCGTAGATCGACATTCAATGCAGACTCAATTCTGAGATCGTAGATCAGCATTCAAAATAATGTCGGAATTTGAATAACGGCCCAGGTCTGCAATCATAGATCGAATTTCAGTGTAGACCTAGGTCTGAGTTCGTAGATCAACATTCAAAATTCAAGTTAAAAGATGGACTAAACGTGAATGCAGACCCAGGTCTGAGATTGTATATCGACATTCAAAATTAAAGTTGAAAGACGGACTAAACTTGAATGTAGACCTATGTCTGAGATCGTAGATCAACATTCAAAATAAAAGTCGGAATTTGAATAACGACCCAGGTCTGCAATCGTAGATCAACATTCAAAATAAAAGTTAAAATACGGACTTAACTTGAATAACGACCCAAGTCTGAGTTCGTAGATCAACATTCAAAATTAAAGTTAAAAGACGGACTAAACTTTAATGCAGACCCAGGTGTGGTATCGTAGATCAACATTCAAAATAAAAGTCGGAATTTGAATAACGACCCAGGTCTGCACTCATTGATCAACATTTAAAATTGAAGTTAAAAGATGGACTGAACTTGAAGAACGACCTATGTCTGAGATCGTAAATCAACATTCAAAGTAAAAGTGAAAATACGGACTGAACTTGAATAACGACCTAGGTCTGAGATCGTAAATCAACATTCAAAGTAAAAGTGAAAATACGGACTGAACTTGAATAACGACCTAGGTCTGAGATCGTAAATCAACATTCAAAATAAAAGTTAAAAGACGGACTAAACTTGAATATAGACCCGAGTCTGAGATCGTAGATCAACATTCAAAATTAAAGTGAAAAGACGGACTAAACTTGAATGTAGACCCAGGTCTGAGATCGTAGATCAACATTCAAAATAAAAGTCGGAATTTGAATAACGACCCAGGTCTGCAATCGTAGATCGACATTCAAAATTGAATTTAAAAAAGACAGACTGAACTTGAATGCAGACCTAGGTCTGAGATCGCAGATCAACATTTAAAAGAAAAGTCAAACTACGAGCTGAACTTGAATAACAACCCAGGTCTGAAATCGTAGTTCAACATTCAAAATAAAAGTTAAAATACGAACTGAACTTAAATAAAGACCCAGGTCTGAGATCGTAGATCAACATTCAAAATTAAAGTAAAAAGACGGACTAAACTTGAATGTAGA
Organism: Panopea generosa; assembly: GCA_029582155.1. Taxonomy (NCBI): domain Eukaryota; kingdom Metazoa; phylum Mollusca; class Bivalvia; order Adapedonta; family Hiatellidae; genus Panopea; species Panopea generosa. The sequence goes on from CM055898.1 coordinate 55,677,420, forward strand.
CCCAGGTCTGAGATCGTAGATCAACATTCAAAATAAAAGTCGGAATTTGAATAACGACCCAGGTCTGCAATCGTAGATCGACATTCAAAATTGAATTTAAAAAAAGACAGACTGAACTTGAATGCACACCTAGGTCTGAGATCGTAGATCAATATTCAAAATTAATGTTTAAAGGCTGACTGAACTTGAATAACGACCTGGGTCTGAGATCGTAGATCAACATTTAAAAGAAAAGTCAAAATACGGGCTGAACTTGAATAACAACACAGGTCTGAGATCGTAGATCAACATTCAAAATCAAAGTTAAAAGACGGACTCAACTTGAATAACGACCCAGGTCTGAGATCGTAGATCAACATTCAAAATTAAAGTTAAAAGACGGACTCAATTTGAATGTAGACCCAGGTCTGAGATCGTAGATCAACATTCAAAATAAAAGACAGAATTTGAATAACGACCGAGATCTGCAATCGTAGATCGACATTCAAATTTGAATTTAAAAAAGACAGACTGAACTTGAATGCAGACCTGGGTCTGAGATTGTAGATCAATATTTAAAACAAAAGTTAAAATACGGTCTGAACTTGAATAACAATCCAGGTCTGAGATCGAAATTAAAAGACGGACTGAACTTGAATAACGACCAATGTCTGAGATCGTAGATCAACATTCAAAATTAAAGTTGAAAGACGGACTAAACTTGAAGCAGACCCATGTCTGAGATCGTAGATCAACATTGAAAATAAAACTCGGAATTTGAATAACGACATGGCACGTCGACATCTTCTCTGGACAGAATGTCTTGTTTGGATCACACGCTGTTTCCACTTTATACAGACTTGCGAGTAGATATTAAACATTTCATATTTTGTAGATATCTGCAGCGTTACAAAATCAGATGACAGGAGTGCTTATTTATTATTGAATTTAACAAACGAGTTGGAAAACATGTATAATGCGACACTCTGCCAACACGTTTGATAAATTCAATAATAAATGAGCACGAATGTAATAGGGGTCGAAACCGAAATCCGAAGGGCGAGTTCGTTTACGAACCCGTTACGGTATCACTCGAGCTATATCTAGAACTCAGTGAGAAGTGGTGCATTTTGAAAAAAAAACAAAACACGACGACCTTTAACCCATACGTTGCCTCTTGACTATTATTCCAAATAAAATAAAACTAACAAAATCTTGTTTCAAAAAAAAAAAATACTGTAATAATAATATTAAGATAATTAAACTTTTTTGATAAATAAAATTCTTAGCTTTAGTTGATAATTAAAATACCAAACCAGACGACAAAGTTATTGCTCTGCAGTAAATATGTTTCGCAAAGTTTCGGTCAATTGCCGGTGTCTATATTTACCGGAACAAACCGAAACAAAGGTAATTACCGGAACAAAGCTTGTAATTACTGGATCAAAGGTTATATTTACCGGAATAAAGAATGTTTTATGTTTAATGGCGTTGATTATCAATATATGTATCTTTATTTCATTTATAAGACTGAACGGCTTACAGGCCATGCAAACATGGATATTTTTTCAACAGAGAAATATTCAAAGTAAAGGGAAGCAACTCCAGTTCATCCATACATCCGATGTCGTTAGGGCGTGCATGATTAATAGTTTGTTTTTCCGTGACCAATCTTTACTTTAGAATATGCTTTAAGAATCAGATTAATAGTTGATTAAATTAATCTGTCATAGCATCCCCCTCATTCATAGTTAAGAAAATTGGATTTTTAATCAAACCACTCACAATCATTTAGTTATAAAATAAAATTATTAAAATGAAAAAATTGATAAATACCTACCCCATTTTATCACTTTAAGCTAAACGAAAAATATCATACATTTTAGACTATCCACCTTCCACAGTTAGCTCCACCCACCTTTCACTCAAAACAAACCCACCAATCACGTTCAGAGAAGGTCAATGAAAATGCTATTCCCACACAGGAAAACAGCATGGGGTACCCTTTTCATATTAGTGCCATTGGTTAGTTTAAAAATGCCAAGTTAATTATACCGAAAATAGTAGACTTCAATAGTTTATTTGAGTGTCACATAAAAGTTACATCAAAGTAAATTCAAGTATATGTACATTAAAACTCCTATATCCGGCCGTTTATTTCGACCTATGAAACAATAAAACATTATTATAAATAATGTTACTATAAAGAATAAACATACACAATATATTTTACTATTATCACTATGACATGTATACATTCGACAACTAAATAAAATTATAAGAATATCACAGAAAATATTAATTTCAATAAAAAATTAACTATATAAATTAGAAACAAGAATTAAATTGAGCTCAGCCAAGGTTAATCATGTTAATCTCATTAAACGTTGCATTGCCATTTAGAATATAGCAATGCAACTGTTATCATAAAATCTCATTAAGTGTTTAATTTCTCACTGTGTGGCATAATATTTTATACAAAATTGGACCGCAGAACTAAATGATTCATCGAGAGCATTGTTCATTAGAACTTTCACATTATCTAAATGTTATAAATATAGAAACATATCGGAAAGCATTTTCAAGATTACGACTATCTTCTCATAGATTTGAAGTAGAAATGCGGTAGTTGGCGAAAACCTGTCAGTGTTCTATTTCACGACAGACAATGTAATATTTTAGAAAACGAATACCACTTCCTAATATACCGGTAATGTTAAAAATATAGCGAAATAAGGAAAACGTATATATAAAACCATATTACTGGACAGATCCATGCTATTTTAAATGCACACAACTACTGAAGTGTGCAAACCAATCTGAATTAAGAAAACTGCGATTATATATACAAAGTATTTAAGAAGAAGACCCCAGCATCATCAATCAGGAAAACATAGAAAATAACCCGTCCTTGGGGCAATTAGCTGGAACATTCCTGGACACTCATACAAATGTTGCGTTCTATTAGATAAACTACAAGAAAGCCGCTCCTCCATGTTGAGGCGCTTTTTCGTGCGTGGTATCTGTAGTTTTTGCGCCGGAAGAAACTGCCGTTAAACGTTTTTGTAAATATTTATATTAAATATGAATGTTTGTGTCTGTGAAATGCACGATTTATTTCGTGCTATTTTCAAACTTCTTCAAATGTTGCTATTTATTTGATCAACTACAAGAACGCCGTTCCTCCATGTTGAGGCGCATTTTATTTTTGCGTGGTATCTGTAGTTTTTGCGCACCTTAATATGATTTAGATACATTATGCCGGAAGAAACTGCCGTTCAACGTTTTTGTAAATATTTATATTAAATATGTATGTTTTTGTCTGTGAAATGCACGATTTATTTCGTGCTATTTTCAAACTTCTTCAAATGTTGCTATTTATTTGATCAACTACAAGAACGCTGTTCCTCCATGTTGAGGTGCATTTTTTTGCGTGGTATCTGTAGTTTTTGCGCACCTTAATATGATTTGGATACATTATACCGGAAGAAACTGCCGTTCAATGTTTTTTGTAAATATTTATGTTAAATATGAATGTTTGTGTCTGTGAAATATGCGATTTATTTCGTGCTATTTTTAAATGTCTTCAAATGTTGCTATTTATTTGATCAACTACAAGAGGCCTATTTTTTTGTGTGGTATCTATAGTTTTTACGCACCTTAATCTATATATTTACATGAACTCCCATTTATCAAGAACTTTATTGAATGTTATTCATCTGATATTGTTGATTTTGTAGGATTTACTCTTACATTTGAAATTATATACGTTGCACAATATACATTTTTTTATATCAATTCATATATAAATATACATTGCTATTGTAGATTTTTCATATGGTGATAATAGTACCCGAAACCAGCATAGTTTACATTCACATTACAATTGTTTACATTCTTTTACATTTTTATGTTTCTTTTCTGTGATATTTTATCAAAATCTGAGTTTTATTTCCATTGTTTATATTTTTAAAAAAAATGCAATACTATCCTTTTAGTCGTGTGTACCTAGTAATTTTATCCTAGGAAATCAATAATAATAGTATTTACATTTATGGGTTTATATTCAATGTTGATAATTTAATAAATTTCAATACAAAAAAATCAATGTGTTGTCCATTTCATAAACTTCCACACACAGCCGTCCTGAAAAAAAAATGAATCACATAATGCAGCTTTTCAAAGCTTTGTTAGCTTAATGATCATTAAGTAAAGATAGTTTTAGTTAATTTAAAATTAGACGATTTTTCACCCAATTACATGAAATAAAACGTTAAGCTAGCAAAACTTGGAATAACACATACGAGACAGTATTGCCAAAAGTGGGCCATCCGTTAAAACCATATACTACTACACAGACCAATTAACTAAGCAAGAAAACATATGTCTTATTATATAAACATATCTATACTGTATGACATTATTTTTATCGACTCACTTAATCCAGTTTAATTAATACAACTAATATCAATTACAAAGAAGTGATTTACAGATGGCTAACACGTGCATGCCATTTATAATATAATATTTTTTTTTAAATTCAATTTCAAATACAGTGCGTGATTTTTTTAGCCATTTAACATTTTTCTTATCAGCACCGATTATTGATTTTAGTGGCCTTAAAACTAGGGGGCATTACTCTATGATATTTGATTAATCAGAGTATTTTCGTTTCGCTTTTGATATATCGTAATAATTACATTTTTGGACAAAATGTAATTTATTTCGTTCTCTTACTTGAATACAACCCATTTAAGTGATAATTGAAGCAAATTAACACTAAACAGGGGATAACAAGCACAAATAACACCATTGTTCCGGTAATTACAAGCTTTGTTCCGGTAATTACCTTTGTTTCGGTTTGTTCCGGTTAATATAGATGAAAAGTATTTCGATTGCTGTTTTTATATTTTTTTGCGTTTCAACAGTTCGCTGGTGTTATCAAAGGTAAATATACGTGTATAGATAATTGTTGCTTAGTATCGTATCATTGTTGTCCTGGAAATGGCTCTCAAAATACCCATGTCCATCTTGCGAGAGTAGAAAATAAATGAACAATTGTTTGATGTTTACAATTGTATGGTGCCGTAACGTATTTTTGATCATGACCTGAATTCGATCACTTCCGAGAATTATGAATATCGCTAAAGTGACATCGGTCAACCATCCAAGTACTTATCTTGTACATCGTTGCTTAACCATGTCGCTGTAAAAGCTAGCTTCACAGAAAAACTGTTGTTAGTGACTTATATGTACACTCACTACACTCTTCCCCTCTTCATACCTTTAGGGCTTATACCCAACACAGCCTGTAGCTTTCAGAAGTCCATGGCCATATCCCATCCCATTCCAAAGAAAAAAAGATTCGTGCAGGCAAAGGTTCGAAAGTTTATCCTCGTTGCCATTAAAGTAACATCGGTCACCCATCCAAGTACTAACACTCCCCTAACACTGTACATATTTGCTCAACTTCCAATACAGTCTGTGCACTTTAACTACATCGCTGTAAAAGCTAGCTTAACAGCAAGACTGTTGTAAGTGACCGATGTACATTCACTACATCGGGTATCCGATGTACATTCACTACATCGGGTATGGTATTCAATTTCCTGCACAATTGGCAATATTTACAAATAGTATCCACGTGGTTGATTGTTTCATCGGCAATGTTGGTGATATATATGATATTGCTTAGTGTTTTGCCTAAAATTGTTTTAATTCAATTAAAATAAACTAATGCTAAATATTTTATTACTCATTAATACTTTTCAATTACATAATTATAGCCTTGTTAGTTCAACAGACCATAACTGGTTCTCACCTATCCACAATTGTCAGTGTTCTTGCTGTATATTTGGTGTGCCACATAACACTATACTAAATTAAGGTTGACGAAACCACTACCTGTTTTTAACACAAAATTAAAGTAGATGAACTGGTAGGTTGATGAAACCAACACCACCCATGGGCCACAGCATGTGAAATTGAAGCTACAGTCGGACCCAAACACACAATTTGTTGAGAGAACATACCGCAACCAATTTTTTTTTTATATCTGTAGTTGTCATGGTGTGTGGCACAAAAGTCACTAACCCAACATTTTACAGACCTTAACATCTACCATATCTTTAAATATCTGTATTTGTCAGTGTGTGCTGCGAAAGTTGCTAACCTGAAATTTATGGACATAAACATCAAGGAATTATATAGCGATGGAAAGGCAACTAGTTGAGGTTTTGTGAACGCTCATGCCAAATTAGTAATCCTTCATGTGCTATTTTATCAACATTTAGTCAGGAGATGCAAGTTTCCTATCCTTCTATACAAGTCCTTGTAAACATCAACACTTTTTTTAATATCTGTAGTTGTCATGGTGTTTGGCGCGAAAGTAGCTTACCTACTTTTACGGACATAAACGTCCCATATTGGCGATTACCCGAGAAGAGTGTTGATCTTTTAGGTTCCAGGGGGATAGTGCAGGTTACAGATTGAAACCAACTGTATGTTTCATCTGGTTCTTCAGTGTGCTCAGTGTATAGCACTGCCACATGGATCCTCGATTTAAATACCCATCGGAACGACTGTTTTTAATTGGCCAGCCCCAGGGATCTAACCCACAACCTCAATGCTAGATGTTTTGTGATTTACCGACTGAGCTAATGGGGCTAACCAGCTTATACTGGTTATGCTGCCATCAAAACAGCTATGTATTTAAGGACATCTTATTGAATACCGCCTGGAGATAATTGAATGATAATTGATCCAGAGTAGTGATTAACTGGTCAGTGATAATTAATCCCCATATGTATGTGCACCAATTAAAGTAATTAAAGAGACTAAACTTTTGTAAATGGCGACTTGTACAAGTTTCTACTTGGCCAGTGACTTGTACAATTTTCTACTTGTTCAGAACATCTGGCTATAGGATTTTACAGCACTTTCAGGGGAAGGTATTTTAACAACATTATTAGGCATGGAACTCAAAGTCTAAATATAGTATATCTATACTAAATTTTGTCTATTATCACTGTTACATTGGGCATATATTCACATTCCTTGCATAATTCCGATGAGTAGGGTGTAACCGTTATCACTACTCAGAATTCATTTAGGCAGGGCATTATCACTACCCAGAATCCTAATTTTGATAACAGCGCCGGGCAAGGGTTAATGGCATGGGGGAAAAGTGTGCATGTGGAAGTTGATAATTGGTGAACGAACAGTGCCTTGCAGTGATAATGCAAGCTGTACTCTAGGTGCAATAATGAACAAAAACATAAAAAGGTATTGTAAGGTCTCCTGTTTATTCCCAAAAATTAACATAAGTCTGAGTAGAATCTTTCAGGGGAAATTGGTTAACTCTAATAAATTGAATGTATATAGCTTGACTTGAACCAAAAACTTCACATGTGACAGGTATGTGATCTTTAGCACAGAAGTGCTCTCAGTAATGGAGGGTTGCACTCTGGAATCAAAATAAAACAAGTAGGGCATGTCTTTGCTGAGCTCCTACCTACTCGCTAAATATTGCAGCTACTTAAACTTTTTATTGCCTTTCAAAGCGTTAACTTTTTATTTTTTCATGATATCTTTCCATTTTTCTTTAAAATACTGGGTACTAAAACACACCAATCAAACATTCTTTTTGGATGACCTGGCTAAATATGGCAAAATAGCTGGGTCAATCTTGATGATAACAAACAATTGTATTGATACACATGGTGCTGCGGCATTTATAGTAGTTGATATAATAGTTATAAAACTTTAATTAATGAGAACAGTGATTTCAATGCATTCTTTTCTTTAATGCCATTTTTAACACATTTCAGGTTATATATGGCTTATCCAGTTTTGCTGGTGGAGGAAGACATGAGACTGAGTACAACTACTGTCCTTCCGCAAGTAACTGGAAACTTTCTCACATACAGTTTTTGGAGCGGGATTCAAACCTACGACCTTAGCGGTGAGAAATAAGTGATCTTGAGATGGCGTCTTATACCACTCTGCCACAGAGGACCCTTTAAATGCATTCAGTCTACCATTATGCCCTCAACTTTAATCTCAGTCGGTCTTTTTAGGTCACCTGAGACTTTGTCTCAATGGACCTTTTGTCCATCATAATGCATCCGTAAACAATTTTGAGTTCTTCTCAAAACCGTAACCGTAACTGTAATTGTAATGATATATTTATGCAGCTTTGGTACACACGGGTGAATCAAAATTGTGAAAACTGTCATAGTAAGGTAAACTTTGAAAATCTTTTTCTAAATATAGGAGAGCACTGGGAAACAAATAGTGATCATGATTATGAATATATATGGGTCATTTATAAAAAATGTGAATTGCATGTCCCTTGGTCACACGGTTTTGCCCTTGGAGTGAGGCCTACTTTACTAAATCTATATAAGAGAATTTAACAAAAAGTTATTTCTTACGACTGAATAGATTTATGTGAATGTTTTTTGGATAATCAGATGACTGTTAAGGCCCATGGGCCTCTTGTCTAAAAACACATTATAAATTACGGTTTCCAACAATACATGTATTCATATAATTATATAAATATAAGTCGGTAAACTCCCTGTTCATGTCATGATGTAATTATTTCAATGAGAACAGTACTTATAACATACATTTATTGTTAGTTAGCCTTTTGCTTTGTTTTCATTAGAGTTTTGGTAAATACATTGTAAATTCTGACGGTCTTTGTTACTGTAAACACTTTTCAAAATTGTTTTTAGCTCAACTTTTCGAAGAATAAAGATAGTTATTCTGCTCACCCGGATGTCAGCGTCCCACCTTGGTTGAAGTTTTGTGTGCAAGTCCCAATCTCAATAACCATTGCATGTATTGACTTGAAACTTAACACAACGCTTCCGAGTCATCAAACATACTATGATAACTAAGTTAGATAACTCTTGGATTAATATAATGCAAATTATTGCACTTGTTTGACTTAGAAATTCTGGTTAGTTTTGCTTGCAAGTACCATCTTGTCCATACTTCATCAACCACTCAATGTATTTGATTTGATTTAAACTTAATGCAAGACTTCCCAGTCATAAAACATACTACAATGAATAAGTAAGTTTACTCTTGCATGAATAAAATCCAAATTATTGCCCTTATTTGACATATTAAAATTTTATGCGCAAGTACCATCACTTGGATCTCACAACCCTTGAATTGACAGTCAGACACATTATAGACTTAACGTATAACATGAATAAATCCCAAGATGCGATTCATTTTACAAAGGGGGGCAATTATTTGGGACCGAGATATCCAAATTTAACCATTTGATCAAGTACATATATTTATGTAAGAAATACCATAAAACACACAGCTGATGCTTTAGATGTTTTACCCAGACTTCAAATCATTACATGTATATTTTGATTAAAGACTAGCTTCCAGATTGTTGAAGTGTTTTCCCCCATAAAAAAGGAGGAGTCGATCTGATTTTTAATTTCACAAAATTTGATATTATACTACATGTATATAGTATTAGAAAACAAACATGTAGTGCTGTGTTACAAGAGTGCATTTTATTAATAGAAATTTGGGCTTTTTCAAATATTAATTTCTATTAATTTACATAATTTGATTTGGTAAATATTTAAGTTTATTATCTTAGTACAACATGATATGCTTCTGTGGTGTAACTGGCAAACACAACTACACTTTTGTAGAAATTCTGGGTTCAAATCCCAGCAGTTGCGAACAACATGAAAAGAGATGGCTTAGATATGGTGAAAAAAGAAATGCCGGTTTTATTTTTTAATGAAATTATTCTCTTTTAAAAATGTATATTTTTTATAATGTTTGCTGCTGCATGGACAAAATGCTACTAACTTATGCTTACTCTTTCTGACTGCCTTACATTCGAAAATTATATTTTACGTCGACTGCAGTTTATAATCATACATGGTCTATATTTTTTGTTTATTTTGTTTGTCGTGTTTAGTCTTACAACCAGATTGTAGAAGTGTCTGGACAAGAACTGAAGGGAATTTATATCCAGATTGTATATTTCATATATATTTGGATGCCTCAGCTGCTAATTTGGGAACTTAAGTAAATGGGTTGGGTTTATGTATGCAGTCATGCACAATGCTGTTGTTTTTTCTTGGTACATGGGAGATGGAGGTTCAAATTACTGCCATGTCCAGAGTCTTCTCTTAAATTTTAGTCTAGTCCTGTGTCCTAGACATTTCCTACATTTGTCCAGAAATATACATTTGGTTAAGTCATATTTTGACAATGAAACTGCAAGAACTCTATTTATGCTTGAATTACAGTATGAATGTCTGGTGTTTAGAATTATACAAATGGTTCCTTCTGTGGCAGAGATGTCCATAGTGTTGTTGTCAAATAACCATTGACTTCTCACTGCCGAAGTTGTAGGATCAATTCTCGCTCTGGTAGTCTAAAAACATTTTGTGAGAAATTTAAAGTTACTTACAAAAGGACGGTGGCTGTACTGAGATTGGTTTCTTTGTCTTCTAGGTCTGTTTTGAAATTGTTTTGAAACCCCAGTAAAAATACATACTGGCTATCTGCACAGTGTAAACTATAGTATAGACATGTATTATGTTTATGTAATAAGGAAAGAAAAATATGCAGCCATTGCAGACTGGAACTCGGGACCTTTCACTTACAGGTCAAGTGCTTTACCGACTGAGCTAACCAGACCGTTTATATATGTTTCTCTCCTAACAGTTTAAGTACACACTGTGACATTTATATTATGCAAGAAACATTTATAACTGAAGAAAAACCCACGTCAAAAGGTATTTTGTGACCAGCATCCATTTATGTAGCTTGATTAAATAAGGCATGAATGGACAGCTTCTTTATTATTTGGATATCATTTCTGCTGTCCATAACTCGGGAGACGCAAAATACAAAAAAAAATAAAAGGTTTCTAAAGATGTGCAATATGTCGCACTACCATTTATAATGCTAATAACGTTTGCTTTTGTTTTGCAAACTAAGTAATTAGAGATATAATTTGTTGAATAAAGTTTCAATCATATAATAACTGATTTATTTATGATAAACATAATACATATTAAATATGTAATGGAAACAACTGCAACATTATCCTAAGCATATAATACATGTACTATAAAGTTTATTTAGTATTTGTTTGTTTACTATACTTATGAAATTGAAGTTCGACCCCAAGAGAGGCAATGCCTTAGTTCATATTATTTGTTTTATGACATAACTCAGAAAAAAATACATTTACCATTTATTCCACAAAAAATTGGGCGTATTTGGTTTCCGTAAGTCACCGTATGACGTAACATCTCAAAATAACGCCATTTAACCATGGCAAATCGATGTCATTCATATTATATTCGGGCTAGTCCGAAAGAACTTTAGGACTCACACCACTATTATCTCCCTTGAGTACTCCGGACAGATAAAGGAGGTAGAAATAAAACTTTAGTTCTCTTTTTCTTCTTTTTTCAGGGCTTTGTACTGCATTGATTCTTGCTAGCATGAGTTAAATGGTCAGTATTTTAGAAATCACCACTGAAAATTTGATGCTGATACCAGCTTTCTTGACAATTCTGTGTCATTTCAGAATTGTTATTTCGAATTGCATCTACGGCGAATAGTTGACATATTGTTACTCTGGAAATTGATAGGTCTCACAAAAGCATTGATTTTTTTTAAAAAAAACCTGGTCAAGGTATCCCTTTTTCCTTTATAATTGCATATCTTGTATAAGTGAAGAACTTGAGCCCAGACACATGCTGCAGAATTTGAATTTTCACTCTGTTTTGGACATAAATGTTACAATTGAGCCCTATTGGAAACGTCATAGTGGTGTGACGTTTACCTACGAGAGCCGAGTTATACGGAAAACACCGAGATTTCAATCGGAATCGATATTAAACTAAAAGTAGGTTAATATAAAAAACAAGTCATGGGCTTATTACACTCCTGCTTCGTAAATTATGTGATAAATGCATTTTAAAAAAATCATTGATCTTTGAATTTGAATTTGACTTCTAGAAAAATATGATTGAATTGTATCGTCAAAATAAATGGATTATCATTTTCCCATTCATTCGACAAATGTTTGATTTGTATATAAAACTGTTGACAGATATACGAAACTCGTTCTAAGTCAAGTTTGAATTTGTTTATTGGCAATCAGATGAGTGTATTTACACAGTGTTGTGGAAACTGATACATGCACGTGTACTAATAATTAAAGAAGAATAACAACATGAATATAAAGAACGCACCAGTTGCTTACCGGAACATACTGGTAAACATAGCTAACGCACCAGTTGCTTACCGGTACATACTGGTAAACATAGCTAACGCACGAGTTGCTTACCGGTACATACTGGTAAACATAGCTAAAGCACGAGTTGCTTACCGGTACATACTGGTAAACATAACTAACGCACGAGTTGCTAACCGGTACATACTGGTAAACATAGCTAACGCACGAGCTGCTTACCGGTACATATTGGTAAACATAGCTAACGCACGAGCTGCTTACCGGTACATACTGGTAAACATAGCTAACGCACGAGTTGCTTACCGGTACATACTGGTAAACATAGCTAACGCACGAGCTGCTTACCGGTACAAACTGGTAAACATAGCTAACGCACGAGCTGCTTACCGGTACATACTGGTAAACATAGCTAACGCACGAGCTGCTTACCGGTACAAACTGGTAAACATAGCTAACGCACGAGTTGCTTACCGGTACATACTGGTAAACATAGCTAACGCACGAGCTGCTTACCGGTACAAACTGGTAATCATAGCTAACGCACGAGCTGCTTACCGGTGCATACTGGTAAACATAGCTAACGCACGAGCTGCTTACCGGTACAAACTGGTAAACATAGCTAACGCACGAGTTGCTTACCGATACATACTGGTAAACATAGCTAACGCAGGAGCTGCTTACCGGTACAAACTGGTAAACATAGCTAACGCACGAGTTGCTTACCGGCACATACTGGTAAACATAGCTAACGCACGAGCTGGTTAACGGTACAAACTGGTAATCATAGCTAACGCACGAGCTGCTTACCGGTCCATACTGGTAAACATAACTAACGCACGAAATGCTTACCGGTACATACTGGTAAACATAGCTAACGCACGAGCTGCTTACCGGTACATACTGGTAAATATGGCTAACGCACGAGCTGCTTACCGGTATAAACTGGTAAACATAGCTAACGCACGAGTTGCTTACCGGTACATACTGGTAAACATAGCTAACGCACGAGTTGCTTACCGGTACAAACTGGTAATCATAGCTAACGCACGAGCTGCTTACCGGTGCATACTGGTAAACATAGCTAACGCACGAGCTGCTTACCGGTACAAACTGGTAAACATAGCTAACGCACGAGTTGCTTACCGATACATACTGGTAAACATAGCTAACGCACGAGCTGCTTACCGGTACAAACTGGTAAACATAGCTAACGCACGAGTTGATTACCGGCACATACTGGTAAACATAGCTAACGCACGAGCTGCTTAACGGTACAAACTGGTAATCATAGCTAACGCACGAGCTGCTTACCGGTCCATACTGGTAAACATAACTAACGCACGAAATGCTTACCGGTACATACTGGTAAACATAGCTAACGCACGAGCTGCTTACCGGTACATACTGGTAAATATGGCTAACGCACGAGCTGCTTACCGGTACAAACTGGTAAACATAGCTAACGCACGAGTTGCTTACCGGTACATACTGGTAAACATAGCTAACGCACGAGTTGCTTACCGGTACAAACTGGTAAACATAGCTAACGCACGAGCTGCTTACCGGTACATACTGGTAAACATAGATAACGCACGAAATGCTTACCGGTACATACTGGTAAACATAGCTAACGCACGAGCTGCTTACCGGTACATACTGGTAAACATGGCTAAAGCACAAGCTTCTTACCGGTACATACTGGTAAACATAACTAACTCACAAGCTGATTACCGGTACATACTGGTAAACATAGCTAACGCACGAGCTGCTTACCAGTACATACTGGAAAACATAGCTAACGCACGAGCTGCTTACCGGTACAAACTGGTAAACATAGCTAACGCACGAGCTGCTAACCGGTACATACTGGTAAACATAGCTAACGCACGAACTGCTTACCGGTTCATACTGGTAAACATAACTAACTCACAAGTTGATTACCGGTACATATTGGTAAACATAGCTAACGCACGAGCTGCTTACCCGTACATACTGGTAAACATAGCTAACGCACGAGCTGCTTACCGGTACATACTGGTAAACATAGCTAACGCACGAACTGCTTACCGGTACATACTGGTAAACATAGCTAACAAACAAGCTTCTTACCGGTACATACTGGTAAACATAACTAACGCACAAGCTGCTTACCGTTACATACTGGTAAACAAGCTGCTTACCGGTACATATTGGTAAACATAGCTTACGTACGAGTTGCTTACCGGTACATATTGGTAAACATAGCTTACGCACGATTTGCTTACCGGTACATATTGGTAAACATAATTAACGCACGAGTTGCTTACCAGTACATATTGGTAAACATAACTAACACACGAGTTGCTTACCGGTACATACTGGTAAACAAGCTGCTTACCGGTACATATTGGTAAACATAACTTACGTACGAGTTGCTTACCCATACATATTGGTAAACATAGCTAAAGCACGAGTTGCTTACCGGTACATATTGGTAAACATAGCTAACGCAGGAGCTGCTTACCGGTACAAACTGGTAAACATAGCTTACGCACGAGTTGCTTACCGATACATACTGGTAAACATAGCTAACGCACGAGCTGCTTACCGGTACAAACTGGTAAACATAGCTAACGCACGAGTTGCTTACCGGCACATACTGGTAAACATAGCTAACGCACGAGCTGCTTACCGGTACAAACTGGTAATCATAGCTAACGCACGAGCTGCTTACCGGTCCATACTGGTAAATATAGCTAACGCACGAAATGCTTACCGGTACATACTGGTAAACATAGCTAACGCACGAGCTGCTTACCGGTACATACTGGTAAATATGGCTAACGCACGAGCTGCTTACCGGTACAAACTGGTAAACATAGCTAACGCACGAGTTGCTTACCGGTACATACTGGTAAACATAGCTAACGCACGAGTTGCTTACCGGTACAAACTGGTAATCATAGCTAACGCACGAGCTGCTTACCGGTACATACTGGTTAACATAGCTAACGCACGAAATGCTTACCGGTACATACTGGTAAACATAGCTAACGCACGAGCTGCTTACCGGTACATACTGGTACACATGGCTAACGCACAAGCTTCTTACCGGT
Organism: Panopea generosa; assembly: GCA_029582155.1. Taxonomy (NCBI): domain Eukaryota; kingdom Metazoa; phylum Mollusca; class Bivalvia; order Adapedonta; family Hiatellidae; genus Panopea; species Panopea generosa. The sequence goes on from CM055898.1 coordinate 55,692,762, forward strand.
ACATACTGGTAAACATAACTAACTCACAAGCTGATTACCGGTACATACTGGTAAACATATCTAACGCACGAGCTGCTTACCGGTACATACTGGAAAACGTAGCTAACGCACGAGCTGCTTACCGGTAGAAACTGGTAAACATAGCTAACGCACGAGCTGCTTACCGGTACATACTGGTAAACATAGCTAACGCACGAACTGCTTACCGGTACATACTGGTAAACATAGCTAACGCACAAGCTTCTTACCGGTACCTACTTGTAAACATAACTAACTCACAAGTTGATTACCGGTACATATTGGTAAACATAGCTAACGCACGAGCTGCTTACCCGTACATACTGGTAAACATAGCTAACGCACGAGCTTCTTACCGGTACATACTGGTAAACATAGCTAACGCACGAACTGCTTACCGGTACATACTGGTAAACATAGCTAACAAACAAGCTTCTTACCGGTACATACTGGTAAACATAACTAACGCACAAGCTGCTTACCGGTACATACTGGTAAACAAGCTGCTTACCGGTACATATTGGTAAACATAGCTTACGTACGAGTTGCTTACCGGTACATATTGGTAAACATAGCTTACGCACGAGTTGCTTACCGGTACATATTGGTAAACATAGCTTACGTACGAGTTGCTTACCGGTACATATTGGTAAACATAGCTTACGCACGATTTGCTTACCGGTACATATTGGTAAACATAACGAACGCACGAGTTGCTTACCAGTACATATTGGTAAACATAACTAACACACGAGTTGCTTACCGGTACATACTGGTAAACAAGCTGCTTACCGGTACATATTGGTAAACATAGCTTACGTACGAGTTGCTTACCCATACATATTGGTAAACATAGCTAAAGCACGAGTTGCTTACCGGTACATATTGGTAAACATAGCTAACGTACGAGCTGCTTACCGGTACATACTGGTTAACATAGCTAACGCACAAACTGCTTACCGGTACATACTGGTAAACATAGCTTACGCACGAGTTGCTTACCGTTACATATTGGTAAACATAGCTAAAGCACGAGTTGCTTACCAGTACATATTGGTAAACATAGCTAACGCATAAGTTACTTACCGGTACACACAGGTAAACATAACGCACAAGCTGCTTACTGGTACATATTGGTCAACATAGCTAACGCACAAGCTGCTTACCCGTACATATTGGTAAACATAGCTAACGCACACGCTGCTTACCGGTACATATTGGTAAACATAACTAACGCACAAGCTGCTTACCGGTACATATTGGTAAACATAGCTAACGCACAAGCTGCTTACCGGTACATATTGGTAATCATAACTAACACACGAGTTGCATGAAAAAATTCATAGTGATTATATTTACAAATGAATGGTAATTGTTCGTTAACAAATATCACAGTACCTCTAGATGCTTTGCTTTAGTTTTGTACACAGTTTTTAACATCATTCATAGTTTTTTAAAGATAGTCTTCACATAACCGAACTAAGTATATCAATTGAGTTTTGCTACGGTAACTGATGAATTAGTTTTTAAAACTGAAGGTTATACTTTTTTGATTACGAGTTTCTAATATGAATATTCTTAGACCTTCTACCAACAGCCATGTTTTGTTGTCAGTTCAAGAAGTTTTGTCGTAGAAAGGTGATGATCATGATACGCTGTTAACGGCGCCATTATTTCAAGTTCCCCAATTGGATGAGATTGCTTATAAAATAACGTTATGTAACAGTGTAAAAAGTGGGGCGGTAGTGTAATGTATAGAGTGTTGACCGCTCACGCCAGAGGTTGCGGGTTCAATCTTCAGCTCGGCCCGATGCCGCATACAAAACAACACGCAGTACTCAGTATAAACTAACAGTGTAAATGGATTTGGTTTGAGCTGTTCATAAATACAAGGGAAAACACAACGTAGCTATATATAAGATAATTAAATAAATCAGTGTTTGTATTGTTTGTAGTACCACAGGTAGGTGAGGTACATATGAGGTGATCGTACATATCCTAGCTCCTAGCTGTAGTTTTATACCCAGAATGTTCATGCTGTTTATCCACCAATACGTGTTTTCTTTGCGATGGCTGTTTTGGCGTTAATGTCGCGACTGTGCCGTTGTCCATCAGCACTAGAAATGTGAGTGAAGATTGGTTGTAAACAATGTTGTGCAATAGAGGACTGGTCCCTCCGCTGGTGAGACGAATACCATTACGTAAACAAGTGATGACGCACGATACTTCCGTCTCCGTGGACTGAAGTTATCAATTCATGCAATGATGACAATTTACAACTCAATTTCATTTCATTATCATTTTAAGTCCGATAACTCAAGCTGGAAAATGAATGTTAAAACAAATGTTATATTTTACATTTTATTTATTTTGGGCTTTTCGTTCAACTTTAAAGATTGATTGATTGATTGAATATAACGCGTCATTTTTATGCCATCGAGGGCTAACTGACGATCAGTTAACCTAACCACTGTTTCCTGGGATTAACCAATACTCGAGCACACCCCATCTCCGCAAGTAACTGATAACTTTTCCACTTGAATCAGCGTTGAGAGACGAATGATAATGAGACACAATGTCGTATATCAATCATCACGGGGACTGTTGCAACTTTTAAGAAATATCATTTGCGGACTACAGTATACACAAACAATCCATGTTTGAATCGTCTCTTTATTACAGCAGTTCATCCTTAAACGCGTTTATGACAAATACAGAACGGTGTAATAATTGTGACATATTCAGCGACATATGCACCACATGACTTAAATCACTGCTGTACTACATGCTATAGATATAGATGTAAATGTTATATCATTATATCGTGTGATTATAACAATTACTTAATATAACAGAACTATTGTCTTTTTTTAAGGCACCATATACAAATATAAGGTGCATGCAGTAAATGAAGCTTAAAATTGGTATTTGAGTTCATACATGCATAGAACAGGGTACATTGTATATCGCCTATAACATCATCTTGTTCATAAGTATGTGTCATTTTAAACTGATCAGTACGGTGTTCCGGCGGTAAAAATCAATGACGTTGACAGGCCGAAACAACGACGGTGAACAGCCGAAACCACGATGGTGAACAGCCGAAACCACGAAGGTGAAAAGTCGCAACAACGAAAATACGATAGTGAATAAATGAAACTACGAGGGTGAAATTAGTTCGACTTTTCATCATCGTATTTTCGTTGTTTCGATACTTGATTAAATAAATATACCGCAAAGGCATCCAGGGACACCGTAGTTAAGCCACGAGCCACTGGTGTTCAATTTCGTGTCAGAACCTAAATTACCGATATATCTAAAGACTTATTACAACGTTGCATACCAATAAGCAGCACAACCAATCTAGAAATTTATAGATATCCATAATGCATATTAACCTTGCTTGCTTGTACATCATCATGAGCAGTGTACCGCAGCTTTATTGTTATAACCTATTATATTTTCATATTGTAAAATGTTTATCAATAACTATTCATTTCCTACTACTTTCCAAGAAGAAATAATACTTATTTTGCACCAGTAACTGACTTTTGAAAAAAAAAAAAAAATAGTTGATCATGTAATACAATTAGCACTATGTAATTGTAATTCTTTATATGAATATTATACCGATTTTTCTAACGATACATTTCGCTCGCAATTCATACCACCTTTTTTTGTTTAATCCGGTCGCTTTTCATCTGTTAAATTATGGTTTATTGTATCATTGCTATGTTGGTATTTGGTATGTACATGGTAGTAGTCCTTTCACTGTCCTATTACTGTGACACGTATCACGTATCCATGTTAGGTAAAATGTTAAATTATATGTTTTATTCTATTAGGGTTGAGGTTTTACATGCATCAGTTGATGTTGTCAGGCAACGTTAGTTAATTTGAAAACTTGTTTTTATCTTTACGTTGTAAGGCTAGACGTAAAAATGGCTTAGATATGTGTTTTTAATTAGTTCAATTTTAATAAACAATTGGATCTTGGTGCATGTAAGTCAATTAGATATTGTATCCGTTCAACAGATTCTCTTAAAACGTAATTAACATGCGTTAAGTGAATGCATGCAGTTTAAAGATTTTTCCGAGGTTCTGCAAATAAAATGATTGAAAATTTATTGAAATCACCATGAGGGAAGTCTCATACAAAGAGAATGGTTGATTCCGTCCTTATAGTTTGTTCAATTTATGAAAAATTTGTTAATACACGGGTCAGCAATTTCCGCTGTATTCGTAGATGTTTTACCATAACCCGATAGGGACCAATGTGTGACTTGGTCAACAAATTAAATAATTTTACACCAAATAAACAAAAAAAAAGTAAGTTATTGAAAAATATATTCATAATTTATGATGCTAGATATAAATGTTCAGTTTTACTGCTAAGATGGTAAAAATGTCGGCGATATAGATGAGACCTCTTTAAATGATATGAGCTTGTTTTGCCAAACATTTTAGAAAATTACAATACTTTAATGTGGTATTTCATAGAAATAGTGTACCCAATAATGAAAAACTAGTCTTCCATCAATACACCTCATTAGAGTGTCTAGTGAACAAAAGATATACATTGACTTTTAATGCAGATACGAGTATTAGCAGTAAATCCCTCGGAAATCCTGAAATAAACCATAACAATGATGTGTAAAACATAACAATGATGTGTAAACCACAACAATATATCTAAACCGTAACAATAATGTGTAAACCATAACAACAATGTGTAAACCATAACAATGGTGTGTAAGCCAAAACAATAATGTGTAAACCATAACAATAATTTATAAACAATAACAATGATGTGTAAACCATAACAACAATGTGTAAACCATAACAATGATGTGTAGACCATAACATTACTGTGTAAACAATAACAATAATGGAAACCGTAACAATATTGTGTTAACCGTAACAATAATGTGTAATCCGTAACAATAATATGTAAACCGTAACAATGATGCGTAAACCATAATATTAATGTGTAAACCATAACAATAATGTAAACCATAACAATAATGTAAACCGTGACATTGATGCGTAAACCATAATATTAATGTGTAAACCATAACAATAATGTAAACCTTGACATTAATGTGTAAACCATAAAATAATGTAAACCATAACAATGATGTGTAAACCATAACAATAATGTGTAAACCATAACAATAATGTGTTTACCATAACAATAAAGTGTAAACTGTAACAATAATATATTAACCATAACAATGTCGAAACCATATCAATGATGTATTAACCATAACAATAATGAAAACCGTAACAATAATGTGTAAACCAAAACAATAATTTGTAAACCATAATAATGATGTGTAAACCAAAGCATTAATGTAAACCGTAACAATAATGTGTAAACCATAACAATAATGTATAGACCTTAACATTAATGTGTAAACCATTACAAAATTGTAAACCGTAACAATAATGTGTTAACCATAACAATAGTGTAAACCATAACAATAATGTAAACCATAACAATAATGTGTAAACCATAACATAATGTGTAAACCATAAATATTTATGTGTAAACCATAATAATGATGTGTAAACCTTAACAATAATGTAAACCTTAACAATAATGTGTAAACCAAAACAATAATGTAAACCGTCACAATAATGTGTAAACCGTAACAATAATGTGTAAACCGTAACAATTATGTGTAAACTATAACAATCATGTGTAAACCATAACAATGATGTGTAAACCAAAACAATAATGTAAACTGTAACAATGATGTGCAAACCATAATAATAATAATGTAAACCATAGCAATAATGTGAACCATAACAATAATGTGTAAACCATAACAATGATATGTAAACCGTAACAATACTGTAAACCGTAACAATGATGTGTAAACCACAACAATGATATGTAAACGATAACAATAATGTGTAAACCATAACAATAATGTGTAAACCATAACAATAATATGTAAACCATAACAATAATGTAAACCATAACAATAATGTGTAAACCATAACAATAATGTAAACCATAACAATAATGTGAAAACCATGATAATAATGTAAACCATAACAATAATGTGTAAACCACAACAATAATGTGTAAACCTTATTATTGATGTATAAACCGTAACGATGATGTGTAAACCGTAAAAATAAAGTGTAAACCGTAACAATGATGTGTAAACCGTAGCAATGATGTGTAAACCATGATATGTAAACCATAACAATGATGTGTAAACCGTAACAATCATGTGTAAACCGTTACGTTGATGTGTAAACGATTACTATTATATGTAAACGGTAACAATGATGTGTAAACCATAACAATGATGTGTAACCTATAACAGTGATGTGTAAGCCATGATGTGTAAGCCATAACAATGATGCGTAAACTGTAACAATGATGTGCAAATCGTAACGATGATGTGTAAACGATAACAATGATATGTAAACCATAATAATGATGTGTAAACTATAACAATGATGTGTAAACCATAACAATGATGAGTAAGCATTAACAATATTGTGTAAACCATAACAATAATATAAACAATAACAATGATGTGTAAACTATAACAATAATGTGTAAATCATTACACTATTGTGTAAACTATAACAATAATATGTAAACTTAAAAACATCATTTAAATAATTGTTCTTTTGATAACACTGACCTGTGTACATCGATTGATACAAACTAATTGTCATTTGTAATTAACTGAAAGATTCCTCGTAAATAAGTACAGCAACTTAAAGGAATGAAAATGTTCCTATTAAAATATATTTGTTTTCTTTTATCGCTTTACTTGAAAGAATGTTCCAATTTATATATATCGACTTTATTTTCTTATTTATTATATATTTCAAATATGCATACAAATAAGCAAAAAAAATTGTACAGTTATGAGATATGTCCCTCGTTTTTACGTGTATATCTGATGAATAAAGCCGGATGATAAATGACTACACTGTTAAAGAGAGCTAAAACGTAAATATAAACGCAACTGACTTAGAATGGATTCATTGTTAAACGAAAGAACACATAATTAACACTTCAATCTTACATAATACATGATATAAGCGTTGTTTCAGCAGAAATGTTACAACATTTTAAAAATGAATTTCGATCTCGTATATAAGGAAATAGGCGAGTTTGGTCCATACCAGAAATATGTCAGTCTAGTGGGGAGTTATGGCAGTTTTTATGCTGGACTTTTGTTTATAAGTTCCGTTTTCGTTCTTGGCATTCCACAACACAGGTACTAGTTTTGCATTTTATCGTTTTGGCATTCCACAACACAGGTACTAGTTTTGTATTTTATCGTTTTGGTATTCCACAACACAGGTACTAGTTTTGTATCTTATCGTTTTGGCATTCCACAACACAGGTACTAGTTTTGTGTTTCATCAGCGTGTTTTACCTTACGTACACGATGTATCGTTAGATGTAAATGTTTTATATTACTAGGATACGTTTTCTGCAAATCAGAAATTTGGCTTGTTTTTTAAAAGAATCAAATATTTCATTTGCGGATTACATAATATATTTATTAAATGATGAACCGCAATGGGATATAAACTATAACATTTATACAATAAACTAAATGAGGTATTAAATACTACATTTATACATCGAAATGAGGTTTTAAATACTACATTTATACATAAATATGAGGTATAAAATACTACTTTTTTTACATTAATATGAGGTATAAAATACTTTATTTTTACAATAAAATGAGGTTTAAAATACTACATGTATACATTAAACTAAATGAGGTATTAAATACTACATTTATACATTAAAATGGGGTATAAAATACTATATTTTTACATTAGAACGAGGTATAAATAATTCATTAAAATGTTTTACATTGAAATGAGGTATACAATACTACATTTTTACAAAATACTATATTTATACATTAAAATGTTTGGAATACAGACGTTGTAAATGCATAAAGTTTTGTTCACTTATTTTTGTTTGAAATACAGAAAAGTTGCTGGGCGAGGCGGAGTGAGAATGTGATGCTTTGACGTGTTTTAAATGTATATGACGTATATGCTGTAATATGAGGAGATGTGATATAATTGGAGTAGGCAATAATGAGTATTTTCCAAGTATGGGTAACAACAAAAGGCGGTGCCTCATGGTGAAAGTGATCCTTGTATAACAATATATCCTAATATGCAGCATAACTGTAATTATGCCAGAGAAATGGGATTTAAACTTTAATGTATGAGGTTTGTTTTATCCAGTCAATGTTCATCTAATCGCGGACTAAAACGCTAATTTCGATGGTGTCGGTGGTAAAATCGCAATTTAATTATGTTTCAATGTTTATGATAATTTTTCATTTCTGATTACCGCTTCTCTTTTGTTTCGGAACTAATAACATTATGGTATTTATCTGCCATGCAATTATTAGAAAGAGAGTACACCGTGTTATGATATATTATGATAGTTTAATGTTCCCGTTGGTTCTGTTTTGGGAAATGACTATTTTTTGGGGATGCAATTAAGATAAAGATATAGTTATAATTATAATTTGTCTACATGTATCTTAGTTATAACCTGACTACATGTATCGTAGTTATAATTCCTCTACATGTATCGTATTTATAATTCGTCTACATGTATGTTAGTTATAACCTGACTACATGTATCGTAGTTATAATTTGTATACATGTATCGTAGTTATAATTCGTCTACATGTATGTTAGTTATAACCTGACTACATATATCGTAGTTATAATTCGTATACATGTATGTTAGTTATAACCTGACTACATGTATCGTAGTTATAATTCGTGTACATGTATGTTAGTTATAACCTGACTACATGTATCGTAGTTATAATTCGTATACATGTATCGTAGTTATAATTCGTCTACATGTATGTTAGTTATAACCTGACTACATGTATCGAAGTTATATGTATTGTATTTATCATTTTTCTGCATGTATTGTATTCATCATTTGTCTGCATGTATTGTATTTATCATTTGTCTGCATGTACTGTATTTATCATTTGTCTGCATGTATTGTATTTATCATTTGTCTGCATGTATTGTATTTATCCTTTGTCTGCATGTATTGTATTTATTCTTTGTCTGCATGTATTGTATTTATCCTTTGTCTGCATGTATTGTATTCATCATTTTTCTGCATGTATTGTATTTATAACTTGTCTGCATGTATTGTATTTATAACTTGTCTGCATGTACTGTATTTATCATTTGTCTGCATGTATTGTATTTATAACTTGTCCGCATGTACTGTATTTATCCTTTGTCTGCATGTATTGTATTCATCATTTTTCTGCATGTATTGTATTTATAATCTGTCAGCATGTATTGTATTTATAACTTGTCTGCATGTACTGTATTTATCATTTGTCTGCATGTATTGTATTTATAACTTGTCTGCATGTACTGTATTTATCATTTGTCTGCATGTATTGTATTTATCATTTGTCTGCATGTATTGTATTTATCCTTTGTCTGCATGTATTGTATTTATTCTTTGTCTGCATGTATTGTATTTATCCTTTGTCTGCATGTATTGTATTCATCATTTTTCTGCATGTATTGTATTTATAACTTGTCTGCATGTTCTGTATTTATCATTTGTCTGCATGTATTGTATTCATCATTTGTCTGCATGTATCGATTGATCATTTGTCTGCATGTATTGTATTTATCCTTTGTCTGCATGTATTGTATTTATCATTCATCTGCATGTATTGTATTTGTAATTTGTCTGCATGTATTGTATTTATAACTTGTCTGCATGTATTGTAGTTGTAATTTGTCTGCATGTATTGTATTTATCATTTGTCTGCATGTATTGTATTTATAACGTGTCTGCATGTATTGTATTTATAATTTTTCTGCATGTATTGTATTATAATTTGTCTGCATGTATTGTAGTTGTAATTTGTCTGCATGTATTGTAATTATCATTTGTCTGCATGTATTGTAATTATCGTTTGTCTGCATGTATTGTATTTATAACTTGTCTGCATGTATCGTATTTATAATTTGTCTGCATGTATTGTATCTATCATTTGTCTGCATGTATTGTATGTATCATCTGTCTTTATGTATTGTATTTATCATTTGCCTGCATGCATTGTGGTTGTTATTTGTCTGCATGTATTGTATTTATCATTTGTCTGCATGTATTGTATTTATCATTTGTCTGCATGTATTGTTTTTATAATTTGTCTGCATGTATTGTAGTTATAATCTGTCAGCATGTATTGTATTTATAATTTGTTTGGAAGTACAAGATAGTTTCATCCTTGTAGTAAAACTTAACCCATGTCGTATATAGTATAGCAAATAAGTTTGTAGTTAAACGTAACCCATGTAGTATATAGTATAGCAAATAAATTTGTAGTTAAACTTAACCCATGTCGTATATAGTATAGCAAATAAGTTTGTAGTTAAACTTAACCCATGTCGTATATAGTATAGCAAATAAGTTTGTAGTTAAACTTAACCCATGTCGTATAAAGCATAGCAAATACGTTTGTAGTTAAACTAAACCCATGTCGTATATAGTATAGCAAATAAGTTTGTAGTTAAACTTAACCCGTGTCGTATATAGTATAGCAAATAAGTTTGTAGTTAAACTTAACCCATGTCGTATATAGTATAGCAAATAAGTTTGTAGTTAAACTTAACCCATGTCGTATATAGTATAGCAAATAAATTTGTAGTTAAACTTAACCCATGTCGTATAAAGTGTAGCAAATAAGTTTTAATCATTTTAAAACAATACAAACAGAACAGATCGCGATTCCCCTTTTACCTAAATAATACCATTTTAAGCATACAAACAAATTTATATGGAATATGTACATGCTATATATAAGTTGTTAGTATAAATAGTAAATAATATTAAGTAATCCTTAACAGAAAAATCCAATAAGTAATACGTAATATTTAACAGAAAACATACTTGAATAATTTTATCTACGATAGTTATATTTGTACTCGCTCTCATATTCACGTACATGCTAATTATAGTATTCTATTTCTTTTTGTAAATTCTGATTCAGTTTAAAGTAAACAACACCTCAAGGACAAGTACGACATGTTCAATCAATACACTTACTTGAAACAAAATAAACAAATGACGACAATGCATAAGAATGAAGAACATCATAATAATCAAGGAAAACATTTTAAAAACATGCAGTTTAATTACTGCTATAAACTTGTATAGCGGACATTTGTGCACCTGTGCGGTAGAGCGTTGAGAGGTTGAGTATCCATCATGAATTACGGGCTCTCTGTGACGGCTTGTTAATTAATATGTGATCTACTTAAAACAATGTCTACGCGTACTGTACGAGTATGACATAAGTGGCCATCAGTCAACAGTAACAGCTCGTTTTGAGGAGCTATCAAATGTGCTGTCATTACAAAATACGTGAAGCATACGCAACCCTGTCATTTTATTACTTATTTACACCACTTTTATGTAAATTTAATATTTGTTTCATGTATCCCTTTATTTAAGTTATGTATATAGCTGTTACCTTAGAAGTAACTTAAAAACAATTGCTATAGTATTTTGTGGATTGTGATGAAACTTGCACGTTTCGACAATTTATCTAAGTATCAATACTATCAAACATTTAGTTACTGGGTCGTTTTACTTTTATTAGCTCACAAAAATCATTACCTGTTTTTGCGCTTTGTTGTTAAACACGGATTTAAGAAGAAATGAAAACGTTTTCAAAATTGTATATATTAATAAAATAATCAAAAGTAATATATGACGTCATACGTATAGCTATGCTAATGAATAATTGAATTTTTAAAGGTAAACTTAAAGATTGAATCTATCTAATTTCATTGCTTTAGGATTTTTATTTAACTGTCTTAATTATATGTATTTTGTAAACGTTTTATAAACCGTGTTGGTATAATATGGCTAAAGCTCTCACAAATTATCTTTGTACGCTCTAGCGTTAATTTTCTATGAAAGTTCTTGGACAATTAATAAAATATTTTAATAATTTAGAAATGTAATATCTGATATTCAGATTGAATTGAGACAGTTGTTCAACAAATGACAAGTTGACAGTGTTTGACCTGGATTTCCTCCTTTATCACTCTGTGAAATAGCAGTTGAACCATAACTTAACAAGCACTTTCTGTCGATCATACTGCTACTAGTGTTATTTTGGACAATAGTTATTCGATCAAAATTTTGCGGTGTCCAGTTTGAACACAATCGATGAAGAAAAATAGTTTTTAAAAAAATCAACATTTCTAGTAGTTATCAACTTGACTAAAAACGTTTCAAGTTGGCTGTGTTTCAAACTGAAGCAGTTGGCAAAACACAAGCATACAATGTATTTTACATTTTGTAGTGTTTATTTTCTTTCTTTGATTTCTAGTTTCATGTCTTCTTTCTCGTTCCATCATCAGTTGACGCTTACAGTTAATTTCCGTTCAACAGAATACAAAATCTGATCATTTCATTCAGCCTGAATTCGTTAACCGTAGAAAAGTATTTGTCCATAACAAGAATGATTCTATTCAATAAAGAAGCACACTAATACACATGCTGTTAATGTTATAACACAACTTATCTGATTAGCAAAAGTACCAATGTCATTTCATAATGGAAATTCTATGTATTCCAGGTGTGCCATACCTGGCCTTGTCAACGATACGTTTGCAGTACAAGATGGCTACCATAACATGTTGATAAACCAAACCATTCCACTTTCATCGGACCCGGATTTGACGTATGACAAGTGTCACGTGTTTTCTGTATCGAGTGATGGGGATACAATTAGGCAGAAATGTAGCCAATGGGTTTATGATAAATCGATCTGGGAGTCAACCCTTGCAGCAAAGGTGAAAATCTAATTTTTAATTTACCTAATTAATGCGTTTCTAAACTGACATCTACCACATATACATGTACATACAATGCGATGGATGTCTACAAACTGGCATTGATTTTTCCTAGGCCTGTTGTTTGTATTATAAATATGATCGGTGGCATAGCTTTGGTTTACTATACTTATGTTTTGAGAATATCTACGAGTATATGGGATGCATGTTGCATTGTTATATGTTTACCATTCATTAATTCAAAGTTATACATAATGTTGAAGTACGTATATATATATATATATATATATATATATATATATATAGCTGTATTTATGCAACACCTGTAGTTCACATACCTGATGAAGCGGTGATTAAAGACTTAATTTGTAAGATATTTAGTAGGTAATCTACATATACGAGGGGTGATCCATCCAGAAATAACCTGATTGATTCTATTACTTCTGTATGTTATGTGTTACATTAATGAAAAACATTCTGCATCATGAACCATCTTTGATACATGAAACCTGAAAATTTCAAGACGTTCGCACAAGAGACAATGAAGCTACATACATGAATACACAGTCTGTAACAGACATGCGGGGAGCGTCATCAAGCACAAAATAACGTCTGGTGACGTCGTGTTACTCAGCCGCAATACGTATACCAGTCATTTCTCTATATAATCTCCTTTGCGTGTAATACATTTTTCGTGCCGAGCGATCCGCTGATAAAAAATATCCACTGACCTTTTTCATGTTTAATTGTTCTGTAAGGAACTCGCTGAACAGTACCATAGCTGTAGCCTGCACGACCACACACATCGCGTACCGTGACCCGCCTGTCGCTGTATACGACGTCCTTAATTGTAGTCACTAAGGTTGCGTCCATAGAGGTCTTACAACCCCACCCCTTTCCATCTTCTAGTGACACTCTTCCGTCACTCTTCCATCTCGGAACCTCTGATGCCATTCAAAAACCTGCATCCGTCTTGATGTTTACTTACGGAAACAGGGATGGCGTTCAGATTTTGTTATATGATATCGAAGAGGTCGAGTAATAATCGTGCTTTATAGCGCCAAAATACCACATTTAGAAGTTTAGCAATTTAACTTAAATTTTACACTTTAAAGCATAAAAAAACACGAGACCCACTTTGACGTCAATGGGTTGCTATAGTAACGAATAAAATGACAATTCCTTTTATTGAAATGAAAATCGTCCCGCTGTTCACAAGGGTACGTTAGGTACGTTACCCTGAGTTTAATTCAGTTGTATTGTACAAACCTCTTTATAGACAGCAATATATTGCAGATGAACCCTAGTTGTGTGTGTGTCCCTCCACCTCAGTAATAGTCTGGGATCCCAGTGAGTAGCACCTGTCTTTCAGTTGATTTAATGTTCGATTTATTGAACACTTTAGTACCACATTTGTCAGTTTTATAGTCATATCGCCATTTATGGGAATATTTATTATGTCTATGTCTGGAGAAAGACACAAGTATCATGTCGTCCGCTACCATAGGGGCACTAATATTCATATTTATATGATATAGAAGCCAACAGTATATTAAGCTTTAAGCTCATTAATGAGCCCATTGGTAAAGCATACATAGGGTATTGGCGAGCCTTTGCTTCAATTGCGCGTATCTTGCCAGGAAAGAATTGAAAATAAAAGTTTGGTTTCGACTGCATACTCCAACATAATGCCTGTGTATACGCTTAAACATGCATTTCGCAACTTTATAGTTGCAGTCAAATATGTTGCTATGAAAACGCGGGCGATCCTTTTCGCACCATAGCCCACGTTTCTCTTTTATAGTTTTATGAATGGTATCCAGATATTTATACCAGTATGGGTAAACTTGACTTGAGGGGGTAAACTTGAGAATTTAATGCCGTCAACAAGAGCCTGGTAACGACCATGGTCAATACCTTTTTCATCAAGCGAATTGCTAAATATTTCTTTTAAATCAGCACTTTCTCTCAAAGATGTCATACACTTCTGTTAGTCACGTCGGTTAATCTTGTGTTCGCACCTCACTTGTTTACGACTGTCGTCAGTATGCATTAAAGGGGAGACCAATTGGCAAAATATGGGCATGTGGCGAGACACATTTAAGCAGTTTTCATCAATCATTTTGATTTAAAAGAACAATTAATGTTTTCAATTGTCACGAATATAGTTAATAATCAAGGTTTCTTGACAGTTATCATCAAACTTGTGCAACAATTGCGCTCGTAAATTTGGTCTGTTACTGCGTAAATTGAAGTCCTCAATAAATATCGGTATAACATTCTCAGCTTACATACTTTTATACAGTTATAATCAATTGAACAATTGTACAAATTATCAATTATATGGTTTTTTAAACATTAATTGAATGATGTGTGCAGGGAAGATAACTCTGGAAAACAAAGACATACACCTTCGACTGCACCTGTACTTGTACACCAATTATACGGTCATCACAAATGACCAGGGTCGCGATGGAAGTATCAAGTGTATTGTGTCATAAAATGGCCACGGCATCTTTTCCAACTTTTCTATAATTACTTGGTTCGAATAAGTCAAAATTAGACATTGCATGACATTTGTTACAATTATTGATAGAGTTTAGGAAATCACAATCATTATTATGTTCATACAACAAATATTCTGATAAACCACATATGTCTATAATGTTGCATTCCATAAGCGAGTCACTAATTAGGTATGGAGAAAATACCAGTGCCATTCCACGTCATAATGTTAATGTTGATATCTTCCGTCTACACTGAATTTGTACATATCAATAAAAGATAATCCGTGGTCTGTAACGCTTTATTCTAAGCCCAAAGTATCGTGCCGCCTGTCTTTTGTCGGTGGTTGTTATCACGCCGACGTAAAGTTAGCGCAAGACAACCACGGCGAACACGTTATTACACGAGGTCAGGCTACCAAATCATCCACAAAGTCGGCATTTTCATTGGCTCCAACGTTCAATATAATTAATGCCGTATTAAGCGACGGGATCGCGACAGTTAACACAAGTGGTCAACACTTTTTCCGACATAGTTTTGTTAAAACCTTTTACACAAAAGCTGTTTGTAGTGAAAGTTTTATGCGTGTCGCATTCCTCATATTGACGTGGTATTAATTCAAATATCGGCGTTGAGCGCGTTGTCTAGGGGTAGAGCACTGAACTGATGTTCGGAGGGTTGTGTGTTTGATTCTACGCAACGGCTATGTTTGGTGTCCTTGAACAGGACACCTTTTCCGTAAATAAAAAAGTATATGCTTAGTACTGGCTTTACCCAGAAAACTTTGAGCGTGTTGTAATAACTGCGCGGGGAAAAGTAGATCCTTGTCGTCGAATACCGCACGGAACCATCGGATGTCGATTGTCATTTGATCGCTTCCGGTTCTGCCTGCTAGTCGTTTGGCCGCCATATATGGTGTTGTAACTTTTGACGTCTGATGAAATGGGCATGACGTCAAATACCGTACGTTTAAAATATGCAGACGACTGTCCCTCATTTATCGACAGGCGGTATGTCAGTAACCACACGCGGCTGCTGGGTCACATGAATGCCACTTTCAGTATCAACACGCAGCTGATAAGTCACATGTATGCCACTTTTAGTAGCAACACTCGGCTGCTGGGTCACGTGTATGTAACTTTCAGTACTAATACGCGGCTGCTAGGTCACATGTATGCCATATTTAGTATCAACACGTGGCTGCTAGGTCACATGTATGCCACATTTAGTATCAACACGCGGCTGCTAGGTCACATGTTTGCCACTTTTAGTACCAACACGCGGCTGCTGGGTCGTCACATGTTTGCCACTTTTAGTTCCAACACGCGCCTGCTGGGTCAAATGTGTGCCACTTGTAGTACCAACACGCGGATGCTGGGTCACGTTTGCCACTTTTAGTACCAATACGCGGCTGCTGGGTCACAGAAACGTCACTTTTAGTACAATCCTGCGGCTGTTGGGTCACATGTATGCCACATTTAGTACCAACACGCGGCTGCTAGGTCACATGTAGGACACTTTTAGTATCAACATGCGCCTGTTGGGTCACATGTGTGCCACTTTTAATACCAACACGCGGCTACTGGGTCACATGTATGCCACTTTTATTACCAACATGCGCCTGTTTATCTATTGTGTGCCACTTTTAGTACCAACACGTGGCTGCTGGGTCACATGTATGCCATTTTTAGTACAAACATGCGTCTGTTGGGTCACATGTGTGCCACTTTTAGTACCAACATGCGGCTGCTGGTTCACATGTATGCCATTTTTAGTACCAACATGCGCCTGTTGGGTCACATGTGTGCCTCTTTTAGTACAAACATGCGCCTGTTGAGTCACATGTGTGCCACTTTTAGTACCAACATGCGCCTGTTGGGTCACATGTGTGCCAATTAGTACCAACATGCGCCTGTTGGGTCACATGTATGCCATTTTTAGTATCAACACGGGGCTGCTTGGTCACATGTATGCCATTTTTAGTACCAACATGCGCCTGTTGGGTCACATGTGTGCCACTTTTAGTACCAACTCGCGGCTGCTGGGTCACATGTTTGCCACTTTCAGTACCAACACGCTGCTTCTGGGTCACATGTGTGTCACTTTTAGTACCAACACGCGGCTGCTTGGTCACATGTGTGCCACTTTTAGTACCAACACGCAGCTGCTGGGTCACATGTGTGCCACTTTTAGTATCAACACGCGGCTGCTGGGTCACATGTGTGCCACTTTTAGTACCAACACGCAGCTGCTGGGTCACATGTATACCACTTTTAGTACCAACACGCGGCTGCTGGGCCACATGTTTGCCACTTTTAGTACCAAAACGCGGCTGCTGGGTCACATGTGTGTCACTTTTAGTACCGACACGCGGCTGCTGGATCACATGTGTGCCACTTTTAGTACCAACACGCGGCTGCTGGGTCACATGTGTGCCACTTTTAGTACCAACACGCGGCTGCTGGGTCACATGTGTGCCACTTTCAGTATCAACACAAGGCCACTGGGTCACATGCATGCCACGTTTAATATTCACATTCGACTGTTTGTTCAGATGCATGTCACTTTCGATATGCACACGCGACTGCTGGGTCACATACATGCCACTTTCAATATACACACGCGGCTGATTGTTTACATGTATGCCACTTTCAATATCAACACGAGGCTGCTGGATCACATATATGTCACTTTCAATATCAATACGCAGCTGTTGGGTCACACAAATGTCGCATTTAATATCAACACGCGGCTGCTGGGTCACATGTATGTCACTTTCAGTATCAACACACCGCTGGTGGGTCACATGCATGTCACGTTTGATATCCATACTGTACTGCTGGTTCACAAGCATGCTTCTTTCCAGATCCACACTCGACTGCTAGTTCGCAAGCATGCTTCTTTTGATGTACACACTCGACTGCATGTTCGCAAGCATGCTTCTTTCGATAAACAAACTCGACTGCTGGTTCGCAAGCATGCTTCTTTCCAGATCCACACTCGACTGCTAGTTCGCAAGCATGCTTATTTCGATATACACACTCGACTGCATGTTTGCAAGCATGCTTCTTTAGATAAACAAACTCGACTGCTGGTTCGCAAGCATGCTTCTTTCCAGATCCACACTCGACTACTAGTTCGCAAGCATGCTTATTTCGATATACACACTCGACTGCATGTTTGCAAGCATGCTTCTTTCGATAAACAAACTCGACTGCTGGTTCGCAAGCATGCTTCTTTCCAGATCCACACTCGACTGCTGGTTCGCAAGCATGCTTATTTCGATATACACACTCGACTGCATGTTTGCAAGCATACTTCTTTCGATAAACAAACTCGACTACTGGTTCGCAAGCATGCTTATTTCGATATACACACTCGACTGCATGTTTGCAAGCATGCTTCTTTCGATATACACACTCGACTGCTGGTTCGCAAGCATGCTTATTTCGATATACACACTCGACTGCTAGTTCGCAAGCATGCTTATTTTGATATACACGCTCGACTGCTGGTTCGCAAGCATGCTTATTTCGATATACACACTCGACTGCTAGGTCATATGTATATCAGAACTATATAGTGTAGACTGATACTCAGTGTTACCGCTTCATTGGCTGTTGCTACATTTTGAGATTGAAATTACATTAACATTGTTAATGAAGTTTTCGAGGTTGGAAATTCTGTCTCTAACGTCGCTCAATGATTTTTCAATCGATACTTTCAATAAGTGATTACCATCTGATTACCATTATTACGAGAGAACACCATTTCACTTAATACAACAAATGTTTAATCGTATAACAATTAATTTATAAAAAAATAATTCACTGAGAAATCTCTACTATTTATAGAAAAGCATAATTATATTTAAATTGCTTTCTTTAATTGATTAAACGGTATTTCTGAATTGCAAAAATGTAAATGAAAATGATGTTTGAATAATGAAATTATAATTTGTTTTTTCATGTCATTAAGATGAACATGGTATGTGATAGGGCTATCATGAAGTCTAACGCTCAAATGATGTTCTTCGGCGGTCTACTGACCGGCTCCTTTATCACGGGGATGATATCTGACCGGTAAGTGTACTGTGTGTATAACAATTGTACATCGGCGGTCTACTGACCGGCTCCTTTATCATGGGAATGAAATCTGACCGGTAAGTGTACTGTGTGTATAACAATTGTACATCGGCGGTCTACTGACCGGCTCCTTTATCACGGGGATGATATCTGACCGATAAGTATACTGTGTGTATAACAATTGTACTTCGGCGGTCTACTGACCGGCACCTTTATCACGGGGATGATATCTGACCGGTAAGTGTACTGTGTGTATAACAATTGTACATCGGCGGTCTACTGACCGGCTCCTTTATCATGGGAATGAAATCTGACCGGTAAGTATACTGTGTGTATAACAATTGTACTTCGGCGGTCTACTGACAGGCTCCTTTATCATGGGAATGAAATCTGACCGGTAAGTATACTGTGTGTATAACAATTGTACTTCGGCGGTCTACTGACCGGCTCCTTTATCATGGGAATGATATCTGACCGGTAAGTGTACTGTGTGTATAACAATTGCACTTCGGCGGTCTACTGACCGGCTCCTTTATCATGGGAATGAAATCTGACCGGTAAGTATACTGTGTGTATAACAATTGTACTTCGGCGGTCTACTGACCGGCTCCTTTATCATGGGGATGATATCTGACCGGTAAGTATACTGTGTGTATAACAATTGTACTTCGGCGGTCTACTGACCGGCACCTTTATCACGGGGATGATATCTGACCGGTAAGTGTACTGTGTTTATAACAATTGTACATCGGCGGTCTACTGACCGGCACCTATATCATGGGAATGATATCTGACCGGTAAGTATACTGTGTGTATAACAATTGTACTTCGGCGGTCTACTGACCGGCTCCTTTATCATGGGAATGATATCTGACCGGTAAGTATACTGTGTGTATAACAATTGTTCTTCGGCGGTCTGCTGACCGGCACCTTTATCACGGGGATGATATCTGACCGGTAAGTGTACTGTGTGTATAACAATTGTACTTCGGCGGTCTACTGACCGGCACCTTTATCACGGGGATGATATCTGGCCGGTAAGTGTACTGTGTGTATAACAATTGTACTTCGGCATCTACTGACCGGCACCTTTATCACGGGGATGATATCTGGCCTGTAAGTGTACTGTGTGTATAACAATTGTACTTCGGCATCTACTGACCGGCTCCTTTATCACGGGGATAATTTCTGACCGGTAAGTGTACTGTGTGTATAACAATTGTACTTCGGCGGTCTACTGACCGGCTCCTTTATCACAGGGATGATATCTGACCGGTAAGTGTACTGTGTGTATAACAATTGTACTTCGGCGGTCTACTGACCGGCACCTTTATCACGGGGATGATATCTGACCGGTAAGTGTACTGTGTGTATAACAATTGTACTTCGGCGGTATACTGACCTGCTCTTTTATCACGGGGATGATATCTGACCGGTAAGTGTACTGTGTGTATAACAATTGTACTTCGGCGGTCTACTGACCGGCTCCTTTATCACGGGGATGATATCTGACCGGTAAGTGTACTGTGTGTATAACAAATGTACTTCGGCGGTCTACTGACCGGCTCCTTTATCCCGGAAATGATATCTGACCGGTAAGTGTACTATGTGTATAACAATTTTACTTCGGCGGTCTACTGACCGGCTCCTTTATCACGGGGATGGTATCGGTGTACAAACCGGCTCCTTTATCACGGGGATGATATTTGACCGGTAAGTGTACTGTGTGTATAACAATTATTGTACTTCGGCGGTCTACTGACCGGCACCTTTATCACAGGGATGATATCTGACCGGTAAGTGTACTTTGTGTGTAACAATTGTACTTCGGCGGTCTACTGACCGGCTCCTTTATCACGGAGATGATATTTGACCGGTAAGTGTACTGTGTGTATTACAATTATTGTACTTCGGCGGTCTACTGACCGGCACCTTTATCACAGGGATGATATCTGACCGGTAAGTGTACTGTGTGTATAACAATTGTACTTCGGCGGTCTACTGACCGGCTCCTTTATCACGGGGATGATATTTGACCGGTAAGTGTACTTTGTGTGTAACAATTGCACTTCGGCGGTCTACTGACCGGCTCCTTTATCACGGGGATGATATCTGACCGGTAAGTGTACTTTGTGTGTAACAATTGTACGTCGGCGGTCTACTGACCGGCTCCTTTATCACGGAGATGATATTTGACCGGTAAGTGTACTGCGTGTATAACAATTATTGTACTTCGGCGGTCTACTGACCGGCACCTTTATCACAGGGATGATATCTGACCGGTAAGTGTACTGTGTGTATAACAATTGTACTTCGGCGGTCTACTGACCGGCTCCTTTATCACGGGGATGATATTTGACCGGTAAGTATACTGTGTGTGTAACAATTGCACTTCGGCGGTCTACTGACCGGCCCCTTTATCACGGGGATGATATCTGACCGGTAAGTGTACTTTGTGTGTAACAATTGCACTTCGACGGTCTACTGACCGGCTCCTTTATCACGGGGATGATATATGACCGGTAAGTGTACTGTGTGTATAACAATTGTACTTCGGCGGTCTACTGACCGGTTCCTTTATCACGGGGATGATATCTGACCGGTAAGTGTACTGTGTGTATAACAATTGTACTTCGGCGGTCTACTGACCGGCTCCTTTATCACGGGGATGATATCTGACCGGTAAGTGTACTGTGTGTGTAACAATTGTACTTCGGCGGTCTACTGACCGGCCCCTTTATCACGGGGATGATATCTGACCGGTAAGTGTACTGTGTGTACAACAATTGCACTTCGGCGGTCTACTGACCGGCTCCTTTATCACGGGGATGATATCTGACCGGTAAGTGTACTTTGTTTATAACAATTGCACTTCGGCGGTCTACTGACCGGCTCCTTTATCACGGGGATGATATCTGACCGGTAAGTGTACTTTGTGTGTAACAATTGTACTTCGGCGGTCTACTGACCGGCTCCTTTATCACGGGGATGATATCTGACCGGTAAGTGTACTGTGTTTATAACAATTGCACTTCGGCGGTCTACTGACCGGCCCCTTTATCACGGGGATGATATCTGATTGGTAAGTGTACTTTGTGTGTAACAATTGTACTTCGGCGGTCTACTGACCGGCTCCTTTATCACGGGGATGATATCTGACCGGTAAGTGTACTTTGTGTGTAACAATTGTACTTCGGCGGTCTACTGACCGGCTCCTTTATCACGGGGATGATATCTGACCGGTAAGTGTACTTTGTGTGTAACAATTGTACTTCGGCGGTCTACTGACCGGCTCCTTTATCACGGGGATGATATCTGACCGGTAAGTGTACTGTGTTTATAACAATTGCACTTCGGCGGTCTACTGACCGGCCCCTTTATCACGGGGATGATATCTGATTGGTAAGTGTACTTTGTGTGTAACAATTGTACTTCGGCGGTCTACTGACCGGCTCCTTTATCACGGGGATGATATCTGACCGGTAAGTGTACTTTGTGTGTAACAATTGTACTTCGGCGGTCTACTGACCGGCTCCTTTATCACAGGGATGATATCTGACCGGTAAGTGTACTTTGTGTGTAACAATTGTACTTCGGCGGTCTACTGACCGGCTCCTTTATCACGGGGATGATATCTGACCGGTAAGTGTACTGTGTTTATAACAATTGCACTTCGGCGGTCTACTGACCGGCCCCTTTATCACGGGGATGATATCTGATTGGTAAGTGTACTTTGTGTGTAACAATTGTACTTCGGCGGTCTACTGACCGGCTCCTTTATCACGGGGATGATATCTGACCGGTAAGTGTACTTTGTGTGTAACAATTGTACTTCGGCGGTCTACTGACCGGCTCCTTTATCACGGGGATGATATCTGACCGGTAAGTGTACTGTGTGTATAACAATTGCACTTCGGCGGTCTACTGACCGGCCTCTTTATCACGGGGATGATATCTGACCGGTAAGTGTACTTTGTGTGTAACAATTGTACTTCGACGGTCTACTGACCGGCTCCTTTATCACGGGGATGATATCTGACCGGTAAGTGTACTTTGTGTGTAACAATTGTACATCGGCGGTCTACTGACCGGCTCCTTTATCACGGGGATGATATCTGACCGGTAAGTGTACTTTGTGTGTAACAATTGTACATCGGCGGTCTACTGACCGGCTCCTTTATCACGGGGATGATATCTGACCGGTAAGTGTACTGTGTGTATAACAATTGTACTTCGGCGGTCTACTGACCGGCTCCTTTATCACGGGGATAATATCTGACCGGTAAGTGTACTGTGTGTATAACAATCACACTTTAATTACGTAAAAGCACGCACTTATATTTATATACCATGCACGCGGTCATATGGAGAGGAAAGTGAATGCTTTCTTCAAACATTGTGATTGAATATATAGTTGTTGACAGTTTACTATACGTTCTGTTTTTATTACATATCAAATGCATTGTTTGCAGTGAAATACACCTTATTTCTGATAGGTACAATTTTTAACTTTACTTTTCTTTCAAAAATTCAAATCTGTACTAGACATAGTGCTATCAATAACATTTTATGGATATACATGCAGACATGGTCACTACTTATACATATTCTGCTGATGCCTTATCATATTATTTTCCTATTTGTTATGCTAATGACACAGGTACCATAAAGACATAACATAAATCAATCTATTCAGTTCCCGGTCTAACACACGCATCTTAGTAATGCTTGCACCATATTCTTTAGAACATGTATGTATAAAGTCTCTAGGTTAGAATGTCTATTTAGGTTTGGACGTAAACGATGTATGTGCGTGTCGTCTTTATTCTACTGGATTGCTGCCATGGGTATTGCCTGGACCCCCAGCTACCCCGTCTACATGTTACTCATCTTCTCTGTGGGATTCTTTGCTGTTGGAAACTTCATGCCGGCATTTGTCTTGAGTAAAAACATATACTTTATATATTATATAACAGTACTCATAAGTAGCCAACTGATTTCTTTTTTTTTTTAATATTTTCGTATATTTAATGTGGTGTTAAGTTTTGTGCAGACATGACATCTTCGATTAATATATTGTGGTACCTGAATGTAAAGATGACATCTTCCTTTAATAATAATGTTGTACAGTGTACCTATGTGTGAACATGACACCTTCTGTCTATATACAGCGTTGTAACTGTGTGTATACGCGACATCTTCCGTTAATATAGTGTTGTAACTGTGTGTAAACAAGACATTTTCCGTTTATATAGTGTTTTAATTGTGTATTTACGTGATATCTTCCGTTAATATAGTTTGTAACTGTGTGTAAACGTGACATCTTTCGTTAATATAGTGTTGTAACTGTGTGTAAACGTGACATCTTCCGTTAATATGGTGTTGTAACAGTGTGTTAACATGACATCTACCGTTTATATAGTGTTTGTACTGTGTGTAAACGTGACATCTTCTGTTAATATAGTGTTGTAACTGTGTGTAAACATGACACCTACCGTTTATACAGTGTTGTTTCTGTGTGTAAACATGGTATCTTCCGTTAATATAGTGTTGTAACTTTGTGTAAACATGGAATCTTTCGTTAATATAGTGTTGTAACTGTGTGTAAACATGACATTCTCCGTTACTATGGTGTTGTAACTGTGTAAAAACATGACACATTTTATTAATGTAGTGCTGTAACACCTTTTGTTTATATAGTGTTGTAACTGTTTGTTAACATAACAACTTTCATTTATGTGGTGCTGTAACTGTGTAAACATGAATTCCGCTGTTAATATAGTGTTGTAACTGTGTTAAAACATGGTTCCTTTCATTTATGTAGTGCTGTAACTGTGTGTAAACATGAAATATTTCGTTTGTATTTGTGTTGTAATTGTGTATAAACATGCCACTTTTCGTTTATATAGTGTTATATCTGTATGTAAACATGACATCTTTCGTTGATATAGTGTTGTAACTGTGTGTAAACATGACACCTTCTCTTTAAACAAATTGTAACTGTGTGTAAACACGATATTTTCCGGCAATATAGTGTTGTACAGTGTACCAGTGTGTGTAAACATGACACCTTTCGTTTATATAGTGTTGTCACTGTGGGTAAACATGACATCTTCCGTTAATATTGTGTTATAACTGTGTGAAAACATGACATCCTCCGTTAATATAGTGTTGTTACTGTGTGTAAACGTGACATCTTCCGTAACGGTTAATATATCGGTGCTGTAACTGTGTGTAAACATGACACCTTTCATTTATGTAGTGCTGTAACTGTGTGTAAACATGACACCTTTCGTTTATATAGCGTTGTAACTGTGTGTAAACATAACATCTTCCGTTTATATAGCGTTGTAACTGTGTGTAAACATGACACCTACCGTTGATAAAGTGTTATAACTGTGTGTTAACATGACACCTTCCGTTTATATCGTGTTGTAACTGTATGTAAACATGACACCTACCGTTTATAGAGTGTTGTAACTGTGTGTAAACGTGACATCTTCCATTAATAAAGTGTTGTAACTGTGTGTAAACATGACACCTTCCATTTATAGAGTGCTGTATCTGTTTGTTAACATGACACCTTCCACTTATGAAGTGTTGTAATTGTGTGTAAACATGACACCTTCGCTTGGTATAGTATTGTTACTTTGTGTAAACATGACACCTTCCGTTAATATAGTGTTGTACGGTGTACCTTTGTGTAAACATTTTCCGTTTATATAGTGTTGTAACTGTGTGTAAACATGACACCTTCCGTTTATATAGATTAGTAACAGTGTGTAAACATTACACCTACCGTTTATATAGTGTTGTAACTGTGTGTAAACATGACACCTTCCGTTTATACAGTGATGTTAATGTGTGTAAACATGACATCTTCAAATAATATAGTGTTGTAACTGTGTGTAAACATGACATCTTAAAATAATGCAGTGTCGTAAGTATGTGTAAACGTGGCATCTTCCGCTAATATAATGTTGATACTGTGTGTAAACATGGAATCTTCTCTTTAAACAAGTTGTAACTGTGTGTAAACACGATATTTTCCGGCAATAGAGTGTTGTACAGTGTACCAGTGTGTGTAAACATGACACCTTTCGTTTATATAGTGTTGTCACTGTGGGTAAACATGACATCTACCGTTAATATTGTGTTGTAACTGTGTGTAAACATGACATCCTCCGTTGATATAGTGTTGTTACTGTGTGTCAACGTGACATCTTCCGTAACGGTTAATATATCGGTGCTGTATCTGTGTGTAAACATGACACCTTTCGTTTATATAGCGTTGTAACTGTGTGTAAACATGACATCTTCCGTTTATATAGTGTTGTAACTGTGTGTAAACATGACACCTTTCGTTTATATAGTGTTGTAACTGTGTGTAAACATGACACCTTCCGTTTATATAGTGATGTTACTGTGTGTAAACATCTTCAAATAATATAGTGTTGTAACTGTGTGTATACATGACATCTTAAAATAATATAGTGTCGTAATTATGTGTAAACGTGACACTTTCCGCTAATATAATGTTGATAGTGTGTGTAAAAATGACATCTTCAAATAATATAGTGTTGTTATTGTGTGTAAACATGAAATTTTCCGCTAATATAGTGTTGTAACGGTGTGTAAACATGACATCTTCAATTGATATGGTGTTGATGATGTGTTGTAAATATGACATTCCCCATTGATATATTAGTGTTGTGGTATTGTGTGTATTTATATTTTATTTTCGTGTAAACATATATTAATATATATATATTAACATGTTCAAACAAAAGATATCGTCCCATTAGTGTTCAGATGCGTATTCATGTTTATATGACCGCGGAACCTTCTTCTACTAATGGGACGACATGCTCTATAGGTGTGTACACTACTAGTCAGTAAATACTATAACAGCCATGTCTGATATACCTGTTGTTGTTGTCATGGCTTAAAAACATGATTTAAGATAAGTTTGACATTACTACAGGTATGGAGTTTGTTGGGCCTTCCTGGAGACGTTTCGCTGGACAAGTGGGCAGTTTTGCATGGTTGGGTGGCAACTTGGTACTTGCTGGACTAGGTTACGCAATAAGGGATTGGCAAACTTTACAAATAGTCTGCGCATCATCAGGAATTTTGTTCCAGCTCTATTGGTTGTAAGAAGTCGTTTGTAATATGCTCTTTATAAACAGTTAGATACCGAAGTATGTAGTACATGGTATAACAGGTTCAGAAAATCATGTTGAAGTATGGTAATGATGTGTTATCATTGTATGAGATACATCGATGATCGGTAATGGTGATGCTTTGCGATCATTGTATGAGATACATCGATGATCGGTAATGGTGACGATGTGTGATCATGGTATGAAGATATGTCGATGATAGGTAACGGTGATGATGTGTGATCATGGTATGAAGATACATCGATGATTGGTAACGATGATAATGTGTGATCATGGTATGAAGATACATCGATGATCGGTAACGATGACGATGTGTGATCATGGTATGAAGATTCATCGATGATTGGTAACGATGATGATGTATGATCATGGTATGAAAATACATCGATGATCGGTAACGGT
This sequence comes from Panopea generosa, assembly GCA_029582155.1. NCBI lineage: Eukaryota > Metazoa > Mollusca > Bivalvia > Adapedonta > Hiatellidae > Panopea > Panopea generosa. Next base: position 55,720,834 of record CM055898.1, read on the forward strand.
GACGATGTGCGATCGTTGTATAAAGATACATCGATGATCGGTAACGGTGACGATGTACGATCATAGTATGACGATATATCGATGATCGGTAACGATGACGATGTGTTATCATGGTTTGAAGATACATCGATGATCGGTAACGATGACGATGTGCAATCATTGTATGAAGATACATCGATGATCGGTTATGGTGACGATGTGTGATCATTGTATGAAGATACATCGATGATCGGTAACGATGACGATGTGTGATCATGGTATGAAGATACATCGATGATCGGTTACGGTGATGATGTGTGATCATGGTATGAAGATTTATCGATGATCGGTAACGATGACGATGTGTGATCATGGTATGAAGATATATCAATGATCGGTAACGGTGCTGATGTGTGATCATGGTATGAAGATATATCGAAGATTGGTATGAGGATATATCGATGATCGGTTACGGTGATGATGTGTTTTCATGGTATGAAGATACATCGATGATCGGTAACGGTGATGATGTGTGATCATGGTATGAAGATATATCGATGATCGGTAACGGTGATGTTGTGTGATCATGGTATGAAGATATATCGATGATTTGTATGAAGATATATCGATGATCGGTAACGGTGATGATGTGTGATCATGGTATGAACATGTATCGATGATCGGTAACGGTGATTATGTGTGATCATAGTATGAAGATATATCGATGATCGGTAACGGTGATTATGTGTGATCATAATATGACCATATATCGATGATTTGTAACGGTGATTATGTGTGATCAAAGTATGAAGATATATCGATGATCGGTAACGGTGATTATGTGTGATCATGGTATAAAATATATCGATGATTGGTATGCAGATATATCGATGATCGGTAACGGTGATGATGTGTAATCATGGTATGAAGATATATCGATTATCGGTAACGGTGATGATATGTGATCATGGTATGAAAATATATCGATGATTTGTATGAAGATATATCGATGATCGGTTACATGATGATGTGTGATCATGGGATAAAGATATATTGATGATCGGTAAAAGTGATGATGTGTGACCATGGTATGAAGATACATTGATGATCGGTTACGGTGATGATGTGTGATCATGGTATGATCTTCGTAACAGAGACATGATTGGAGAGGACTTGATTATCTAATTGAGAACACCGTTGACGATAATTACATCTGTGAGTTAGAGAGTGTAAGGGAGAACACTCTCTGAACGCTCAAATGTAGATGCATATGCTTTCGGTTTACCGAGGGGATTATGGGATAATATATATTCTTAACTTTCTGTAGACTCAGATTTGCACTAATATACAATAAACATGTGTCAAAATATGGGTTCATGGTTTTGGAAGTAAACTTAACAATATATACATGATATTTAATAATAGTAGTTGGACAATTTCGAAATTGAAACTATGTTTATAACACAGCATACTGCACTTGACATAATATTGACCCATGAAAGCATGCATACATTGCCTTACTGGACATGTACAGACTCATCTAGATAAAGCTGTTATATATACGGTTGAATGTCGATTGCCAAAATGTTACAATGTTTGTATACGCTGTATAAGTCTGTAATGTTTAATCTATATGCAGTCAGCTAAAGGGTACACATATTTTACAGTATATTCCCAGAGTCGGCAAGATGGCTGTATAGCCAGGGTCGTAAGGAAGAATCAAAAAAGATAATCATTAAAGCGGCCCGGATGAATAAAGTCACACTTCCGTCTGGTTTCCTTGACAAAGTGCTCTCTGCTGATGAAACTGTTCCACAGGGAAGAATATGGCAAATGTTTTCCACGAGGGTATTGGCGATACGAACAATGATTATCTTCTTCAACTGGTATGTCTGAATATAATATATCCTTGTTATTATGCCTTTTGTTGTAAACCCTGAAGATGACATCTACTAAAGAAATATCAACAACATTATTTGATCGTAATTGTATCTGCTTCTGAATGTTCCTGTCTCCGTATTTTTTTGGTATAGCTTGGTAATACAGAATTAAACAAATGAGTATGTTTTATTGGCACGCATCAAGTAAGCAATGAATTGTGTTTATTCATAGGACACTGCCACCAAAGTAGTACATTATGATCTCAATTTATATAATAAATATTTATGATAAATACAATACATACATAGATAAAAAGTAACAACTGGGGTGGACACCCTGGACCGGTCAGTAGCAAAGGACGCAGCTGGGGAGCTTACATCTGCTTGAAGGGTTTATCTAAACTCCTTATTTCATTGTCGTCAAATTTTAGACGGAACAGTTTGAATAAAAGTTTTCCAGACTAGTCACGTGAAGGCATGGCAGCATACCGTACATATTATCTAAAGGAAACCAATGATGTAATACGCAGATGAACTCGATGACTTAGCAGACGCCAGAGCCGCAGGTGAATGATAAATAACGATACGACAAGACAAAAATAAGGGCAGATTTCTAACGTATCTTCTTCTTAGAGGTTTAAGAAGGAATTTGTCAGCATTGAATATCTGTAGTCATCCCGGTTGTCGTCCACTTAATTCGGAATGCGTGAATGTAGGCTAAATGGGTCAACCAGCTGTACGTTACAGAATCAAAGGATCATAGTTACCTTTGAAAACTTCCTGATATATTTAACAAGTTCAGTTTTACAATGACAACGGCCAAGGGTCTTACGAAGCTTGTAACCGACATCACAAAACATCAACATTCCCAAGTTAACATTCAACATAGAAAATTGTATCATATGGTTTTGTATTAATTAAATCATATCTCATGAATATTGAAAAAAATAAAGTTTATTCACTACATATTTATTATCAATATATCATTAATACAATTGAATAACAGTTAAACATTTATCTAGCACCGATGTACCGGCAAATAATGCGATTGCGTGGTAAACGGAACAGCATATAGTATGCCTCTTGTATAGAACTTTTAGATTGATGACGTCAGTCGTTATTTAAAGATAATATATGACGTTTTTGATTTGATTGCAAATATCAGCAAGGCATTTTGCTTCTGAAAACTAACCGGAAGTATAAAATGACCGTTAAACGACACCATTCTATGTAGGTTAAATGAAGGTGCTACATCACAAATACAAATATTTAATACATGACCAATATAACTTGGATTTTAAGAACATAACATTTAGTTAAACAACAACATACCCTTATAAAAATGTTTTGTGTAATTATCGAACTTACCGGATAATTCAGAATAAAACAAGTTTACATATTTCAGGTTAGTTGTCTGTCTTGCATATTACGGGCTTGCTTTGAACAGTGGTGATATTGGTGGCGATATTTTCCTTAACTTTTTCCTTCAAGCGTTGATGGATCTCCCAGCTTCACTCATAGTAATTCTATTGTTGGATAAAACTGGCCGGGTACCAATGCTCGTGACAAGCATGATCGTCGGTGGACTCGGGTGCCTATCTACACTATTTACAATAGTCTACGGCGGAGAGGGTAAATACGATAACCATGTTACACAGATAATTATACGTTTATGTACATATTATGGTTATGAATCATAAGTGTTTAATTATTGAAATATATATATATTGCATCAACCTTTCTTATTCTTATTATATATAAATTTATTTGCTTTGGCAAGGGCCTTGATATTGTATCTATAGTTTGCATTGTAGCTAGGCGCAGCTAGGCGCATTCGCCGTAATCTGGTCTGTACTTTTATGTCTTCGTTATTCACAAATAATTATCTCCATATATATATATATATATATATATATATATATATATATATATATATATATATAAATTGAATAGTTGTATTCAACAGACACAGGTTCGACCGTGGTTGTTTGGGTTTTTCATTCTTAGTGTTGTTTTGATGTCTGGTAAATTGGAATCATGCCTCTCGTTCAATGCTGTCTGCTACTGATGTGGTTGCTAGGAGACGCGGACGTGTTGTATGTTGTCTGCTACTGGAGTAGTTGCTAGGAGACGTGGGCGTGTTGTATGTTGTCTGCTACTTGAGAGGTTGCTAGGAAACGTGGACGTGTTGTATGTTCTATAACACCACATGAACAGACTCGATGAAACTGAGACTGCTATTTCTTCCGTTGGTTGCGTTCTGTGGCTAATCAGATCAGACATTAAGCAGTAACTTAGCAATTAAAGGTCAGCTACCACCATTGAGTGAGAGGAGCCGTCTGATTGGCTGGAAAATTTTTTGGATGTTTCTGTGACTGACTAAATTAATTTTATTAAGGAAACTGTATGGAAAGTAAAATTGGTGGAATTTAGTTTTTTTCATGCTGAAAGTGGGGGTACCCAATGTCGGGACAAAAGGTGGTAAAAATTGAGTCTAGGATAGTACTTTTTATGTAGTATGTTTTATGTAGGACTTTTTGGTCCACGAATGGTAGAAATAGTGAAAATTAGGTCAAACGTTTTAATGTAAGTCTATGGAAAATCCAATATTGGTCGCTGACCTAATGCACTCTTCTTACTTTTGACTCACCAAGGCGGTGATTGCGTATGCGGTTGATAGTCAATCCTGTACAGAAATATGTGACTGCAGACCCAGGAACGGTCATCTCATATAATGTAACGCCTTCGTGTATATAACCCACCAACACCTCAAACAATAAAATACTACGTTGGGTACAAAAATGTGTATAGCCGTATAACAAATCGAATTTTACATCTACATTACTGTACACATACAGTAGCAATGTTTCATATATATTTCATGTTGTTTAGTTTCAACATTAAAATATTAGACGTGGGTATCTGTTTATGTAATTTCAGATTTACAAATATTGACAACTGTTCTAGCAATGCTCGGCAAGGTTGGGGCATCGGTAGGCTTCTCGGTGTGTTATGTGTACTCGGCTGAGGTATTTCCTACTGTGATAAGGAACGCTGGGATGGGTTCGAGCTCCTGTATGGCAAGAGTTGGTGGCATGTTGGCTCCATATATAGCTGATCTAGTAAGTGTTCGAATAATTCCGTTCCGTTTCTCTGTTCTATATTTTACGACATTATATTAAATCATTATGAATATGCAGATGAATTAGATACAGTCGTAAAGTAGATTAATGAATGGCTTTTGGATGAAATGTGTTTAACTACTGAGCTACCCTTTATGAATCATTCCCAGGTGTGTAGAATGAGGTTTTGCAGCTAAAGGTGTGTCACCATTTCTACATTCACGATGCTCATAAGTTGACGTTAATAAACGTTATAAATTTAAAATATTTAGTTCTTGTATCAAAAATATATACAAAATTCGACTTTTATGCTTTCATCTAAACACACACAGAGTAGTTTATCGTTCCTTGTTTCAGGATAGGCTGATAGGTGGAAGGTTCGGTAAGGCGTCACCTCAGTTAGTGTTCGGGGTGTTATCCATCGCAGCTGGACTTCTGGCAATGTGTCTACCAGAGACGTACAATAAACATTTACCGGAGACTATCGAGGACGCCAAAAACTTTGGCAGGTAATTATACATGTGTTTAGTTGAATAGTTATGTAATTAGTCGGTGACTATGAATGCTGAAGCCGATATGGACGTTATTGTAGTGAGAGGTGGATGACGATTTCAACAGTATGTTCAGATAGATGTGTGTATCATCGTATTGACTGTAACATAATATGTGTCAGATACAGTAGCGTAGCTGACCCTAATATGATGTGCAGCCCATCAGGTTATAGTGGGGTCGAGAAAGGGGTTTTGGGACATGACACTCTCCCATCAGAAAAAAAGCCTTTCAGGATACATTTCCTGCGTTCTGAGGGCATTTCCAGGAGATATAATGATGCATTCTCAAAAATATGTGCAAGCCCGGGCGTTGTGGCGTAAAGGCCGCTACGCCACTGAGAGGTATCGCTGTCCTTCAGGCAACGTGGAGCAAAGACAATTCACGCATGTGTTAATAGGAATAAATACGACACTTCTACTGCAGTAAAATTGTGATCCATTATATGAAATGTTATGTCTTTTTCCAGGACTTAAGAACGGCCTATTACGTTAAATATACAATTGCGGACCATTGTTATTCCAAGATTTTCGTACTTTCGATTTTATATGATGTTTTAATGAAGTATTCAACTGATAATGTGTCTAATTAATTATCACAACTGCAAATTTAATATTTAGGCACTCGAAAATATACGCACAATAATGAAAGGTGGCCCGCATGTCTCAAGTGTTTGGGTTGATCAAATACATTAACTTTCTACACTACGTTTGTCAACGTACTTCTGATTGTCGACTATATCTTAAGTAATCTTGAAATTTGTTTGTTTTCTTTTACAGGGGCGATGATAAACCTGAAGAAACAGTTACACATATAAACAAAGCGTTCGACGACACAGATAACAAAACTCGACTTTAAGCAAAATTCGTACGGTTTGTTGTATACGCCGATCGTTTTGCATTATTCAAACTTCAAATGCCCATTACCATGTAAACTATACTTGTGTCTGTCGTGCTTGGACAAATGTTATGAAATTCGGATAAACTCTTGTATTTCCGATAGATGCGTTCATGTCCGAGAAGTTGTGATTATCAAATGGTGTGAAACACCAGTCAACTGTTTTTCCAAGTACTACACTACATTAGAAGTATCGGTCGTTTTGTTGGGTTTATCGCACAACAAAATGGGTTTTATCGGACATTGAAATCTCATGTGGAGTTCATCGGACAGCTTATTCAATTATTCATCAGGGGTTTATCGGACACTTTTATTTTCATTTAAATTATTGTTTATAATAAAATAAGGCATATATTTGTTTCAATTTCTTATTCAACACAATTTATTTCGTCATTAAAACTCAAAATCGATAACTATAAAACCAGTTTAACATTTCTGTTTCGTGTTGAAAATGCGATATAAAAAATTGTCGCCAGCGCTATCTGAGCGAACAAGTGAGAGGAAACCGCTCTCTTCCAATCAAAATTGTTGCACATATTGGCATGGTACATAAACACCCGTATGTTATCCGGGATGTGCCATTGCACCCGCTGTTTTGGTATGGTCTGAAAGCAAATGTACATGTAGTGCATGCAGAAATAGCACATTTCGTCCGGAAAACCCCAATTGCAAGTGATTGATTGATTGATATTTATTCAGGTTAAAACACACATATACTGTTTTCATAGTCGATATTACCACCCCCACCCCTGCACATACACATTACTCTGTATACTCAAAACATTATTCATATATCCCAATAAAACTTTTTGACTAAATTGTTGTTTTTATCATTATGGTATTTATACGCCCACATATGTAATTTTCCTCAGAAATACCTGCAGCTTGTTTTTGCTGTACAACGTTAAAACAAATCAATACTATTGTTGTATTAAATTCAAGCACCGTGCAAACAAACAGGGTGTGAATGGGTGGAAACGTAATATGAGGATACATCTGCCTTGTACATTACTTAAATAAGTTGCGTGAAGATGGCTATGAGATCGGCAATCGTAGTTCGACATTAAATGCAGAGCCAGGTCTGAGATCGTAGATCGACGTTCAAAAATAAAGTCGGAATTTGAATAACGACCCAGGTCTGCAATCGTAGATAGACGTTCAATGCAGATCGAGGTCTGAGATCGTAGATCGACGTTCAAAAATAAAGTCGGAATTTGAATAACGACCCAGGTCTGCAATCGTAGATCGACATTCAATGCAAACTCAATTCTGAGATCGTAGATCAACATACAAAATAAAGTCGGAATTTGAATAACGACCCAGGTCTGCAATCATAGATCGAATTTTAGTGTAGACCTAGGACTGAGTTCGTAGATCAACATTCAAAATTCAAGTTAAAAGATGGACTAAACGTGAATGCAGACCCAGGTCTAAGATTGTATATCGACATTCAAAATTAAAGTTAAAAGACGGACTGAACTTGAATGCAGACACAGGTCTGAGATCGTATATCAACATTCAAAATAAAAGTCGGAATTTGAATAGCGATCCAGGTCTACAATCGTAGATCAACATTCAAAATTCAAGTTAAAAGACGGACTTAACCTGAATAACGACCCAGGTCTGAGATTGTAGATCAAGATTAAAAATTAAAATTAAAATACGAACTGAACTTGAATAACGACCCAGGTCTGAGATTGTAGATCAACATTCAAAATAAAAGTTAAAATACGGACTGAACTTGAATAACGACCCAGGTCTGAAATTGTAGATCAACATTCAAAGTAAAAGTGAAAAGACGGACTAAACTTTAATGCAGACCCAGGTCTGGCATCGTAGACCAACATTCAAAATAAAAGTCGGAATTTGAATAACGACCCAGGTCTGCACTCATAGATCGACATTTAAAATTGAAGTTAAAAGACGGACTGAACTTGAAGAACGACCTATGTCTGAGATCGTAGATCAACATTCAAAACAAAAGTTAAAATACGGACTGAACTTAAATAACGACCTAGGTCTGAGATCGTAGATCAACATTCAAAGGAAAAGTGAAAATACGGACTGAACTTGAATAACGACCTAGGTCTGAGATCGTAGATCAACATTCAAAGGAAAAGTGAAAATACGGACTGAACTTGAATAACGACCTAGGTCTGAGATCGTAAATCAACATTCAAAATAAAAGTTAAAATACGAACTGAACTTGAATAACGACCTAGGTCTGAGATCGTAGATCAAAATTCAAAATAAAAGTTAAAATACGGACTGAACTTGAATAACGACCTAGGTCTGAGATCGTAGATCAACATTGAAAATAAAAGTCGGAATTTGAATAACGACCCAGGTCTTCAATCGTAGATCAAAATTCAAAATAAAAGTTAAAATACAAACTGAACTTAAATAATGACCCAGGTATGATATCGTAGATCAACATTCAAAATTAAAGTAAAAAGACGGACTAAACTTGAATGTAGACCCAGGTCTGAGATCGTAGATCAACATTCAAAATAAAAGTCGGAAAATGAATAACGACCCAGGTCTGAGATTGTAGATCAACATTCAAAGTAAAAGTGAAAAGACGGACTAAACTTTAATGCAGACCCAGGTCTGGCATCTAGAACTCAGTGAGAAGTGGTGCATTTTGAAACAAACACGACGACCTTTAACCCATACGTTGCCTCTTGACTATTATTCCAAATAAAATAAAACTAACAAAATCTTGTTTCAAAAAAATTACTGTAATAATAATATTAAGATAATTAAACTTTTTTGATAAATAAAATTCTTAGCTTTAGTTGATAACTAAAATACCAAACCAGACGACAAAGTTATTGCTCTGCAGTAAATATGTTTCGCAAAGTTTCGGTCAAAGTAATTGCGGGTAAAATGAAAAGTATTCCGATTGCTGTTTATATATTTTTTTGTGTTTTCAACAGTTCGCTGGTGTTATCAAAGGTAAATATACGTGTTGCTTAGTATCGTATCATTTTTGTCCTGGAAATGGCTCTCAAAATAACCATGTCCATCTTGCGAGAGTAGAAAATAAATGAACAATTGTTTGATGTTTACAATTGTATGGTGCCGTAACGTATTTTCGATCACGACATGAATTCGATCACTTCCGAGAATTATGAATATCGTTAAAGTGACATCGGTCAACCATCCAAGTACTTATCTTGTACACCGTTGCTTAACCATGTCGCTGTAAAAGCTAGCTTCACAGAAAAGACTGTTGTTAGTGACCTATATGTACACTCACTACACTCTTCCACTCTTCATACCTTTAGGGCTTATACCCAACACAGCCTGTGACTTTCAAAAGTTCATGGCCATATCCCATCCCATTCCAAAGAAAAAGAGATTTGTGCAGGCATAGGTTCGAAAGTTTATCCTCGTTGCCATTAAAGTAACATCGGTCACCCATCCAAGTACTAACACTCCCCTAACACTGTACATATTTGCTCAACTTCCAATACAGTCTGTGCACTTTAACTACATCGCTGTAAAAGCTAGCTTAACAGCAAGACTGTTGTAAGTGACCGATGTACATTCACTACATCGGGTATCCGATGTACATTCACTACATCGGGTATGGTATTCAATTTCCTGCACAATTGGCAATATTTACAAATAGTATCCATGTGGTTGATTGTTTCATCGGCAATGTTGGTTATATATATGATATTGCTTAGTGTTTTTCCTAAAATTGTTTAAATTAAATTAAAATAAACTAATACTAAATATTTTATTGCTCATTAATACTTTTCAATTACATAATTATAGTCCTAGTTAGTTCAACAGACCATAACTGGTTCTCACCTATCCACAATTGTCAGTGTTCTTGCTGTATATTTGGTGTGCCACATAACACTATACTAAATTAAGGTTGACGAAACCACTACCTGTTTTTAACACAAAATTAAAGTAGATGAACTGGTAGGTTGATGAAACCAACATCACCCGTGGGCCACAGCATGTGAAATTAAAGCTACAGTCGGACCCAAACTCACAGTGTATTGAGAGAACATAAACCGCAACCAATTTTTTTATATCTGTAGTAACTGTTGTCATGGTGTGTGGGACAAAAGTCACTAACCATACATTTTACAGACCTAAACACCTACCATATGTTTAAATATCTGTTATTGTCAGTGTGTGCTGCGAAAGTTGCTAACCTAAAATTTATGGACATAAACATCAAGGAATTATATAGAGATGGAAAGGCAACTAGTTGAGGTTTTGTGAACGCTCATGCCAAATAAGTAATCCTTCATGTGCTATTTTATCAACATTTAATCGGGAGATGCAAGTTTCCTATCCTTCTATACAAATCCTTGTAAACATCAACACTTTTTTTAATATCTGTAGTTGTCATGGTGTTTGGCGCGAAAGTAGCTTACCTACTTTTACGGACATAAACGTCCCATATTGGCGATTACCCGAGAAGAATGTTGATCTTTTAGGTTCCAGGGGGATAGTGCAGGTTACAGATTGAAACCAACTGTATGTTTCATCTGGTTCTTCAGTGTGCTCAGTGTATAGCACTGCCACATGGATCCTCGATTTAAATACCCATCGGAACTACTGTTTTTAATTGGCCAGCCCCAGGGATCTAACCCACAACCTCAATGTTAGAAGTTTTGTGATTTACCGACTGAGCTAATGGGGCTAACCAGCTTATACTGGTTATGCTGCCATCAAAACAGCTATGTATTTTAGGACATCTTATTGAATACCGCCTGGATATAATTGAATGATAATTGATCCAGAGTAGTGATTAACTGGTCAGTGGTAATTAATCCCCATGTGTATGTGCACCAATTAAAGTAATTAAAGAGACTAAACTTTTGTAAATGGTGACTTGTACAAGTTTCTACTTGGCCAGTGACTTGTACAATTTTCTACTTGTTCAGAAGATCTGGCTATAGGATTGTACAGCACTGTCAGGGGAAGGTATTTTAACAACATTATTAGGCATGGTACTAAAAGTCTAAATATAGTATATCTATACTAAGTCTAAATGTTGTCTATTATCACTGTTACTTTGGGCATATATTCACATTCCTTGCATAATTCCGATGAGTAGGGCGTAACCGTTATCACTACTCAGAATTCATTTAGGCAGGGCATTATCACTACCCAGAATTCTAATTTTGATAACAGCGCCAGACAAGGGTTAATGGCATGGGGGAAAAAGTGTGCATGTGGAAGTTGATAATGGGTGAACAGTGCCTTGTAGTGACAATGCAAGCTGTACTCTAGGTGCAATAATGAACAGAAACATAAAAAGGTATTGTAAGGTCTCCTGTTTATTCCAAAAAGTAACATAAGTCTGAGTAGAATCTTTCAGGGGTTATTGGTGACCTCTAATAAATTGAATGTATATAGCTTGACATGAACCAACAAATTCACATGTGACAGGTATGTGATCTTTAGCACAGAAGTGCTCTTAGTAATGAAGGGTTGCACTCTGGCATCAAAATAAAACAAGAAGAGCATGTCTTTGCTGTGCTCCTACCTGCTTGCTAAATATTGCAGGTACTTAAACATTTTATTGCCTTTCAAAGCGTTAACTTTTTATTTTTTCATGATGTCTTTCCATTTTTCTTTAAAATACTGAGTACTAAAACACACCAATCAAACATTCTTTTAGGATGACCTGGCCAAATATGGCAAAATAGCTTGGTCAATCTTGATGATAACAAACAATTGTATTGATACACATGGTGCGGCGGCATATTATAGTAGTTGATATAATAGTTATAAAACTTTAATTAATGAGAACAGTGATTCAAATGCATTCTTTTTTTTAATCGGGTTTAATGCCATTTTTAACACATTTCAGGTTATATATGGCTTATCCAGTTTTGCTGGTGGAGGAAGACATGAGACTGAGTACAACTACTGTCCTTCCGCAAGTAACTGGAAATTTTCTCACATACAGTTTTTGGAGCGGGATTCAAATCTACGACCTTAGCGATGAGAAATAAGTGATCTTGAGATGGCGCCTTATACCACTCGGCCACAGAGGACCCTTTAAATGCATTCAGTCTACCATTATGCCCTCAACTTTAATCTCAGTCGGTCTTTTTAGGTCACCTGAGACTTTGTCTCGATGGACCTTTTGTCCATCATAATGCGTCCGTAAACAATTGACTTTTTTTAGTTCTTCTCAAAACCGTAACTGTAATTGTAATGATATATTGTATGCAGCTTTGGTACACATGGGTGATTAAAAATTGTGAAAACTGTCATAGTAAGGTAAACTTTGAAAATCTTTTTCTAAATATAGGAGAGCACTGGGAAACAAATAGTGATCATGATTATGAACATATATGGGTTATTTATAAAAATTGTGAATTGCATGTCCCTTGGTCACACGGTTTTGCCCTTGGAGTGAGGCCTACTTTACTACATCTATATAAGAGAATTTGACAAAAAGTTATTTCTTACCGGTGCATACTGGTAAACATAACTAACGCACGAGTTGCTTACCGGTGCATCCTGGTAAACATAACTACCGCACGAGTTGCTTACCGGTGCATACTGGTAAACATAACTAACGCACAAGTTGCTTAACGGTACATACTGGTAAACATAGCTAACGCACAAGCTTCTTACCGGTATATACTGGTAAACATAACTAACGCACAAGTTGCTTACCGGTACATACTGGTAAACATAGCTCAAGCATAAGTTGCTTACCGGTACATACTGTTAAACATAGCTAACGTACAAGCTGCTTACCGGTACATATTGGTAAACATAGCTTACACACAAGCTGCTTACCGGTACAGATTGGTAAACATAACTAACGCATGAGTTGCTTACCAGTACATACTGATCAACATAGCTTACGCACAAATTGCTTACCGGTACACATTGGTAAACATAACTAACCCACGAGTTGCTTACCGGAACATATCGGTAAACATAGCTAACGTACAAGCTTCTTACCAGTACATATTGGTAAACATAGCTTACGCACAAGTTGCTTACCGGTACATATTGGTAAACATAGCTTACGCACAAGTTGCTTACCGGTACATATTGGTAAACATAACTAACGCATGAGTTGCTTACAGGTACATACTGGTAAACATAACTAACACACAAGCTGCTTACCAGTACATACTCGTAAACATAGCTAATGCATGATTTGCTTACCAGTACATTTTGGTTAACATAACTAACGCTCAAGCTGCTTACCAGTACATACTGATAAACATAGCTTACGCACAAGTTGCTTACCGGTACACATTGGTAAACATAACTAACGCACAAGTTGCTTACCGGTACGTATTTGTAAACATAACTAACGCACGAGTTGCTAACCGGTACATACTGGTAAACATAACTAACGCACAAGATTCTTACCAATACAAACTGGTAAACATAACTAACGCACAAGCTGCTTATCGGTACATACTGGTAACTAGTAACCAACAACTTCACATGTGACAGGTATGTGATCTTTAGCACAGAAGTGCTCTCAGTAATGAAGGGTTGCACTCTGGCATCAAAATAAAACAAGAAGGGCATGTCTTTGCTGTGCTCCTACCTACTCGCTAAATATTGCAGGTACTTAAACTTTTTATTGCCTTTCAAAGCGTTAACTTTTTATTTTTTCATGATATCTTTCCATTTTTCTTTAAAATACTGAGTACACAAACACACCAATCAAACATTCTTTTAGGATGACCTGGCCAAATATGGCAAAATAGCTTGGTCAATCTTGATGATAACAAACAATTGTATTGATACACATGGTGCGTCGGCATATTATAGTAGTTGCTATAATAGTTATAAAACTTTAATTAATGAGAACAGTGATTTAAATGCATTCTTTTTTTTAATCGGGTTTAATGCCATTTTTAACACATTTCAGGTTATATATGGCTTATCCAGTTTTGCTGGTGGAGGAAGACATGAGACTGAGTACAACTACTGTCCTTCCGCAAGTAACTGGAAACTTTCTCACATACAGTTTTTGGAGCGGGATTCAAACCTACGACCTTAGCGATGAGAAATAAGTGATCTTGAGATGGCGCCTTATACCACTCGGCCACAGAGGACCCTTTAAATGCATTCAGTCTACCATTATGCCCTCAACTTTAATCTCAGTCGGTCTTTTTAGGTCACCTGAGACTTTGTCTCAATGGAACTTTTGTCCATCATAATGCGTCCGTAAACAATTGACTTTTTTTAGTTCTTCTCAAAACCGTAACTGTAATTGTAATGATATATTGTATGCAGTTTTGGTACACACGGGTGAATCAAAATTGTGAAAACTTTCATAGTAAGGTAAACTTTGAAAATCTTTTTCTAAATATAGGAGAGCACTGGGAAACAAATAGTGATCATGATTATGAACATATATGGGTCATTTATAAAAATTGTGAATTGCATGTCCCTTGGTCACACGGATTTGCCCTTGGAGTGAGGCCTACTTTACTAAATCTATATAAGAGAATTTGACAAAAAGTTATTTCTTACCGGTGCATACTGGTAAACATAACTAACGCACGAGTTGCTTACCGGTGCATACTGGTAAACATAACTACCGCACGAGTTGCTTACCGGTGCATACTGGTAAACATAACTAACACACGAGTTGCTTACCGGTGCATACTGGTAAACATAACTAACGCACAAGTTGCTTAACGGTACATACTGGTAAACATAGCTAACGCACAAGCTTCTTACCGGTATATACTGGTAAACATAACTAACGCACAAGTTGCTTACCGGTACATACTGGTAAACATAGCTCAAGTATAAGTTGCTTACCGGTACATACTGTTAAACATAGCTAACGTACAAGCTGCTTACCGGTACATATTGGTAAACATAGCTTACGCACAAGGTGCTTACCGGTACATATTGGTTAACATAACTAACGCATGAGTTGCTTACCGGTGCATACTGGTAAACATAACTAACACACGAGTTGCTTACCGGTGCATACTGGTAAACATAACTAACGCACAAGTTGCTTAACGGTACATACTGGTAAACATAGCTAACGCACAAGCTTCTTACCGGTATATACTGGTAAACATAACTAACCCACGAGTTGCTTACCGGAACATATCGGTAAACATAGCCAACGTACAAGCTGCTTACCAGTACATATTGGTAAACATAGCTTACGCACAAGTTGCTTACCGGTACATATTGGTAAACATAGCTTACGCACAAGGTGCTTACCGGTACATATTGGTAAACATAACTAACGCATGAGTTGCTTACCGGTACATACTGGTAAACATAACTAACACACAAGCTGCTTACCAGTACATACTCGTAAGCATAGCTAATGCATGATTTGCTTACCAGTACATTTTGGTAAACATAACTAACGCACAAGTTGCTTAACGGTACATACTGGTAAACATAGCTAACGCACAAGCTTCTTACCGGTATATACTGGTAAACATAACTAACGCACAAGTTGCTTACCGGTACATACTGGTAAACATAGCTCAAGCATAAGTTGCTTACCGGTACATACTGTTAAACATAGCTAACGTACAAGCTGCTTACCGGTACATATTGGTAAACATAGCTTACACACAAGCTGCTTACCGGTACAGATTGGTAAACATAACTAACGCATGAGTTGCTTACCAGTACATACTGATCAACATAGCTTACGCACAAATTGCTTACCGGTACACATTGGTAAACATAACTAACCCACGAGTTGCTTACCGGAACATATCGGTAAACATAGCTAACGTACAAGCTGCTTACCAGTACATATTGGTAAACATAGCTTACGCACAAGTTGCTTACCGGTACATATTGGTAAACATAGCTTACGCACAAGTTGCTTACCGGTACATATTGGTAAACATAACTAACGCATGAGTTGCTTACAGGTACATACTGGTAAACATAACTAACACACAAGCTGCTTACCAGTACATACTCGTAAACATAGCTAATGCATGATTTGCTTACCAGTACATTTTGGTTAACATAACTAACGCTCAAGCTGCTTACCAGTACATACTGATAAACATAGCTTACGCACAAGTTGCTTACCGGTACACATTGGTAAACATAACTAACGCACAAGTTGCTTACCGGTACGTATTTGTAAACATAACTAACGCACGAGTTGCTAACCGGTACATACTGGTAAACATAACTAACGCACAAGATTCTTACCAATACAAACTGGTAAACATAACTAACGCACAAGCTGCTTATCGGTACATACTGGTAACTAGTAACCAACAACTTCACATGTGACAGGTATGTGATCTTTAGCACAGAAGTGCTCTCAGTAATGAAGGGTTGCACTCTGGCATCAAAATAAAACAAGAAGGGCATGTCTTTGCTGTGCTCCTACCTACTCGCTAAATATTGCAGGTACTTAAACTTTTTATTGCCTTTCAAAGCGTTAACTTTTTATTTTTTCATGATATCTTTCCATTTTTCTTTAAAATACTGAGTACACAAACACACCAATCAAACATTCTTTTAGGATGACCTGGCCAAATATGGCAAAATAGCTTGGTCAATCTTGATGATAACAAACAATTGTATTGATACACATGGTGCGTCGGCATATTATAGTAGTTGCTATAATAGTTATAAAACTTTAATTAATGAGAACAGTGATTTAAATGCATTCTTTTTTTTAATCGGGTTTAATGCCATTTTTAACACATTTCAGGTTATATATGGCTTATCCAGTTTTGCTGGTGGAGGAAGACATGAGACTGAGTACAACTACTGTCCTTCCGCAAGTAACTGGAAACTTTCTCACATACAGTTTTTGGAGCGGGATTCAAACCTACGACCTTAGCGATGAGAAATAAGTGATCTTGAGATGGCGCCTTATACCACTCGGCCACAGAGGACCCTTTAAATGCATTCAGTCTACCATTATGCCCTCAACTTTAATCTCAGTCGGTCTTTTTAGGTCACCTGAGACTTTGTCTCAATGGAACTTTTGTCCATCATAATGCGTCCGTAAACAATTGACTTTTTTTAGTTCTTCTCAAAACCGTAACTGTAATTGTAATGATATATTGTATGCAGCTTTGGTACACACGGGTGAATCAAAATTGTGAAAACTTTCATAGTAAGGTAAACTTTGAAAATCTTTTTCTAAATATAGGAGAGCACTGGGAAACAAATAGTGATCATGATTATGAACATATATGGGTCATTTATAAAAATTGTGAATTGCATGTCCCTTGGTCACACGGATTTGCCCTTGGAGTGAGGCCTACTTTACTAAATCTATATAAGAGAATTTGACAAAAAGTTATTTCTTACCGGTGCATACTGGTAAACATAACTAACGCACGAGTTGCTTACCGGTGCATACTGGTAAACATAACTACCGCACGAGTTGCTTACCGGTGCATACTGGTAAACATAACTAACACACGAGTTGCTTACCGGTGCATACTGGTAAACATAACTAACGCACAAGTTGCTTAACGGTACATACTGGTAAACATAGCTAACGCACAAGCTTCTTACCGGTATATACTGGTAAACATAACTAACGCACAAGTTGCTTACCGGTACATACTGGTAAACATAGCTCAAGTATAAGTTGCTTACCGGTACATACTGTTAAACATAGCTAACGTACAAGCTGCTTACCGGTACATATTGGTAAACATAGCTTACGCACAAGGTGCTTACCGGTACATATTGGTTAACATAACTAACGCATGAGTTGCTTACCGGTGCATACTGGTAAACATAACTAACACACGAGTTGCTTACCGGTGCATACTGGTAAACATAACTAACGCACAAGTTGCTTAACGGTACATACTGGTAAACATAGCTAACGCACAAGCTTCTTACCGGTATATACTGGTAAACATAACTAACCCACGAGTTGCTTACCGGAACATATCGGTAAACATAGCCAACGTACAAGCTGCTTACCAGTACATATTGGTAAACATAGCTTACGCACAAGTTGCTTACCGGTACATATTGGTAAACATAGCTTACGCACAAGGTGCTTACCGGTACATATTGGTAAACATAACTAACGCATGAGTTGCTTACCGGTACATACTGGTAAACATAACTAACACACAAGCTGCTTACCAGTACATACTCGTAAGCATAGCTAATGCATGATTTGCTTACCAGTACATTTTGGTTAACATAACTAACGCTCAAGCTGCTTACCAGTACATACTGATAAACATAGCTTACGCACAAGTTGCTTACCGGTACACATTGGTAAACATAACTAACGCACAAGTTGCTTACCGGTACATATTTGAAAACATAACTAACGCACGAGTTGCTAACCGGTACATACTGGTAAACATAACTAACGCACAAGATTCTTACCAATACAAACTGGTAAACATAACTAACGCACAAGCTGCTTATCGGTACATACTGGTAACTAGTTACACGATTTTCTTTTATTATCCTGTTTTATATCTGGGAAATGCTTCAAATGACATACCACGTTAACAGATCAATACCACCTATGTGCATGCGTGCGTGCGTGCGTGTGTTTCATTTTCTCATGCCAACGTTTATTTCCTGACGTCGTGATATAAGGTCACGCTTTATATGAAATGAAAACATTGTAACAGCTATAATTCAATTAACCATTGTCAGTGTGCCAGTAAATGAAATATTTCCCTATCAAGTTATGAATGTTGTAAGTGATAGTATATATATACAACTGTAGGTCTCACTGAACAATTACCTCCCTTGCATGACGGTAGCAAGATTATTACGCCCAAGAAAATAGAGCTGTGTAAAGCGGTTGGGTAATTTTTTTTTTAAAAATGCATAAAATGTCATATTTCTTTGTGCATATGGGAACATTGGAACATTTTCATGATTTCTGCAAAGTTTGGGTGACCCTGGGAACTGTTTGATGATGCTATAACAGTTTAAAGATGCGTAGTGATACACTGCAACAAATGGGCAGAATTGTCAAAAATGAAGGGGTGCCATCAAACCATCGAAATTGTGAAAAAGCAACCTGGTCAACCCCATGTTTTTTTCTGCATATTTGGACCAACAGAGGACTATCTATGGGAATAAGGCACTTTTAGAACCATTGGTAATGTATCCAGTGTTCCAGAAGTGCATGTCTCTATATGTAGAACAGTACAAAATTAATTGGTGTGTGAGACGTTCAAGAATCAGATCATTTTCGGTAGACGCTGGGAGGAAACTGCATCTTTGTGATTCAGATTTACTTTCTTTTTGAAAATATGTCACTTTCTATGGGAAATACTGTATTTGAAACATCTAAATGGAAAAATAAATGTATTTTTTGTGAAAAATGGATGACTTTGAGTGTAATAGAGAAGTGTCACACAGGCAAAACCAAACTTGAAGCTAAAACAGTAAAGCAAATAGGGCAATGAGACTGAGCAGCTGAAAATTTGTCATGGAAATGTTGGAATCAGGATTTATTCAATTCAATGGATGGAACACAAAGTGAGATCATCTATTTAACTGAAAAAGAATTGATCATGTATGCAAATATGCTTTGCTGCATCATGTGATAAGACTTGATTTTAGCCATCTGTCTGGCTAAAATGAATAGAAGTCTGCACTTAAAAACACTTGAAAGTCACACAGAGAGACAGTGATGCTAATATATCACAACAAAGGCATGTCTAGAGCATTCACTGCATCCAGATTTCATGATTCATGTAAGTTAAACCATTTTTTTGTGTTAGAAACTCATTATTTATGTATAATTCATACCCCACCCACATAAAAATGGTAACATTTGTCGCGATACTGTTTCCACTCTTTAGCGCATGCTTTTTGACAATACGGTTGGTCGCGTATGAGCAATATTGTTTTTATGTCGCTGTTTATCAATTAATATTATATTGATCATGAATTATGGAGAAATTTCCTGTTTCATTATTTTGTCATTGATATTTGTTATCAACAGCCTTGTATCCAGTTTTCGATATACCGACCGCCAAACTGTCGCGTTTCATTTTAATGGTATGGCGTATGACTGCCATTTTTGTTTTACTGTCATTTTTTTCTCCTCATTGTTGATATTTATGCGGCTGAGTCTGGCTTATACACAGTATTTACCTACTCTTGGACATTAAGGTAAATTGTAAAATGCGACATCTTTGAAATGACGCGAAACAGATTCGCGTAATAATTTCTCAGCATTTAGTTAACCTGTGCTTGAAACTTTTGTACCATCATCTGATTTCTTTTGGTTGTTCTTCTACTTTTTTGTCAAATAAAAATACATGATGCTTGCTATAGAATATAGATTTTTCTCATTGAAGATGATGTTTTTTCAATGTCTGTTATTGAATGTGTACAATATTTTTCTCCACATTCAACAGTATAGCATTCTCCAATATGACAATTTCTAATTTTCATATAATTATTGCAACAACTCTATTTTAACTGCCCATTTTTTTATGCCAGTTTTGGAAAATCTGTAAAGTAACGAGTCATCTCGCGACAAATATTTCTTATCACGATATTCTTTGATATATTTATTTCAAACTAATTTGTCGTAAAGAGATGCGCTTTAGCAAACCGTCTTTTTGCAATGAGCTTATCGGTCCAGCCAAATATGCTGTATCCATATTTTGTCTCATTTTCATTCATCGTTTCATTTTCTTGCTTTAAAGTGATTTTCATGAACACTTTACTTTCATTTGCAATTTTTATTGATAAAATAAACAAAATAGTATTGGAATTTAATATATGCCTAATAGATACCTCAATTGGTAAGGGATATATTCATAGTTGATAATGAATCTAATGCATGTACAAAAGTATGTTATTTATTCATGTATTGAAAAAGGGGGCATGGTTAGTGTCAGTGACATGCAAATTATTGCTGGGCACCTTCAAACATTAATATTTGTTTGTTATAGATATAAAAAAAAGTCAAATATATAGTTTTGCAACAAAACAGAGCATTATTTGAAGCAAAAACAACTATTTATCCATATATGGTCATGTATTTTGACACTTAAGTTATGTAATGTTGCATATACAATAAAATGAATATGCAGTCAGATAGATACACTATAGGAGGCAATACAAGGACATTTTCAAAGTATTTCTTTTTCTAGAATTATTTTTATTAAGGTACAATGGCTAAAAAATTTTGGCAGTTTTTCCTGTTTTCGAGTCGTCCGAAACTGATTTATGCATGTGTGACTGCCATCTTATTTTGGTGCATGAATTCGAAAACAGTTGCGCGATGAATTCAAAAGGCATACTTTTATATTTAGAAATGGTAAAGGTTTGTTCGACAAAAAATTCAGTCACATGTCATGACAATTTCTACTCTTCAAGGTCTCACTGAACAATTACCTCCCTTGCATGACGGTAGCAAGATTATTACGCCCAAGAAAATAGAGCTGTGTAAAGCGGTTGGGTAATTTTTTTTTTAAAAATGCATAAAATGTCATATTTCTTTGTGCATATGGGAACATTGGAACATTTTCATGATTTCTGCAAAGTTTGGGTGACCCTGGGAACTGTTTGATGATGCTATAACAGTTTAAAGATGCGTAGTGATACACTGCAACAAATGGGCAGAATTGTCAAAAATGAAGGGGTGCCATCAAACCATCGAAATTGTGAAAAAGCAACCTGGTCAACCCCATGTTTTTTTCTGCATATTTGGACCAACAGAGGACTATCTATGGGAATAAGGCACTTTTAGAACCATTGGTAATGTATCCAGTGTTCCAGAAGTGCATGTCTCTATATGTAGAACAGTACAAAATTAATTGGTGTGTGAGACGTGTAGGGTTGGATGAATACACACATTTCAAATGGTTATATTTAAATGCTAATATAAGCATGATATCAGATTTCATATTAGTATCTTAAATAGACAGACTTTATTGAAATCCTAGTGATATAGATACAATGACATTTACTTTATATTCATAATCTATAGAGCGATTATATATATAATGTGTGGCATTTATAATGACACAGTGAACGATGTTAAACGTTACTCGAATACCATCTAGTAGCTTGTTCTGTTGTAGTGAATATTATCTAAGTCCTTTGTTGGCGATAATTTGTCCTCGATTTTTCTCGAAAAACACTTATCCCGTGCTTCTATGCACGATTTGCAGTAGCGTTCTCCCAGCACGTCACAGTGCTGCTTTGACGCGGCCATGTTGTACGATATTCTGTTACCGAAACATGAAGGCGAAGCGTTGTTACGAGCAGCGTACGTCTGCCTGTATACGTCACTAGTGTACGCTTTCCGACAGTCCCGACAGGTGTAACACTGAGAGTAAACATCCGGTATATGTAGTTCATCTCTGGCAAATCTATCCATCGGGCCAGATTTTTTCAACTGAGCCGCGATATAATGTTTTTCTTTCAAATTATTCGGATCCTCGAACGGTTCTTTAGCCCTACTAGATGACTGGATCGGTGGTAATAACACTGTATTTTCATGAATCAGTCTACTATACCATTTTTGGAACCTGGGCTCATGTAACCCGACTGTGTATAGGCCGCTGTCTTTTGCACTAGATTCCACGTGCCTTTTCGAAGAAGGCAAAATATTATTTGACAAATTTGGAATTTTCCAAAGATTTTTTTTCAAGTTGAATTTGTCCTTATACTTTCTGTTATATTCGTATAAGTTTCGGAACTTTCTACATCTGGAAGATTTCACTTGAGTGTTTTCATCAGATATGTCCGGGTATACTGGCGTCCAAATGTTTGCTCGGTGTTTCGAAGGTAACTCATATCCCAGTTGAACTAGTCTTGGCACAAATTCTTTTTTTTCTTGAAATTTATAACTTTCCTTGGGGACAGCTGTCATTTTAGGCAACTGAAATGATAAAACATATTTGTAACAGGACACATTATATCATAAGTGTTGACAGAATGTGAAAGAGGAATGACTTGACCCATATCCCCAACAGTTAGAGGTAAGTGGTTATTAGACGACAGCGTCTTGGACCACTGGGGCACGGAGTAGTCTGCAACAGGCTAACAGAAATACCAATCGCATTATACCTATGCTTGTAATAGGAGATATAATTTTACATATGCTTTTGTACTTCATGATAAAGTTTACAGTTGCCCATGTGTAACAAGATTACAGTTGTCCATGTGTAACATGATTAAGTTTACAGTTGCCCATATGTTACATGATAAAGTTAACAGTTGTCCATATGTTACATGTTAAATTTTACAGTTGCCCATAAGTTACATGATAAAGTTGACAGTTGTCCATGTGTTACATGATAAAGTTGACAGTTGCCCATATGTTACATGATAAAGTTTACAGTTGCCCATATGTTACATGATTAAGTTAACATTTGCCCATATGTTACATGATAGCGTTGACAGTTGTCCATGTGTTACATGATAAAGTTTACAGTTGCCCATATGTTACATGATATAGTTAACATTTGCCCATATGTTACATGATAGCGTTGACTGTTGTACATGTGTTACATCATAAAGTTTACCTTTGCCCATTTGTTACATGATAAAGTTTACAGTTGCCCATATGTTACATCATAAAGTTTACCGTTGCCCATGTATTACATGATAAAGTTTACAGTTGCCCATATGTTACATCATAAAGTTTACCGTTGCCCATGTGTTACATGATAGTTAACATTTGGCCGTGTGCTACAAGTTTACAGTTGCCAATGTGTAACATGATAAAGTTTACAGTTGCCCATAAGTTACATGATAAAGTTTACAGTTGCGCATATGTAACATGATAAAATGAACAGTTGTCCATATGTTACATGATAAAGTTTTCTGTCGTGAGCGGCCAATATTCTATCCATTACACTACCGCCCCGCTTTAAATCTATGTTAATGATTAAGTTTACAGTTGCACATATGTAACATGATAAATAGCTACACAGTGTTCTCACGGCGTTATGTAAGAAAGGTCGGAGTAAAAAAGTAGTGTTTCTTTTCTAAAATATATTAGTTACTATTTCATGTGGAAACTCTTTGCAAAATAATACACAAAATAATAAGATTAATAATAAACTTAAAAAATCATTCTTTAAATAAAATGCAACTGATTTATAATTTGCATTATAATCACAATTAAGTATTGTGTTAATTAAAATAGTTGCGCTTCTTTTTGTTCTTATAAGCTAATTTTTAAAATAATGCATAAATAACGTATAAGTAAGAAACTCTGACTGACCATGCTTGCTGTATTCATTCATTGTACGCAATTATATAAACATATTATATATAGAGAGAAAGTCCTCTACATCGCTCCCTACCACTGGCAATCTCCACAACGAATGAAGCCAAACTTAATCTACAAAACACATTAAATCGAAACGGTCTTAACATAGTGTTTGCATATCGCACACAGGCACATATTTTCTAGTCATTAATTTAAATTTCCAATACAGTAGCCTGGTTTTAATCCACAGTAGAACATGCGTTTTTGTCCAACAATTTAAAACGTTTACACTTTATATCAATATTGGTCTAGTTTATCTTTGCTAACTTAGGCCACATTTAATAGCTTGCAATTTAAGGCAGTCCATATTGATTGTGAAAATTCAATACATAACCCGCCTATTCTAACTCTAATACGCAATAACAAGTATTTAGTTTGAAGGATAATTGACGTATTAAGGCATCATTATAAAGTGATATTTTATCTTTGTTATAACGATTGTCTGAATTGTAAACCAGTTAAGCAACTAAAGCTATACGAGATAATTCAGTTGTTGACGAAGAATTTGTTACTGTTTACATAAGATAACGTCATCTAAATAAATTGGACGTGATTTAATGTTCTTATTCAAATACCAATGCTAACATTTTTCCATTGGTTTCAGTTTATGCTAATTTATTTCAGCTCGATTGTGCAGAAAGCGAAACACATATGTGAACTGCCCTCAAGTCCGCTTCCTGGGTAGAACCAGTACTGAGAGTGCTTTTTTTAGAGACATCGGGTCGAGCTGTGGATCGAACCCGCAACATTTGTTACGAGTGGCTAGCACTCTATCCATTACACTAACGCTCTGCATGTCATTCCATTCTTTATCAGTGGTTACGCTATTTGTATATTGTGTTGAACGACTGTCAAAACACTTCTTTAATTCTTTATTCGGTGTTGTAAATATTATTTTAAACTTATTTATTTTACTTATTTATTGTGAAACAAGTTGTTACAGCTAAGAACATATCACGCTCGAAGTCTTCCTGGTTAGAACCAGTACTAATCAAATGTGGAAAAAAGTGTTTTGTTCAAGGACACCACACATAGCCGTGGCGAAGGATCGAACCCACGACCATCCGATCATGGGTTCGGTGCTGTAACACTGGACCACACGCTCTACAATATTAATAGGTGTAACAAAATAGTTATGTGTATACATACAGAGTATTACGTGAAATACATGTTAATCAGCTTAGGATAAACCCGACCTGTGCCATACCTGATTAATATTTAATCTATAACGCCGTCATGCAACGCGTTTATTCAGTCACTGACCTCACATTTAAATATGATTAAATACACATAGAAATGTACGGTGGTACTTTTAAATTATGTCTTGTTGGGACGATATGCAACCACGTGGGTCATTTGCATTTGTTTATCTGTAATTGGGGTCACCTTATACATATGTGGTATGTTGTTTTATATACTGAACAGATCCGTTTACACACCACGTGACATTTTATGTGTTTTCTTAAAAATATCAATGCAATTTCCTTGAAATGTTGACTTGAATAAGAAAAAATATTTAGGATAATAATGGCCAATACATCAATACATACTTGTGTTTATGTCGTATACAAACTTGTATAACGCTACACAATACCTTGGCGAAGATATTGGTGTTACAAAAGTGGTGAGTAGGTTGTTCCTTTCAGTATTTGATGTAAGTTGTACACATACAAATATGTTTAGATTCAGTTGAACATATACAAAAACGTTTTTATTAAGTTGTACATATACAAATACGTTTTTATTAAGTTGTACATATACAAATACATTTTTATTAAGTTGTACATATACACATACGTTTTTATTAAGTTGTACATATCCAAAAAGTTTTTTTTAAGTTGTACATATACAAATACGTTTTTGATTAAGTTGTACATATACACATACGTTTATATTAAGTTGTACATATACACACACGTTTTTATTAATTTGTACAGGTACACATATACATACGTTTTTATTAAGTTGTACATGTACACATACGTTTTTATTAAGTTGTACATATACATACACGTTTTTATTAAGCTGTACATGTACACATACGTTTTTATTAAGTTGTTCATTTACACATACGTTTTTATTAAGTTGTTCATGTACACATACGTTTTTATTAAGTTATTCATGTACACATACGTTTTTATTAAGTTGTACATATACAAATACGTTTTTATTAAGTTGTACATATACACATACGTTTTTATTAAGTTGTACATATACAAATACGTTTAAATTAAATTGTACATATACACACACGTTTTTATTAAGTTGTACATGTACACATTCGTTTTTATTAAGTTGTTCATGTACACATTCGTTTTTATTAAGTTGTACATATACACACACGTTTTTATTAAGTTGTACACATACATATACGTTTTTATTAAGCTGTACATATACACATACGTTTTTATTAAGTTGTACTTACGTTTTAATTAAGTTGTACACATACCGCGGCGTTTTTATTAAGTTGTACATATACACATACGTTTTTATTAAGTTGTACATATACACACACGTTTTTATAAAGTTGTACATACGTTTTTATTAAGTTGTACATAAACACATACGTTTTTATTAAGTTGTTCATATACAAATACGTTTTTATTAAGTTGTACATATACACATACGTTTTTATTAAGTTATTTTTATAAAGTCGTACATATACACACACGTTTTTATTAAGTTGTGCATGTACACATTCGTTTTTATTAAGTTGTTCATGTACACATTCGTTTTTATTAAGTTGTACATATACACACACATTTTTATTAAGTTGTACACATACATATACGTTTTTATTAAGCTGTACATATACACATACGTTTTTATTAAGTTGTACTTACGTTTTAATTAAGTTGTACATGTACACATACCGCGGCGTTTTTATTAAGTTGTACATATACACATAAGTTTTTATTAAGTTGTACATATACACATACGTTTTTATTAAGTTGTACATATACACACACGTTTTTGTTAAGTTGTACATACGTTTTTATTAAGTTCTTTTTATAAAGTCGTACATATACACACACGTTTTTATTAAGTTGTACATATACACATACGTTTTTATTAAGTTGTACATATACACACACGTTTTTGTTAAGTTGTACACATACACAAACGTTTTTATTAAGTCGTACATATACACACACGTTTTTATTAAGTTGTACATATACACATACGTTTTTATTAAGTTGTACATATACACATAAGTTTTTATTAAGTTGTACATATACATAAACGTTTTTATTAAGTTGTACATATACACAGACGTTTTTATTAAGTTGTATATATACACACACGTTTTTTTTAAGTTGTACATATACACACACGTTTTTGTTAAGTTGTACATATACACACACGTTTTTGTTAAGTTGTACATATACACAAACGTTTTTATTAGGTTGTACATATACACACACGTTTTTGTTAAGTTGTACACATACACAAACGTTTTTATTAAGTTGTACATATACACATAAGTTTTTATTAAGTTGTACATATACATAAACGTTTTTATTAAGTTGTACATATACACAGACGTTTTTATTAAGTTGTATATATACAAACACGTTTTTTTTAAGTTGTACATATACACACACGTTTTTGTTAAGTTGTACATATACACAAACGTTTTTGTTAAGTTGTACATATACACAAACGTTTTTATTAGGTTGTACATATACACACACGTTTTTGTTAAATTGTACAAATACACAAACGTTTTTATTAAGTTGTACATATACACAAACGTTTTTATTAAGTTGTACATATACACACACGGTTTTGTTAAGTTGTACATATACACAAACGTTTTTATTAAGTTGTACATATACACACACGTTTTTATTAAGTTGTACATATACACAAACGTTTTTATTAAGTTGTACATATACATAAACGTTTTTATTAAGTTGTACATATACACAGACGTTTTTATTAAGTTGTACATATACACACACGTTTTTGTTAAGTTGTACATATACACATACGTTTTTATTAAGTTGTACATAAACACAAACGTTTTTATTAACCCTCGCGCTTTGCCCTGATCATGTATTAAGTTGTCCTGCAAATATCACTTTTATACGTTGTTTGTCAACGGTAAAACAATGTGTGATCAACTGCACCAGTATGAAGATATGTATATACATAAAACAACATATTATGCTTAATTCATTTCAATATCTACATCTAAACTGTTATATACATTGTCGTTTACTATTATATGAAAATATTAGCTTTATTAATTGGCATGTCACAAATTCAAGCATGTATTCAACTACATATTTACCTACTTTAAAAAAACACCCGTTGACAGACGGAGACATAACACTGTAATGCTGAGTGTGAAAACAGTTTTTTATAACTATAGTAAGTGAAAACATACAGAAACTACTATTTGCCATGGATATTCCAATTTATGTGATAAAGGTTCCTAATTTTACATTAATTTTACATTTAACTTTCATTAATTTAAATATAAACTTACATTAACTTAAATATAAACTTACATTAACTTAAATAGAAATTAACTTAAATATTAACTTACATTAACTTAAATAAAAACTTACATTAATTTAAATATAAACTTACATTAACTTAAATACAAACGTACATTAATTTAAATATAAACTGACATTAATTTAAATGCATACGCTATCAAATGGAATATAAAAATGTCGTTTTTTACGGAGAAAAAAAGCAGACTTACGTATGCGTGAACGTATCATATAGAATTCCACTTAGATCTTATGCCACGTCGTAAATAATCCAATTGAAATAGAACTCATACACGAATCAATTAATTGCCAACAAATGTTTATTTAAAGTAAAATCGGTATACTTTAAACTATATAATATATACTGTAAAACACGGTATGTGGCAGATCGATGTCAGATATTAAGAATATCGTATATGGACAGACCGGGGCGATAACAGAAAAATAGTGACAGATTAATGCAAGTATATTTAAATTAGAAAAACATAAATTGAACTCGTTTGTCAATTTATAAACCCTGCGAACATGGATTTACCAGTTTATTGATATTTTTTTGTAAATATAATCTAATCCATCAATCGCAGGAGGCAGTTTATGTAATTTGTTTTAACAAGAAAAGATTAATATTGTAATTAACAATTTATAAAAAAATACGCCGCTTTATTCGGGACCTACCAAGCAGTAGTATTAAATGTTGTTGGGAAACAAACGGTAGGTGGAGTGAAGGTGTAACCAAAATTAGAAGTTCAATGATTCTTTCCTTATCATTGTTGAGATAGAAGACAATTTAGCGCTAGGCACATGATTCAATAGCTTTCGAAATGAATATATTCGTAGGTCTTTACTAAAGATTTACCGAAGTTGTTTAATTGACTGATTGAATAATTAGCGTCATTTTATGCCATCGAGGTCTAACATACGATCATTTAACATAACCCCTGTTTCCTGTGATCCTGGAAGGTAAACTAGTACACGAGCACACCACATCTCAACAAGTAACTGATAATTTTCCCACTTGAATCAGCGGTGAGAGACGAATGTGTCGTATATTAAACATCACGGAAATTGTGGCAGAGCGGAGATTCCGCTAACAATTGAACTAATCGGACCCGGCGAAATTGTTAAAAAAGTTTTATTGTTTAAAGAGTAGTAGTAGAAGTAGTAGTAGTAGTAGTAGTAGTAGTAGTAGTAGTAGTAGTAGTAGTAGTAGGAGTAGTAGTAGTAGCAGTAGCAGTAGCAGTAGCAGTAGCAGTAGCAGTAGCAGTAGTAGCAGTAGCAGAAGCAGTAGTAGCAGTAGCAGTAGTAGTGGTAGTAGTAGTAGTAGCAGTAGCAGCTGTAGTAGTAATAGTAGTAGAAGCAGTTGTAGTAGTTGTAGTAGAAGTAGTAGTACTAGTAGTAGAAGTAGTAGTGGTAGTAGTAGTAGTAGTAGTTGTAATAGTAGTAGTAGTAGTAGTAGTAGTAGTAGTAGTAGTAGTAGTAGTAGTAGTAGTAGTAGTAGTAGTAGTAGTAGTAGTAGTAGTAGTAGTAGTAGATATAGTAGTAAAAGTTAAAGAAGAAGTAGTAGTAGTAGAAGTAGAAAGAGTAGTAATAGTAGTAGAAGTAGTAGTAGCAGAAGAAGAAGTAGTAGTAGTAGTAGTAGTAGTAGTAGTAGTAGTAGTAGTAGTAGTACAGACCCTAAACCGCTCAAGTACCCCATAATTGCACTCCGTCTGCGCTCAGTTTGCACTCCGTTCGCGCTCCGTTTGCGCTCCGTTCTCGCTTAGTTCGCGCTCCGTTTGCGTGCACTCGATTAAACGCGGTTAATTTAATGCACTCACAAACGCAAGTATTCGCTCACGAGCGCTGTAAAGCCGAGTGCTGTATTTAATACTCCATTTAGCGTTCGCTTCGTTCAGCGTTCACTCAACTTTCATTTCGCTCAGTTCGGTTTCCGGCCCATAACCAATCGCAACATCTCAACTCTTTAAACTGATTCTATATTGACTTTTTAATTTAATCTGTTCCAATAGAGCAATTAAATGTATCCATGGGATTTAGTCAAGGTAAATTAATTCATAATCCGATTGTTTGTCTACAGATTATGTCACCCGCTGGGCGAAAGGTTGAACAAGTATCGAGAGTAGGCATGTTTAACGGAAGTGTCTATGTTTTGATATGTGATCAGTGGTCTGGGTGATCAAAGAATATCGCACGTTATACCGGCTTCTGTTATCCAGAACGACATTTGTTTGCATCAGTATCTTCTTTGATATACCGTAAGCCGTTTGTTACAGGAAAGCAATAAAGTTTGTCCACAAAATTTACATATACATCATCAACATAAACTAAATAAATTGTTATTTATAATTAAATTTAATTAATAATTCCATACTGTTGATACCTCGTTGGCCTTATGATAATCCATAAATCTGCTCAGTGTAAGTAGTGACTTAAAAACATGTGGATATATCACTGGTTTTGTTAATGTTCAAACTAAAATAAGCTTTATAATCAATCATATGCACTGCGTGGGTGATGAAAATTTTATTATAATCTGTGCGATGCAATTCGATATTATAATCAATGATTTTTGAAAAATAATAATCTTGTAGTGTTTTTCTCGATTTGGGTCCAAATGTGGCTTCACTAAACTTAAAAAAAGATATTCTGATATTTTAATTTTTCATAATTATTTTCGTTATCATTATGTATATAAATATACTTGCAATAAACTTTTTTCAGTGGGTTTCTGAAATTATTCTTTTACTGATAGTATGTTTTATGTTAATATATTATTTAAAATGACAAACTATATTAAAGGGTAACTTTAATGCAAAAATAATTTTTGCTTAATCAATTCAAATTGGTATTCTTAATATAATCCGCCATTGCGCACCAGCACCAGTTGCCATATAGCACAGTTATACAAGTAAAATCTTATCGGCACCGGAAATAAATTCGCCATTCCATATATAGCGAAATGACGTCACCGGGGACCAACCAATCAGAATAACCGATTAAAATATCGCGCCAACCTGTCATCGTGTCACTTGCTGTAAACAAACATGGCTGATCGCATCGTTCTGCTTGTTTATGGTTATAAGAAATCCGCAATTAAGCTCTTACACACGTCAATGTGGGAAAACAGTATTCGATCAGAAATTGTTGGAAATAAAAATGTAATGACAGTGTTAGTTTGCATAAATCTCCTAACAGTAACTTGTTGGAAAGTGCATGGATTGAAATTGTGACACTCTTGATACGCGGGAATAACACAAATCTCCACAATTTCAATCGCTAAAACAATACATTTCAATTAATCAGTGATCACGCGAGGTCATTGAATTGTCCAGATTTACGCGGGAATAATTAAAATCTCCCCATTTTCAACCGCAAAATATATATTATATATTTATACATTTATTTTTCAAGAACCGGTTGTTTATATTCGCGTGGCATAGCAGTCTGTGCAGCAATATTATGCATGAAACTATAGGTTACATTTAAAAATAGCGTCCAAACGTAAATACCCATGGCTGTGATCACGCGAGGTCATGGAATTTTCTAGAAAGATCTAGGTCAATTCTATTTTCCGAAAATGTACACCGATCTATTTTTATATTTTTGAAAAATCATGCGTGCCGGTTGTGATAATTGGCACCGTAATAAATCAATGTTTGTTTTAATTGCGATTACTTGGATAGGATCCTGTGCGGTGCGCTAATGTGGCTTACCGTTGTTGCATCGGGAGGTTATAAGTTGGGGACGGGGTGTCGTAAATCATGTCAGTTTACAGTTCGGTAATTTACCAAAGCCGTGATATTTGTCCTGGGGTATATGGACTAATCAAATGCACGCGCCAATATGCGACAATACTGATTTGTTTTTACAGCTGACACTTGTGACCGGAATTTTTATACCATCAAGGGGGCAATAAAACCATATGGTGTCGCAGATCAGCATGATGTCTGCTGGTCATTATAATAAAGTAATTATTTTTTTAATTATCTGTTCGTCTGTGAAAGATCCCATTTTAATTCATTTATAAATATTATACGCATTACCGATTTAGATAAATTTTGAATTTATGTCCGATCCGATTTTTATTTACATACATGTAGATCTACATGTAAACATATAGCACAGAGATTCTTTTTAATAAGGCGCAAGAAGGGAAAGTTGTAAAACAAGTTTGTTTTCTTTTTTCATAGGTAAAATTTTAGCATGGTAATGGAAACACATAATAGAATAATAATAAGTCATTTCTATTTTTACTGTTATATTAACGGATAAATTGTTACTAGATCTACAATTAGTATAATTAAAACTACCACTATCTATTATTGTTATTAATTATTCATAACAATAGATCTAATAATAAATATGTAGTAGTTGTATTAATTATA